>OX443564.1:32600875-33800875 GCA_949372485.1 Cheilosia soror | reverse complement strand
CCTTTCCTTTGCTTCGATCTTCCTATGGAATCCAAACAACTACCTACCTACCCTAACTCTACAATGTTACCATACCAGATACCACATATCAGAATGAAAGTCTCTTCTCTTATGAAGATTATTTAATGTACCCCATGCCATACTGCACCACGCACCTCATCAGGCATCGAGCATACTAAAAACTAAAAACTATTCCTTAGTGCGTGGATATTAACGACATAGCCTATAACAGTTTTTAGCTGACAACGAAAATTCCTACAGTTTTATTATATGTATAGATTGTAGCTCATACTAATACTGCATACGGGGGCATCGGAAGCTACGTGACGGCTATCAAAGATTATGTGCCAGAGCAATCTCCCTAAGCTTTCTAATTTTTACAAGAATCACTGTCAAGTTGTGTTAAGGAATGCTGCTGTTTGTAAGTTGCCATCTTTCGTATTCACTCATGTCTATACATTTTGTGAAGTACTTGATATTTAATAACATTCATGGTTTGAGTATCGACAAAGCGTTTGAAATGTTTTTGTTGTATGAGGTTGGTGCCACACTCCGTTGTCCAATATCGCCTAGATTTTGCAAAATGCTTCCAACAGGCAATGTACGTTCATTTACCAAATTTTGAAGTTAAATCTGTTATAAATGCTAAAAATAACATGTCTTTGTTTGTATGGAAAGTGCCTTGCTTCTTTGTACAATCCCAAAATTTCAAAACTTAATATACTTAAATGAAGATTTGGGGTTTGAAATGCTTTTATGTGCCACGAAACTAATCTGAAACCCAACTCATAGTGCGAGATATATTAGAAGACCAACGGATGTACAATGATCAATAGATATCAGATCGGATAAAGATTATGGAAACGTATAACAGACAATCAGACACACAAACAGACATAATGTGAAATCACATAATCTACTACTATTCCCAAAGCGTGCGACTACGAGTGGAATTATAAATTAAATAACTTCCTCTTCACAAGTCACACTTCCTTTGCAAGACTGATATAATATCTACGTATACTTAAAAAGCATATCTCAAGAGGTTGTTGCTATGACTGTCTGAAGCAGTGGCGTAGATAGAGGGGGGATCGATCAAATCCTGGTGTGAGTCTATAACTTAATCATCAGTTCTAAGAACAACTAGACTTACTTGCAGTCTCAATAAAAAAAAAATCTCTAGATCTCTGGATCCTCTGCTTGTTTTACCTTGATACCTAAATCATGGGTTCTACAAGGTGGGCCAAAAGAGATCACCCTATTGGAAGATGTTCTTATTTTTGCAAATGGCCGCCAATGTCAAATCTGTTTTGACATTTGTGGACTAGACAGATGTAGAATACAAGTGAACAAGCCATGGAGCGATACACTCCCCAAGAACGCGGAATAATCGTGTCTATTTTTTTGCGTAACAATTCGGCTGTAATGTTGGCGCATCGCGAATTACGTCGCCGATTCCCCGGCCATGCGACACCGCCCGCGCAAACACTGCGCAGTTTGGCCACCAACCTTGAAGAGTATGTGACCACACGAGACGTTGCCAAGAGTTGCCGGCCGCGGAGCGCCCGTTGTGCTGAGAATATCGCCGATGTTGCCGACGATGTCGAGCTGTCACCGGAAACATCGACCAGACGCCGTTCCTCGCAATTGGCCATCAGCCGGTCGTCCCTAAGGCGAATTTTGGTTAAAGACTTGCGCATGTTCCCGTACAAACTTTTTGGCATCAACCACACTGGAGTTTCGATGTCCATGTGCGAAACTTATCATATAACCCTAATTCCATGGATATGCCGTCCGGTGAAATGACATCGAACTTCGGCTATTGTGCAAATTTGTTCAGGACTGGCTACAGCCAGAGTCTGAGCATGGTTTAGAATGTAGTCGAATTTTCATGGTTGGCTCCAAAACTAGTGCAGGGTCCGGTGCTTGTGTCTTCGTTGAAATCGCCAGCATTAGACTTTACTACTCGTTAGGAAAGGATGTTTCAGTTTTTATAAGCGGAGATCTTTGCTATATCCTAATGATATACAGAATATATTGTTAGGAAAAGGTTGCGGGATCGGAGCATCTGCGTCTCTAGCGACAGTAAAGCTTCGCTTAAGGCCTTGCTCAACCCTGTTACCCGCTCCTAAATAGTTCGGAAATGCAGGAACTCTTTGAAGTATTTGACTTTTGTCTGGGTACGAGGTCCGAGGTCATACTGGGATTGCAAGAAATGAGATATCCGATGAGAATGCCAAGCCTCACGATTATTTATGGCAATGTTATCCAGGATGTGTGCAGAGCAGACTAAACAAATGCTCCCGAAATTCAGTAAAACGGCAGTCCTGATGTTGTCTCTCAGCAGAAAAGACTGGTACTGTAAGCTAAGTAAAATAGACCAGTTGCGTCTTAGTTCTACAGCGGAGTATTTCCTAACCCGAAAACAAAAAACCTTTACCGCCGAACTAGCATTAGTTTGAAACGGTGTTGAGTTCTGATTATCTGATTTTTATTGCAAAATAGAAAAGTGAAGCTTGTCCTATTTTATCCTCTATTATGAGAGGCTTAAAGATTTAAAAATTTCAAAAATAAGTACATTACCCATAGCGACAGACTGTGGAATGTTGTGGGAGAATTGTAATTGTCTTGATTTTGTTAAAGATTATTAGATAATTGGTGTAATAAAACTGATCTTTTTTTCTTTGACATATTGGATGAACAGCAAATCTTCTTTTTTTTAAACAAGACAATTCTGTAAAAACATGTCGTCGACCAAAATTCGGCAACGACGTTTTCAGAATAAAACGTTCAAGAATTGTCGTTCAGTGTATGGTCTTAGCAGACTTTATAAGTAGATGAATTAAAAGGTTTAGAAGAAAAAATTATGCAATTTAATACCCCCATCGCATAAAGCTACCTACGCCACTGTGCTTAGTACACATTTTGTCGCGAGCGTGATAGCTTCTAGTTTTGTTACTGATAAACGAATATAAATAAATACCCACTATAATTAATTGAACTGCTTTGTTTATAAAATACCTTATGGTTTCATTAAGTATTTTTAGCTACTTTTCATAGTTATCGAATAATTTCCAAGAATTTATTTTTTCCACCGGATGTTGCCCATTCACAAATGAATTGTTATCGAAAGTGTATCCGTATACCTACTATAGAAAACAGCTATTGCGTTATCATTAAAGGTGTTCTCTGAATAAATTTAGAAAGCTTATCTCTTATAGACGAGGGTGATACTAATGGACAACGAAAGTTTCTATTTACCTGTACTGCAGAGTTACATAAGCATAGTAGACTAATTGGCGAACGTTGAAGGTGAATGAAGTAACTTTGTAAAGGCTGGAGAAACGCTTTGACTCTGCTCTCATTTTTGACATGAACATTTTTATCATGAACATGAACTAAGAGAATAATTCTTCTTATTCAAGATTTTTTTACAAAACCTGCATTTTTTTTCAAAACGTTGGTCTTTATTGAAGAGGCTTACTTGGCTCAATGGGCTTGTGAATAAGGTAAATCCCCAAATTGCTGGAGTAAAGTAAATTCGCAAGAATTCATTTGACGCCAAGTGTGGTGCAGATTATTTCTTCGCAAATATTGACGATATTGACCCAGCAGAATACGAGCAACATCGATCGAGATATTTATCTTAATGTAGGTACCCTAATATTGATAACTAGCAACGCCCGCGGCTCCGCCCGCTGGTTTCCTTTCTATTAAATTAAATTCAAATTTATTTCAGCTATCAATGCATGTTTGTTATACCCTTCACAGGAAGGTATATTCACTTTGTCATTACGTTTGTAACGCCAAGAAGGATTCACCGGAGACCCTACAAAATATATATTTTCTGAATCAGGATCACATTCTAAATCAATTTAGCCATGTTCGTCTGTCTGCCTGTCTGTCTGTTGAAAACACGATAGCGTCCAAACGAATCGACTTAGGTGAATGAAATTTTATGAGAGGACTTGTTTTTACCGTTGCCAAGTTGGTATTAAAAAATTGTCTATGTCAGTGGAGGGTATCAAGTGGTAACACTTTTATTTGTTTATATTTTGTCTTCTTTTTAAGCTCACAAAATATTTGATCGCTATGCCTTTTCATAAACTATACCTACATGTTATTTATTTAATGGGCGTAAGTATAGCTAGCTATAAACAAATTACGCCTACAGCTCACACGTGAACATTCAATATATAGCTGTCCATGTGAAAGACGTGGCTGTCGGAGATCAACTCTGGCAATGGCCGAGTAGTTCCGAAGATAGCCCTTATACCCCCCTTTCCCCTTCCCCCATCCACACCCTAACTAATCTATACTGATCCGGAGGATGTAGCCGGTACAATCTTGAAAGAATTTTTAAAATCGACTAAATAGTTCCGGAGTTAGTAGTACAATGTGCATTCTGAATGCCAGTCGTGCGAGTAATCATATTCTATTTTGGGAACGCAATATAAAACTACCCCTAAGCACAACTGCAATCGAGAAATCATTTTTTTCGCACTTGACCAAATAAGATCTATTTTCAATTTATTATACTTATCTCACCCTCTGGATGGACCAGCAAGATGCATTTTAGCTCAAAATACTCGGTGAAGTATTGGCTAACAAATAAAAGCATTTCTTGAAATGGCATACGTAGATTTATGAGTATAATGGCAAGTTGAGCATATAGTAAGGTCGAAATAGAAAAGTAGGGTGCAAACGTTTTTTATCCCTTATAGGTCGAATTTTGAAAAACGATGAATGACGCATGTAATTATTTTGATTTATCTATCAACACACAAACTTTCAAGTTCATACGGCTAACGGTTCGTGAGACCCCCCTTATTTCCCGCGACGCCTTTACTCCTGAGCAATTCTCACCCACCCTACGGACTAAGTTGGCCACACATCTATAAATCAGAGAAAGAATCATGACAATCGGACGAATGGTTCTCGAGTTATGGAGAAACGAACAGACGGACGTTGCATTTTATAAGTAATATGGATAATAAATTTAAATTGAAATTGAAATTGACTGGAGTTTGGTGTAAGAAAATCATTTTTATTTGTTTTCTGCTTCCTAAAATTTTTTTATTCGAGTATTTTCGTTTCCAAAAGGTCCAGGCGTCCTATAGCAATTATTCTTTAATTTCTCCGATCGTTGTAATTCAGGAACCTCCTTGTCTTTAGGACAAACACAACTATTTAAATGTACGTATTTGCAGGAACAAGTGACAAATAGTTCAGCAAGAGATTTATTTTCCACACTTCTAAATTATTCTAATATTTATTTAAATCTAACGATGTCCTAGAGTGGCGCGAGACAAACATTTTTAATCAGCCACCAGCCGCAAGTGGGACCGATATGACATTTCGACACACCAAATCAGAATCGAAGTGATATATTCTGCAAAACGGAATCCTAAAGCGGCGTGAGGAAAACAATTCCCCTCGATCAGGTATGCATGAAAGACCGAGACAGCGAACAACAAGTGCAACAACAAAACCCTTAGCCTTTTTTGCTCGTCCGTCAACTGATATTCTCATCGTCATTCACAAAAACGGTTTTCATATTGCAAAAATATACCTAATAATCCAATTTTCTGATTTTTATTTAATTTTTTTTTTTATAAAAAATTCAGCTAAAAAATTATTTTGAGTGATGTGCTTCACGCCTTTTAACAAGTATCTCGAGAACGGCTCATCGTACATAAAAGTTGTTCACATCTTTTTTATAAGAAATTGAATTATCTTTCTTTTTTGTTTAGAATATTTTTTTTTGGGACTTATACTTTCAAAGTTAAAGAGCCGACAACAAAAATTAAGGCTATTTTTGCCAATTTTGCAAAACTTCGAGTTGTGGTACAGGGCTAACAAAAGTAAAATTAGTTTTTTTTTATTATTTTTTACGGTTAGTTATCGTAATAATGCAACTTTTTAGCGCTATTCGAAAATGAAAATCGGAAAAAGAAATGTACGCTCCAACCTAACATGTAACCATAAACCTTTTGGTCTAGAGCAGTATATTCGTTTGTCTCCAATTAATCTTTGGACAGTTGTTTTGTCATCCTGTTTTGCATTTAACAGACCAACAACTGATGCAAACTGCAAGTTTCCAACAATTTAACCAACTCGTATCTTGTCTGTCCCTTGTCATGTCTCATGTCACATCTCACAGTGTTTTTACTTTATTTTTGCAACAAAAGTATTTACCTATATAGCATAACTAGCACCCAAGACATCTTGCTAGTGGCTATGCTTAGTATTGGATTTTAATCCACAATGTAGGTAGACAGATTTATTTAAGATTTTTTTTCAGAAAACCATAAATATTGCAGTTAGTTAGCAGTGGAAATTGAAATACAAACTACCTAGAGGTCTGCAATGAATATCTTGAAACCAATTCCAAGATATTCGTATTATTTTAAGTACACTTCATTACCGTACTCATAGCTTGAAAAGTAAAATGAATGAATCACCTGACACATGATTACTATATGAATTTGGTATCCATTTGAAACCAAACACTTAGTGCAGTGTACTCATAAACAACGGGTATTCATAAATGGGTATTCATAAAAAAACAGTGTACACTGTACACTACACTGAGTACATAAAATATTCATTTACTTACTTTTGTTTCAAGTCAAAGTCAAGTTTATTAAATGACAGATTAGTAAGAAATGGCTGTTAAGAAAAGCAACAGATTATAATAATCGTTGTATTTAGTGCACTCAGTTATTCAGTGTACTCAGTGTATTTTCTGAAGTTAACATTGCACCCGATTCGTCAGCGTCACATCAAGCCAATTCAAGCACCCAAACGTGGGAGGGAAAAAAACAGTGCACTCATTTTGTTACCAGTTGACCGAATATTACACAGCAGTGATGGGACTTCTACCACTTAAGTGGTATTTCTACCACTTTTTGCTCAACCCAAAATTCTACTACCCTCAAATCCAAATCTACCACTTTTTCAGAATAAAAAAAAATGGAACAATAACCCAAATAATAACAAACTTAGGAACTTGTCGACTGTATAGAAATCATGAAAATCGGCCAGCGGTTATCGAGTTATAAGGTCATTGAGTTTGGTCCCATAAAAGATGTTTTTTGTATGGGAGGCGCCAGGCCCCTTTGTCCAATTTCGACCAATTTTCACTATTTTTCACAAAAACTATCTCTAATATCAACACCTAAGATTTGCTGAATATTTTAGCTCAATCGGTTCAGTGGTTTCCGAGATATAAGATTTTGAATGTTTTTTTCGTATTGGAGGCGAGACGCCAATTTGTCGAATTTTGACCAACATTCACAGGAACTATCCCTGGCCAATGCCTAAGATTGCCTGACGACCCCATACGTCCTTTTTAAAATCGAATCGAAACTCGCTAAATTTTAAGGAGCTCAGTCGGCAAATTCACCGATGCCGACCGTCCTTTTTAAAATCGTCTTTTTAAATACAAATTGGCATTTCCGAATGATAGAACCTTTGAAATGGCGAAAGTCTGAAAACCTATCCCTAATGAAAATCCAAACTCACTTCTTACATTTTGTTCCGAGTTAATTTTTGAAAATTTATCGTTTTTGCCAATATTTTTTTTAGTTGCTCAAGCTAATAAATGTAGCTTCCTTGATTTGCCGACTCTTCAAAAGCGTGGGAGGGTGTCGCTGCTAGCAGAAGAAAAGAGCTGAAATTTGTTCAGCATTTATGGTATGTTTAAAAAATCTACAACTTTCTACCACTTTTTGGTTTCCCAATATACCACCATTTGCCTACTCTTAAGTCCCAACACTGTTAAGGTGCCAGTACACGATATGTAGCACCACTCATATATATGTGGCTCTGACGTCAACAGAGAGTGCACAAAGAGAGCTTGTACACGGCATGTACCCATTGGGACCAGTGCTACATATATATGAGGCGTGCTACATATCGTGTACTAGCACCTTTACACAGTAACTGTCTCCTCTTGTGGTGTAGTACCTACTCCTTTTTGCTGTATACACTTGTTCGAATTATTGCAATAAATAGTGTACACTGGAGTGTACACGTTTAGAGAGAGCAAATGAATACATTCATGCAGACCTCTAATCCAAACTTCGCTGTTTTTGTTTCGAATTTTAATTTGTATTTCAAGTTGTGTAGATTGTAGCGGAAAAGCCAATGTGAAAATACAATGTGAAATAAAATAGTGACTGCAACTGATGTGCGATATCAAATAACACACGAATTTAAATTTGAATTTAGATTTGATCCGTCCGGAAGGGAAATATCCCAAACTGCATCACTTTAGTGAGCGTTAATTCACTTTCATACCACTTCGCAGCCACTCATCGCCACACCGCACCGCTCCTATGCCACCAGCCACTTGGTTACGACACGCCACAGCCATGCCACTGCCACACCACTTCGATGCGCGACTTGTCTAATATGTTTACTATACGAAAAGACTTAAAATTTGCTGCAAAAAACTGACAAATTTAGGGGCGTTTAAGGCGTTTTACTGACATTTTCCGAGTGTTTTTAGTTTTTTTTTGTACTCTGAGAAGTTATAACCTATTGTGATTCTCGTATGTGCTTTTTGTCGATTGCTGAAATACAAGGTGGCGCAAAAGTTGTCACCCTATGGTCTTTGGCTGCACTTTTTTTTTCAATGAAAAACTTTTTTTTCGGCTTTTGGATTATGTTTATTTGATGCCTTACATTTTTTTCCATTAAGTCGAGAAAATGATGTCGGCAAAGTGGCCGCCGCCATACCTGATGACAATTCGGTCCCGATTTATGGCAATGCCCATTACTTTTGCCAATACTTTCGGCGATGTGTCCTCACATTTTTGATACTAAATCTCTTCGAGGCGCATATCCCTGCTTAATGTCGCATATAAGATCCTCTCTAACGTAGATACTGTGTGAACGTGAACAGTGTTGCTTTCGGCCCGGGGCAGATCGACTATAGACCAAATTTTCACACTGAGGCAAATCCTGGAGAAGACCAACGAATTTCAAGTCGAAGCTGACCACCTATTTATCGACTTCAAAGCCGCATATGATGGCATACATCGCCAGGCGCTCTGATTCAGCTGTGTCGCTTGATGCTGAAAAACACGCGCTCCAACGTGCAGTTTGGAAGCAGCTCCTCCGACCTATATTTCAAACATGCTCCGGGTTTCGGCAAGGAGACGCTCTATCATGCGACTTCTTCAATCTCGTACTGGAGCAGATAGTGCGCAGGGCAGGTGTCAACACGGAAGGCACTATCTTCAACAGGTCCGTCTAGCTGCTGGGCGATCGGTCGCTCCCAGCGTGCCGTGATAGAAGCGTTCACGGCGATTTAAGAACAGGCGAAATCCGTTGGACTTGTAGTAAATGAGGACAAGACTAAGTACATGCTATCAACAAACAAACAAGCATCTGTCCACCGCCTAGGACAAAACGTCACTATTGATAGCAACAATTTCGAGGTAGTTAAGGAGTTCACTTATACCTCGGAGTAAACATAAACTCCATGAATGACACTCTAATAGCAAGCAAGACAATAAGCAAGAAGGGAGAGCTGATACTGGGCTCCTTCGAAGGAAAAATACTTCGGCGGATTTGCGAGGAGGGCGAATGGAGGAGAAGATATAACCGCGAACTCTTTGAGCTGTACCAAGATGAGGATTTAGTCCACAAAGTGAAAACACATCGATTACATTGGTTCGGTCACATTGGACGAATGGACAAATGGACAATAATGCTCCAGCTAAGAGGATCTTTGAATCCCAGGCCCCAGGTTCGAGAAGACAAGGAAGACCGAACCTCCGTTTCAAAGACCAAGCCATCGCGGATACAAGAGCGCTTGGTCCCAACAACTTAGGGTTGCCAGAAATCATTTGAAGAAAGTAGTTATCTAGTATGAAAATCTCGGACTTTCCCGGACAAAATAGAATCTAAAAAAAAAGAGTACAAAACTAGGACAAAAATGCGCGTACTCGTACATACTATTTGTTGCAAAAAGATTTAAACTTTCTCGTTTTAAGTGCGGTCAGTACTTCATGTTTTAAGGCCGTGTGTCAATTGCTCTGAATAATTATTCTCGGCTGATTTTCTGATTCGGACACATAATGAAATTCAATACTTTCAAAAGGAGTTCACTAAACTCAAATCTCAAACAGCGTTAGACAATAACGCCCAAGGAAATAGCGCCCAAATCGATATGGAAACAACGCTCAAAAATGCATAGCGCCCAATAAAAAAACAACAAGATGGAAATAAAGCCCAAAAATAATTTCCCCCCTACTTGAGGTTACTGTCAGATTTGGAGTATTGGATACATTGAAGGTTTTTTTTGCAGTATAAACTCCCACCTCCTACTCCAAAATCCAATAGATGCCCCTATACTTCTTCCACTATTTCTGCATTTCCACTTACTATTTTGGGCTTACTGCCTGTCAAAAAAATGAACCCTTGAAAGGAAATAACACCCAAAATTTGGACAAATTTTGCGAAAACAAATTGTACCAAAATTTTTTTTTTCTTGGGCATTATTGCCTAACGGCTCTTCAAACAGAGGTATTTCTTTAGTCAGATTCAGATACTTCATATGTATTTTTCCAACTTTCAATTGGGGGAAAGGAGATAAAAAATCAATTTCAATTTCTGGGATTTTGTAAATTTTGCTTGGGACCCGAATTATTGGCTACAAATATTTCGTATCTTACAAACAAAAATACATATTGCGTTATAAATTAGGTGTATTTTGACATTCACGGATTTTCGAAATATTGGAAAACGTGTTTCTCATTGAAAGAAACCCTGCCGCAATAATCATCCCCAAAACAAATAAAATATATACTTTCGGTGGATTTTTGACGACTTCAAATTATTACTTTTTTTAGGGTTTTAGACATAAGCAAGAGTCGTCCCATTGCCAGGTATTTCTGTAATCAGTAACCTGTTTTGAAAAATTGTAGATATTGCTAATAATTGCCCATCAAGAAGTCATCACTGTATTTGCCCAATAGCTTTCAAGTTACCTCCATTGTTGGGTAGTCTTCTATGTTATCCGAAAACGCTTCCAAATGTCGAAATCTTGCCAGTTTAGAGAATCAGCAAAATTGAAGTACCTATGTAAAGCCAAACAAACTGACACCACAATTATAAGCGTATTGGAGCCTTTTCTATTTATACCGCCATATCCACCCAGTTGCATGTTGCTAAACTATCATATTTCTAGCTGATACTAATACACCAACAATACCGACTTCCGTATTCTACGCAATATTAAGCAGAGAACCATATGCAACTGTAACTAACATTTACCAGTTTCTTGCCCAGTAAATCACAATTTTTATACGACGAAAGAGGTACCCAAAAATATTCAAAAACTAATGATGTTGACATTGGAATACCATCTGATTCGACATTTGACCGCACATCAAAACACTAACGATGATAATACCTATATAGCTACATCATCAAATTAGAGCTTTGTCCTTGCAACAAACACCTATACATATGTACAGTTAGAGCATTTGCTTATGCATTAGGATAGGCATACATACATGGTATACATTTCCCATTATTGGGCAATATTTGCATGTCCTTCGAAATAGCGCACACTTTGCAGAATATGTCAGAAAACCCCTTTAAAATCGCAATACTCACAACGATACGCAGGACTCCAATTAGCGTGAGACTGAACCACAAATTAACACAAACAACGACAAACGACTCGACGCTACACGAGGATTTTGCGATAAGACAACGTTGACACGACAGTTCTGCGATCATTGTTCTCTATAGGTATCCGCACATCCGTTGCATAACTGGTGTAGTTACAAGTTGATTGAACTCACCGCGTCTATCTGTGATATGTTCCACCCACACCACACATCCATTTATCTATACGGATTGGATGCGTAAGGACGTGTCATTCGCATCTGATGGAATATCGGTGTATGCTTGCGCTTGTGGCCCCTATGGGAGAATGATGCCTGTTGAAGCTATTGGTCCTTTGTCGCTTTCGCTGTCGTATCGATGCCCGTCAATTATTCGACGGCACGATGTGTACGCAGCTCTTGAACAGCCGATATACAACGTTAACAGGATTATCTCCATATTGTGAACCCTGCCATTACATTGATGCACGTGGTGACTGGTGAGGTTTTTGTGTTGTTTTTTTCTTGTTTCTGATGTCGCTACGAGGTTACAACTGCGGCTTACAGAAGGCGATGGTTTGGTTTTGTCATATACATTATGTAGATTTTTTATCACCAAGGTGTCAAGACCAAATTCAATCTGCTGCCTCAACCAGATTGAATAGTCGTAACGTAATGTTAATATGCCGATCGTTGGTGATGTATTTTTTTTACAACTGCGCTTACCAAGTTCATATCCTTTCCAATTGAGTGTCCAAATTTTCGACATAAATCGCTTGCATTTTTGAAACTTCCTCGAATTAATCTCAAAGAATGACACATCCATTGTGCAGGGTGAATTCTTCCGTTTGTCCTATATCGAAGCAGATATAGCATAGCTAGTCACGGAATCTCAGTAACTTAAGAGCTCTTTCGAGTGAATAATGTCACCCCCTTTAGCCATCTATTTATATCAATTTAAAATTGAAATAAAGAATACGGAGCGCAAAGCCATCTGCAAGAACTGGAATATTTATGTAAATGTCTTACTTGACAGTCAGCCAAAGAGATATAAAGGGAGTTCGATCGAAAAAAAGGGAAAATAAATGAAACACAAACGTTTCGAAGGAAATTTATGGGAAAACTCAATTGAGTCAATAGAAAAACGGTGGCAATATGAGAAAGTAGAACAGACTTAATTGCATTAACCCCGCACTTGCAGATAGCCGCCAACCCTTGTCAAATGACAATAAGAGCAAAGAATTCAAAGAGTGCAACCCCCACCCAGGGCGTATATAAACTGACACTGCAAGTGCTATACAAAACAACTCTGTACGAATCGAAAATGCGGGCAATGGCACATCGGTTGACATCTTTTGCTCGGCAATGTTCCAGAAGATTTATCTTTCCTTCGACATTTTCGATTTAAAGATACATTGCAGTTTGTTTATAATAGAATCTTCATTCACAGTGTAAAGTAAATCGAGAGGAAGCCAAATGGGAGGGCGTTAAAGGGATTTTTGTTTGAAAAATTGCTTAGAATGAAATTGGAAAATATGCATCTGGAATGGAACGAATGATTTATCATCGCAGTGTTGCCTAAGTGAGTATTGTACTTATTTTAATCTTGACCCGTGCTCATTTGGAGCTTGATATGCGCTTCTCGAAATCAAGCTTTCTTTGTTTTGATAAGAATTTGCATATCCGATGGAGTGAGTTCCACATCAATTCACTCCATCGGATTGTGTGTCCAGCACACAAACTACTGAGCTACTGCTGCTGTACAATTCACGTGGACACGTTCTGACTTTTGTCGCCTTTGACCATTGTTTTATGGTGGGTAGATTTAGTGATCAGATTGAAGCTGCGAACCACCCACAATAAGAATTTATTTTGATATTGCATTTAGATGTCTTATAGCAAAGCTGAAAAAGCCAGGGCGCATGGGTGAGAAACTTTCTACAGGGCATTCAGGTAGGTATCTACCACAAACGTAGACAACCAGCTCCAGTATCGCCACATCACCAAAAAGGCAGTCGAAACCGCCCTATGTGTTTCCTAGGAAAAAATGCGACATAAGATGAAAAATATAGGAAACGCAGCTTTGCAAAACAAGGAAAACTATAGTGAAGCGTTTCGAGCGAGGACATCGGAGGAGAAGGAGAATCAATGTAAATAGAAAAAGGCCCACACAGTCTTACAGCTTTTGAAAATAGCAATCCAAATATCTTTCGGATTTTTATATAAAAAATCCAAGCTACCAGCTGCTGGCTTTGAGACCGCACAACTTTCGAAATAGCGAAGAATGCCTATAGCCACTGAAGAGCAGGTAGGTGTGATTATAAACATTTTCAGCGCCTCCTTGTTAGACATCAATACGTAATGTATAGAAAGAGTATAATGGAGCTAGAAGAGAAAACGGATCAAGTCGATCTTAGGTTAGGTTTATGGGTAGGTACTTATCGCACTTAGCTCTCACTGGGTCAATATTGACCTCAGAATATGACACGGGGTACTCCTCGACACGACTGATTTAGCATCGTGCCTTTACATGTATTGTAATCCTTGGGATTTAAATTAAAATTCAAGATCATCGCCAATCGAACGGGGGAACTGAATCCGCTTGAAGTGGAATGGAAGATCAGTTGAAATAATGGGAATTCGTGGAATAAGGACTACGTCTCCTTTGAATTTGCCCTTGATGATCGTCGCTTGAATCACATTGCTCATCAGTTTCTTGACGGACAACCGCGTACTGTTGCACAATTTCGAATGATTCATATTCCGCAACATGATTATGATCGATCCTTCAGCTGTAAATTATGCGGTGCAGTTCCTGGCACATCAAGCGAGTTCAATCGCTTGGTCGCTTCATCCTCGTCGGTCACGCTCTTAACGGATTTGTAGTTTTTACGAATGCAGTTCTCCAGCGATTTGTATTTGAATAATGAAATTCAAGTTATCGCCGTCCTTATTCTTCGCTGCTAGTATTGCCCGTTTACTACCTAATCCAATCGAGATTTTTATAATTTTGTGCAATGCCGAGGAACACTTTGATGATGAGTTCTCCCTTCGACGCGTGAACTCGCAAAAATTTGCCGGGAATGATTCAATCCTGTCGAAATATTAACGGGAATTTGGCCATTGCCAAGCGCAAGCGCCAGCAGTTGTCCCGAGATTTCAAGAGCAGATGGGTCGTTCTGCAATGCGACTCTCATGTTCAATAGCACATGGAACAATAGCACACAAAATTCTATACAAAAAATAAATTTTCGATTTTTCGAATTTCCCGGGGGGATTTCCCAATCACTCGGGAACTGCTAGAACGATTTGAATGAAGGCCCCGCCCCCGACCCATAGAATCCGTCGCATATGTTGACAGCCGATGATATCTGAGAGACAATTTTTATCATTATCTTATATTTCCACCAATGAAAATGCAACGGATGCGACGGACAGAAAAGTAGAAAGTAAACCTACTTTATCCGTCGCATCCGGCACGTACGTTGCTCATGGGTCTCCTTCCATAAGCTGCTGTGTATTCTATCAACCTGTCAGTCGAATACGTTGCCGCAACGGATGCGACGGATTCTATGGGTCGGGGCCTTGATTCTTCTTTGGTTCTGTTTGCCTTTAATCACAGGTAGTTTTAAAAATAGGGCCGGGCACTGATTGGCAAGTAAATGGCAACACTATAATGCTCTGTCACAATTCACTGTTTTCTACTCGAGTCTCAGAAGTCTATCATGACCTCCTCAGAATGATCTTAAACAGACCGCGTGCAGCCGAATAACTTGTGGAGACCCTGGATAGGTACAAAGTCGGCATTACATGCGATCGACGCCAGACATGCGTCCAGTATCTTAGCTGTCCGAACGTCCCGGGCGGCTAACATAGACTCGGACCACTACTTGGTAATGGCCAAAGTGCGTATGCGGATATCCATGAACGCCACAACATCGAGTGGATACTGTGCGAAGATTTGACGTCCCAATGCTACTATCGCAAGAGACCGCCAAAAACTTTGCCAACCGCGTCTCCCTTTACCTTTACTTACCTTTACCTAGAATCAAGTGCAGAGGACCAGTGGCAACGCTGTCAGCGTACCATTATACATTAGTATAGGTGGCTCCACCAATGTACTGGGTTTCGCTTGTACATGACAACGAAACCCCTGGTTAGACGAAAAATTCCGACAGACACATGCAGCAAAAACCGAGGCCAACCAAGCAAAGCTGCAGACGAGGACCAGAGCGAGCGCGAGCTCTACGGGCAAAGACGAAGGGAGGAAGCGGGCGAAATTGACGACTTCAACCAATCCAGATGCATTTATCTGAAACCTCTTAAAGGTAGTTCTGTCCGAAAAAATTTATGTATGCAGTTCTTGTTCTTTAATTTACATCATCGGTTATCGAATGACAAAGGACGAATAAACAAAGACTTTCCTACACCTTTTCCCGCAAATTTCTTTTTGTTGCAGCTCAGACTTTGGAGCACAAACCAGTAAGACTAGACCGCCGACTTCCCGTACACCTACCCGATCCCCCCCGGAAAGAATTTCCCTGTCTGTGAATACGTGTAAATGTCAAAATTAATGGCGGCAATGTTTTTCTATGCAATACCATGCGACCAGGATTTTTCAAGTATGCGTGCGTTAATGGCGCCCCTTTGATTTTGTACAGCACCAATACATGAAAAATCCTGGTCTCGCCGGCAGCTTGTAGGCAAAGTCCGTTATGTGGGAGGAGTCGACGGTCTATTCTTACTGGTTTGTGCTTTGGAGTTCCATCTTTTAGACACGTCCACTTAGGGCTGTGAATTTACTGATCATTAGTATCTCTACGCAAATTAGTTTCAAAACTATTTATTTATTTGTAGTGGGTGTTCTCTGTCCACGTTTCATGAAATAAATTCGCATAATAAACTCAATAGTACGTTGGACGACTGGACCTTGACTTACATGCGCCCTACGATTGTACCACAAATTGTATTCTCTTTAGTATTTCATATTGCACCAACAATGAACTTTACTACAATACACGTTCACAACATAGACAACCAGCACTGGATAAACTCAACTCAACGTTCCTATGTGTAGTTGGTAAAAGTTTGGAAAAGGAAAGTTACTACAGGTAATGCAATCATTATTCGATGGTTTTCCCTGTTAGGTAAATATCCTTTGCTTCCTGGGTTATTGCATATGCATACACTCGTAGTGCATGCATGCTATATAATATAGTTATTGTGAGCTGATACGACTAAAGCCATGCGTTCCAAAAGAATAGAACCTGAAGCGACGACAGCAGACCAGAAAGACAGTCCTTAAGTTAACTTTATCTAGAAAATTAAGGATACATAAAAGCTTTTTACACCTTTTTTTAATGGGGAATACTGGTTACCTCATCCAAAGGGTGAAACTCACTTTTGCATTCATGTCTTATGGTAGTGAAAAGAGAAAATTCGCAATTTCCTGAAAGACTTTTTTTTTTCTGTTGCCTCGATTCTCGTGCAACCCCGCTTTTGCCGGATAAGTGAAGGACTTTTTTGTGGTTGGTTTTTTAATGCAGCTGCAAATCTGAGGAAACCGATTTAAGCAAAAACTGTTGGCAGTCGATAGAAACTCTCACTTAATTTTATTTAATTTTTCCCAACACTTTCTCGGATGGAAAGCTTGAGGTGAGGTTGTATTGACGAGACTCTTGTATGAAAGAGGTAATAGCGTAGCAATACGCTCGGTTTTTCTTTTTTTTTTTGGTACTATAAAGAAGGTTGAACATGATTGATCGTTATAGAAAAAGTGAGATTGTGTACAGCTTAAGAGAGTTATCGTAGATTCTTTTAAAAGTTGATTGATTGTTGTGGGTTTTGTTGAACAAAATGTACTTAGTACTTATATAGAGGGTTTTTTCGCTTTGAAACATTGAATGTAAGCTTGATGAAAAAATGTTTCTTTCAAATTAGTAAACATATTTTGAAATTTACGTCCATTAAAAAGGATATTGTAGAGAAGGCCACTTTCAGGTTATGGAATCTCTTCTAGCCAGTTGTGGTAGTTTTGAAAATCAGACGTTGAGAAGGAACGCTACTTCCGTACTCTATAGGATCTTTAAATAGGTCCAACTTGTAATTTTGTTAATTTATAAGCCTGTTAAGTCAAAGGCCATGTTGATGTTGATGTTAATGGCCATATATGGTGAATAATATTTGGTAAATTAATGGACTGTAGCTATTATGTATGTATCCAAATATTAGTAATAAAACAACAACTGTTTCTAACGAACACTTTAACTTTATTAAAACGCTAATTGAATATACTATACTGGACCAAACACGTCCGACGTCTTCGGTGGTTGAATTGTAAGTTCCTTTTTCTCGTCCCATGAGTGCACACAGCACAGGATAGAAGGATCGTGTACAGCACACTCGATCGCCTATACACTTCCTCGCTTCGACATATATTTTGTCCGCACATGTATGCGGACTGCTTATCGCCATTCGATGTTCTTCAGAATATTGAACATATGGCTTACATTATAGTATTTTACTCTTGCTGTAGAACTTAGAAAAGACTTATCGATCTTGTTCTAAAATTAAGATCCAAATGTACATGACTATATAATTAATTCCTCCGGGACAGGTGAACCTATAAAGCTTCATCAGCGCCCCGAGATGCTTGCAGATGTATGTTAGTTGCTGCAAATTCTAGTCTTCTGGAAATATATCCCCAGGAAGCGAGATCCAAAGTTTGCTTGTCCTGGAACTGAAGGAGTTTTGGAAAATTGATATCCTCGCGGTTGTCAAGTGTATTGTATGGTCATGACATGAGCTGCCTGTCTTGTGGGGCGCCCAAAAGTCGCATTTTGAGGGATAATGCCTTTGAGTTCCTTGGAACATCTACCATGGAAGTATTTATAGAACAAGCAAAGGTCAGGGACTTGTCTTCTGTGCACCAACTGTTGTAGATTCGATGTGAGTGTAGAGTCTCAAATAAGTCGAACTGCTCGTCTCTGTACCTGTGCTGTCAAGTAGGTTAAGTGAATGTTTTGGGCTCGGCTACGGCTCTGTATTCGCCGTGTTGTTTAATTGCTTGCGTCCATAAGTGCGTTACGTAGCTTAACAGGTCTCCAGTGGAACGACGGCTCCGAAATCCGTATTCCCTGTCACTTATTAATCGGTGGCCTTCTAGATATTTGATTATTTCGACATTTATTGCCTTTTCCATTACTTTTGAGAGCATTGAAAGTAACGCTATTGGACGATAGTTTTGTGGCAGATATTTCCTCCCTTCTTTGGAATAGGTTGAATGCGAGCGGTTTTCCAGCAAGAAGGAAACGTCTTCTGGGAGTACGACATGATAAAACAGCTTACATAGTACAGGTGCAAGTTCTGCAGCACAGCTCTTGAGTACTATAGCCGGAATTCCGCCGGGTTACGTTGCCTTATTGCAATCTAGTTCTTTAAGGATGCGTTGAATTATTCGAGGCCGAAATTTCACTTCTGCCATCGATGTTTACACCCTCGGGATATTTGGTGGCTCTAGTTGTGCAGAATCTAGGGTGGAGTTCAGTGAAAACATGCTAGCGAAAAGGTCTGGCTTTTCTTTAGGAGTTGTTGCTAGCGTGCCATTTTCTTTTACTAGAGATGGAAAGGAAGAGCAACTAAAGTTAGAACTGATTGTCTTTGCCATGGACCAGTATGCGCGTGAGCCGTTAGGACATCCAAGTACTTTGTTAGTGACTCTTTCGTTGTAAGTTGTCTTCGCCGATTCAATAATTAGGTTGCATCTATTTCGAAAAATTATGAATTCTGATCTTTTTTGCTGCAATGGGTTTGACCGCCATTCACGGAAAGCCTTGTTTTTCGCTGCGGTAAGTCGCTTGCATTCTTTGATAAACCAGGGTTTATTTGAAGCTGGTTTTTTGATGCAATGTGGAATATAAAGTTCCATACCGAGTAAAATCATTTCGGTTACGGCTTTTGCGCATATATTGACATCGGTGTCTCTAAAGCACATATCAGCCCATGGCAACGAAGCGAAGAAATTACGCAGCTCGTCCCAGTTAGATTTACTATAATTCCAAATCAGACGATGGCGATCCTGGTTCGCTTCTATTGGTGTCGATATAGAGAGAATAGCAGATAATTAGAGCTGATCTGAATTCCCTAAGGGAGCAGATATTCTTATTTAATAACTAGCTGGACCCGTGCTCGCCTTGCCCGCTCGCAAAAAATTATAATTGGTTCATTTAAAATTGAAATCTGTCCAGCAGTTTTCGCGCTTTTAGGAGAAAAAGAAAATTCCTCCCTCTCCTAGATCTTGCTACTTATTTGTAATACTGCATTTCCTTTCCTTTGTTTCCCTCTTCCTATGGAATCCAAGCAACTACCTACCCCAAGCCTACACTGTTACCATACCACATATCGAATTCTGAAATGAAACCTGTTTTGTATTATCTTTTCACAAACCAGTAAGAAATAGACCGTCGACTCCGACAAAAAATTAGCAACGATATAAATTATATTTTCGCTCAAAATTAAGTTTAAATCATTCCAACCAGCCGTCTAGCTACTTGCAATACGATTTTATCTAAAATGTAAACAGTACCTAAACTTAGTTCACAACTTTTCTTAACATATCCCAATAAATAGCCGCTTTTATGTTTTATTTACATTCCCGCCATTGATTTTGACATAGGTATCACACGTATTTACAGACAGACAAATTTATTCCGGGGAGAATCGGGTAGGTGCACGGAAAGTCGGCGGTCTAGTTATCTGTGGTTTGTGGCAGTAAATATATCTACGCATCAGTTTCGAATTAAATTGCTTCAAAGATTGTTTTTATTAGATATGGAAGTGACATCACAAAAAAAAGTTTAAGCAGCACTTTAAAATTGCAAATTTAAAAAATCTAATTGGAATTGGCACAGCCAATGCTTCTGTTAGGCCTCAGTTATAGCTATCAGTATAATGCGTCCGTAAAAACACGAAACAGAACAAAACTGAAACATTTAACCATAGCATATCATAGGAATTCAGTGGAATACTTCTTGAAACTGGTTGAGAAGTTGAACAGAAAAAGTTGTTCGTACGGAAAAATAAAGAAATTCTTTTTTTTTTTTAGAAAATTTAAGAATCAATTGCTTAATTTTTTTTGCGAATTAGTTTTATAATTCAAAATCAACATTTTAAGACCAAGATTGAGTTCAACGATTAAGTTTAAGTGGTCCAAAAAAGTGAAACAATTTTTTTACGGATGCATTTTACTGATAGCTATAACAGACGCCTTATTGAGCAGGAGCTAATAAAATTTTAAGAGAAAAGTACAATCTACCGAATCACATGCATCCGTACAAACTATACCCAGAATTTAAAATTGCTTAAAAGTTCAATGTGCCTTTCGGCCTCAATAATGTGTGAAAATAGAGATATGTCTGCAAAAATTTATCAATCTGATTATTGAAATCCAAATTTTGCCGTGGTTTTGTAATTAAAAAGTATATTATGTTCCTATACTCTACTGATAAAAATAAAATCTAGCGCAATTTAGCGCTTTTTGTGATTTGTTTTATCTCCGAGTGGTTAAAGCGACCTGGCAGCACTAAATTCATTCCGCTGGCTTCCTTGCTGGCAATTGTGCTGGCAACTTTCCAAATAAACGGTTGGCTGGCGAGGTTTGAAAAAAACATGCCTTAGGCCCTAGTTATAGCTATCATTGAAATGCATCATTGGAACAAATCAGTGGGATTGTGGTTTCATTTTTTTGACAAGTCGGTTATAGCAATCATTGAAAAATTCCTGTCAGTGAAAGAACCTGTCAGTGACTTTTCAAGAAATGAGTCTAGGTTTTGAGGTTAGAGTTGTTCATTGAAAGCAAAACTGACAGCTGAGAATAGGAAGAGAATCGAACACATCAGTGAAACGATTGCGTTCCAAATTGGAGAAACGAGAATCAACTGTTCATTGAAATCGATTTCGATCAGTGAAATAATAAAATTGAATTTAAAGATTAGTTTTAGTCAGAATTAAGTAATTTCTTTCGTAAAAAAATTCAACAATTGATTACTTTTATTTTGATACCAACTAAAAGCAATATTGTTTGAATAATCGTCTTAAAATCGGAAAACAAAATTTTCAATGATGCATTTCAATGATAGCTATAACTAGGGCCTTATGAGTGGGTTACACAGCTCAAAAATATAAGGCCTCAATAAAACAACGATCGCATGATGCATCCTGATTTGATTTATTTGATTTTAAATAAATTTGGTACAGTAATGTTAGATTAATGATCTGCGTTTTAAAATTTAGATATAATAGTGTTCCGTTGTAGAAAAATACAGTTACGATTGCATACTGTCTCCAGGATTGGCCAAGATGTTCTGCCCTTTATTACATACATTAGAAAATCCAACATTGTACAAGAAACGGTAAAGACTGACTAGACTACCTTCGTTTTCTAGTGGATGTTCACTATTCCCTCTATTTTTTTCAACACATTAATAATGTTGGCAATATCAGTTGACTGTGCCTGGAAATGTGAATTTTTATATTTCAGGATCATGCTCAGAGTGTTAATGTACCAGAACTTACTTCAGGTGTGATCTCTGAAGAGTGGATATTTATGATTCCTTCGATCATATTCAGAACATTGTAGATATTGTCAATTTGGTCTTCGGTGAGAGAGCTACGCACCTAAAATATTAAAATGTTTAATAGAATTAAGTTTGGGAAAATGTAGGCTTCGAATCTTACGCTGGCTGAGCCTATAATTGACTCGATGGCATCAAGGAAGCCGGGGATATTTATAACACCACCCTATTAAGATGTCGAGAATTTTTACTTCGATCTTTCTTTTAAGAAAATTACCAAAACCTCTTTGGAAATGTACTAAATCATACCTTCGGTGCATTTTGTAATGAGTGAATGTTTACGATTCCTTCAATCTTGTTTGCAATATTGATAATATCGTCAATTTGGGCCTCGTTTAAATTACTTTGAGCCTAAAGAACAGTTTTAACAAATGCATTTGTATATTGAAATATTTTTGTTTGCAAATGTATTAGATCTTACCTCTGGTTCAATTTCCAACGAATGAATGTTCACGATTCCTTCGATCTTGTTGGCAATATTGATTATTTCGTCGATTTGACCTTCAGTTAGTGAGCTTCGAGTCTAACAAAAAATTTATCAAGTAGTTTCGAACCAGATTCACGTAGTTAAATCGAAACTCACCTTAAGGTTACCTAATATGTTCTGGATTTTTTCAGCTGCGGCTTCTACAACCGGCCAGTTAACTACACCCGTCTAAAATAAATATATTAAATTAAACTGTATTTTAACTTAAGCAACATTCAAAAAAGAGAACTTACATCTGGAATGGACACAGCTGGCTGGACAGCTGAAATGGCATTGCTCTGCGAAACAGGCAAGCTGTAGGTCTACATAAAACCAGAAGACCAGAAATTTTGTTATGTATAGCTACTTAAAAGATACTGGGTAACTTACACCGAAAATGCACAGTGCTAGAGTAAGGAAACGCCCTGCCATATCTAGATTTACTTTTCTGTATGATTTTGGTTTATTGAAGTTAATAGCTTATTAACACCGTCTAACTGATGATTACGAAAAATTTTGTTGGCTGTTTTATACTGAAAGCAAACATTGGTTGTGAGCTATCGCTTTAGCATTTTCGCGATTCAAATTTTTTATTATCTAGACAGGCAACGGCAATTTGGAAAAGATTTGAATCTAGAGGCACACAAAGGCAGACGTAGGGTACTTTTGTGACTTTGATTTCAGATTGATTTATGTATTATCTGCAAATTTAAAACGTTCAAGAGGGTGCGCCCAAATAGGATTACGATCGAATAGCCCGGTTTATTCTGAAGTAAACAACTCTGAAGTAGATATTATTGTGTTTCACGACAAAAGAATTTTTCGATAATGAAAAAAATTAGCTAGGAGAGATAGAAATCCATAATGCAGATAGCTAGTCATTCAGTTAGCGGATGGCATTAGTGCCTCACAAGGAGGGTGTATGCAAGATTATTAGTAATTTGAAAAATGTATTTAAAAATAGTAATATCCTTACATATAATAAAACTGTAGGCATTTTTTTGTCAGCTAAAAACTCGAAAACTACTGGACAGATTTCGATGAAACTTTTTTTAAATGTTCCTTAAGACTGTGAGACTGCTATAGGCTATGTCGTTTATAGCCACGTCCTTAGGAACAGTTTTTAGCCAAAATGTATTTTTTGAAGTGAAAATATATACATCCACATATACGTTGCTACAAATTGATGTTTATACTTTTGCGATCGTCAAACAAACACATTCGACAAGGGTTGATTTGTTTTCGCAGTGAGTGCTATGGTCAGTTGTATATTATGTAGGTATGTATATTATGATTGTATGTCCGAAGAAGGATGGGGATGGGGTGAGGCGTGCGTGCTGCAGAATGGCATGGGGTATATTAATAATCTTCATAAGAGAAGAGACGTATAATACAAAACAGGTTTCATTTCAGAATTTCATTCGATATGTGGTATGGTAACTGTGTTGGGTTGGGGTAGGTAGTTGTTTGGATTCTATAGGAAGAGGGAAGCAAAGGAAAGGAAAGGAAATGCAGTATGTATATTAAACAAGTAGCAAGATCAATGAGAGGGAGGGCGATGCAGAGGGTGCACATTATAATATCCAATGCATTACATCCATTATCGCATATCGCCACGCAACGCAGTAGGAATTTTATTCTGATATGACGTAACAGGGTAGGGTTGGGGTAGTTGTTTGGATTCCATAGTTCTACTTTGGGGTTGTTGTCGCACATCGAAAGCAATTTTTCTTAAACAGATAGGTACTGTGTATGAGTGACTTACTTCTGTCCAGCCAGTTTGTGAAATATACATATATTATCATAGTAAAGACGAAAGCCGATTGTTAGATACATACTTGAATTGTTATTGATTTTAGAAGTGAAATTGAATACATAGATACCTATTGATTTCTGAATTTAAACTTCATCAGCAAGGTAAGTCCGAAAAAATTAAGCTCTGATTTAATAAAAAAAAAATTAGTTCAGACTATTCCTTCGCGAGATAAAAAAACCGATTTTGCTGAAATTTTGTTGTGTTTGAGTGGGTCCCTGGATGGTTTAGATTCACAATTGGACCCGATAGGTGGCGCTGCAATTGGGTTCTAGGAAGTTTACTATTTTTTTTCATCTAAACTTTTGGACTGATTTTGATTATATTGTTTGTGTGTGAACAAAACAAAACAAGTGAGACACATAAATGTACTATTCAAATATGTATATTGTTATTAGTTAAGGTGACTGAATTTATTTTGGTTGTTTTGCCGTAACAGGGTAGGGTTAGGGTAGTTGTTTGAATTCCATAGGAAAGAAAATGCAGTATTACAAACAAGTAGCAAGAGTACGGCGAGGGAGGGCGATGCAGAGGGTGCATATATCCAATACATTACATCCATTATCGATATCGCCACACAACGCAGTAGGAATTTCATTCTGATATGACGTATGCATTTTTTGAAGTGAAAATATATACATACACATATACCTTGCTACGAATGGATGTTTGTACTTTTGCGATCGTCAAACAAAAACAAAACAAGACTAGCATACGTATACTACACATTCGATAAGGGTTGATTTGTTTTCGCAGTGAGTGCTATGGTCAGTTGTATATTATGTAGGTATGTATATTATGATTGTATGTCCGATGAAGGATGGGGATGGGGTGAGGCGTGCGTGCTGTAGAATGGCATGGGGTATATTAATAATCTTCATAAGAGGAGAGACGTATAATACAAAACAGGTTTCATTTCAGAATTTCATTCGATATGTGGTAATAGGGCCCATACACGACACAGACACGTCGCTGCAGACCAATATATTTTGTTGTTGTGCTCATGTCTGCGCAGATTGTCTGTGTCGTGTGTATCCATGTCGACTGTTTGCAGCGACCGTCTGCGTAAATTCAAAATGTTTTGAATTTTTCTTGGTCTGCAACGACATGTCTGTGTCGTGTATGGTGAATTTAGCACAGACGAGCGAGACAATTCACGGCGTAAACATAATTGAAAGCCTCTCGCTTGGAGAAATCGGTTCCCTCAATCAAGTTTTTTGTTTAGTTATTATAATGGATTCATTTTTTCATTAAATTTCCTTCATCCATTCGGCAATTCGGCATTTAAGAAGTCGGATCGGCTAGCAGTATCCGCCATTTTTCTGACCCGACGGACACGACGATATGATACAAACTAATGTCTGCGCAGATTATCTGCACCGTGTGTGGCGAAGGCATGTTTGCACAGACTTATGGTCTGCAGCGACGTGTCTGTGTCGTGTATGGGCCCTATAAGGTAACTGTGTTGGGTTGGGGTAGGTAGTTGTTTGGATTCTATAGGAAGAGGGAAGCAAAGGAAAGGAAAGGAAATGCAGTATATTAAACAAGTAGCAAGATCAATGAGAGGGAGGGCGATGCAGAGGGTGCACATTATAATATCCAATGCATTACACCCATTATCGCATATCGCCACGCAACGCAGTAGGAATTTTATTCTGATATGACGTAATAGTTGTTTGGATTCCGTAGTTCTACTTTGGGGTTGTTGTCGCACATCGAAAGCAATTTTTCTTGAACAGATAGGTACCTACTGTGTATGAGTGACTTACTTCTGTCCAGCCAGTTTGTGAAATCTATATCTATACATATAATAAAACTGTAGGAATTTTCTTTAGCCGTTAAAAACTCGAAAACTACTGGACAGATTTCGATGAAACTTTTTTTTAAATGTTCCTTAGGACTGTGAGACTGCTATAGGCTATGTCGTTTATAGCCATGTCCTTAGGAACAGTTTTTAGCCAAAATGTATTTTTTGAAGTGAACATATATACATTCGAGGGTTGATTTGTTTTCGCAGTAAGTGCTATGGTCAGTTGTATATGTAGGTACATATGTATATTATGATCGTATGCCCGATGCCGGATGGGGATGGGGTGCGTGCTACAGTATGGCATGGGGTATATTAATAATCTTCATAAGAAGAGATACCAAATATAATTTTGTGCGAGCGGGCAAGGCGAGCACGGGTCCAGCTAGTTTATAATATTTATAAAATAGTAACAGTAAAACCGACATTGACATCAGTGGACCAACAAATAGCTTTAGCCAGCTTATGTACTTTCACTTTAATTCAAGGCGTTCTGCAACAAAAAAATCAGAACCTTTGTTTTGGCAAAGAAAACCGTAACTGACTAATACATAAATATCTGAAAAAAAAATGTAGCTAACGCACATAAAATGAGAAATTAATAAAATTAAAGCCTTAAACAAAGTTTCTGTAGTACCTAAGAACTAGCGGAGGTGTGTTAAAATTGGTCGAGGTACACCAAAGTAAGTCCTTTCTTCAATTCTGGGCAAACAAAATTCTACATGGGAGATAGACCAAAAAGTGTAAAATGATTTTCTTCTCAGATTATACCCAAAAAAGTTCTAAACCCCCGACTTTGCCCGATTTGTGTACTTCGTACAATTCATTCATTCTACTCTCTATCCCTTCTTTTTCCACCCATAGTCCTTCTTTAACTTGGGTTAAGCACCCAAGGTCCGGGGAAGTGGACGGGCATCCGAGACTCCCATCAGACTCCGGACCATTTAATTGAAGCCTTAAGGGTGCTACCAAACAGGTCGTCGATGTGACAGGTCGGTCACAAGCCACTTGCAGAGTGGCAGTATAAGTAGAATCTGGTTACGTAGCCCTTTGGACGGAAGAGAGACTTGTAACCGTCGGTAAACATCTATGTACAGCCGGGTGGCGAGCCTGACAGGCCATCAGGATACCCACCGACACTGTCAATACCGACAGGTGGTCGGAAGCAACAAAGAGTGGGGGGAGGAGGATCCCCTAGGTTAGGTTAGGTTAAAAAGGAGTATGAGATGTCTCATACGGCACTTCGCACCATAAGGGCCCATCGCGATCCCTAGGGAGAACCAATTGCAGTGACCTACAGTGGAAAAACACCTAAACACTTGCCCTTGAGAAAGCCCCAATTTCCCTGCAAAAACCAAGTAACCCCTTAAAGTTGGTATTGTCTATCTCCCCTAAATGTTGGAAGAAGTCCTTCTACTGCGACATATTGCCTCACATTCGCACATTATTTGAGAGTTATGGCCTCTTCGGCTTGCAGGTCATTGCAGAATCTGCAAGTGTCCGAGTCTGCTAGCCCGAGCCTTTTGGCATATTTTCTAAGAAGACAGTGTCCTGATAATATGCCGATCAGTGTCCTGAGCTGTTCCCTGCCTAGTTTGAGGATTTCACTAGATCTTTTGCGGTCGTATTGCGGCCAAAGTGCCTTAGCTACTGCGTGACCGGTGAGGCCCTCCCACCTCCGGACGGCATCCTTATTTATTTTATTCCTAATATCGCTTTTTATGATGCAAGGAGGTGGTTTAATATCCACATCTACTCCGTCTTGCAATTCCCCGCCTATCCTCGCAAGCCCATCCGCTTGCTCATTTCCAGCAATACCGCAGTGTCCTGGTACCCAGCGCAGTCTCACTCGGTTCTGACTGCATAGTGCCTTAAGCATTGTGCGACAGGTCTTGACTTATTTAGAATTGATGTTCGTAGATTTCATTGCCTTGAGTGCAGCCTGGCTATCGATGTAAATGGCTATATCCTTGCAAGATGTAGGTCTCATCCGTATTAGCTCTGCCGCTTTCAGAACAGCCAGAACTCTGATTGGAAGACACTGCTTGCATCCGGTAGTCGTATAGACACTTTTAGATCTGGATCCATGTTCGATGGGTTGAGGGACGACGATTCCTGTTTGCAAATCACCCCGCCGCTGGAGGAGCAACGGAGGAGCAGCACGCTAGGGAGTTTTGTTCAATGGGCATATATTAGGAGAACCAGTGACATTTTTTAGTATGATGATTTAGTTAAGGTCTATTTTTTGAGGGAAGTTCTGGGAGACTTGATTAGGTGTCATCCGTGAGGATGAACCCCGGTAGCGGTATGAGTGGGAGGCAGAACGCCCTTAAGTTAGTGCACAAAATTATTATTTAGTTAAGGCTGAACTTTTTTTTAGTGTTCGTCTGGGCAGTCCACAAATATCACTATTTCTATTGGCAGATCGATTGGTCAGTATTAACAAAGGTGGTAGATGACTCCCAACGCGTCGTCTGAGCAACAAAATTTTTATTATTTAGTTAAGCTTAATTTTTTAGTATTTTGTTAGGGCAATCATTTTAAGTATACGTTTTATTTAGCAGAACCAATGTCGGAATTAAACCCCTGGCAGAACGATTCAAACATCTCTCTGGTTTGTCGCATACCCGTTCACGAACCACGAATCATAATTGACGTATAGGTAAGTGAGTCTTATTCGGCTTTATGTTCCCAAACAGATCGCATTTGCTGTAGCACTAAGACAGAAAAAAGTCAGTGAATTAAACGTCCCTTGAATTAAAATCACATGTGAAGAAAAATTGTTCAATGCTCGATTTAAATAATAAATTTAATTAACACGAAACCAGCTATATGTATGTATCTATACTGCCATGTCAAGGACCACCCTATCCAAGAGATCAAGATAGATAAAAGGTGCTAATTGAATTCAGTATACGGTATACCTAATCGACTAGATGACATACATTTCTATTTCCAATCTCACCGCGCATATATAGATACAACACCCGGATGCATAGAAATAAAAGTTGCCTTCGAAGGATACATCTGTACCATTTGCTTCGTTTTTTGTAACCCTTTCCCTCCTCCATATCGTTACAAATTAATACCCTGAGTCTCCGTAAAAATCGGTTAAATTCCTTTTACACGATATACCTTTGTTAAGTCCATTGGACAGTATGGATTAGCGATTGTGGCAGCTACGCCAGCCACCAGTGTATGGAGAGGATAAATCGAGATTAACTCGGCTTCGAGGCAACTTGTTGGTCTTTGCGAGAAAAACCCAATGAAATTCAATTGTCCTAAGGATACATTGTGTGACTTTTCATTTCCACTTGTTCGAACATTTCTATAGGTTTCGTGTTAATATATTAATTCATTCCTCGTGGAAAGAAATTCGATTTTCTGTCGATCACTAAAGAACAGGGAATTAATTCGACTTTAAAATGGAATTTAATAAAATGAGTACGTTTTGGGGAATTTGTTAGACAATTATGAAATGGGATTCTTGTGGCTTTGAAAATGATAAACTGTTTAACTGCTTAAATAATTATGATAAAAAAAACTGATTGGTAAAACATACATAAATGTGCGGTACAGTTCCTTACAACCTGAAGTCTGAAGGGCGGAATGGAGTTATCTATTTAATCGGAGCATTGGTGATGAAGGTTAGGTAAGGTTTAAAACGGGTGGGAGGGAGAGATGTCGGGCCCATCGCGATCCCTATACAGTGAATTAATTGCCTTGCTTAATTACTCTTTCCAGATATGATACCTCGTACGGAGTGTCGAAATCGACAAAAGACTGAATTTCATTACTTTGCACCTAGTATATAATAGATACGCCCGGCAGTAGTTTCCCTAGTATCGTCCCAAACTACCCCCTGAAGTAGTACAAAATAGAGCGCACTTTTTGCCGCAAGCTGCTTAATATATAAAAATCTATCGGCGAGAGGTGTAGACAAGTAAATTAAGGCTAAGAGGGTGTGAAATAATTCTTGCATCGACTTAAGAAACGTAGACATTTGCCTGCGGTTTTAGCGAATTCTTTGTGGTTATCACGCGAGATTGTCATTAATACACACACCAAGTCTGGAAAGTCTTTCAGTTTCGTCAATGCAAGTGCCATTCATGGATAATGGCTGAGAATTCCGGTGTCGCTATAATGATAAAAGGCAGCATTGTGTTTTTGAAGCATTAAATTCCACTCTATTGGTTGTATCCAATTTTGGAACGCTGCTAAAGTTGGAATTTAATGTGTTTAACATATAGTTCCACGGCCGAAGAGCGGGGACATGAATCATTAAACTACTATCAAAAACTGACAAGAGATCAAAACAGAGCCTTGGGGAACAGCATTTCTGTCGTCAATTGCAGACTTGAAAGTTGAAACTGTCCAACACAAATTGAATTGAACGGCCAGAAAGTTTCTAATATATTGAAGAAGAGAGGAGTCGATTCCGGATCCGGAATCTGTTTAGGCTTATTTCATGCTGAGTTAAGCTGTAATCCCAACAAAGATCCTGACATACTTTCCCTCGAGTGTTGTCTGTTGTGAGCCAAACGGAATTGTTGTATTGAAATCGCCGGCAACGACAATTTCAGTATGCGGATACTGGGAAAAAAACTCCTAAAAAGGGGGTAGACAGCTCATCAAAGTAGTAGTTAAAAGTAGATGAACGGTCAATGCTTGGACTATAAATAAAAAAAGAATGTATTACATTATTGGCTTATGGACATTAAATTTTAACCACACTTACTTACTTATAGGTATGGCGCTACACGCACGTAGAGTCTGCTGTTAAATTTTCTCTTTCAAAGCAAGTAAATCACTCGAAGAAATTTCCTTTCGAAACGACTAAGAAGATATTCATCCGCATTTGCTAACTTCCATGATTCTGCGCCATAGAGCAGGACTCGTATCATGATGATGATCTCCTATGTGTCCTCAGTTACCCTCTCAGGCCAAGGTTAGGCTAGGTTAGGTTGAAGTGGCTGCCGGCAAAAGGCCGACGCACTTAGACCAATTAGGTCCCTTGTGATACCACATGAATCTATTAAAAATTTCGTCCCACTCTTTGAATCAGTTTTAGCTTCTGATGAAGCAAAGGAGACTACGAATGTCTAGGTTTGTTAGATTGTTTAGATCATTGTAGTAGGAGGCTCCCAAATGGAGTTTCCGTTTTCGGAAGAGTGCCGGACAAGTGCAGAGGAAGTGCTGAATAGTTTCCTCCTCCTCTTCTTGTTGCATGCCTACCTATAAGGCAGTGTCCCGTAATGACACCTATTGTGGCGCCGATATGCCTCCTGTCAAGAGAGATCAAATTCTTAGAACGTTTGAGGTATAACTTTGGCCAGATCTGTTTTGTCGCCCGATGTAAAAATAATAATGACTATGACCTTATCAATATCCACTTAAATCGAAAGATCTGATCATTGCAACAAAGAGATTCTGTCTAAAGCCTCATGAAATTCACCTCTCATGACATTAGTCCGTGTGAATTATTTCGTTTGCCTGGAACGAATGGAAGAGAGCAACCATTTGATCCGAACGGAAATGTGCCTATACCCACAATGTAATGGAACCGTTGGTTTATTAGATAGCTAATCTAATCTCCATACACCCAATGCAAGTCGAAATAGGAATAGAATGTTCAGCACCTGCTCATTATCCAAAATGTTACTTCATATCTGAAGTGTATTTATTTAATCAATCGCGACTATTTCAATTGCCTCACACTAAAGACTAGTAGGTATATGATGAGATCTACTACAATAATAATAATTCCAGGAAATTAATATCAGTTTGGGGGTTTTTCTTATTATGTGTCATACCCTATTATCTGAGATAATGATTGTTTAGCTTAGTACCGATAGATAAACCTTGTAGCCGATATCTGGCAAACAATTGATGCCATATAAATAGGATGTCGTCTAGCTTTAAAAATCAGTTTGCCATTAGCAAGTCCAGCAATCTATCGCCTTAGAAAATAAATACAATCATGAATTTACTCGGTCGTGTTCTCATAATGACAGTGTGTGTCTTCACCGTAAGTTCAAACTATTCTCTGAGGAGTACCCATACCCATTTATTAAGTGACAAATTTTCTTCTAGGCATACGCTTTGCCAAACTTAGGCGATATCCAAGTTGCGCAGGAAAGTTCATTGCTCAAGGCTATGCTCTCTCAACTGCAATCAGCAATGGCACAGGTCAATCCTCTTGCTAATGCTACCAACAATAATACACAAGACTCGTGCTTCGCTGCCTATATTAATCGACAGGACCAAGTCAACAAAGCGACTTCAAATCAAACTCAAGCGTGTTACGATTCTGCCAACCGTAATATGGCCACGTACAGTAATAATACCAACAAAACTATGTCCGCAGTCAATAGCCTGTCCAAGGACTTACAGGTCAGACTTGCAAATTGCTCAGCCAAGAATACAACTGACGCAGTCTTCAATTGCTACGTCTCAACCGTGAGTACCTATACAAAAATGATTATATTTTTTATTCAGCGTCATGAAGAGCTATACTATTTCCAATTTTAGTTTGACTTAAATTTGGCAAATTTGAACGCTTTAACCGCACAGTCTCAGCTAGCAGAAGCATCCTTGTCTGGCTACGAGTTCGAAGTGAATGTCGCACGACAAGCTTGCATTGGCAATGTACTAATCGGTAATAAGAGTAATACCACAGCTGCATCCAATGATCTGGAACTATGTTTGATTAACTCGACCTGGAGTAATAACTCAACCGGTGGTTCGAACAGCACCAACCCGGGAAACAAAACCATGACATATTATTTGAATTAATTTATTCAATAAAATTCTAACGGACATTTTAGAGAAAACTATAAGCATAGTTGAAATTGTTTTCCATTCTTTTATAGGTTATATTGAAAAATGCACAAGATAGGGAAGTATTGCCTTTAAATCAGTTTTTATGAAAACAAATAAGTCGTTGGTACTGAACTCTTCTACACTGTTTGAGTCTTGCAGTTTAGGTCTATTGATCTTACATTAGGGTGGAGTGAATTTTACCTTTGTGCAAAATCCACTTGCCGGGGTGTGATACTGTGATATCGTTGCATCAAAGGGATAAGAAAGTAACCTAAAAAATAAATTCCTCGAAAAAAAATTCCAAATATGTACTGCCCCAACTCTTTTAAAATTTTACTCATTTGAGTCTTATTCAAAGCAAAGCTGAAAGGATAAAAGAAGTCAAGTAAAATGGCAATAAAAACAGGTGGAATACGTAAAATTTTATTCAAACTAAGTCAAGTTGTAGCGGCCTGTATTATTATTATTTGCATTGTTTTATATTGACTACCATTATCTTGAATTGTAACATTAATTATAGTCCTTTTTCTTGTAACACACACTTTAAAGTTTTCTTGTCAAACATCCAAACATCAAACATGATCTTAATTGATCCTTGGACCGGCAGCAGCATTGCATTATTGTTTGGATCGACGTGATCTTAATTGATCCTTGAACTGACAGTGTTGCTGTGCTGCGACAATTAGTACGCTTCTGCATTATTGTCGGACCAGTTATTTTGTTTACAACCTTTTTGAAACTTAAATCCATTAAATAAAGAAAAGTTTTGTTTTGTTAAATAACTGTGCTTTTTCTGAGTTTCACCCCGCTACAAAGTAAGATAAATAAAAGGAAATTGGAATATAGAATACATTCATGAAAGTTAAGGAAAATAGAAATGAAAATGGTAGACATTTGATGAAAAAGCTTTACTGCATAGAGTAGTCCTTTTTCATTTCAAAAAAAGGCATTATTTGACGTGACTTCAGTTTAGCTCAGACTGTGGTTGAGGCCTCAGTTACCAGTTTAACACAACGTTCCGTAGCTTGAGTGTGGGACGGAAAGGACTTTATTTTTGAAACTATATCTTTCAACATTATTGCGACCCGAAATAGCGCCTTTTATAGGCTCGTTACTGATGGATCTCGTAAGTGGTGGTTCTGTTATATTGTCACAATTGACCATATTAACATAATCCAATGCGTTAAAATAGAATTTGGGCAATTTAAAAGAATGAATATGATTGACCTTATTTAAAAGCCGTGCTTTTAATATGCGTCGCAGTGCGAGTTCTTGAATGTGTCATCTATCGTCGCCCAACATAGCAAATAAAATATTTTCGGGTACCCGTTTCGTTGGATAACAGGATCTATTATCTCTCGCAATTCACCTTTTAAATATCTGGAAAGCAGTATAGTCCTATATGCAAATGCTGAGCCCCATAGATGCATGACGGTTTGGTTTTAATAGTAAACCACATCGGTGCGTAGACTCTAGGGACAAACTTTGTTAAAATGTCAAAATTTTCTGATTCTGTTTCTGAAGAAATATAAAGCCGAAGTACCTAATGCACGATTTTGTCCGTATTTCTTTGTAAGTTCTCGTCGTATTTTGCTTCTATCTACGACATTAGATGTATCGTTTGGCGATATTAAACCAACATCCTGCAATGTGGCGGATACAATGGCGGCGACTGCGCGATAAGAGTTTCCATATCGATCCACGGTTCTTGAAACTACGAGAAAGTTCTTTACGACTGCTCTAGTTTTGCGTAGCTGGGGGTGTACTTGCTAAATCAGGTGCGGGATTACAATTACCTTCAAAATATGTTTGCCTTAAAGAACGACAAGAAGTACCAGGTGGAACTAACTCAAATTTTTTCCTTGCTTCTTGACTTTCTTCAGACTTCCACTTTCTAATCGAAAGAGCCTGCTGTTTTTTTGGAATTTTTTTATCTACGCTACCTATAATCATTAGGCGGCAAGTGCGTTGATCAACTAAAAAGTCTCGCTCAATGACGGGTATTTTTCGACTTTTTTCACACAAACATAACTCAAATTTTTGGCATTTGCATGTGGCTATACCAAAAACAACTTGGGCTTGTTCTTTGAATTTATGAAGTTTTAGACGATACTTTTCAACAGTTTTTTTCCTTGGTAGGGCTTCAATATACTGCGATACTTATCATGGTATGATTTTATACGTGCCAAAATAGTGTGAAGTTCAACTATGGGAATTGATGCCTTTTTCCACACTTCTGCTAATTTAAGGGCCACTTCTTCACTTGTTTTAGAAACTAAATCATTGTATGCATTTTTTTATTATGGCTCACCCACAGAAAACATTTTATAACATCCTCATAAGTTGGTAAAACGTTGCGCGGCAAATCACACCCAGCAACGAATATAGGACAAATTACTTCACTTCTTAACAAAGCCATGATTTTACTCAATTTATATATTATATACCTATTAGCATTAGCAACTAAATCTTTCTACTTAAACACAAAATAACACTTGCCACTCGTCTGTCGTTTTGATATATCGTATAATAAGTAAGAGGTAATGCAACTTTTCCATACCCAGGGCTTTCGATTAAAAAAATAAAAAATCGTATACAAAGGCACTCCACCCTAATATACATCCTTGTAGCTTCACGGTGTCCAGAATCAGTTCGTCGGTGCTGAATATGTGTAAACAACTTATTTCTGCAGATCCTATAACACCGACGAAGGTCTAACAGTCAAAAGCTGATCATAATGAAGTCTTGAATAAAAATATCCAAGCTAAAGATCAACAAAGTTACAGGGGTCAGGCTTATCTGCCGAACTTTTTAGACCAGCTGGAAATTCCTTGGAAACCACTAACTCATTTGCCGGATTTGTTCAGATGAATGTATGCAAGAAAGGAAATGCCTTCAGCTGCTTCAATCATAGTGGTAGTATCAGTGTCCCTACTCCGTGGGACTGAGTGAGACAAGATGGTTCGATAAATTATACCCCCCCGAAAAAAACCCCTGTCATAATCTACTCTGGCAGGAGAGCTAGAAGTGTTCGGTTCGGAAGTCTGGACTATGACTAATGCCAAAATAAATTAATTAATTTATAATAAAATATAGAGCCGAAAGCCTCCGCAGCTAGCGCTCATCAAGTTATGTTAACTTATATATTTTATATTGTATGTTAATAAATTATAATAATAATAATATAATAAAATAAAAAGAAGTAATTAATAAAATTATTGTAATAATAATTTAAAAAAAAATATATTAATTAAACAAATTGATAAATATTTCACAATCTAAAATTAAATAATTGATATTTTTGACACCACAAATCAATGTTTTTTTTAAACTATTTAAATTTATATTAAATATTATAATCATAATAAATTTATTTCAGATTATCCTGGGAACCTCACATTCACCGGATATTGACGGCTAGACTCCAGCTAGTAGAGTAAGGAGACTTACCGAACATCCCTCCAGATAGCTCTTACTTCGATCAGCCGTCACTTTAAAAGTTGTCTTCTAGACTTCCGAAAGTAACGCTTTGCTAAAAAGAACCAGGTACAACACCCACAGGGCGACAGAGTCAGGGATCTGCCAGTGGGCCAACAGTTCAGGGACCACCTTGCCTTCGAAGAAGATGCAATCAGCCGGACATCGAATATTACAGCATTGATACCACTGGAATGCTGTGAAAAATTAGTTTGCAACTGAGACAAGCGCGTCTATATCGGTAAATGGCAAAAAAGTCACCGCACATGGCTTTTGGCTGAATCCTGGAGACTCATCGATGAGCGTACGGAAATTAAAACTCAGATTGAAGAAGCGGCTGAAGCTAGAAGTCCAATTTAGTGACGTGACAAGTGTCATTACATTAACATACTGGCTTCAAGGGCGGAAGAAGCAGCAAGCAGGTGTGACAGTAGGGTATAGGACTCGCTACAATATCACCAAGGAGCACACTAGTGGTCGAAACTTCAAACAACATCCAATAAAAAGTGTAGTAGATAATAATGAACTGAACCATCCCATCCCAAACGTATTTGGAGTTGAGGCCACTTAAATCACAAACCAGTAAGAATAGACTGTCGACTCCTCCCACATAACGGACTTTGCCTACAAGCTGCCGGCGAGACCAGGATTTTTCATGTATTGGTGCTGTACAAAATCAAAGGGGCGCCATTAACGCACGCATACTTGAAAAATCCTGGTCGCATGGTATTGCATAGAAAAACATTGCCGCCATTAATTTTGACATTTACACGTATTCACAGACAGGGAAATTCTTTCCGGGGGGAATCGGGTAGGTGTACGGGAAGTCGGCGGTCTATTCTTACTGGTTTGTGACTTAAATGTTTCAATCATATTAAAACCAGAAGAATAATATTAAAATTTCTGCGAACCGTGTATATGACTCATTGGGAGAAAACATAACCAATTGTTATATTCAAAAATTAAAAATTAGGTACACCGAATATTCAGGTAGGTAACTGTACCAGATATCGTTTATCTACCCGCCCGCAGACATATCTAATATTATCAGAAAAAAAAAATTAAAATCAATTTCCTTCCATTGTTATACGCTACAAGGTCACATTTCTCGACTACAACTGTTCTCCAAGTAAAGTAAGCAAAATAAGATTGGTAGTAGGTACTAATAGGTCTTCGGCTGCACACGAAAATCATGAAATTATCATTCTCCGCCGCCATTTTATTCTAAACCCCAACATTTGGCTTTCTCTTCCCTATCCACCTTCCACACAGTGCTACCAGTGTTTTGTCACAAGAATTCCCACGCAAGTGCCAAAAAATTCATTTTTTCCCTCGCCTGGCTCGAAAAAGTACCTCAGATTTGCCCACACATATTTTACGAAAGGAAAACAAACAATTAACGAAATAAAAAAACAGTCCCAACTGAAACTATGCTTTTTCCAGCCACTTTAAATAAATATTTGCTTAAGGGCTTTAACAGCTGCACTTGAACCGCCCGATAGGCTATCATATCGACTTTAGCTGTTATATATCAATATCACTATTCGAGACCTTTGAAAAAACAAAAGCTGAATGTTCATCTGGCAGATAAGTTCCTGATAGGCTATTCGACACTTTAGCCTCGGGAACAGAACCAAATTTGGTGGGTTCCTGGTTCCTGTCCATGAAGGAACGAAAACACGAAAAGCAGACGAATTGACGAGAATATGTTCCGAAACCCCTTTCAAGTGACCGGAACCTTTCTGATAAACCCTCAAATTGGCTAAAAACTTAACGATAAAAAGCTGTGAACATATAAAATGTATTTCATTTTGATAGAATATCCCAGGTTTAATATAGCAGACATGATATCAGAAACCCTGTAGAGGATTCTTTATAGGGCATCTTGTGTTACAATACTACCTAAGCTAAATAAATCTAGCCAACTCAGCGGAGAGCAGGCTTATGTATGGAAGAAGACGAAACAATATTATATGCGAATTTGAAAGGAAGATCTTCTCCGGGGACCAATTGGACCCGAAAGATTTGAAAAAAAAAAATAAAAATAAAAATGGAGAACCTCCTAGCCTAAATGTATAGTACAATATGTAGATCTTAATCAGGTCGACGTGCCGCTTTTATCGGCTAGAATAAAAGGCGAAGATAGGATAGTCAGTCAGTCTTCACAAAAGAAACAAAACAGGGGCGGGATTCTGTAAAATACGAAACGAAAACCGATTTAATTTTTCTATGACAATAGACAAACCTTAGTGTCAATTAGACACCTTTTCGAGCACTCGGACACCAGGACACCTCTTTTTAAAAAAAGCCGATTTTGGACACCTTTTCGGAATTAAGGAACTTTTATCATGATTTGTATTTTTGTATTTAAATTCAGTCCCAAATGTTCTTTGTTCTTTGTTTTTCGGTGTGGATATATGTACTGATTTCTGACATATAAGCTCGTTCGGGTTAGAGGGACCTTGGGTGTTACTAAATCGTTTTAAGCCTTCACCTGCCTTGTTGGCTACAAACAAAAAAATTTTTATAGTAAACTTCACTATTGTGAGTAATTAACATTACCACATTTTTAGTTAATGTATTACCAAAAATTTTTTCACAGAGTACTGTGTTGTTCCACACCGGCAATTGCAAATTAAAGTTGTGCACTAAGAAAACGTTTACTATGAAGGACTTAATTTGTTGTTTCATAATAAGGACTTGCAAAAATGTGCCAACATCCTCAAAAAATATACCCCAAACTAGAATCAGATATCAGTCACAATTTTTTTTTGTTGTTTTGTTTTAATATAAATTTGTATGGGACACTTTTTTACCTAGCGGACACCTCTTTGGACACTTTACAAAAATTTTCTGGGGTAACCCTGGACAGAGTAGAGACGATATCGTTCTATCGTTTTCATTTTACGTTATTTGGCCCCAGGAGGTCGATTCTGGTTCCGCGAAAAAGTGAAATGAAAATATTTTCACTCTTTCACCGCAAATTCGATTCTCGTTCTATGAAAAGGTGAAACCAATCGTCAAAAATTTTCATATGAATAATTTCTATTCACGCGCTCATTTGTAAGTGAATAGCTAGATCAGTGAAAGAGTGAAAATGGAGATACCAATAAAAAAAAAAAACAAGGGAAAAAGCGTCACATCAATTCAAAAGGAGTATTTAGTGAAGTTTTTAGAAATAAATTTGGAAAATACATGTTCAAATTTAAAAACCTATTTTACCGAGCTTTTATTGTTTTTGTATATTGGTAGGTACAAAACGTAAGAAAGCCGCATTGTCCTCCTGACCAATAGCTCGTTGAAAACTTCCCTCAGTAAAAAAAAACTTCGCTATGGAAGAGCTAGTATTTTTGATGATGTTTTAAGGTTTTATGTTTTTTTTTAGATGTTAAGGAAGCGATAAAATTCTATATGAAATGTTCTCCAGTATCGCTCCAAATGATTTTCGTTGTATTTAGATGAGGCCTTATAATCGGCATTTTTTCCTGGAAAACTATTTTTAAAATGTGTTCTATTATTCAACACATTAATAACAAATAAATTTCAAATCTCTGCCTATTTCTTCGCCTTATTTCGATAAAAAGTCAGGCATTTTATTCAAAAATTTAGTCACCACTGTGGTCGATATTGAATTCATCACAGCCTTTTGCACTTATTGAACGAGAATCGCAATTTAGTACAATGTGAATCGAAAAAATGAAAGCAATGCGTGAAAGCGAATGTGAAAACGATTTATTCGATTCACTCTTTCACAGAACCAGAATCGACCCCCAGGTCTTTTTTCCTTTTGTGTCAATACAAGCGCTTGTTCATGAAAGCAGTCAGGTGTATAAAATAAATTGTCTTCCTGAAGTAAGACAATAAAATTACAGAAATGTTTCAAAGAACAAAAATTTCCTTTTGTTTGTTCTGGAAAAGTGGAAAACAGAAAGTTTCCCTTTTAGCTCATTTCGAGTACAAAAATTCCCTCAAAAAGGGAAATTTCCCACAATCTGTAAGTACTGCTGCCACAACTCAATATAAAAGTTTATGGAAATAAATTATTATTTGTTTTGATGGTCGTTTCTTTAGTCCGAAACGGAATAGCAAACAGCCGAAAAATATTTCATTGGAATGAAAATACTGAAATGTTCTATCTCTCTAAAGTGTTGGCTTGTGTATGTGCTGGTAGTAGGTATAGGTACTTTCAATCTTTTTCGTGGACCATTGTTTGTTTTGAAACTATGCAGACTGCTTTATAAAAAGTTAATTTTTTTTTTAGAAAAACTCATTTAAGATTCGAAAACATGAACGATGTTATAAACACGGTATGAATGTGCAATGACTTTGGTAGGTAGTCTCTACATACCTACTCTTTCCATGGGCACATCAGGCACTGGGTGTAGTTTAGCTCACTGAATATTAAATTTCGGCTCGTGTATGTGCTCTGTGTTCAGGATCTTAGACAACAACTATGAATTGGGTCAAAATGACTTGCCGTGAAATAAACATGCAACCAAATGACGTTTATTAAGTTTGTATAAAAAGGGTTCTCATAGGGTTACTCTTACTACACAATAACAATATATTTTCGGTTAAAAGGAAGAGAAGAAGCAATTGCTTTTGTTTACTTAAAAGTTAAAACAAGGTCGTGTATTGTGGTCGCAGATTGCAGATGCAGTATGTTTCTCATCGGAGGTTATCGCCACAGCTGCGATATTGATAACAATATGGAGGGAGTTGAAAGTAAACGCTTGTCAATAATGAAGGCTCATTATTATGTTTTGATGAGTATATTTCGAAAAATGGATGAGTTTGAAAAGATTTACAAAGGCCAATAATACGAATATACAATTCTCAAAAGTCAAAACAAAATAATTCCCCTTGACATTATATTATATTTATTTTTATAATATACAAATTTTAACTTGCTTAAAACGTATTTTTTTTTTTGAAAATAGTTTAAACAAAAATTGGCTAGATTTTACTTTACTGCCCAGCCCATTCGGAAAAAATATTTTTAACTTTCTCATCATCCTTGGATCCTCTCAGACTGAACTTCAGCGCGCACTCGGTCGGTTTGTAGCCGTTTGTGCTGAAGCTGAGATGAAGGTAAACGTGAACAAATCTGAAGTGATGGTCGTCTCCAGAACGCCTGTTCAATGCACTCTGCATGTTAGTGGAGTCCCATTGAAACAGGTGGAGAAGTTTAAGTATCTCGGGGTCTTATTCACGACGGATGGAAGGAGCAATGCCGAGTTTTCCTGTAGGATTGGTCAAGCTGGATCAATTTTGAGACAGCTTTGTCATTCTGTTATCAGGAGGACTGAACTTGGTGTCAAAGCTAAGTTGTCAGTCTTTAATTCGGTGTTTGTTCCGACTCTTACCTATGGCCATGAGGTTTGGGTAGTGACCGAAAGAATAAGATCGCGAATACAAGCTGCCGAAATGAAATTTCTCCGTAGTATTGCTGGTGTGACCCGTAGAGATCGCATCAGAAATACCAGAATACGTGAGGAACTCAATGTCGAGCAGCTACTTCTCCGGACGGAGCGATCCATGCTTCGGTGGTTTGGTCATGTTAAACGCATGTCCCCGACCAGGATTCCACGACGTGCTACCATCGGGTAGGCGTCCTCTAGGTAGACCAAGGATGAGATGGTTGGATCAAGTCCATAATCTCTCCTATACCCGTATGGGGATTGCCCTTGATGATTTAGAGTCAATGGCGGAAGATCGAGAGCTATGGAGGGTCCACTTGAGCAACCTACACCCGCGACCCACTTAATGGACAAGCGGACCATTGAAAATGATGATGATGAACTTTCTCGTATACGTAGTAAGAGAAAGATATATGTACAAAATTTCGAACTCGAGATTTTGATCAATTCTGATATTACGATGAAAGGGGAACGCAAAAAAGTGGGTCTCGCAATTCTAGGGAATCTAAACGGCTTGGACGAATTTGCTTCAAACTTCATATTTAGAGTTTATGGGCTTCCCGCTAGGGACGTTTTTTAACGGTACCTTCCATATACAAATTTTACGAAATATTACGAAATATGTCTAAATTTAGAATTTTTCGAAAAAGGCTCTAACGTTTTGAACCAAAATTGATGGTTGAGTTAATGTAAGCATGCTTAACATGACTGTAGATTCAGTTTTTCGCTAAAAAGTCCAGCAACGGCAGTTTTGAAAATTGCCTTTTTCTCAAAAACGGTAAAAACGATTTAAAAAAAAAAGTTTTTCCCTAAAAAGACTGCGTCTTTTGATATCCACCCAAATCCCTAATAAAAGTACTTTAAAAAACTGTTCATATCTCAAAAACGTCATTTTCGATTATGATAAAAATGTTACTTTCAGGTAATGCTAAAATCCATAGTAATACCATTTGCTTAGTTGAAAAACAGTGTTTTTTGAACCATGAATGCGTCCTTCGATTTCCACCCCAATCGCTAAAAACGGTACTTTAAAAACTACACATATCTCGAAAACGCCATTTTCATTAAATAAAAATATAAAAATATATCTGCTAGGTAATGTTTATATCCTGAAGAATACGTCGTACTCAGTTTTCAGCTAAACAGTTTAATAACAGTGCTTTTCGAATCCAAATTGAAACATTTGTCAGCATAATTTTACAAAAAACCGCTCTAACGATTTTTATCAAAATAGATAGATATTTAAGACAATATAAGCATTCTAAACATGATCACGTACTTAGTTTTTCTCAGAAAACTCGAATATTGCCGTTTTATGAATATTTCTTAAAAATGACTACCCAAATCCCGATCTTTATTCACACACGGTATATTTTTGCAAAGCCCAAAGCTTCAGTGGCAATATAATTCTAAATTCATCGAAATTCAAGTGTCAGTTCGGGGTGAAATTTAAAAGTAAATGTTGAAGTTAATACGTATCTATGTTTATGTAGTATGTTGTAATGTATTACGTTGTTAATTAACAAGTGCACAGTTATCTGAGTACATCTTGAGTGCGTATGATTTTAAACGTAAAATTTGCTGAAATGACTCTGAGATTCTGCGAGATTCGCGATAAACGAGAAAGTTACGTGCGACCCAGTCGTGCACATTTTTTTACATTGAAAATCAAATAAAAAAAAATTAGTTATCGCATCGAAAAAAGATGAACTAGATAATATCGCTTCAATAAAGTTAAGACTTTCTTACTTTACGAAATATGACAATGACAAGAAACCATTCTCAAAACAAAAGAAAAAAAAAAACACTTTCGCGCTCGAATTTCACCTTTTCACATCTATTTGACACCATATTAGTACACTGAAGTGTAATATTTTGGGGAGCATTTAGGACCTAATTCAGGGAGGAATTCTGCATCTAAAAATGAACGCATAGGGTTCTATTCTTTCTTAAAACATCAGTGTTACAACCGACCCACCGTAACTTACGTATCCATTCTCCCCTATAATATACATAACATAGTACATAAAACATAACCATAACGCAGCAGAAAATTCCTATACAGCAACAGATATCCATCTGCCGTAAAAGCAACCCCATTATAATTATTTGTTGTTGTACAAACAAATTAACTGCATGTCACATTTCTGCGACAGAGTAGGTAACAAAAAAGCAACACGTCACCCCAATATAACGTGACATTTGTAATCACACCTGTAATGCAAATTAATTCTCCAAAGTTCACTCTTAATAACGTCGCACGTAAACATAATAAATAACACCCGTCCGCGATTCACACTCCACACACCTGCGAGGACATTAAACCGACAATCACCAGATTAGGATTTCATTTTCAATGGTTTATCGTTGTCTGCCATGGAACAATATGTCATCTGATGTTGTGACGGAATATTAGTCTTCTACAATCTTCCGAAAAATTATGCATCTTCTTTAGAAAATATGAATTTTTGTTAAATATTCTGTCTTCTAAATTTTAGTTTTATTAAAAAATATTTCATTTCAAAATTCTCCTACAGTATAATCGGGCTGTGTGTTACGTATTTCGCTAACGTTACGTGGTACGTACCTCTGACGAAAAGGTTATGACTGATGACGATGAGTAACGATTATATATCGTTGGTCCTTATCAAGATTCGCCTATAGCCAAGTCGCAGAATTTTAGATTAAACGTCTAAAATAAAAATTACAAAAACTCTTCAAAAACGCATTAAAAATGCCAAAAAAAATCCCTTAAAAACGATTAAGAAACTGTTCAAAAAAGCATCAAAACGGAATAAAAAAATATTCAACAAATTCTGATGCAGCTAAAACTGTTTGTTTGGATCGTGTTAGCTCATTATACCCGGTACCACACTGTGATGAGGGTATATTCACTTTGACATTCCATTTGTAACGCACATAAGGAGGCGTTGTAGGTATGACAAACTATATATATTATTGATCAGTATCACTTTCTTAGTCGGTCTTGCAAAGTCCGTCTGTCTGTCCGTCTGTCTATCCATCTCTCTGTTCGCACGATTACGGCCGTAATTTAAGAGCTATCGACTTGAACTTAAGCTTTTATCCACCAAACTGAGGCTAAGTTCGAAGATGAGCAAGATCGGATGAAAACAACTACTACCTCCCATACAAAATATATAGCTATTTGAAGTTAAAAATTAAATTTAAATACCTAAAGTAAAGAAAGCTAGTTTAAACTTTTTTAAATATTATAATAATATTTAAAAAATGTGGACAAAAACTGGTCGAATAGAAACTATCCATACCTCCCATATAAATATATCATTTTTTACTAAAATATTTTTTTATTTTTACAATAATATTATAGTACCGGGTATTTGAGCTTCGGCATAGTCGAAGATAATTGTCTTACTGGTTTTATTTTGGCAAAGAATTTTTGTTTGTTTTTTTCTTATGTTTTTGCTTAATTTTAGATTCAGTCAAACATTTTAGAAAGATTGGAATAGCTATTTATTTGAAATTTAGTAGATATATTTAAACTTTCTGCACTTACACTACCTACAGTACGATATATTCACTCTGCCATTACATTTGTAACGCCAAGAAGAGAAGAGTCACCGGAGACCCCATAATAAAATATAGGTATATTCTGAATCGATTTAGCCATGTCTGTTAAAAACTATAGAATCGATCTAAGCGGATACAATTTTGTGAGGGAACTTCTTTTTACCTTGGTCAGGTTGGTAGTAAAAATAATCTATATATCGGTCGAATAGTTCCATACCAGGCCCACGTGTTATGTACGTGTAGTTCCACTAACTCACATTCCTAACATTTGGCATGACTAGGATGACCAGATCCATGCCCACCAAAAAGAGGACACCTTCAAAATCTCAAATGCAAAATTTAAATACCGGTTTTTATTAACTTTCTCGTTTTTTTAGAATGGCACGATCAGATTGAGTCTTAAACGCAGGGCTCCAAATGACATTAGCATACTTAAGTAATGATCTTACCAAAGATACAGGGTTTTTCAATAAGAGCGCTATAAAAGTTTTTTTTAAATAAAACAAAAACGGTTTTGGATGAAATGAAATTCTTTTTTCCTGTGAAAGTACGTTCGATGCCATTATGTATGGAACTCGATTTCTTTTGCATGGCCACCACGGGCACGCTTGCAGAAGTCCAGACGCTGAACCCAATTTTCGACGGTTTTGAAGCATAAATCGGCCGATCGATACTGCTGCAATTTCACGTTCGATATTCGTACGAAGTTCATCATTTGGGCTTTCTTCAACTGAAGCCTCAGCGGCGGCAATATTCTCGACACTACGGGCACTTCTTTGTCTCACTGGCACGGGAACATTTTGTACTGTGCCTGTGGATTCAAATTTTTCCACTAGACGCTCAATAATTGTTGATCTGCTGGACGGTTATGACGACCATAAATTGGACGTAGCGCTCTTAACGTTGAGGCCACTGACTCCGAATTTCGGTAGTAAATTTTAATAATTTCGACTAGTTGTTGGCTCGTATATCTTTCCATCATGAAATGGCAAACCTTTACTGAAGAGAAATGTCAAAAGACCGGCAAGAAATTCGGCGTCGTTTGCTGGTTATATATAAAGATAAGAGGGCATAGGGGTCCCAAAAATCTTTGCAATTTCTATAGATAAATCCAATGGAAGAATTGGCTTTTAAAACAATATAGTCTATATGACTTTTTAAAATGTATTCAGAATCTATTATAACATCTAAATCTTTGATTTCGTCCACCTTACAAAGTGGATTTGAATCAACAACCTAATCAAAAAATCAATCTTGAAAAAGATACCACAAAACACTTTTTTATGTTCAGCTGTAAAGCATTAAAGTTACACCAGTCTGAAATAGAATTTAGATTTAACTGTAATAAAGGGCAGTCTTCTAAGCTTCTAATTTTTAGATATAGTTTTAGATCGTCGTCGGCGTGTAACAAACATTGACAGCGTTTAATCGCCAAAGTAAATCATTTATGAAAATTATGAAGAGTAATAGCCCTTCATTCCGTAAAGTGGGAAATCCCAAAAAGAGGACAAATGCACATTTTTCCAAAAAGATACCGGACATTTTTTTCTAGATAAAAAGAGGACATGTCCTCTTAAAAGATGACGTCTGGTCAGCCTAGGCATAACTCTTCTATGCAATGGAGAGTATCAACAACTTTTACTTGTTTACCATATATTGTAGGAAGCTTACAAAATTTACATTTAGTTGAGACGAATGTTGGAGTAGCCAACAACTTTAGGTTTGCAGGGTTCTAACTGTCTTGAGAAAGCTACTTTCAGCTGTTCGAACTTGGCATAAAATTGTATGTCGTCTTCCCAAAAATCAAAACGAATGGCTGGGAAAAGATAGTCCTAGGGTCGTTTACGACCTATCAAAGGTCTAGGGGAGATTATTTTAGACCTTGAAGCAACAGCAAGCATTCTCATTCGTCATTGTTCACAACTACTAAAACCATATACAAACATGGAAATGACGAAAATTCATCAAAATACCCACGGTTGGTGATGATCCAAGTCAGTAAATCTAAATTATTTAAACCTGTTTGCAAATATGTACTACGTACACTGTGCAGTCCATAAGGTTATAGATATTGACCCAAGGATGCCTTAAAACATCTTCTTCACTTAAATCGTAGTCTCCCCCGCTACTGAATGTAAACCGAAAATGTTTCACCACACTGAATAGTCTAGTACTATTTATGACGAACATTTATGCAACCGTAGCATTCGGCTAGGACCAGGAGTCAATATTTGTCCAGTGTACACCTGTACTCAGTATGGTTAGATAGAGTCCACTAAATGTTAGTGTTACATATTCCCTTGCATAAATAATAATTAATGGCAACTTGTATGTTGACATTTTGTCGTTCTATCGAAATGAATAATCCACTAACAGTCCAAGTTGCATACTTTGGGTTGATGTCCTTTTTTGTTTGCAAAAACCAGGTCAACATGGTTTACATTTAAACAAACATCAGAGAAGGGAGATTCCGCAGTCAAAGTGAATACTGAAAATCACAGACCATTATTGAACGGGTTGTGACATGCTTATGTATATTTTCATACCGCAGGGACATGGATGGAAAAATGAGAAGAAAGTGAAATTGTTAAGCCATCGTCAAGTCGCATTTATGTAAACTATGTATGGTTTGTATGACTGTATATGATCGGACTACATGGCGCATTATTGCATTTATATGTCGAATGGTATAGTTCTGGTGTTGTTGATGTTAAAAGGGTAAAAAGCTAACAAGTCATCTAAGGATATCGAACCAGTTGTTGGATGATGTGAACATAGCAGATGACTGTGATATGTCAATTGCCACCCAGACTCATTGACTCTTGATCGGGTTACACAATTTAAAATGTATCTACTTTTTGAAGAAATCTTATTTTTATTTGTTTTGTAGAAGGCAGTAGTGGTTTCTATTGTAGTGAATAATTTAGAATCCCAACATTAATTTCTTTCCTATAGAAAAAAAAAATGGAAAGAGTTTTAACTCGTAGATCAAAGGGTAGAGAGACCAATCGCGCGAGAGCATTACTTTTAGCTTGACCCTAGGTTAGGTAAGGTTAGTTGGCAATTACCCGATACAGAGACGACTATATCCGCCAATTAGGAAAGCATTTTGTATTCTGCTAATATATCTGTGTTGTGTACCTATTGCTATATACATACATACATACCTACATACATTTCCTCGAAGAATGACATTGCTAGATTTTGCTTTCTTAACGGCGATAGTTCCGGACATATATAGGTAGATATGCCCATTGCCTAGCCTAGACCATATAGGTGAAAAGGCGACCATGTATCTCTGCAACTACGACAAACCTCGCTGGAAGTTTTCCTAATATACCATGGCTTATGTGTACCTTGACAGGATTTCCAAATGTGCTCTGCTGATATATTGCAAGTTATTTTTTGTCAACTTATTTATGGCTACAATTGAAACTCTTAGGATTCACCATCTACAGCCTCTTCTGTGGTCAGGAAAAACTCTAAATGGAAAATGAGTTTTTTTCGATAGTGTTTGACCAATTTCGATATCATTTATTGGTAGTTGGTGGTTCGTGTACTTGTATGGCTTTTTGACTTTTGGCTTGCCGGCCGTACAGCTTGAATTTCGGGGCACTGTGCCCTTGGGTGCAGTATGCGAGCGAGTCAACTGAGCGTCAGTAGTCACCTTAGAATTGCACCCAGACCCGCTGGGAGTGGCATGCCCAACAGCAATACCACTGCCTTTGCTGGTTGATTGGGTGCGGTTCACGGGAGCAGCCAACGCTATCGTCTTTCCGCTAGTTGTGTCGTTGGGTATGGCTGGCCCGATAGCACAGCCAGTATCGAAGGATACCTTCTCGGCCACATTGCCAGACTCCGACTTTAGGGGTACCGCTATCAGTCTCAGGATTCTTATCGGTGCTCTTGAAAAGCCACCCGGACTTAAGATGTGAGCCTGAGAACTTCGGCCAAACGCCACAGTTGTTCAACTCGATCGAGGTGTCGATAACCGCCTGTTGTACGAAAGCCATTTGCTCCGGAGAGAGTGGTTGTTTAGTCAAGTCGGCCGGAAAGATACCTAACCTAACTATAGGCTTGCCATCTGACTAAAGGTGGCAGCCTCAGGTATAGGACCTTTCTTGACCTTCTTGGCGGCCGATGCGGGGGGAGTGTGATCTTCCGATCTTACTCGTTTGGCATTTGGTCTTTTGTCTTGAGCGGCTGTGGCTAAGATGAGAGCACTTTCTCTGTCTAAGCCACTCCGCAAGGCACTTTTAAAGCGTCTGTTTTCGAAACCGCTGAGCTTAACATATCCACCTTGCTGAATCTTTAATCCGGCCAAACTCTTGCCAGTTGCATAGCATCCCGATTTCTCGGACACCACACTCTACGGCACAGGAAGGCTGGTTTAAAACCGAAGGTCGCCTGGTATTCGGAGTCCGCATATTAGCGACTAAGCACTCTCTTAATGTGGTTTACTCCCCATGGGCAGTTCTTAGTTAGTTGCTCCAGCATGTCTGCCATGGGTGACCCTTCAGACGACTACCGCCTCCGACAGCATAGCCCATTGAGTCAGTGCAACGTTAAGCCTTCGCACCGGCGCTTATAGGATTGCGCACACGTCAAGGTCCCTGCCCCTAGCGAAGAAAAATGAAAACCGCACTTTTACTATAATTGTTGTCGATGACATTCGAAAAGCTATGGACGCAAACTGGTCTACATTTTTAACAATATCTGCTGAATTTTTTAAAAGCAGTCGATATGGTGGACCAAAAAATTTCTGCGAAAAACTGCAAGTAAATGTCTTCATTTAGAGTCCAACTAATTCATACGCCAATAATACCTGGCAGTACAGGAAATCAAAAACCCTTCCTTCCTTAGAGTATTTGTAGGGGTGCCACAAGGTTCCAAACTGGGTCGGCCGTTGTTGTTTCCCTCTACTCTTTGCCAACGTATTCCTTGAATCATAAAATATTGTTGCCGATGATGTCCAATTATTATACATACAGTGACCGAAATAAGTATAAAGTATAAGTATAAGTAACACTTTTAAAAGTGCCCTATCGCCCGAGAGCCTTATGACACAAAAATGTATCTCATAACGCCCCAGAGCGTTAATTTGACGGTTTCGGCTTTTATTGGCGTGATTTGCGAGACGAAAAAGCAGTGAAAATGAGCCGGCACAACGGAGGTGGAAGCGTGATGGTTCGGGGTGCGTTTGGATTCAAATGAAAAATTCCTTTGATGTGGGTACCGCCCAAAATGAATGGTATAAAATACAGGGAGATGCTGGAATATGCCCTAGACAAATTTGGAGAAATTCCGGCGGGGGAAAACTTTATTTTTCAGTAAAACAATGATCCCATTCACACGGCAAGAACAGTCAGCGAATGGTTTGAATTCAGTGAGACAAGGTGTTTACCGTGGCCATCATGTAGTCCCAACCTTAACCCAATCGAAAACATGTGGGGGGATCATGGTTAGAACAATTTATTCGAATGTGAAGCAGTGAATGTGGAAGAGCTTTAAACACAAATAATCCAGGAATGGAACGAGCTCAATGATGGCCGACGTTCGTTTTTTTTTTTTAGTGGCTAATGTTAAATCTTTTAAGACTCGCGCAGACACTTAATTCTAACAGATCCTTAATGGCGTTGCTATTTCTTTCGTGTGCACTGGTACACGTCCAGTGCGAATGGGCAAGAACAGTGTTTCGGTGATGGCGGTTACCGCACTTGAAGGCGTAAATGATGGTCAAAGTGAAAAATGTTTCTCTATTTCTACAACACCTAACTAAATACACGTTAAAAGAACATAATACAAACATCAAGTCGTGGTGTCAAAATGATTACAAAAATAAAAAATAGCTCCAAAATGTAACTCTTTACGAGTATTAAATTTTCAGTGAAAAGTCTTATTGTGATGAATAGCTATTACTTGCTGTTGCTAAATTTGAAATGGGGTAGTCATGGTGTACAGCCGGAACATTTTCCACTGCAATTAGATCTATACATATATCCTATTTATAGGTGTTTGCCATTGCTTGTGGTATGGTATGGTGCTCGTTTTTCCAAACTCATCGGGGTCTAGTTTTTATTCAGAAACTATTCAGACAATATCATAACATTTTAATTCATTTTTTTTGTATTAAATGTACGGAAGCAATGAATAGAAAAAAATGTATGCATGAATGCGAGTATATCCACGCGCGGAGGAATTTAGAGAATCCCAACGAATTCGTATTAGATTTTAATTTCCATGTGCATGGGTTGAGGGTCGGCGAATTTTATTGCTTCAGTGGTGAATTAGGTCATAATAGTGACTAGCGTGAAATGGAATTGAAATGGAATCTCTGTCGGAAAGCAACTTCCCACGTTCAGAGGTGATTGAGTTTTTTTTTTATTTAAATGCAATTGTTGCAATAGGTTTTAAAATATCACGCTTTTAGATTCCATAAATTGGAAATTTCAGTTTGCATAGACAGGTGATGATGTGTAGACACAATAATTGCTTTCGCTGAGGTTACAATTAAAATATCTTGTAGGTACATAGAAAAAGCTATCAGCACAAAATGGGTATCTATGGTCATCTGTACCTACTTTTCATATACGTTCATACAAATTTATGAACTGCGCTGAATTGGCTAAACTCTATAACTCGTTGGTGCAATTACATTATGGTGAAATGTAATAAAAAAAAAAACAAATTAATCTGCCAAAATGAATGATGGACGTTTGATGACAGTCGTGTGAATTTTATTCTTGCTGTTACTACGTTGATAATAATACAAAACTATATACATAGATTAGAAAAAAATCTTGAACTATTTATAGTAGGTAGTAGTCATTTTCAGTTAATAAATACATTATTCAAGTCCAAGTGTCTACATAACTAGTGGACAACAACCACATCTGATCTAAATTGTTACGAACTATTATCTGCATACAGACGAAAAACTAGAAGACTTTGTCCGTGGTAATCTCAGCATACCTATACTGAATCAGTCAAAGTGAAATAAATATTATAATGTTATCCACAGTCACAGAAAGTTAGGCAGTTAAGTCATTTTTTGTACCTTAAATATTGTTCGGCGTTGCGATCCAGTTACACGCTGCGTCGATTTTGATGACATTTTTGTGTGTATTTGACTGGGTCTCTGGACGGCTTAGATTAACAATAATTAGACCCTGTAGGTGGAGCCGCGATCGGATTCCAGTATTCGCTTCGTTTGGATATTGGTATATATACCAATTAAATTATAAACTTTTAAGAAATCATTTATATTTTAAGGATCAAAAATGATCGGTGGTTTACATTATTTCTGTAGATACAAGATACATCTAAAAATCCATCTGATATTTTTTGAAAAGCTGATGAACTTTTTTTTGCGATTTAGCATTTCCTATGATTTTTTGAAATTCTGGAAACACAGCGCCATAGGTCAAGTGCTCAATTTGAACCATGGAAAGATACACAATCGAGCAACGCGTTAAAGTTATTCAGGCTTATTATGAAAATGGGCGTTTAAATCAAAATGCATATCGTGCACTTCGTGATTTGAGCAAACCGGGTCTGTAGGCGATGTAAAAACACCAGTGCATGCTTGTACAGCTCGTACTGCACAAAATATTGCTGCTGTTCGCGATAGTGTGGCTTTGGAGAGCCGTCCACCTCCACTCGTCGTGGTGTTTGCTATCGTGAGATGATAACGAACTTTTTATAGCCCGTACTGGAAGATATGGATGTGGACGATATGTGGTTTCAAAAGGACGGCGCTACTTGCCACACAGCTAACAAAACAATGGCTCTTTTGCGGGAGAAATTCAATGGCCGTGTTATCTCACGTCGTGGCGATGTTAATTGGCCGCCACGATCATGCGATTTGACACCGTTGGACTTCTTTCTTTGGGGTTATTTTAAAGAAAAGGTGTACGTCGATAAGTCAGCAACAATTCAAGAGCAGAATGAGATAATTCGGCCTAAGCGTCATCGAAAATGTGTACCATCGGATGGAGGTGTGCCGCCGAGGTCGCGGCGGCCATTTGGCCGATATTTTATACCATACATAATTAAACCATACCAGTATTATCATAATAAAAAAAATTACAATAATTTCCTAAATAATTTGTGTTTTATTCAAAATCAACATCGGCCCTTAAAACTAAACCACCCTTTATAAATAAAAAGTTCAGCAGTCCAGCAAAGCTTTTGCGATAAGTACCGTTGACTTTGTGAACAAATTTTTTTTTTAACCCTCGTGTCAATTCGAGGGTACCTGGGTATCCATTTGGTTTTTAATTCAATAAAAAGATAATTTCGCCCATGGGACGACATAATGACACTTTTAGTACCTTCTTGAAATTTAATTCTGCATTAAATGGTGTATTCCTTTTAAATTAGATCCGATCTATAAATTTTCTGAAATACATTTTTCAAATCTAATACGGCGTTATATGCGAAGTACACCCGGGTACCCATGTTCATATTGTACCTACTAATTCGTATGTGTTTGTCGCGATTGAACATTATGTTTCATCACATATATTTGTGTTTGTTATTAGGGGTATTCACGATTCGGTGTATCAGGTCTAGTATCATTGTAAAAGTGTGAAATTTTCTTAAACTACAACCACAAAATATACTTTGCTACTCTTTTACACTTTTACTATACGACTCTACCCCAAAGTAACAGACAAATACAACAGAAATCGTGTTTTATTGAACATCTATCTCATCAAAAAAATGTAGAAACTTTAGCACGGAATTACAACAACTACACACTGAAGTTTCTACAGTTTACATTGATAGATTTTCAATAAAACATGCCTAGAGTAAAATGTACAAGTTCTCAAATGTCAGTTCGATTTTCAATGTTTTTGTCATTTACTTCGGTATTGCTAGAGATTAGCAAATGGCATTGAATTATGCTTGGTGAGAACATACGTTCGCGTAACTCAAGTGATCCACCAATATCACGAATACTACCTAGGGGCCCCGATGGACGTCTCAAAATACAAGGATCATGCCTTGTTTGCTCGGAGCAGCGCATGCCCAGGCGAAAAACCAGAAAATGCTGCAACGTCTGCGTCTGCGAAAAACATACATATATGCGACCAGCATAACTCAACCATAAACAAATGTCATTCCTGATGCCTAAAAAATGCATAAACAAGTAAAAGTGTTATCATCGGCCTGTCCGATCCTTTGATACCATCCACTGGATAAAAGTTATGCAAAATATTTGCCATGCGAGTTATTATCTATACTTATATTGTACACGCATGGGTTTTAGTTTTGCAAGGGGGGTACGAGACATAGCTCTTATCATTCGCCTATAGGTCGATTCGTTTGGACCCTTAAGAAAAAGCAGAAAGTGTGCGCGAAGCGCCATCAACATCAATTCACCGTCGTTCTCAACAGTTGAACATTTCGGAGACATCATTGAGACGAATTTTGCATAAAGTCCCTGGCGTTTTCGCTTCGCTAAGTGGGCCTGCGATCGACTTAGAGAAGATGCCGATTTTTCCAAAAAAATCATCTTTTCAGATGAAGCTCATTTTGATCTTGGCGGGTATGTAAACAAGCAAAATTGTCGCATTTGGGGCACAGAAAACCCGCACGCATACATTGAAAAGCCGATATACCCAAAACGAGTCACTGTTTGGTGCGGATTTTGTCCAGAGGCATAATGTGCTTAAAAATTGGACCGATCGTGTAGGCTACTGCATGGCCAGCCGAGGCAGCCATTTGAATGAAATTATTTTACATTATTAACCGGAAGGATTGTACTTTCAAATAAAAAAAGAAATTTGAGAAAATATTCAGCAGTTTTTTTTTATAGCATTTTCAAAAAAAAAAAGTTATTTGGCGGACCCTTTACTTCTCTTGAGAATCACTCAACGAAAAACATGTGTAAAATTTACCTAAAGGTAATTTGCATAAGCCCTAAGGCCGTTTTGAGCTTACTTAGTTTTAAGGCAATTTCGGTTAAATTGCTTAGGTAAATACACCGCCACATAATCAGTGTAGAATTGCCTTAGATATAGCTTGAATTATCCATGTTTTCCTAAGGCAATATTTCCTAAGACTAAGGTGAATTTGGCCAATATTTTTAGCCAATAACTGCGTTAAACTGCCTTACCTACTAAGGTAATAATAAAACGTTTTTGCCTTAAAAATTGCCTAATTTTTGCAAGATTGCTAAAGCAAATTTTGATTATACTAAGGTGTTTAATTGCTAGACAATAAGTGTGGTGAATTATTGACTGCCCGCCTGGTTATTAGGAATATTCTTTTAACCATTATGCTAATTGAAAGTCAAATTAATTATTTTATTATATTAAATTTTATTTGTGTATATATATGGACGGACATTTTCACAATTTTTTTTACGGCTTGCATCATCGTTTTTGTTGACCATATTTGTTATTTCTTGGTTAGAACTACCAAGCATTTTATAGGCAATTCTGCCTATTTCCATTAGTTAGGTCGTGTACAAATGTGCACTTAAATTAATATTGGTTCTGGTTGTCATATTGACAATCGGTAGTTGTTAACTGAAAATTTTCAAATTGACGAACAAAATTGTCAATATGATGAACATTTTTTGAAAATATCAAAAACATTTAACAACCGGATAGTCGATATGAAGAACGGGCATTGGTAAATTCTTAGTACCAAACATTATGAAAAAAGTTGTAAGATTAACAATTGCAGTTGTCAATATGATGCACGTACTTTCATTGTAATCACATTGAAGAATGCGTTTGTTGAATTGAAAATCGGAGTTGTCAATATGACATAAGTGCAATATTTTAAAATCTTTATATTGATGAACTTTGTTGTAATATGGACAATCGCAGATGTCGATATGAATACTCAAGAAAACACATTTAGGTTTATGGTTCACAGTCACTTTTGACTCTGAAACACATGATAGTCTCTCGGTAAACGTCGATTAAACTGTGCGTCTAGGCAGATTTGGTGGTTCGTCTACTGATGAGCCCGATGTGGTGGGTCAACGGGGCGAAACGGATACTGGAGTATATGCCACACATTATTAATATAATATTATGTTGACACTCCACAGTAAGTATAAATTCCTTAATCTAGCAGGTGACAACCCAAGTTCATCATATTGACAACTACGTTTGTTGGCTCAAAAATAACAACTTTTTCTTCAATATGACGAACTTTGTAGTTAATATGACATACCTTTTTGGTTCAGTGTATGCTTGTCTAATAACATCCATACAAAAAACTTTACATAATTCGGTTAGGCAATATTACACAGGATTTTTCTCTGAGTGTAGTTAGTAAAATATCATAAAATCGATTATTGATTGGATAAGCGTTTCATAGAAGATCGACCCCAAAAGTGCGTCTTTAAATTTTATTTTAATTTTGCACATCACGTTTACACTCATTTACCTTAATTTGAACGCGCACCTTGAAAGTGCAAAGTTTTTTGCCTGTTCCCACTATTCTTTTATGACCGTTTGTGGTCATTTCAACAGTTAAATGAAACTTTATTATAACACTCTTTCTCTTCAAATTAAATTAAACTTTTTAATAAGAGGACTTTGCAGACAATTTACGATCTCGAACGGCAAAGTCCACATTGTCATACTACGCGTGGTATTGCATAAAATACGTACACCTTACACGATATATGGTTTCCAGTAAAAATCCGTCCAAATGCGGGACAAAGGCAATGTACGAGTATTTCATCTCGAAACAAAGGCTGGACTATGCTAATCCCATTTTTTTTACCAAAGAACGACATCGAGATTAGCCAAAGTTTGCCCTCCCATTGCATTGCATGAAAACGGTCATAATGTAGGTACGAGTACTGCATGCCGTACTTTTGTTAAATGCCCTTCATAAAGGAAATACCATCCTTGTCCACTTTTTTGTGCTTAGTGTCATTATTCAGCAAGATTTTTTTTTGCATGTGCCCTTGTTGAACCTCGGTATACAGACACTGTGCGTTCAACCTCGATGCTGTGGCAACGATAATGAAGTGACCAACCACCCATAGCCTACTTCAAAGAGTCGTTGTAATAAATTTCCAACGAGCGGATACAGATTTCCGCAACGAATTCAGAATAACAATTGAAAATGTCCTGCTTCTGCATGCGGTGTTGGTAACGCTTCCAAATACATACATACCTACATACATCCACACACCTCTGTCGAATGTTGAAGCAGTTAGCGAAAGCGTCACACCTAGAACGACCGGTTTTATTTAATTTTCATGCAAATTATCCACGGACATTCACATCCAGTCTCCAGTCTCCCACACTACACCTAAAACCTTTTGGGCGATAAGCTAGCGTACCTATATAGGATGCAATTCACTACTACCCCGTCGACCGACGATGAGAATAAATTTCGTATTATGCTCGCGGATATAGTTCAAATGAATGGGTGTATGTTATAAAGCAGTGGGTTTGCTTTTAATTTAATTTGTATTTTTTTTTTAATATTAACCGCGTGGAATAACTTCGGAAAGTCTAGCGCACAGAAACGCTTCTCAGGATGTAACGCATGGCACCGAATGTTGCCCGTTATTTAAGGGTTTATTTTCCGAAGAGACGAAATTAAAAATAAATTTGCAATTAATTTAATTAATGCATGCTGCGATGGGTATATTTCTTGTAGTTACATTTGATGAAGGATACCAACTTTTGCAACTATTTTGTAATGTTATCAATGGAGACAACCAGTATTATGTAACGCATAACGGGCGCACAGTACCTACAGGAAAGTTTATAAATTATAATACTCCTGGAACCTATAACGCTTCAATTGTCACAAAGCCGATATGCTTGTGACATTTATACAATTCAGCTACGATACGCTTCATTTTCATGCTTGCTTGCAGCTTGTTTGCAGCTTGCATATAAACAAACGAAGCTACGTGGACAGTAGGCCTAACGTGGTCATCGATGATCTCTTGAAGATGGCACTTGTGCCTGGTATTTAAAGGACGTATTTTTTTTTATAGTGTGTGTCCGTCGCACGGTTGGAACTGGAAGGCGGAACTGGTCTCAGCTCGTCGAAATGCCTTTTGAGGTTAGTTACGAAGTCAGTTTGCTGTACGACCGTGCTAGGTTGCAAGAATACCTACATGAGGCTGCCTCAGACTCTTGCCATAGACCAATACGGCGGACGAGGTTTGTAACTCAAATGTTTCAGAAATCGTAGCAAACTCTATGTAATTATAGAAAGCCTACAAAATTTAAATTTAGTTTAGCTTCGTATATTCGACGAATAATTAGCTTATTAGGGGTAGCCACTAGCATTAGCCTTTTAGGGTTTTAAACAAGAAAATCTTCACTCAATCGAACAATTTGTCGCTAGTTTACATAGCGCCATCAGCCATGCGAACTGCTATATCCAAATTTGAAAAAACTTTTTGCAAATTCTGTTTTCGCAGGAACAAAGATAGACGTTTCAATAATCCAGAGCGGCTTTTCCAAAAAAATTTCAGAAGAAATGTGAAATTGAAAGTGTATACAGTCTTGAACTAACAGCTAGGTTCCAGAAATCGAGTGAAATCGTTTTCAGTGGTTTGCATATCGAGCGATTCGGAAACTTCGAAATTTTTTTTTAAATCACAATTTCACTTTGTCTCAATTCCGAAAAGTTTGAAATCGAAATCAAATATGTACAGTGAAATGTAGAACACAAAAATTCATTTCCGATTTCATTTCGAGTGAAAGTAAAATGTTGTAACCAAGCAGTAGGTAAGTCAAAAAGAGCATTTTACGTATAGGGGTGGATGTTGACAATTCACTCATTTTGATCAGATTATGAAAACTTTTTATTGCTGCAGGCCTCGAGGACGAGAAATGTGTTCAGCCTGAATCACTCGCAGCTAGATATTCTCATTTCTTCATCGGGTGTTTCAAATGTTTTCTTTTCGTTTACTTTTTTCCCATTTTCTTTTGTATATACCTACTAGGTACTTCGACATGCTTAATTCCTTCGCTTTTTTTTGCAAAAACTTCAAATTCTCCTTCTACTACGAAAAATTTGCGATCGCAACGCAACCAGAGAGGTCATGTCACTCGTTTCCACGCCGCAATCAAATGCGACTACGACACAAATAATTGTACAAAAATGTATCTAAGTTAAGAAACACATTACATGGTTGAATTGTTTGTGTGGGCCTAATAAATTTATAAATTTGCGCCCTAGACTAACAGCTAGTAAGTCCACCCGGCACGAGCACGAGTACGATAACTTAGGTGTTGAAAATTGTAACTACCTACGAGGGGTCTATCTCGCTCCGTTTAGGCGGGAGGGGTAATTACAAAAAACCAAAAACCCAAACCCCAATCCACCTCTGCCAGACGATGAACTTATTAGGTATTATGAATTAGCAATGGAAGTCCAGTCAAGATGTGTTATAAGCGCAGCGAGCTATAAATCTAAGAGAACGACCACCTTCCGTTGGGACGTCACCCATCAGTATCTATAAAGTACAATCGTTTCACCGTATCACAGTATAGTAAACGCCGATCACTCACTTCTGTCATTCGACTCTGGCACAACATTGCCAAATGAGAATTGATTTTGGGACAATTACATTGACACGCACGTTACAGCACAATTGACACCGTGTGATCGGGTGTCAATCGGCGTTGACACGCTCACTAGATGACATAATACTGCACGTGCCGACCTGATTAGTATACAATTTTGCAACATCAGCATGTCAGGAATTCTGACATATCGTGACATGTGTAATCTTAGCTTTAGTAATATGTACTTATGCCACTACATACAATTAATTATACTCATTTTGAGTTTCGAAGACTGACATATCTGCCTGTGCGTTCTTATTTTGTGCAGGATTTCTTCACAACCACGTGAAATATTTGCCAAATTTCTGACTGAACCACTTTATGTGGGTGCTAACCACCACAACCACATACTCATGCTTTGCCAATTTTTGCCTCGTACCCAAGACCTGAACTATGCACGTGAATCTGCACCGCACATTTACAACCCTAATCTAATTTTCCCGTTGATTTTCTCACAATTTTCTTGAAAACGTATTACATAGGTATGTAAGGAAGTGTGTATGCGCGTATATTATCGGCAGAGGTATGGTGAAAAGCAAATATGCCAGCCATGAGCTTCAGCAACCGTCTGCTGAATCTCCAGACACTACAACCACCATCTACACCAACTTATACCGTGTTCCATATATAATATCTACCGGAGATATGAGGACTTGTCTTGCAGCCTCTTTTCGATATCTTCTTGGATCACATGGCAGAATGAATATATTTCCTCATTGGATGTGCATAAAAAAAATAAAAAAAATAAATTGGTACGCAAGAACGCTTCAAGGCCAATGATGATGACTTGGATGTGAGCACAGAAGGGAAACTTCGCTGCCGATGTTGAATTTTCATCAACGAATTACGATGTGCGACAAATTTTTCCCAATCCTTATGGTTGTCAAGCCGACCGCTTTAAGGAAACAGGAACTACACTGAACACTGAGGGCAGACGAAGAAGTTCTAAAGAAAATTATAACCGAAATGGTGGAGTAAAAACAATTTTAAACTTTTCCCACTATTCGAGATGTGTTCCTTTAGGTACGACCGTGCGAGTCTATATGTGCATCGAATTATAGAAAAAGGATTCACATCTTAGGAAGGAGAGAGCAAGAGTGTCTGCCTGATTTGTAACATACGCTGAGGGCAACATTCTTACCACCCCCAGAGCATTTTTATCTCCTTTTTGTGGGTCTTCCTTTGAGCTTATTTAGAGACGACAAAGTTTGATTTATTTTTTATTTTATTTTATTTTTTTTCCTGGTCCTTGGTTTGCCTAGAGAGGGAGTTCGAGGACGAGGAGTGGAGTGCTTGGCTGGAAATTGTATGATAATAAGGAATTCCGTTTTTAAATATTTTGGTTTCGAGTTGATAAGGGATTCTCGGGTTCGCTGCCTGGGGAAGAGCATTTGATGCTTCATTAGTTGAAAAGGGAGAGACGTGCGGTGGAAAATTATGTGTGAGGGTAGTGTTTGTTTTTGCGAAATTTGTTTTTCAAATAGAAGCGTATGGTGTCGGTTTGAGTATAATAAAGTCCTCATTAAGGGCATTTGTTTATGCTAATTAAGACTTTTTATGCCAGTAGTGTATTTTGTTGCTTTTTTTTTTTGAAAAGTAATGTTTTACGTGAAAAGGGAAGGCATTTCCTTGAGCAATGACGCATACTACAAGTGCAACATTTTTGAGGCTACCGTTTTCCGTTGCGGAAATATCTTTACAAACGCGAATAAAAGGAAAAGTATGAGACATATGGTTCTATGAGGAAATTCTGCAAGCAAGGTGTTCTGGCAGACCATCGGCCGTCTTAGAGGAAGGAAGTGGAATACTAGCTCCAATTACAGGGACATATCACTTTTAAGTCTTTTCGGAAAAGTCTTTGCCAAGGTGCTGGAAACGCGTTGCAGAGCTGTGGTCGAGGCACGATTAGGAGATGAGCAGAGTGGCTTTCGTCCCGGCAGAAGCACAACCGACCAGTTATTCTCTCTCAGAATGGTACTTGAGAAGACTTCTGAGTATGCTACACCTGTTTACGCACTTTTCGTAGATTTGGAGAAAGCATACGACCAAGTCCCTCGAGGTAAACTTTGGAGTGTATTGCAGAAGTATGAAGTTGATGGTTCTCTCTTGAGAGCCATTCCATCTCTTTATAAAAGCTGTGTTCTTTTAAACGGCGTTAAATCGGTACACTTTCACCGTGGGCGTTGGACTTCGCCAGGGGTGCGTCTTGTCTCCTCTCCTTTTCATTACTTATATGGACTGGATGTTACAGCGTAGTCTTGGCGAGGAATGTTTCGAATTGGGAGATCTAGGGATAAGTCACCTGCTCTTCGCTGATGATGATGATAGAAGGAGCAATGCCGAGTTTTCCTGTAGGATTGGTCAGGCTGGGTCAATTTTGAGACAGCTTGGTCATTCTGTTATTAGGAGGACTGAACTTGGTGTCAAAGCTAAGTTGTCAGTCTTTAATTCGGTGTTTGTTCCAACTCTCACCTATGGTCATGAGGTTTGGGTAATGACCGAAAGAATAAGATCGCGGATACAAGCTGCCGAAATGAGATTTCTCCGTAGTATTTCTGGTGTGACCCGTAGAGATCGCATCAGAAATACCAGAATACGTGAGAAACTTAATGTCGAGCAGTTACTTCTCCGGACGGAGAGGTCCATGTTTCGGTGGTTTGGTCATGTTAAACGCAGGTCCACGACCAGGATCCTGTGCTATGAAATCCGTACCATCGGACAGGTGTCATCTAGGTAGACCCAAGATGAGATGGTTAGATCAAGTTCATAATCTCTCCTCTACCCTTATGGGGATTGCCGTTGATGATTTGGAGTTGATGGCGGAGAATCGAGACTATGGAGGGTCCACTTGGACTTGAGCAACCTACACCTGCGACCCACATAATGGATAAGCGGGCAATCGAAAATGAATGAATGAATGAATTTGTCCATGCTATAAATTACGAAAAATAGAACAACACATACCACAATTCACTTAAAAATCTGATAAACTATAAAAAACATCATTGTCATTCTTGTCAAATAATTAGTGCCTGATAAATTTTTCTACCGGATAGTTGTTTATCAGAGACTTTGACGATGAAACAGAAAAAAAATATCAGCTACTTTCATCTGGTGGATAGCGTTATGTGTCGGCTAACTATACAAAACTTTATCCGGAATATTTGAAACTAGCCCTAAAAATTTTCTGTAGTGTACTGTGAGGGACCAGAAAGGCAGAAAATCGATCTGCATTACAAAACTCATACATTTAGTGCGCCCCAATGAACACATGGCACCGAAGTCGTATAGCCATGTGTACCATACTGGTGGACTGGACATGGCTGACCACTATGTGCTGGTACAATAATGTACCACCGGTGGACCCATTGCGAAGTCGACTTCGTCACTCACAAAGATTCAATTCTTTGTAATCTCCCCAACATGGAGTATAGTGTTTATCTCTTTGTATGTGGCATTAAAGCCTAATGGAATCACGTTAAAACTACTCACTGTCACTAAATCCGTATAGCTACATTTTTTTTCAAAATAACATATAGAACCTAATGGAGCTATTTTCCAGTTTATACAAAAATCTTTTGGCGGGATTCAACATTTTGCAAGTGAATTGCCAAATATATCACGTTCTGGAATCCACTGATACAAGCAATGGTGGAAAACAGAATAGTAGATTAGGTACTACATAGTTTGGCAAAAGTAGAATAGGTATGTTACATAACTCCGAATGTGGATATGGAATGATGGGATACACTTTAAATTTTTGATAAGTCATTCAGCAAAAACAGTTACAGTAGTTTTATATCACGAAAGGAAAATGTCTTAACCCCCCATACAAGCATAATGCATTAAACTACGGCACTTCCTTATGTCCTCACAAAAAAGTGTTTTATAAGTGACAGCATCCCCTCGTTTACTCATACCAAAAAAACATAAACAACCGTATTACAAACTCAACTTCATTGTCAAAACTCGTTCACGTTTCACTTTCAGTGAAAGAAAACATCCACTCTAACACCTGATATCAACACTCCTGTATTGTACCCCACGCAACTATAATACTTTGCGGTATCCCCATTCAACCTATATTTAAGATGTCAAAACGGGAAACCAATTTATCAAAGCAAACCTTACAGTAAGCGGTAAACTACGAAAAAAAAACATACTTGTTTCTGACAACGAACTCCCCCACAATTACTTCTGACAACTTGCCAAGGGTGCTTTGTGTTGAATTTGTTTCTTACAGCCACACCACGACATATGCTTGGGGTGGAAAAAGTTCAACCACGACAACTTCACTTTATGACGCTGGTGACACAATGAAGCAAATATAAGTAAAACTTTCGAAAATTTCAAGTGCTAAACATGCACCACATTCAATATCACCTTAAAAAGGGGATAGAACTGTCAAACACAAAATGGTGTCGCATTTGTCCGGGGATGGGCCGACAGCTTCCAAAAAGTGGATTTTCCGCATCGCTTAGAGTGGACACAAATTTATACCAGCGACACAGCACTGTCGCACCTAAGCCCGTCGAATTATTAATGTGCAGGGTCGTGGATGGTTCCCAAATCGCCTGAGGTGTATTCGACACTGAAAACAGTAAAAGGCACCGACAAGGGAGGGACATATTTTGTTTTTACTCTCACTTTGTTCTGTATGTTATGTTTATGTAGGTACCTGCATATGCATTCGTTTTGACTGTTTCACAATTTTTCATTCGTTTGACCCCTCGGGGCAGGGACGCATAAAAATAGAGATATTTCAAATCTGTGGATATGCTTAGGTAGTTATTATTCTGTAGCCACATAGGTATATCTGATGTTCAAAACAGATGTAAGCACGTAGGTAAAGCTGGATCCACCACATTCGAGTATCGCCAAACAAAGTATGTGGGATTTAGTTGCTATTTAATTGCTATTTAATTGCGGTAATTTTGATTTTTTTGCTCTTCGGGAAGTGGTAAATTCTGTGGTGGACCTAGCTTACCGGTAAAGCTGGATCCACCACATCGCCTTTTTGAAAAAAAAAAGATGAGGCATATACCGCTGATTTAATTGCTCTGGGAAAATGCAAAAATTTTTCCGATCGGACAAGCCGTTCCGCCAGAATTAACCGTTAAAGTTTTAAAACCCCAGTTCGCTACCGAACTCTTTTGTTTTTTTGGGAAAAATTAAAAAAAACGATTACCCCTTTCGAATTTTTCTGCTTTGAATATTGCAAAATAATTGTCTATGCCTAGGCTATCTTACAACTTAATCAAATAATTTGTCGCTCCTCTCTAAAAGTGTCAAACGGTGAAACAATTTTTTAAAAAGTTACTTTATACTACTTACCAAAAACCTATTACCCCGTTCGAATTTCTCCACTCTAAATATCCCAAAATAATCTTGTATTCATTGTATTCGATAACCCTTTTCCCTTCTGCTGAACCATTTCTTTTTTCTTTCAGCAATATAAAAATATTCTCCTTTTGATCGGCTTTCTTTTTATAATTAATTTTTCAAATCGAATGAATTTCAAAATTGAACAAGGCATATTTTTCAAACAAATAAAACAAACATAAAACTAAATATTAACTAAAGTATAAAGTCGTTATTTTACACATTCCCCCCTTGATGAGACTGCAAGTGCAGATTCATCAAATTTATTCAAAGGTGTGAACCATGTCGTGAATTGATTTCTGCCGCCTGGGGTGTAGTGCTGATAACGATCGACAAACTAGCCAAACAGTTTGCACACTGCTTCAAAAACGGAAACATCTCAGTAAGTGTGGGTAACTTGTTAACACGGCGCCGCATTTCCCATTCACGCCCCCCTTCCGTGTCTAACAACTCCTCGATCTGATGCAGATTCATACGATGGAGCCAATCGTCCAGTGTACGACTGCGCTATGAATTCGATCTCTAAGTCCGAAGTAGATTGACTTCTGCTACTGCTTCGTTTTGTTTTGATTCTGTATCTGCACTCTTCTTTTATCCTTCTGTTAAAAAAGACTGCACTCATTATGACCACGCATTTGTGGCCCATGACGCTTTCTGCTTTGTACTTGCGTACCTGCATTTACAGCTTTAAATGCATGCGACTCTGCTCTTTATGACCACGCATTTGTGGCCCATAAGCCCTTCTGCAAAAATGGTTATAGCCACGCATTATGTGACTCATAGCCTTTCTACATAACTAGTTTGGTTATGGCCACGAATTATGTGACCCATAAGCCTTTCTGCTAACTGGTTATGGCCACGCTTATTGTGACCCAACCCATACGCCATTCGGCATTTATACTTAAGTACCTACATACCTGCTTTTTTAAAGTTTACTGCATTCGGACCCATTCCCGTCTGTGGGATAATACCATCAAACTCGTATTTGATCGATCAAAAACTGCGTCATCATCCAATTGCTTCCGTTCATTTCCGACATGCAAACGCATATTTCGGTCCCAAATCTTCGTGCTAAAAATTGCATAGACGTAAAAAAAAACAACAGCTTCTGAAAGTTTTCTTATCGAAAGCGAAGTCCGCATCATCCATAGATCAGCTAGTTCCATCCGGTTCGGTAGGACCATATTCGATAACCCTTTTCCCTTCTGCTGAACCATTTCTTTTTTCTTTCAGCAATATAAAAATATTCTCCTTTTGATCGGCTTTCTTTTTATAATTAATTTTTCAAATCGAATGAATTTCAAAATTGAACAAGGCATATTTTTCAAACAAATAAAACAAACATAAAACTAAATATTAACTAAAGTATAAAGTCGTTATTTTACACACATTGGCTACAAAGCCTCTTACTCAAATAATTTGTCGCTCTTCGATAAGTGTGTCAAAAAGTCAAAATACCATTTAGTACCAAAAAGGGCACTTTTGCCATTTTTTATGCAAATTTACAGAAAAACCCCAAAAAGTCATATACCCAGATCGAATTTGTCCATTCCAAATATGACAAAAGAACCGTCTATTCATTGGCTATTATCCCCCATCTTCAAATAATTTGTCGCTCTTCGATAAGTTTGTCAAAATTGAAAATTTCGTCATAGTATCATAAATGGTACTACGCACATTTTCTATGGAAATTTACCGAAAAAACCCCAAAAAGTCATATACCCAGATCGAATTTGTCCATTCCAAATATGACAAAAGAACCGTCTATTCATTGGCTATTATCCCCCATCTTCAAATAATTTGTCGCTCTTCGATAAGTTTGTCAAAATTGAAAATTTCGTCATAGTATCATAAATGGTACTATGCACATTTTCTATGGAAATTTACCAAAAAAACCCAAAAAGTCATATACCCAGATCGAATTTGTCCATTCCAAATATGACAAAAGAACCGTCTATTCATTGGCTATTATCCCCCATCTTCAAATAATTTGTCGCTCTTCGATAAGTTTGTCAAAATTGAAAATTTCGTCATAGTATCATAAATGGTACTATGCACATTTTCTATGGAAATTTACCAAAAAAACCCAAAAAGTCATATACCCAGATCGAATTTGTCCATTCCAAATATGACAAAAGAACCGTCTATTCATTGGCTATTATCCCCCATCTTCAAATAATTTGTCGCTCTTCGATAAGTTTGTCAAAATTGAAAATTTCGTCATAGTATCATAAATGGTACTATGCACATTTTCTATGGAAATTTACCAAAAAAACCCAAAAAGTCATATACCCAGATCGAATTTGTCCATTCCAAATATGACAAAAGAACCGTCTATTCATTGGCTATTATCCCCCATCTTCAAATAATTTGTCGCTCTTCGATAAGTTTGTCAAAATTGAAAATTTCATCATAGTATCATAAATGGTACTATGCACATTTTATATTGAAATTTACCAAAAAAACCCAAAAAGTCAAATACCCAGATCGAATTTGTCCATTCCAAATATGACAAAAGATCCGTCTATTCATTGGCTATTATCCCCCATCTTCAAATAATTTGTCGCTCTTCGATAAGTTTGTCAAAATTGAAAATTTCGTCATAGTATCATAAATGGTACTATGCACATTTTATATGGAAATTTACCAAAAAACCCCCAAAAAGTCAAATACCCAGATCGAATTTGTCCATTCCAAATATGACAAAAGAACCGTCTATTCATTGGCTATTATCCCCCATCTTCAAATAATTTGTCGCTCTTCGATAAGTTTGTCAAAATTGAAAATTTCGTCATAGTATCATAAATGGTACTATGCACATTTTCTATGGAAATTTACCAAAAAACCCCCAAAAAGTCATATACCCAGATCGAATTTGTCAATTCCAGATATGACAAAAGAACTGTCTATTCATTGGCTATTATCCTCCATCTTCAAATAATTTGTCGCTCTTCGATAAGTTTGTCAAAATTGAAAATTTCGTCATAGTATCATAAATGGTACTATGCACATTTTATATGGAAATTTACCAAAAAAACCCCAAAAAGTCAAATACCCAGATCGAATTTGTCCATTCCAAATATGACAAAAGAACCGTCTATTCATTGGCTATTATCCCCCATCTTCAAATAATTTGTCGCTCTTCGATAAGTTTGTCAAAATTGAAAATTTCGTCATAGTATCATAAATGGTACTATGCACATTTTCTATGGAAATTTACCAAAAAAACCCAAAAAGTCATATACCCAGATCGAATTTGTCCATTCCAAATATGACAAAAGAACCGTCTATTCATTGGCTATTATCCCCCATCTTCAAATAATTTGTCGCTCTTCGATAAGTTTGTCAAAATTGAAAATTTCGTCATAGTATCATAAATGGTACTATGCACATTTTCTATGGAAATTTACCAAAAAAACCCAAAAAGTCATATACCCAGATCGAATTTGTCCATTCCAAATATGACAAAAGAACCGTCTATTCATTGGCTATTATCCCCCATCTTCAAATAATTTGTCGCTCTTCGATAAGTTTGTCAAAATTGAAAATTTCGTCATAGTATCATAAATGGTACTATGCACATTTTATATGGAAATTTACCAAAAAAACCCCAAAAAGTCAAATACCCAGATCGAATTTGTCCATTCCAAATATGACAAAAGAACCGTCTATTCATTGGCTATTATCCCCCATCTTCAAATAATTTGTCGCTCTTCGATAAGTTTGTCAAAATTGAAAATTTCGTCATAGTATCATAAATGGTACTATGCACATTTTCTATGGAAATTTACCAAAAAAACCCAAAAAGTCATATACCCAGATCGAATTTGTCCATTCCAAATATGACAAAAGAACCGTCTATTCATTGGCTATTATCCCCCATCTTCAAATAATTTGTCGCTCTTCGATAAGTTTGTCAAAATTGAAAATTTCGTCATAGTATCATAAATGGTACTATGCACATTTTCTATGGAAATTTACCAAAAAAACCCAAAAAGTCATATACCCAGATCGAATTTGTCCATTCCAAATATGACAAAAGAACCGTCTATTCATTGGCTATTATCCCCCATCTTCAAATAATTTGTCGCTCTTCGATAAGTTTGTCAAAATTGAAAATTTCGTCATAGTATCATAAATGGTACTATGCACATTTTCTATGGAAATTTACCAAAAAAACCCAAAAAGTCATATACCCAGATCGAATTTGTCCATTCCAAATATGACAAAAGAACCGTCTATTCATTGGCTATTATCCCCCATCTTCAAATAATTTGTCGCTCTTCGATAAGTTTGTCAAAATTGAAAATTTCGTCATAGTATCATAAATGGTACTATGCACATTTTATATGGAAATTTACCAAAAAAACCCCAAAAAGTCAAATACCCAGATCGAATTTGTCCATTCCAAATATGACAAAAGAACCGTCTATTCATTGGCTATTATCCCCCATCTTCAAATAATTTGTCGCTCTTCGATAAGTTTGTCAAAATTGAAAATTTCGTCATAGTATCATAAATGGTACTATGCACATTTTCTATGGAAATTTACCAAAAAAACCCAAAAAGTCATATACCCAGATCGAATTTGTCCATTCCAAATATGACAAAAGAACCGTCTATTCATTGGCTATTATCCCCCATCTTCAAATAATTTGTCGCTCTTCGATAAGTTTGTCAAAATTGAAAATTTCGTCATAGTATCATAAATGGTACTATGCACATTTTCTATGGAAATTTACCAAAAAAACCCAAAAAGTCATATACCCAGATCGAATTTGTCCATTCCAAATATGACAAAAGAACCGTCTATTCATTGGCTATTATCCCCCATCTTCAAATAATTTGTCGCTCTTCGATAAGTTTGTCAAAATTGAAAATTTCGTCATAGTATCATAAATGGTACTATGCACATTTTATATGGAAATTTACCAAAAAAACCCCAAAAAGTCAAATACCCAGATCGAATTTGTCCATTCCAAATATGACAAAAGAACCGTCTATTCATTGGCTATTATCCCCCATCTTCAAATAATTTGTCGCTCTTCGATAAGTTTGTCAAAATTGAAAATTTCGTCATAGTATCATAAATGGTACTATGCACATTTTCTATGGAAATTTACCAAAAAAACCCAAAAAGTCATATACCCAGATCGAATTTGTCCATTCCAAATATGACAAAAGAACCGTCTATTCATTGGCTATTATCCCCCATCTTCAAATAATTTGTCGCTCTTCGATAAGTTTGTCAAAATTGAAAATTTCGTCATAGTATCATAAATGGTACTATGCACATTTTCTATGGAAATTTACCAAAAAAACCCAAAAAGTCATATACCCAGATCGAATTTGTCCATTCCAAATATGACAAAAGAACCGTCTATTCATTGGCTATTATCCCCCATCTTCAAATAATTTGTCGCTCTTCGATAAGTTTGTCAAAATTGAAAATTTCGTCATAGTATCATAAATGGTACTATGCACATTTTCTATGGAAATTTACCAAAAAAACCCAAAAAAGTCATATACCCAGATCGAATTTGTCCATTTCAGATATGACAAAAGAACTGTCTATTCATTGGCTATTATCCTCCATCTTCAAATAATTTGTCGCTCTTCGATAAGTTTGTCAAAATTGAAAATTTCATCATAGTATCATAAATGGTACTATGCACATTTTATATTGAAATTTACCAAAAAAACCCCAAAAAGTCAAATACCCAGATCGAATTTGTCCATTCCAAATATGACAAAAGAACCGTCTATTCATTGGCTATTATCCCCCATCTTCAAATAATTTGTCGCTCTTCGATAAGTTTGTCAAAATTGAAAATTTCGTCATAGTATCATAAATGGTACTGTGCACATTTTATATGGAAATTTACCAAAAAACCCCCAAAAAGTCATATACCCAGATCGAATTTGTCAATTCCAGATATGACAAAAGAACTGTCTATTCATTGGCTATTATCCTCCATCTTCAAATAATTTGTCGCTCTTCGATAAGTTTGTCAAAATTGAAAATTTCGTCATAGTATCATAAATGGTACTATGCACATTTTATATGGAAATTTACCAAAAAAACCCCAAAAAGTCAAATACCCAGATCGAATTTGTCCATTCCAAATATGACAAAAGAACCGTCTATTCATTGGCTATTATCCCCCATCTTCAAATAATTTGTCGCTCTTCGATAAGTTTGTCAAAATTGAAAATTTCGTCATAGTATCATAAATGGTACTATGCACATTTTCTATGGAAATTTACCAAAAAAACCCAAAAAGTCATATACCCAGATCGAATTTGTCCATTCCAAATATGACAAAAGAACCGTCTATTCATTGGCTATTATCCCCCATCTTCAAATAATTTGTCGCTCTTCGATAAGTTTGTCAAAATTGCAAATTTCGTCATAGTATCATAAATGGTACTATGCACATTTTATATGGAAATTTACCAAAAAAACCCCAAAAAGTCAAATACCCAGATCGAATTTGTCCATTCCAAATATGACAAAAGAACCGTCTATTCATTGGCTATTATCCCCCATCTTCAAATAATTTGTCGCTCTTCGATAAGTTTGTCAAAATTGAAAATTTCGTCATAGTATCATAAATGGTACTATGCACATTTTCTATGGAAATTTACCAAAAAAACCCAAAAAGTCATATACCCAGATCGAATTTGTCCATTCCAAATATGACAAAAGAACCGTCTATTCATTGGCTATTATCCCCCATCTTCAAATAATTTGTCGCTCTTCGATAAGTTTGTCAAAATTGCAAATTTCGTCATAGTATCATAAATGGTACTATGCACATTTTATATGGAAATTTACCAAAAAAACCCCAAAAAGTCAAATACCCAGATCGAATTTGTCCATTCCAAATATGACAAAAGAACCGTCTATTCATTGGCTATTATCCCCCATCTTCAAATAATTTGTCGCTCTTCGATAAGTTTGTCAAAATTGAAAATTTCGTCATAGTATCATAAATGGTACTATGCACATTTTCTATGGAAATTTACCAAAAAAACCCAAAAAGTCATATACCCAGATCGAATTTGTCCATTCCAAATATGACAAAAGAACCGTCTATTCATTGGCTATTATCCCCCATCTTCAAATAATTTGTCGCTCTTCGATAAGTTTGTCAAAATTGAAAATTTCGTCATAGTATCATAAATGGTACTATGCACATTTTCTATGGAAATTTACCAAAAAAACCCAAAAAGTCATATACCCAGATCGAATTTGTCCATTCCAAATATGACAAAAGAACCGTCTATTCATTGGCTATTATCCCCCATCTTCAAATAATTTGTCGCTCTTCGATAAGTTTGTCAAAATTGAAAATTTCGTCATAGTATCATAAATGGTACTATGCACATTTTCTATGGAAATTTACCAAAAAACCCCCAAAAAGTCAAATACCCAGATCGAATTTGTCCATTCCAAATATGACAAAAGAACCGTCTATTCATTGGCTATTATCCCCCATCTTCAAATAATTTGTCGCTCTTCGATAAGTTTGTCAAAATTGAAAATTTCGTCATAGTATCATAAATGGTACTATGCACATTTTCTATGGAAATTTACCAAAAAAACCCAAAAAGTCATATACCCAGATCGAATTTGTCCATTCCAAATATGACAAAAGAACCGTCTATTCATTGGCTATTATCCCCCATCTTCAAATAATTTGTCGCTCTTCGATAAGTTTGTCAAAATTGAAAATTTCGTCATAGTATCATAAATGGTACTATGCACATTTTCTATGGAAATTTACCAAAAAAACCCAAAAAGTCATATACCCAGATCGAATTTGTCCATTCCAAATATGACAAAAGAACCGTCTACTCATTGGCTATTATCCCCCATCTTCAAATAATTTGTCGCTCTTCGATAAGTTTGTCAAAATTGAAAATTTCGTCATAGTATCATAAATGGTACTATGCACATTTTATATGCAAATTTACAGAAAAACCCCAAAAAGTCATATACCCAGATCGAATTTGTCCATTCCAAATATGACAAAAGAACCGTCTATTCATTGGCTATTATCGCCCATCTTCAAATAATTTGTCGCTCTTCGATAAGTTTGTCAAAATTGAAAATTTCGTCATAGTATCATAAATGGTACTATGCACATTTTATATGGAAATTTACCAAAAAAACCCCAAAAAGTCATATACCCAGATCGAATTTGTCCATTTCAGATATGACAAAAGAACTGTCTATTCATTGGCTATTATCCTCCATCTTCAAATAATTTGTCGCTCTTCGATAAGTTTGTCAAAATTGAAAATTTCATCATAGTATCATAAATGGTACTATGCACATTTTATATTGAAATTTACCAAAAAAACCCCAAAAAGTCAAATACCCAGATCGAATTTGTCCATTCCAAATATGACAAAAGAACCGTCTATTCATTGGCTATTATCCCCCATCTTCAAATAATTTGTCGCTCTTCGATAAGTTTGTCAAAATTGAAAATTTCGTCATAGTATCATAAATGGTACTGTGAACATTTTATATGGAAATTTACCAAAAAACCCCCAAAAAGTCATATACCCAGATCGAATTTGTCAATTCCAGATATGACAAAAGAACTGTCTATTCATTGGCTATTATCCTCCATCTTCAAATAATTTGTCGCTCTTCGATAAGTTTGTCAAAATTGAAAATTTCGTCATAGTATCATAAATGGTACTATGCACATTTTATATGGAAATTTACCAAAAAAACCCCAAAAAGTCAAATACCCAGATCGAATTTGTCCATTCCAAATATGACAAAAGAACCGTCTATTCATTGGCTATTATCCCCCATCTTCAAATAATTTGTCGCTCTTCGATAAGTTTGTCAAAATTGAAAATTTCATCATAGTATCATAAATGGTACTATGCACATTTTATATTGAAATTTACCAAAAAAACCCAAAAAGTCAAATACCCAGATCGAATTTGTCCATTCCAAATATGACAAAAGATCCGTCTATTCATTGGCTATTATCCCCCATCTTCAAATAATTTGTCGCTCTTCGATAAGTTTGTCAAAATTGAAAATTTCGTCATAGTATCATAAATGGTACTATGCACATTTTATATGGAAATTTACCAAAAAACCCCCAAAAAGTCAAATACCCAGATCGAATTTGTCCATTCCAAATATGACAAAAGAACCGTCTATTCATTGGCTATTATCCCCCATCTTCAAATAATTTGTCGCTCTTCGATAAGTTTGTCAAAATTGAAAATTTCGTCATAGTATCATAAATGGTACTATGCACATTTTCTATGGAAATTTACCAAAAAAACCCAAAAAGTCATATACCCAGATCGAATTTGTCCATTCCAAATATGACAAAAGAACCGTCTATTCATTGGCTATTATCCCCCATCTTCAAATAATTTGTCGCTCTTCGATAAGTTTGTCAAAATTGAAAATTTCGTCATAGTATCATAAATGGTACTATGCACATTTTCTATGGAAATTTACCAAAAAAACCCAAAAAGTCATATACCCAGATCGAATTTGTCCATTCCAAATATGACAAAAGAACCGTCTACTCATTGGCTATTATCCCCCATCTTCAAATAATTTGTCGCTCTTCGATAAGTTTGTCAAAATTGAAAATTTCGTCATAGTATCATAAATGGTACTATGCACATTTTATATGCAAATTTACAGAAAAACCCCAAAAAGTCATATACCCAGATCGAATTTGTCCATTCCAAATATGACAAAAGAACCGTCTATTCATTGGCTATTATCGCCCATCTTCAAATAATTTGTCGCTCTTCGATAAGTTTGTCAAAATTGAAAATTTCGTCATAGTATCATAAATGGTACTATGCACATTTTATATGGAAATTTACCAAAAAAACCCCAAAAAGTCATATACCCAGATCGAATTTGTCCATTTCAGATATGACAAAAGAACTGTCTATTCATTGGCTATTATCCTCCATCTTCAAATAATTTGTCGCTCTTCGATAAGTTTGTCAAAATTGAAAATTTCATCATAGTATCATAAATGGTACTATGCACATTTTATATTGAAATTTACCAAAAAAACCCCAAAAAGTCAAATACCCAGATCGAATTTGTCCATTCCAAATATGACAAAAGAACCGTCTATTCATTGGCTATTATCCCCCATCTTCAAATAATTTGTCGCTCTTCGATAAGTTTGTCAAAATTGAAAATTTCGTCATAGTATCATAAATGGTACTATGCACATTTTCTATGGAAATTTACCAAAAAAACCCAAAAAGTCATATACCCAGATCGAATTTGTCCATTCCAAATATGACAAAAGATCCGTCTATTCATTGGCTATTATCCCCCATCTTCAAATAATTTGTCGCTCTTCGATAAGTTTGTCAAAATTGAAAATTTCGTCATAGTATCATAAATGGTACTATGCACATTTTCTATGGAAATTTACCAAAAAAACCCAAAAAGTCATATACCCAGATCGAATTTGTCCATTCCAAATATGACAAAAGAACCGTCTATTCATTGGCTATTATCCCCCATCTTCAAATAATTTGTCGCTCTTCGATAAGTTTGTCAAAATTGCAAATTTCGTCATAGTATCATAAATGGTACTATGCACATTTTATATGGAAATTTACCAAAAAAACCCCAAAAAGTCAAATACCCAGATCGAATTTGTCCATTCCAAATATGACAAAAGAACCGTCTATTCATTGGCTATTATCGCCCATCTTCAAATAATTTGTCGCTCTTCGATATACTTGCCAAAACGTTAAAAGTTATTTCTTAAGGCTTAAGCGATAGCTGAGTGTTACCAAATTTGCTCCTGTGACACGCCCTAAAAGTATGCATTACTTTTTGGACCATTTGTTCAACCCTGGAAGTGCACATTACTCTGACATTAATTTACCTCACTCTCGAGAGTAGGCAGTGATCCTGGTACTCTGTATTATATACCCTGAAGATAGTCATTTGTTTTATTATTGGAATTCGCATCTACTGGGTGAGTGAAAATAAGTGTGTCAAACTTTTTGTTAGGTATCGTATGTTGTTATTATGTTTAGTGTCAGTCTTCAATTGTCAAACAAACAAAATAAAAATCTATAGGACGAATTATTTTCATGGCGAAAAGCAGGTTTTGACAAAGTGGGCTTTTGCTCCCGAATGTTGTTTTTTATTGTTTTTTTTTTGGAAAGCAGCCAAAAGTATCATTTATTTATTTTAATTTACTTGGGTCGTTATGATTTTTTTTTGTTTGTTTTGCAATATTGATATTAAACCTCTGATGCCCAAAATAAAAAGTTCATTGTTCTTGTTTTAATTTATTAAAGCCTAGTACGCTATTGCTGCGAAACCAAAACCCTTAGATACCTACCAAAAAAAGTAACATAGTGAAATCATAAACGAAACATTTATTTGCTGACATTCTTTACGAAATTACAATGAAATTATTAAAAAGAAAACAAGTAAATATACACATAATTATTTGAAAAAAAAGTTTTGAAAGAAATCCCAGTTTTATTGTTCCACCAATGAAAAAAAAAATTATCAATTTTTAATTGTTATTTTGTAGGTGATAATTATGTCGTACCCTTACCTACTGTTAATGAATGCAATAAAAGCCATATTAGTAAGACAAAAACGTTAAAAAAATACTACCGTGAGTCCAAAAGACGCATACAAAATCCTGTTAAACAATGATGTCGTCACTTAAAATTGATTTTGAATGTGAAAGAAAGAACAAAGTCAAGCAAAATTATCCAATGAGTGTAATTGCACTTCAATTATCTCATTTAACACGGCATTTTCTATGGAAAATACACAAGTTCTGACACAAGAAGACATAAGCGCAAATGAAATGAATTTGCAATTTGCTGACTTTTTATTACTGGGGTCAGATCACGTAAAATAAAAACGCATGCTGTCTCTGTCATATCTGTGGCAATAAACAGAGACAGCTATGGTCGGAGCGACGTCATTCGATCGTTTTCATTTAACATGATCAGGCCCCTGGACTTTCGCTCTTTACGAAAACTAATTTCTATATCGAAGTGCTTGGCTATGTCGCTAGTTCCACCAACAACCAACAATTTATCAAATTTAAGAAACATTATATGCTTCACCCTAGCTATATATAATTGAATTTGTATTTGAAACTACATATTTATGTATTATGAAAATATAGCGAATGATTTTCTCTCCTGGAACGAAAAAACTAAGACTTGCCCAACACAGCCACCACAATCGATAATTCACCGAGATTCGATAGCCCACCTCAGCTGTCTCTTCATGTGTAGCCACTTTTTGGCGCCAATTTTTTTTGACATGTTAAGAAACGGCGGGAATTAAGTTTAGGTACTGTTTACATTTCAGATAAAATCATATTGCGAGTAGACGGTTGGTGGGAATGATTCAAATTCAATTCTGAGCGAATATGTGATTTATATCGTTGATATTATTTTGTTCAACAAATCACCGGCAAAAAAAGTCAGCAGTAAATGTAAAAAAATCGGTGGCGATTTCTTTTGCGTTCCAGCAAATTTGTCAGAATTGCTAGGTACCATCTAATAAGATATTTCATTAAAAGGCATAGAACAACCGCAAAAAGAAATAAAAATAGGTATAATTCTTTAAGAGAAGATTTCTAAAGATCCGCCGAACAAAAAATTGTGTGTAGGGGGCTTATTTTCACCATATTTCCCGTTATAGCCCTTCAAGAAGGTGACCTCTGAGTTGGAGGTGGTACCGCTAAATTGCGATAACTTCTCAACTATTATAGGTACGAAAATTGTTTCTGTACATTAAAAAAAAAATTGGTAGCGCATACAAGTCTTAAGCACTTTGGGTACATCTATCCAGTTACAAAAAAGTTATGGTTCCCTAAATTCAAAATTTCAAAAATTTGTTGTCACATTTTTTTACTTAAAATCCTTTTTCTCAAAATTTTTACTTAATAAATTTTTATTTTTTTTATGAAATTTTTATCCTTGAACAATTTCCTAAAAATTATGTTAAGCAACTTTTTTACGTACGATCAAAAGAAGTTGTAGTAAAAGCCATTTTTGTCATGCAAAAATGGTCAAAAAAGACTAGATATGAGTTAACAACCATGGATTTTTTCTTCTGGGATAGGTAATTGCTATGAAAGAAAAAGTTTATTTTAGAGAAATATCGAGTCTTGATTGATAATATGCAAACAAACCACTTTTCATACATTATTTTATATAAATAAAAAATGTCTCATTTTGCTATTGCAAGATTAGGTACCTAGAATAATTTATATTAATCCATCAAAACATGGAAAAACAAGTTTGAAAAGAGCTCAAATGACGAAATTTCGAACTCCAAGCTTTTTTCCTCAAAGGAAAATGCCCTTGGCGCGAATTATCACAAGCTTATTCAAAATTTACAACATTAAACCCAGGTCCACAAACTATCAAATGAAAAATTCGCTCTAACTTAAACTCAAATTAGAGATTTTTTAGTGGTAGAAATTGATGTCTGAACTCCACAAACTGCGATCAAGAAAAGTGTTTATGTGAATGGACTGTCGAAGCCTGCGAATATACCTTTCCCTTATACCATTTTCCCACCAACGTAATTTAACTTAATCAACATGATAAATCATGTCATTAATTACGTGATTTATTATACATTTTCATGATTACGTGATACATATGTATTTTATTTTTAAAAATGCCGCTCTCGTCGCAAAATAAAATGAAACATACATTTTCAACCGCAGCTCTTAATTCAGATGTTTATTATATGTACAAGTACAACAAAAAAACAAAAAGAAGAAAATGTTTTGACTTTTCACATGTTTCGATGAATGTTGGTGAATGCAGCCACATCAACTAGAGCGTTGAACGCAACCCAATCCATCCACCATAATAATGCACCTCGATTCCCATCCGTAATAATTCGTACCTCGCTCAAGATTCAGAAAAGAAGTCAACCACAATCTTGTGGTTTTAGATCTGAAGTATACTGGTTTTGTAAGCAGCACGTAGAAAAGGAATATAATGTACTAGGTATATTTTTAGGTAAAAAAATCTTGATTTGCTATATCTCCTTTATTTGAATAAAAATTTTTTTGTTTTTTCGTATGACATAAAAAATGGCAATTATACTGACAACAACAATGAGATTTTGATATTTTTATTATATTCATATAATAATAAAAAGTGTTCTATTCATATTAGTTATTATTCCTAAAACATCTGTTAGGACAGTGAATTTAAATTGTATTTGCACCATAAACTATTTTCTTACTTGCAGATGTATGTATTTCTATCTCTTTTTGTATATCTATTACATACATCTGCTATTTTTCCTTCTTTTTCCATTTGTTCTATGCCTTTTAATGAAATATCTTATTCGAGTAGGAATTGTCTTATTTTCATTGTCCTTTAGATGGTACCTAGCAATTCTGACAAATTTGCTGGAACGCAAAAGAAATCGCCACCGATTTTTTTACATTTACTGCTGACTTTTTTTGCCGGTGATTTGTTGAACAAAATAATATCAACGATATAAATCACATATTCGCTCAGAATTGAATTTGAATCATTCCCACCAACCGTCTACTCGCAATATGATTTTATCTGAAATGTAAACAGTACCTAAACTTAATTCCCGCCGTTTCTTAACATGTCAAAAAAAATTGGCGCCAAAAAGTGGCTACACATGAAGAGACAGCTGAGGTGGGCTATCGAATCTCGGTGAATTATCGATTGTGGTGGCTGTGTTGGGCAAGTCTTAGTTTTTTCGTTCCAGGAGAGAAAATCATTCGCTATATTTTCATAATACATAAATATGTAGTTTCAAATACAAATTCAATTATATAGCTATATATATGAAGCTATATATGTGAAGCATATAATGTTTCTTAAATTTGATAAATTGTTGGTTGTTGGTGGAACTAGCGACATAGCCAAGCACTTCGATATAGAAATTAGTTTTCGTAAAGAGCGAAAGTCCAGGGGCCTGATCATGTTAAATGAAAACGATCGAATGACGTCGCTCCGACCATAGCTGTCTCTGTTTATTGCCACAGATATGACAGAGACAGCATGCGTTTTTATTTTACGTGATCTGACCCCAGTAATAAAAAGTCAGCAAATTGCAAATTCATTTCATTTGCGCTTATGTCTTCTTGTGTCAGAACTTGTGTATTTTCCATAGAAAATGCCGTGTTAAATGAGATAATTGAAGTGCAATTACACTCATTGGATAATTTTGCTTGACTTTGTTCTTTCTTTCACATTCAAAATCAATTTTAAGTGACGACATCATTGTTTAACAGGATTTTGTATGCGTCTTTTGGACTCACGGTAGTATTTTTTTAACGTTTTTGTCTTACTAATATGGCTTTTATTGCATTCATTAACAGTAGGTAAGGGTACGACATAATTATCACCTACAAAATAACAATTAAAAATTGATAATTTTTTTTTTCATTGGTGGAACAATAAAACTGGGATTTCTTTCAAAACTTTTTTTTCAAATAATTATGTGTATATTTACTTGTTTTCTTTTTAATAATTTCATTGTAATTTCGTAAAGAATGTCAGCAAATAAATGTTTCGTTTATGATTTCACTATGTTACTTTTTTTGGTAGGTATCTAAGGGTTTTGGTTTCGCAGCAATAGCGTACTAGGCTTTAATAAATTAAAACAAGAACAATGAACTTTTTATTTTGGGCATCAGAGGTTTAATATCAATATTGCAAAACAAACAAAAAAAAATCATAACGACCCAAGTAAATTAAAATAAATAAATGATACTTTTGGCTGCTTTCCAAAAAAAAAACAATAAAAAACAACATTCGGGAGCAAAAGCCCACTTTGTCAAAACCTGCTTTTCGCCATGAAAATAATTCGTCCTATAGATTTTTATTTTGTTTGTTTGACAATTGAAGACTGACACTAAACATAATAACAACATACGATACCTAACAAAAAGTTTGACACACTTATTTTCACTCACCCAGTAGATGCGAATTCCAATAATAAAACAAATGACTATCTTCAGGGTATATAATACAGAGTACCAGGATCACTGCCTACTCTCGAGAGTGAGGTAAATTAATGTCAGAGTAATGTGCACTTCCAGGGTTGAACAAATGGTCCAAAAAGTAATGCATACTTTTAGGGCGTGTCACAGGAGCAAATTTGGTAACACTCAGCTATCGCTTAAGCCTTAAGAAATAACTTTTAACGTTTTGGCAAGTATATCGAAGAGCGACAAATTATTTGAAGATGGGCGATAATAGCCAATGAATAGACGGTTCTTTTGTCATATTTGGAATGGACAAATTCGATCTGGGTATTTGACTTTTTGGGGTTTTTTTGGTAAATTTCCATATAAAATGTGCATAGTACCATTTATGATACTATGACGAAATTTGCAATTTTGACAAACTTATCGAAGAGCGACAAATTATTTGAAGATGGGGGATAATAGCCAATGAATAGACGGTTCTTTTGTCATATTTGGAATGGACAAATTCGATCTGGGTATATGACTTTTTGGGTTTTTTTGGTAAATTTCCATAGAAAATGTGCATAGTACCATTTATGATACTATGACGAAATTTTCAATTTTGACAAACTTATCGAAGAGCGACAAATTATTTGAAGATGGGGGATAATAGCCAATGAATAGACGGTTCTTTTGTCATATTTGGAATGGACAAATTCGATCTGGGTATTTGACTTTTTGGGGTTTTTTTGGTAAATTTCCATATAAAATGTGCATAGTACCATTTATGATACTATGACGAAATTTGCAATTTTGACAAACTTATCGAAGAGCGACAAATTATTTGAAGATGGGGGATAATAGCCAATGAATAGACGGATCTTTTGTCATATTTGGAATGGACAAATTCGATCTGGGTATTTGACTTTTTGGGTTTTTTTGGTAAATTTCAATATAAAATGTGCATAGTACCATTTATGATACTATGATGAAATTTTCAATTTTGACAAACTTATCGAAGAGCGACAAATTATTTGAAGATGGGGGATAATAGCCAATGAATAGACGGATCTTTTGTCATATTTGGAATGGACAAATTCGATCTGGGTATATGACTTTTTGGGGTTTTTTGGTAAATTTCCATATAAAATGTGCATAGTACCATTTATGATACTATGACGAAATTTTCAATTTTGACAAACTTATCGAAGAGCGACAAATTATTTGAAGATGGGGGATAATAGCCAATGAGTAGACGGTTCTTTTGTCATATTTGGAATGGACAAATTCGATCTGGGTATATGACTTTTTGGGTTTTTTTGGTAAATTTCCATAGAAAATGTGCATAGTACCATTTATGATACTATGACGAAATTTTCAATTTTGACAAACTTATCGAAGAGCGACAAATTATTTGAAGATGGGGGATAATAGCCAATGAATAGACGGTTCTTTTGTCATATTTGGAATGGACAAATTCGATCTGGGTATATGACTTTTTGGGTTTTTTTGGTAAATTTCCATAGAAAATGTGCATAGTACCATTTATGATACTATGACGAAATTTTCAATTTTGACAAACTTATCGAAGAGCGACAAATTATTTGAAGATGGGGGATAATAGCCAATGAATAGACGGTTCTTTTGTCATATTTGGAATGGACAAATTCGATCTGGGTATATGACTTTTTGGGTTTTTTTGGTAAATTTCCATAGAAAATGTGCATAGTACCATTTATGATACTATGACGAAATTTTCAATTTTGACAAACTTATCGAAGAGCGACAAATTATTTGAAGATGGGGGATAATAGCCAATGAATAGACGGTTCTTTTGTCATATTTGGAATGGACAAATTCGATCTGGGTATTTGACTTTTTGGGGTTTTTTTGGTAAATTTCCATATAAAATGTGCATAGTACCATTTATGATACTATGACGAAATTTGCAATTTTGACAAACTTATCGAAGAGCGACAAATTATTTGAAGATGGGGGATAATAGCCAATGAATAGACGGTTCTTTTGTCATATTTGGAATGGACAAATTCGATCTGGGTATATGACTTTTTGGGTTTTTTTGGTAAATTTCCATAGAAAATGTGCATAGTACCATTTATGATACTATGACGAAATTTTCAATTTTGACAAACTTATCGAAGAGCGACAAATTATTTGAAGATGGGGGATAATAGCCAATGAATAGACGGTTCTTTTGTCATATTTGGAATGGACAAATTCGATCTGGGTATTTGACTTTTTGGGGTTTTTTTGGTAAATTTCCATATAAAATGTGCATAGTACCATTTATGATACTATGACGAAATTTTCAATTTTGACAAACTTATCGAAGAGCGACAAATTATTTGAAGATGGAGGATAATAGCCAATGAATAGACAGTTCTTTTGTCATATCTGGAATTGACAAATTCGATCTGGGTATATGACTTTTTGGGGGTTTTTTGGTAAATTTCCATATAAAATGTGCACAGTACCATTTATGATACTATGACGAAATTTTCAATTTTGACAAACTTATCGAAGAGCGACAAATTATTTGAAGATGGGGGATAATAGCCAATGAATAGACGGTTCTTTTGTCATATTTGGAATGGACAAATTCGATCTGGGTATTTGACTTTTTGGGGTTTTTTTGGTAAATTTCAATATAAAATGTGCATAGTACCATTTATGATACTATGATGAAATTTTCAATTTTGACAAACTTATCGAAGAGCGACAAATTATTTGAAGATGGAGGATAATAGCCAATGAATAGACAGTTCTTTTGTCATATCTGAAATGGACAAATTCGATCTGGGTATATGACTTTTTGGGGTTTTTTTGGTAAATTTCCATATAAAATGTGCATAGTACCATTTATGATACTATGACGAAATTTTCAATTTTGACAAACTTATCGAAGAGCGACAAATTATTTGAAGATGGGCGATAATAGCCAATGAATAGACGGTTCTTTTGTCATATTTGGAATGGACAAATTCGATCTGGGTATATGACTTTTTGGGGTTTTTCTGTAAATTTGCATATAAAATGTGCATAGTACCATTTATGATACTATGACGAAATTTTCAATTTTGACAAACTTATCGAAGAGCGACAAATTATTTGAAGATGGGGGATAATAGCCAATGAGTAGACGGTTCTTTTGTCATATTTGGAATGGACAAATTCGATCTGGGTATATGACTTTTTGGGTTTTTTTGGTAAATTTCCATAGAAAATGTGCATAGTACCATTTATGATACTATGACGAAATTTTCAATTTTGACAAACTTATCGAAGAGCGACAAATTATTTGAAGATGGGGGATAATAGCCAATGAATAGACGGTTCTTTTGTCATATTTGGAATGGACAAATTCGATCTGGGTATATGACTTTTTGGGTTTTTTTGGTAAATTTCCATAGAAAATGTGCATAGTACCATTTATGATACTATGACGAAATTTTCAATTTTGACAAACTTATCGAAGAGCGACAAATTATTTGAAGATGGGGGATAATAGCCAATGAATAGACGGTTCTTTTGTCATATTTGGAATGGACAAATTCGATCTGGGTATTTGACTTTTTGGGGTTTTTTTTGGTAAATTTCAATATAAAATGTGCATAGTACCATTTATGATACTATGATGAAATTTTCAATTTTGACAAACTTATCGAAGAGCGACAAATTATTTGAAGATGGAGGATAATAGCCAATGAATAGACAGTTCTTTTGTCATATCTGAAATGGACAAATTCGATCTGGGTATATGACTTTTTGGGGTTTTTTTGGTAAATTTCCATATAAAATGTGCATAGTACCATTTATGATACTATGACGAAATTTTCAATTTTGACAAACTTATCGAAGAGCGACAAATTATTTGAAGATGGGCGATAATAGCCAATGAATAGACGGTTCTTTTGTCATATTTGGAATGGACAAATTCGATCTGGGTATATGACTTTTTGGGGTTTTTCTGTAAATTTGCATAAAAAATGGCAAAAGTGCCCTTTTTGGTACTAAATGGTATTTTGACTTTTTGACACACTTATCGAAGAGCGACAAATTATTTGAGTAAGAGGCTTTGTAGCCAATGAATACAAGATTATTTTGGGATATTTAGAGTGGAGAAATTCGAACGGGGTAATAGGTTTTTGGTAAGTAGTATAAAGTAACTTTTTAAAAAATTGTTTCACCGTTTGACACTTTTAGAGAGGAGCGACAAATTATTTGATTAAGTTGTAAGATAGCCTAGGCATAGACAATTATTTTGCAATATTCAAAGCAGAAAAATTCGAAAGGGGTAATCGTTTTTTTTAATTTTTCCCAAAAAAACAAAAGAGTTCGGTAGCGAACTGGGGTTTTAAAACTTTAACGGTTAATTCTGGCGGAACGGCTTGTCCGATCGGAAAAATTTTTGCATTTTCCCAGAGCAATTAAATCAGCGGTATATGCCTCATCTTTTTTTTTTCAAAAAGGCGATGTGGTGGATCCAGCTTTACCGGTAAGCTAGGTCCACCACAGAATTTACCACTTCCCGAAGAGCAAAAAAATCAAAATTACCGCAATTAAATAGCAATTAAATAGCAACTAAATCCCACATACTTTGTTTGGCGATACTCGAATGTGGTGGATCCAGCTTTACCCACGAATGTTTCGAATTGGGAGATCTAGGGATAAGTCACCTGCTCTTCGCTGATGATGATGATAGAAGGAGCAATGCCGAGTTTTCCTGTAGGATTGGTCAGGCTGGGTCAATTTTGAGACAGCTTGGTCATTCTGTTATTAGGAGGACTGAACTTGGTGTCAAAGCTAAGTTGTCAGTCTTTAATTCGGTGTTTGTTCCAACTCTCACCTATGGTCATGAGGTTTGGGTAATGACCGAAAGAATAAGATCGCGGATACAAGCTGCCGAAATGAGATTTCTCCGTAGTATTTCTGGTGTGACCCGTAGAGATCGCATCAGAAATACCAGAATACGTGAGAAACTTAATGTCGAGCAGTTACTTCTCCGGACGGAGAGGTCCATGTTTCGGTGGTTTGGTCATGTTAAACGCAGGTCCACGACCAGGATCCTGTGCTATGAAATCCGTACCATCGGACAGGTGTCATCTAGGTAGACCCAAGATGAGATGGTTAGATCAAGTTCATAATCTCTCCTCTACCCTTATGGGGATTGCCGTTGATGATTTGGAGTTGATGGCGGAGAATCGAGACTATGGAGGGTCCACTTGGACTTGAGCAACCTACACCTGCGACCCACATAATGGATAAGCGGGCAATCGAAAATGAATGAATGAATGAATTTGTCCATGCTATAAATTACGAAAAATAGAACAACACATACCACAATTCACTTAAAAATCTGATAAACTATAAAAAACATCATTGTCATTCTTGTCAAATAATTAGTGCCTGATAAATTTTTCTACCGGATAGTTGTTTATCAGAGACTTTGACGATGAAACAGAAAAAAAATATCAGCTACTTTCATCTGGTGGATAGCGTTATGTGTCGGCTAACTATACAAAACTTTATCCGGAATATTTGAAACTAGCCCTAAAAATTTTCTGTAGTGTACTGTGAGGGACCAGAAAGGCAGAAAATCGATCTGCATTACAAAACTCATACATTTAGTGCGCCCCAATGAACACATGGCACCGAAGTCGTATAGCCATGTGTACCATACTGGTGGACTGGACATGGCTGACCACTATGTGCTGGTACAATAATGTACCACCGGTGGACCCATTGCGAAGTCGACTTCGTCACTCACAAAGATTCAATTCTTTGTAATCTCCCCAACATGGAGTATAGTGTTTATCTCTTTGTATGTGGCATTAAAGCCTAATGGAATCACGTTAAAACTACTCACTGTCACTAAATCCGTATAGCTACATTTTTTTTCAAAATAACATATAGAACCTAATGGAGCTATTTTCCAGTTTATACAAAAATCTTTTGGCGGGATTCAACATTTTGCAAGTGAATTGCCAAATATATCACGTTCTGGAATCCACTGATACAAGCAATGGTGGAAAACAGAATAGTAGATTAGGTACTACATAGTTTGACAAAAGTAGAATAGGTATGTTACATAACTCCGAATGTGAGTAAAAACCATCCTAGGGATTGATGATGGGCTACACTTTAAATTTTTGATAAGTCATTCAGCAAAAACAGTTACAGTAGTTTTATATCACGAAAGGAAAATGTCTTAACCCCCCTATACAAGCAAATGCATTAAACTACGGCACTTCCTTATGTCCTCACAAAAAAGTGTTTTATAAGTGACAGCATCCCCTCGTTTACTCATATCAAAAAACATAAACAACCGTATTACAAACTCAACTTCATTGTCAAAACTCGTTCACGTTTCACTTTCAGTGAAAGAAAACATCCACTCTAACACCTGATATCAACACTCCTGTATTGTACTCCACGCAACTATAATACTTTGCGGTATCCCCATTCAACCTATATTTAAGATGTCAAAACGGGAAACCAATTTATCAAAGCAAACCTTACAGTAAGCGGTAAACTACGAAAAAAAAACATACTTGTTTCTGACAACGAACTCCCCCACAATTACTTTTGACAACTTGCCAAGGGTGCTTTGTGTTGAATTTGTTTCTTGCCGCCACACCACGACATATGCTTGGGGTGGAAAAAGTTCAACGACGACAACTTCACTTTATGACGCTGGTGACACAATGAAGCAAATATAAGTAAAACTTTCGAAAAATTCAACTGCTAAACATGCACCACATTCAATATCACCTTAAAAAGGGGATAGAACTGTCAAACACAAAATGGTGTCGCATTTGTCCGGGGATGGGCCGACAGCTTCCAAAAAGTGGATTTTCCGCATCGCTTAGAGTGGACACAAATTTATACCAGCGACACAGCACTGTCGCACCTAAGCCCGTCGAATTATTAATGTGCAGGGTCGTGGATGGTTCCAAAATCGCCTGAGGTGTATTCGACACTGAAAACAGTAAAAGGCACCGACAAGGGAGGGACATATTTTGTTTTTACTCTCACTTTGTTCTGTATGTTATGTTTATGTAGGTACCTGCATATGCATTCGTTTTGACTGTTTCACAATTTTTCATTCGTTTGACCCCTCGGGGCAGGGACGCATAAAAATAGAGATATTTCAAATCTGTGGATATGCTTAGGTAGTTATTATTCTGTAGCCACATAGGTATATCTGATGTTCAAAACAGATGTAAGCGCTTCGTTGACGGAAGTATCTAAAAAGTTACAACAGAGCTATATCTATACTAATACCTATGGAATTATCTGATGGAGTGCTATGACTCCGGGGACCTTTAGCTGAAGTACAAATTTGAAACATGTATCACAATTTGCCTAATTTAGTTTAGCCCTCGTGGCTAAGCGGAATAATAATTTATTTATGTGGAAGTTGAAAGTGACTTAAGGGTTAGTTGATGTAACGTGCTGCTGGCAACCAGTTAATACCATCCCACGTTCACTGAAATTAGCTGACAAACCTTAGTTGGCGCTACAACGCATTGTGCTCCTGGGCCTCAAGTAATAAATTTCGCCGGCTTACTCGATCTATAACTTGCTGTCTGCAGTTTCGAATACCAAGTCGGCGTGCGTCGGCCTCAACTTGATCACTCCACCGGAGATGAGGTCTGCCTCTGCTTCTGGTTCCCTCAGGCTTAGCGTTGAATACCTTACGGGCTGGAGCTTCGATGTTCATTCGCTCAACATGCCCTAGACATGTTAACCGTTGAACACGCAGTTTTTTGACCAATGGCAAGTCTCTGTACAGCTCGTATAGTTCGTGGGTGTATCGTCTCCGCCAGATGTTACTTTGCCTGTCGACACAAACCGGTCCATAGATAGTACGTAGAACCTTCCTCTCGAAGATACCAAGAGATCCTTCATCCGCCTGGGACTGGACCCTGCACCATACAACAAGACTGGGATATTTAGGGTTTTGTACAGTGTCTCCTTGGTCTTTCGCGATGGGACTTTATTCCTCAATTGCTTGCTTAGTCCGTCGAAAGAAGCAGCGATTAGCAAGAGTTATTCTACGTTTGATTTCAGCGCTGATGCCATTTGCAGAGTTGACAGCAGTACACAGATAGATAAATTCATTTACCACCTCGAAGTTATGCCTATCAATTGTCACATATTGACCAAGTCTACGATGGGAATCGACTCTATTCGATACTTCGTTTGTCTTCGTTAATGACTAGACCCATTTTGTTCGCCTCACACTCGATACTGGAAAAGGCACTCGTCACTGCTCGTTTGGTTTTTCCCATAATGTCTGAGTCATCTGCATATCATTGTGTGGATTTCTGAAAGATGGTGCCATTCGTATTGGCATTGGTGTTGCGCACCATTCTCTCAAGAACAATATTGAAGCAGCTACATGACAGCGCATCGCCTTGTCGAAGTCCTCTGGTGGTTTCGAAGGTTTCGGTTGAGTCTCTTCCAATTTTGACACAGCAGCGAGCATTCTCCAACGTCATCCTTATAAGTCGTATCAGTTTGGCAGAGATGCCAAAACTCGAAATGGCACGGTATAGTTCTTTCCTGTTTACGCTGTCATAGGCTGCTTTGAAATCGATGAAAAGATGGTGTGTATTGATGTTGTATTCTTGGGTCTTCTCCAGGATTTGGCGTGAAGTGAAAATTTGGTCGATGGTAGATTTTTCAGTTCTGAAGCCACACTGGTAAGGGCCAATCAGTTGGTCTGAAAAAGCGTTCACATAATACGCTCGACAAGATCTTGTAGGCGATGTTTAAAAGACTGATGCCTCTGTAGTTGGCGCATAGAAGGCGATCACCTTTTTTATGGATCGGGTAGATGGTGTTTAAGTTCCACTCATCGGGCATGCTTTCTTCCGACCAAATTTGGGTTACGAGTTGGTGAATGCTCCTTACCAAATCAGGCCCAGCGTGCTTAAAAAGCTCCGCATGTAGTCTGGTGATGGCTACTTTGATCTCACACAGGTCGGGTGAAACTCCAGATTATCAACCAGATGGATTTGACGTGGGTGCTCATTGGCTGGGTCGTGGACTTCATTGCCATTAAGCAACTGGTTGAAATGATCCGCTAAACATACTTATGCAATTATTACTGTCATAAGTATTAGCTAATACGTATAACCTATAGAAATTTAAAGAAACTGGCCAGTCGAGGATTCCACAGAAATACTTTCGTGAAAAAGAAGTTTTTACTATAAGTAGGTATACATGGAGATGAAGACAGTCCAGGCATTGAGAAAGCGGACTAATTAGCAAGACAATGTTCGACAACTGTTTCGAAAGTCTCTGAAATTAAACATTTTCGAAATTATGCCTTTTTCGTTAGCCAAAAAATCTTCCAAAAAGTCCCTGAAACTAACCTAAAAATGCGCCGAAAAATGCCTGAAAATCGCCTTGCAATCGTTAATTAAAACAAAAAGCGCGCCCCAAAAAGCATTAAAAAAACGTCCCAAGAAACGCACCCAAAAACGCTCCGAAAAAAATCCAAAAAATGAATCAGAAAACCCCCGAAAACGCGTTAAAAAAAGTCCCATACGAGCCAAAAAAAACCTCCCAAGGAACGGTAAAAACGTCACCAAAAAACTACTAAAAAAATACAAATAAAAACCCATCAAGAATCGGCACAAAAATGCCTAAAAAAACGCGCAATAAAAATTGCCGAAAACGCACCAAAAACCGACCTAAAAACGCATTGAAAAACGCCCCAATAGAAGTACCTTATAAAATGCGCCACAAAAAGCCCGATAAAATATCCCAAAAACTCGTAAAAATTACCTCCAAAAACGCTCGATAACAATCCTAAAAATGCGCCGAAAAACGCCCAAAAATTGCAAAGAAAGGCGCGAGTTACATACTCATAGTAACCATCCTCTATAAACAGCAGCATATCAACATCTAGTCCAAACAACGGACTAACATTTGACCTACTTACGACCGAACGGGCCAACAACTGCAAGTGTCAACAGCAACATTCTAGCGGACGATCCTCAGCAGCATCAACACTATGTCTAAGTGCAAACAACAGTGAAACACTTGCCACGTAAGCGTAATCTAGGAGATGACTGACCTACTTACAAACAAACGGGCCAACATCAGCTGCAGCAACATGCTATATGTAACTGCTAACAGACGATCATCAGCAGCATCAACAATATGCCTAAGTGCATATAACAGTCGGAGATGACCTACTTACCAATGGCCAGCGACGGCTTGGTATCAACACGATATGCTAAGCAACGGCTCTTGCTGCAGCATACATTTTGTTTATCGTCGCATATAAATAGACGAGTAGAAGCGGAAGAAGTTTAGTTTTAAGTGATATTTCAAATAAACCACATCAGTGGAATTAAATTCTTAAAAGTGTTTTTTTATTTTAAGTAATATTCTTTAACTGGCGCAGTCGGCAGTATAAAAGTTTAGCATCCGGTAGTGAAATAAAATTTAGTAGCTACAAAAGTCGCTAAACTAATAACACACTACGAGTGAAAATCGAAGTGGTGGATTTTAATCCTTTGGTTAAAAAAAAAGAACATTTTTCTACGACTAAAGAAAAAAAAAAATATTTTTTTAGTTTTACGAAACAGAATAGAGTTAAAATAGTGTTAATATAGTGTTAAAATAGTGTAAAAAAAAAACCGTGCTAATAATCACGAACAGTGTAAAAAAAAAAAAAATATAAATAAAGACATAAAGACATAAAGACAAATTATATGAAAACATTTTGCTGTTGTTCCCAAATTTTTTTTTCTCATCAAAAAGAAAAATAATAATAAAAGAACAACAAAACAATAAAGAATAATCATCGGAGTGAAGCGAACAACTTTCGAGACTGGCAAGCTGACTGTTTAAGCGGGGTAAGTCCATATTTTTGGTTCTACATAATATCATCATTTCTCCTATGTCCCCAAAACTCAAAATAAATAAAAATCGCAAAATTAAAGTTAGTTTTCTTAATAATAAAAGTTGGCAATCATTAAGTAAAGTGTCCAAGGGTGTTTCGAAAGGCAAAGAATTTGATTTTCAATCCAGTGACGAAGACGAAATGAATCACGAAGCGTTTGCTGTAGGTGTCTTTAACAGCCTCAGGATTCCTGATGCTGTAAAAGACCTACCAAATTTTGACGGAAATCCTCGTTCTTTGTTTGATTTCATAAGCAATGTAGAAGAAATATTAATTCTTATGCCACAGATAATCGGTACTACTTATGAGCGAATAATGGTTCGAGCAATTAGGAACAAAGTAGTAGGAGCAGCCAATGAAGTACTCAACATGTACGGTACTCCCATTGAGTGGCAACAAATAAAAAATAATTTAATTGTACATTATTCCGATAAACGTAATGAGACCAGCCTTATTCGTGACTTACACCATCTTCGGCAAGACCAAATGACGGTAGAACATTTTTATTCTAAAATAATAGATATATTTCCTGCCATGACAAATCATATAAAAGTGCACGAAAATAATGCTAGTGTTATACTAGCTAAACAATCTCTTTACCAGGAGATGTGCCTTAATGCATTTTTGTCTGGGTTAAAAGAGCCACTAGGATCCACAATTAGGTCAATGAAGCCCACCAAATTAGCTGAGGCATTGAATTTCTGCCTCCAAGAACAAAATTGTCATTACTTTCAAAATCCTCAACCCCTACAACAAATACCACCCTATAGGAAAAATCCAAATATATCATTAAATATTCCAAATTCTGTACAAGGACCTGCATTCAGATTTCCTCATCAGCAATTCAATAGACCCTACAATAGTATTCCTCAAATTCCACAAAACGAACCAATCAGACCATTCAATAATATTCCCCAAAACTTTTCTCAACCGCACAGAAATAATTTAAATCCTAGATTTAAAAGCTTTCACCCTCCTGAACCTATGGATACTATCAGTGCAAATACAAATAGAAGTTCCAACATTTCAAACCGGCAAAACAATAACTCACAGAATCAATGTCATCATATGGAAAGTATTTATTCTATCAATCAAGTTCCCAGATATCAGGATCATAACTATTATGATACCCATAGTAATTTTTTTCCAAATGATCATATGCAACAACCTTCTATTCAAAATTATAGCGAGCCTCAGAATAATTATTTGCCAAATACTAATCAACAAGGCCTTTCTATTCAATATGATTGTATGCCGCATAATTATGTTCCAAATTTAAACAAAAAGTACCCTCAAAGTCAACCAGTTCAGAGTGAAGTTGACGATGAAAATTTTTAATTACGAGCCTCGGAAACACAATCGGTTACTTAGAAATAAATAATCATAATTCATATATATTACCGTATATAAATATCCAAAGCATTAATAACAAAAACCTCAAGTTTCTCATAGATACAGGGAGTAATAAATCTTTTATTAATCCAGGAATTTTTGATGAAAAAGATATTCAAATAATAAAGCCTGTTGAAATTAAAACAATTTTTAATAAACAATTTCTAAATAAAATGATAGATATTAAAGGATTAAGAGAATTTAATACAGATAAATTATTATCTTTTCTAATTTTCAAATTTCATAATTATTTCGATGGTTTAATTGGTACCGAAATGATGAAAAATCTCGGAATAAAAATAGATCTCAAAAATTCCGTATTAGAATCCGAAAATGCCAAAATACCCATAAGTTATAAGCCTAACCTTATATCTAGAAAATACACCGCCCCTGGTTTATGCAAAATAGTATGCTATGTACCAGTAGATATCGAATATGGGAACATATTTATTAAACCAACAGCTATACAAAATAACTTAATTATACCTGAAGGTATTTACAAAGCCCATAATTGGTATTCTTTTGTGGAGGTTATCAATGCTTCCAATTCACTAAAAACATTCGTAATTGAACAGCCAATTGAAGCTCAATCTCTTGATCATCATTCTTTTATGGAAATTCACAATCTTTCAAGCAATAATACCGAAAGCATAGACAATTTCAGTATATCTGAACTACTCCAAATAGATTCCTTAAATACAGAAGAGAAAAGTGCTTTACTAAAGCTATGCAAACGGTACAGAGATATTTTCTTTGAAGATGGGCAAAATTTATCATTTTCGAATACTATTAAACATGAAATTAACACCAAAGATAATACGCCAATATATACCAAGTCTTATCGATACCCATATGTGCATAAAGACGAAATCCGAAATCAAGTTAATGATATGCTTAACCAGAACATCATTCGGCCGAGCTTTTCACCTTGGTCTTCCCCAATTTGGTTAGTGCCTAAGAAGAGAGACATTAATGGAAAGGACAAATGGCGGTTGGTTATAGACTACCGAAAACTAAACGAAAAAACAATAGATGACAAATACCCGATACCTAACATTACTGAAATTCTCGATAAATTAGGAAGATCCATATATTTTACTACACTCGACTTAGCTTCTGGCTTCCATCAAATTGAAGTCAAAAGCGATGATATTCCAAAAACAGCATTCTCCATTGATAATGGGCACTACGAGTTTGTTCGTATGCCTTTCGGGCTTAAGAATGCTCCATCGACGTTTCAACGTGTCATGGATAATGTTTTGCGAGAACTTCAAGGTCAAATTTGCTTAGTATATATGGATGACATCATAGTGTTCTCCACATCCCTACAAGAACATATTGAGAGCTTGAATAAAGTTTTTGAAAAACTTAAGGAAGCAAATCTAAAAATCCAGCTTAAAAAGTCAATTTTTTTTCAAAAAGAGGTATCATTTTTGGGTCATTTGGTAACTAGTAATGGAGTTAAACCCAATCCTGAAAAAATTAAAGCAATCGAAAAATACCCTATACCAAAGACCCAAAAACAAATAAAATCATTTTTGGGACTTCTCGGTTACTATCGAAAGTTTATAAAAGATTTTGCTAAATTGACAAAACCACTAACGGAGTGCCTTCGTAAAGGAAAAAGCATAAATCTCAATCCCAGATATATCAATTGCTTCGAAACGTGTAAAACCTTACTATGCAATGAACCCATTTTGCAATACCCAGACTTTTCAAAACCTTTCAATATTACTACGGATGCTAGCAATTTTGCTATAGGTGCTATACTCTCACAAGGTGTCATCGGATCTGATAAACCAATTTGCTATGCAAGTCGCACTTTATCAGAATCCGAGGAAAACTATAGTACAATTGAAAAAGAACTCTTAGCTATAGTTTGGGGTACCAAATACTTTCGTCCCTACCTCTTTGGTCGCAAATTCCACATCATAACCGATCATAAGCCCTTAACCTGGCTGTTCTCTTTAAAGGAACCTAATACAAAATTACTTCGATGGAGGCTCAAGTTGGAGGAATATAATTATGATATTGCATACAAAAAAGGAACGCAAAACTCCAACGCCGACGCCTTATCCCGTATTGAAATAAATACAAATGAAATTAATCAATCACCCGACGAAAACGAGAACTTAGACCTTTTATCCGTTTTTAATAATGTAGATGCCGACCAAGAACTATTTACCATCCATTCAGCACCTGACAACAACGATGACGGCATTCCAATATCTGAACGTGCCATAAATGAGTTTTCTAACCAAATCTTTCTCAAACAAGTAGAAACTAAAACTAGACCAGATGTTGAATTTAAAATATTATTTAAGAAAAAGAAAAGATTTACAATATCGTATAATCGAATTAGAGAAGAGAGCTTTATTATTAAGATGTTCAAAGAATATATGGCCTCTAAGCGGCTAACAGCGGTGTTAACAGATGACGAAACATTCAAGGTCATTCAATCGGTGTACTCTAAATATTTCAGTAATAGCCGCCTGAGAATAGTTAGATGTAATATCGTTTTAAAAGATATAACCGATACTGATGGACAGGACAAACTAATCCGGGATTATCATACCAAGTCAATCCACAGAGGTATAAATGAATGCTTAGAACATCTTAAAAGGGAATACTTCTTTCCTAATATGAAACGTCTAATTACACAAATCATAAATAATTGCGATATATGCCGTAAATATAAATATGATCGAAAGAGAGAGCGCTTAAAATACGAAATCACTGAAACACCAATAAAACCTTTGGAAATCCTTCATATGGATATATACTCCATTCACAAAGAACACTTTTTAACAATAATAGATAAATTTAGCAGATTTTCAAGTGTTTATTTACTAACTTCTAGGAATAGTATCAATTTAATTAAATCTTTAAAACACTTTTTCTCCCATCATGGAATCCCACAAAAAATTATCACCGATAACGGAAGTGAATTTATATCTACCTTGTTTAGAAATTTTTTAGATATGTACAGTATAACTTTACACACAATCTGTGCAAAAAGTTCAAACGGAAATTCAACCGTTGAAAGATTCCATTCTACTTTGACGGAGTTGATACGTATTATAAAATCCCAACATAAAGAAAAACCTATATCCGAAGTAATTGACGAGGCTGTGATAACTTATAACAATTCAATCCACTCTGCGACTAAACTCACCCCAGTAGGAATAGCGTGGGTTTTTCGTGGGAACTTTTTGTGCGACAAGGATAGCATGTGTCAAGATAAGGTCAGCATGATTTATGGGGGATGTTGTTAGAATTTTCTTATCAGCTTAATGGTCGCGTGTCGTTGTTGTCGAAGATGATTATTGTATATAAATAATTTTGGTTGAGGTTGCTTCGGAATGTGAAAAAAAAAGTCATATTCCCCCATACGGATTCGAACCCGAGAAACTGGAACCAGCAGCAGATAAGTCATCCACTAAGCCACCGCGAGTTAATGAAGATTGGTTTCTAATATGTGAATAAAACCGCATTCTTGTCGTTGTTGTCGAAGATGATTATTGTATATAAATAATTTTGGTTGAGGTTGCTTCGGAATGTGAAAAAAAAAGTCATATTCCCCCATACGGATTCGAACCCGAGAATCTGGAACCAGCAGCAGATAAGTCATCCACTAAGCCACCGCGAGTTAATGAAGATTGGTTTCTAATGTGTGAATAAAACCGCATTCTTTTGGGGCTTGATATGAAAGATAGAGAGAAAGAGAAATATTTTGTGTTTGTGAAGTTATCAGTTTGATAGTTTTTAATTTTAGGTGAAATGTGCATAATTTTGATTGAGATTAAGGGTCATTTTTGTTATGTGATTACGAGAAGAAATGTTTTGGTATGAAAGCTAGAAAGAAAGAAAGATCAAAAAGGCCGACCGAAGTCGAGTTAATTTCAGGAAATTTTCGGATCATGAGTGATAACCAAATACAAAACATGTCTTGATAGCAAATGGTACAATGTGCATAATTTTGATTGAGATTAAGGGTCATTTTTGTTATGTGATTACGAGAAGAAATGTTTTGGTATGAAAGCTAGAAAGAAAGAAAGATCAAAAAGGCCGACCGAAGTCGAGTTAATTTCAGGAAATTTTGAAAAAATTCGCAAAAATATCCTCTAAATATTTTAGGTGATAAGCAGTCGCAAAATGTAGAATTGGGGGTGGGGGCAGTTTCAGGAGTATAAAAGCAGGCTATTGAGTAGACATGAAATTAGTTTACAATTTTGCTTTGAAAGTAGAAAAGTTTAGTACATACATATTATTAAAAAAAATGTCGTTTATGAGGAAGTTGAATTCAATTGGTACAAAATACCAAAACAATAAGCCTATTAAAAGTCTCAAACTGCTGAACCTTAAGCAGAAGTATAAAATTGCTAAGGCGACGAAATGTGACTCGCAGTTTGGGGAACAAATAATGGTGGAACTGGAGGACTGTATCACTTATCTACCAAAACGGTTTGTGGAGAAGCTGACTGAAGATGAACTAGCTGAGATGACCGACTGCTCGATGGAGGTGGTGGAACCGCTAGGGCCATCATTTGCTATTGCTTTTTATGATAAAGACCATGAAGAAGATGATAATGAAGAGGTACAAGAATATGATTTCCTGCAATCGCAGAAGAATGTATTTCTGCAATCGCAGAAGAATGTATTTTATGGGAATAAATAAATTAATAATATAAAAAATATGCTTTTTATTCTCTCTATTCTACTTGCTGTTAATACAAAATTGGTTGTTTTTCCCACTGAAATTGTATGCTGTTCTACAACACTTTTCTCTCTTCTCTTTTGAAATGTTTAGCGATTTGAAGTTTTGAACGATTTGGAGACGCGAGTTAACCGATTTGCTCTAAAAGGTCGTAAAATTGATTTTAAAATCAGACCTATACCCGATAACGAAGAACCAACTTCATGGATCAAGATGGCTATAAATGGTATGCTTAAACATATTGTAACAGGTCTTAACCCCACCGATAAAGTAGGAATTACTTTTTGTGGTAAGGGTTTTACTGCTGAACGAGGAAATGGATGGATTAGCTTTCGAAATTGCTCAGAGTTGAAGTTTAGTGATGTGTGGGAAATGATAACTAAAATTTTCCAGAGCAACTCAGAAGGTATAAGTACAGACCATTTTTGCATGTCAATAACATCTGTTAAGTTGCCTTCGGGGACTGGAAACAAAAGAAAAAGTAGCAATAAGTTTAATTCCTTTGATGAAGAATGCATAAGACGTAATGGTATAATACACATTAAAAATAAGGATAATTTGTGTCTGCCCCGTGCTTTGGTTGTAGCAAAATCATATGCTGACAAGGATGCTAATATGAAAGGGGTTATCAATGACACTGATCAGGTTCAAACCCAAAGAACCAAGCAACTTATCAATGATACTCAAATAAATATACCAGCTACAGGTTGTGGAATTCCAGAGCTGAGAGCATTCCAAAATCATTTACAAGGATATAAAGTCACAGTCTATGAATACGGAACAAAAGGCCGAAAAGTTGTTTTTGAAGGAATTTCAGCTTTAGATGGATGTAATGATGATGAAAAGAAAAAAATAAATTTGCTTTACGGCAATAATCATTATGCTGTGATAACCTCACTAACAGCTGCATTTTGTTGCATTTATTATTGCGAAAGTTGTCATGTACCATATGATACGAAAAGTCAACATAAATGCGGAGGATCTTGCTCTCAGTGTCAACAAACGCCAAGCTGTAGCAAAACAAAAGACATTTTGTGTGCTGATTGTAATCGAAATTTTAGAGGAAAACACTGTTTCGACAACCACAAAGCGAGCGGATCGTCAGGAAAAAATTCAATTTGCGAAATGATGAACAGATGTCTTTTATGCTTGAAAACATACGGAGGAAAACGAAATCATGTATGTGATGAATACTTTTGCAAACAATGTCGTCATCATGTTGACAAAGATCATCTGTGCTACATTCTTCCTGATAAGAGAACGCCTGATTGCAAAAACTTTTTGTACATATTTTATGATTTGGAGAGTCGACAAGAGAAAGTAATTGGTAAAAAAAAAATGATGAATGGTGAATATGATGAAACAGCAAGTTCACCAATAAAAATACATGAACCGAATTTATGCGTATTTAAAAAAAAATGCGATCAGTGTATAGATCTTCCAAATTTATATTTTTGTCAAAAGTGTAAACTATCGTTGAATGTCATTCAGGAAGAAAAAGATGTAGTACGCAAATTTCTGGAGTACATATTGAATGTTCGGCAAAAATTTAAAAAAGTTATTGTGCTAGCACATAATGGACAAGCATACGATCATCAATTCATTTTGAGCTACATATTGGAAAAAACTAATCTGACACCGGAATTGATCATGCGCGGTACCAAAATAATACTAATGCAAGTAGGTAATGTCAAATTTATAGACTCCTTGAACTACTTTCCTATGGCTCTGTCAAAACTTCCCAAAGCATTCCAACTGTCCTCCGTTTTTAAAAAAGGTTATTTCCCACATTTCTTTAATACTAGAGAAAATGAAAAATATATTGGAAAACTACCATCAGTGGAGTATTACAGCCCAGATACGATGAAAGATGAAGATCGCACTGTATTTTTGAAATGGTTTGCGGAACATCAAGGTGATGATTTTAACATACAGCGTGAACTTGTAGAATATTGTATTAGTGATGTTAACATTTTGACTGAAACTTGTTTGAAATTTAGAAACTTGTTTCTCGAGCAAAGTAATGTTGAACCGTTTTTGGAAGCAACAACTATAGCGTCAGCATGTAATCTTGTATTCAGACGAAACTTTCTTCTTCCAAAAACTATTGGGTTAATTCCTAAAAAAGGCTACAGATGCGTCGATAATCAATCAACAGAAGCCATCAAGTGGTTGATTTTCGAAGAAAATAAACGAAAAATTAATATAAAGCATGCATCTAAAGGAAGAGAAGCAGTTGTCAATGGAGTAAAAGTTGACGGGTTTTGCGAGGAAAAAAGACAGATTTTTGAATTCCATGGCTGCTACTATCATGGTCATCCCCTCTGTTTGAAACACAAACGTGATGTGCCTCTATACGAAGACGCCGATGATACCTTAAATCGTAGATATGAGAGAACACAAGCTAAGACTGAACGATTAAGAAAATTCCAATACGAAGTCATTGAAATGTGGTTTTGTCAATTTCAAAGTCAGTTACAGTCAATGAATAAGGATGATTTAAATTTTTTAAACACACATCCACTAATACAAAATTCCCCATTGAATCCACGTGATGCCTTCTATGGCGGACGAACCGGAAATTCATTTAATTATTATAAATGTAAAGAAGGTGAACAAATTCATTATATAGATGTATGTTCTCTTTATCCCTGGGTTTGTAAAAACGGAAAATTTCCTACTGGACATCCAAAAGTCCACATCACTCCTACTATGAAACTAGGAGGTATAAATGGCCTAGTCAAATGTACAATTTTACCACCAGAGCATCTACTTCACCCTGTCCTGCCAATGAAACAAAATAATAAGCTTATGTTTTCTTTGTGCAGAAGTTGCAGTGATGAAAAAAATCAAGAACAATTGTGCAATCATTCTGACGAGGAAAGAGCCTTACTCGGGACATGGGTAATTGATGAAGTTCTAAAAGCAATCGAAAAAGGTTACAAACTAATTTTCGTTTTTGAAATTTGGGAATATGATGTAGTTCAATATAATCCAGAAACAAATTCCGATGGGCTGTTCACCTCGATGATGAATAAGTTTCTAAAGATAAAACAAGAAGCATCAGGATGGCCTAGTACATGTACAACCCCTGAAGAAAAAGAAAAGTATATTGAGAATTTTCTTAATAGAGAAAATATAAAATTGGAATATTCAGAAATTTGTAACAATCCTGGAAAGAGATCATTAGCTAAGTTAATTTTAAATTCGTTTTGGGGAAAATTTGGACAACGTGAAAACCAGCAACGAACTTGTATTTTGAATAAACCTTCAGATTTGTTTCAACTGCTTACACACCCTTCTATAGAAGTGTTGAATATTCTGGCAGTTGGTGAAGAAAACATTGTTGTTAATTTTGAAATGAAAGAAGAAGCATCTGAGTCCCTATCTACAGTTAACGTTTGTGTTGCCGCCTATACCACAACTTTCGCTCGTCTTAAACTGTACAGCTACTTAGAAAAACTAGAGGAAAGAGTTCTCTACTATGATACGGATTCTGTTATCTATATAAGTCGTAAAGGAGAATTTGAACCGCCTACCGGAGAGTTTATCGGTGATATGACTGACGAACTGAAAAGCTATGGTCAAGGAAGTTATATAACAGAATTTGTTAGTGGTGGACCTAAAAACTATTCCTATAAAGTCTATAGCACAAAAGATAATACTGAACATATTGAGTGCAAAGTAAAGGGCATCTTTCTTAATCACCAAACATCTCAAAAAATTAATTTCGATTCTATTAAAAAAGCTGTATTAAATTTGTCTACAGACAATGAAAGCATACTGATAGAATCTAACAATATACGTCGAACACGAGAACATCAAGTAGTTACTGTAGCAGAGGTTAAAACTTACAAACCCAAAGCAGAAAAACGTCGTTTTCTCAATGATCATAGCTCCTTACCGTATGGATTTAAAAGACAACCTTTGTAATTCAATCAATTTTATGTAATAAAAAAAAAAAAAAAAAAAAAAAAAAAAAAAACAGAAAAACATTTAAAGAATATAAAATACGAGTATGTTTTGTTTTATTTAAAAAAATTTACAATTGTTTAGCTTCACTTATGAACTTGCTTATGAGATATACATTTTGAAGTGCACAACATTTTCCATGGTACATACATTTTATTATTACGCCGGGGCAAATTCTTTTTAGTTCTTTTAAATTGGGGCAACTGTAATTATCTTCAATATTAATTACTTCTACGTTTTCATTATTAAGTATTTCTTTTAACCATTGGGTTTTTTCAGAGCCCTTCACATAAACAACGGAATTTTGAATTTTTTCGCGAAGATGTGTCTTTACTTGGGTAAAATTCGTGAATCCCCCATCCCAGGTTAATCCATGATGATTTTGATACAGCCAGTGAGCCTGTCTTCTAAGAGAAGATGGAAGCTGATTAGAACCAAAGGGTGGTGTAAGAATGAAATGCTGATGATGTCCATCGCAAAGTACAGCTATTTCCTTTAAAATAAACTCTTTGTTCAAGCCTCTAAAGCCTTGAAAATCAACTATATAATAATTCATTTTTGATGATGTGTTTATGACTAAGCCAACTTTGCAACTGCTTAGTTTATATACAAGCATTACCATTAAGTAAGTTTGTGAACTTCTCCTGTTATTGGGTTGTATTCAATTATACGATCATGTAAAATTAAACAGTACACGGTTGTTGAAGGCAAGACTGAGGTTGTTGTTTTGAGTTCAATTTTTACATCAACAGTTCCAGTTTTAATTGATTCGTTTTGGTGAGAACAATCGATTACTACTATTGGAGCGATATCTTTAAATTCTTGTCGAGATAAGAGTGGTTGTGGTTGTTTCTTATAATAAGAGTCTTGAAATTTACTGTACATGTCATAGAGAATTGCATACCGATCGTGCTTAAATTTGAGATTTAAATCTTCACGGGGGTATGTCTCAGAATTCAAATGCACCTTTACATTGCTTAAATCGCAATGGTCGAATTTGCTAGCATCTTTAGTTTTTTGATTTTTTCGATCGGTTTGTAAAGCGATAATAATATACCTAGGTTTTTCAAGCTGAGTTGAAGTTTTAACTGTCCATATATGATCAGTGACTAGCGGTAGTGTGGGGTATTCGTACATTTCCCAATTTCGAAAATGAATTTGAATTGTCTTTGATTGTATTTGTTTTAGTAATGTTAGCTTATCTGAATCAGCCAAGGTAATGTGAGGAACTCTCCACTGCAGTTTAAAAATTGAAAGTTTTAATTCTTCATTTTCCGTAGAAAAATATGCATTCTCATTTGACCTTGTTCGAATTAGTATTAATTCGTGCCGTGCATTTGGAATTATCTTTTTATAATCTTCTGCAAATCCTAATAGATTTTTTAATGGAATACAAAAGTTGAAAGTACCCGATGTAAGTGTTATACTGCCTTTTCCAGTCCATGATGCATTTTCCAAATTTTTACTTTCATTCTCGTTCAAAGATATATAATTTTTTAGCGCTGTTGTGATGCCTACATTTTTATTATACTCGATCTGCACACCGTTAAGTTCATAATGGATCTCCTCGAAAAGAAATGCCATAGCATTATTGCATAGTTTTGCAGTAGAAGATGTGGTATCATCTGATTTTGTAAGACCTCCTTCTATGTAAATGAAACTTTCGCTGGGTAAAATGAGCAAGTCCTGTTGATGTATTGGGATGCGTATTTCATCACTCGGATTGAAGGACTGAAGAAATGGTGAATAACTGTGATATTCAAATTTGGATATGCTATTATCATAGCTAGGTCCTTCGGTGATGTTCAACATTTCGTTCATAATTTTAGATGACATTTAAGGTAAACCCTAAAGACAGTAAATAGGCGGTATTCTTAGAGGAGAGTTTTGGTCTCGACAGCTTTGATGATCTAGTAGAACTAGTAGAATGATCACCTTTGGGGGTGTATATATTATTATTATTATAGATCAACATTATCAGGAGATGGGAGCTAAATGCAGTCGGATAGTTATTGTTTCTCCTCTAAAATTTATCAAGTCTCCGTCTTGGTCTACTAGCTTTAATGTTAGTGAAGTTATTCGCTTGACATTCACCGGTAAATAGATGACATTTCTTGGAACTTCTATGATTTTATACCCAGGTCCTGCTTCTGGCGAAAATTCGTGTATTGTGTGCACAGGAGTGTTATTTAAATACGAGCCTGTAATAATATTACACTCAACTCGAATTACATTAACACTGTTAATATCAACAGGTAAATCTGATCTGTGTAATTGACCTGGTTTTAAAATGCGCTTGCTAAAACCTAGTAATTTACCAACAGTTCGGGTCCTATTAAAATATATTTCTTCCGAGCCTGACACCCAGCTTTCCAGAGTATTATTATTTGCTTCTATACTTACAAGTGTAGCGGAATTAAGCGTTAACAATTGTTCGGAAATATTCAGTGCAATGTCATCGATTTCATATGATCCTACTGGAATTTCAATTACATGTTCCCCTATATGAAACAAATTGTTTCGTTCATCAACATTGGGTATAGAATTGTATGTTTGAAAATCAATCAATCCACAAACGTAGTCCTTATTCAGGTTTAAAGGTGGAAAATAGTCTGTTGTTAGATGAGAAGTATTTCCACTTAATGTAAGTGTCAACGCCATGACGTCGAAAAAGATAATGAAACCGTTCTTACAAAAGCTCTTCTTTTATTATTTATTCAAAATAACAATCATATAAGAATCTTAAACATAAATGTCCACAATTTACTGAATCATAATCCTGATACTTAAGATAATTATATTTAATTTGTTTACCTAAATATTTAATTAGTTCAATTGGCGGTTGTAGATTTCCAAAGCTATCAAAATATTCAATGTGTCTGAGTTTTTTATAATACGCCACCCAATGTGTTCCAGGGCCTGTTGATGAATCTAGATTTACTATCCCACACTCGTTTCTTAAGGGTTTACCCTTTGGTAAATTATCACGCATAAAAACTCCTCGAAAATGCGGAATTAAGTCCTTTGCGAAATTTCTCAAATCCTGTTCATTCAATGCACGATCGGGTAGCGAACTTAAAAGTTTTTTGTCTGCGAATGTAAAAATAATCCAAGTCCTTTTCTATACGGACTTAGATGTAAGCCATGTCCTATAGGAATCGACTCCATTTTTTGATTATGGCGTTTTTTCTCCTCAAGCGTTTTTTTAGCAATATTTATATCATTGACAGCTTTTGCTATCCCCGCAGCTCCTCCAGATAAAGCTCCAAGAGCTGAAAGCCCAGCAAATAGAGGAACAAGAAATGGGATTACTCCACCAATTTTCGATACCGAAATAACTCGGGGTGTCTTTATATTACTGCTATTATTCTTGATAGCTTTCTTTGCAGATGACAAAGCTACATTTATAGCCTTTTCAAGGTTATGTGGTTTTTTCATTTGAAGGATTTTTCCAACATTTTTAATTGTTCTGCTAAAAGTAGAGGATCTGTTTTTTGACGTGGTTTTTTTATTGCTTTTTTTTTTTGAAGACCCCATACCTAATTTTAATTTAGCCTTCATAAGATTGGTAACCAATATAGCATTTGCTCGCTCAGTTATACCGGCATCCGTTGATACAACCCGTTGCCAGGCTTTTTCAGATAAAATCTTATCAGCTATATGTCGTTCAGAAGTATTTTTAAATTTAGAATAAGATATATCGTGTTGCTTGCACGCTTGATCAAGTAAATTAATTCCTGGATCTCCTCTAGCTAAACGTTCCTGGAGTTTCGTGCCAGGTCCACAGTATTGATATCCTGGTAAATGTAGTTCAATAGGTAGTTTATTGATTACAGAGTTTAATAAACCATTCCCCTTCACGATAACTTGTAGTCTGCTAGAGTTTTTTGAAAAATCAATCATTTTATATGATCACCACCTCATTTAGCGATTAATAACGTTATGGCATTTTCAAATATAACCTTCATATTTATAAGAATTTATTTAGTTTTTATCGTCATGCGTTTCGTTAAACAACAACATCTTTTACCAATTAAAAATATGGACTTGGATAAAAATATTGAAGCAAAACAGAAAAAACATGGTAAACTATTACCAAATAGTATAAGGGGCCTAATTACTGGTCCCTCAAATTGCGGAAAAACAAATGTTATGATGAGCTTAATACAGCAACCAAACGGATTAAAATTTGAAAATATTTACATTTATTCAAAATCATTGCATCAACCTAAGTATGAGTTTCTCCGACTAGCCGTGGAACCTATCAAACATATGGGTTTCTTTACATTTTCAAATAATTGTGATGTCATACCCCCTGAAGAAGCCAAACCAAATTCTGTATTTATTTTTGATGACATTGCCTGTGAAAAGCAAGACACTATTCGAAATTATTTTAGTATGGGGCGACATCATCATATCGATAGCTTTTATTTGTGTCAGACATATACAAGAATCCCCAAACATTTAATACGAGATAATGCAAATTTTCTAATTGTCTTCAAACAGGATGATATGAACTTAAAACACATTTACAACGACCATGTCAATTCTGATATGACATTTCAAATATTTAAAAGGGTATGTATAGAATGTTGGAATATTAAACACGGATTTTTGGTTATTGACAAGGAAAGCTCTTTTGGAAAAGGACGCTATAGGAGGGGTTTTGACTGCTTCCTGAAACTATAAAAAGCTTGTCACTTCAGCTGTGCAAAGCATTCTTACTGTTATGTTCTATCAGAGCAGTTCAAAGGTGTACAGCGCTCAGTCCGTAACAGTGCAAAGCAGGTCATCGCGGTTCAAAACTAGCTGTTCATCATTTAAAAATCGTACAGCGAATATCAAATTCAGTTTAAAATCTTTTGAAAGACTGCTTCAAAGCCTACGAAACTCGTTTACTCACTGTTGTAAAAAAAAAAACAATAAATTAGCATCATGATGCATTTAAACGAAGAACTAACAAAAGAACTCGTTAAAACTACTGATGCTCTACGAAAAAAATATAAAGCTCTAAGGAATGATAGGGAAGTAACCGAATTTCAATTAGAAGAAACTTTCAAACCAATTACTAAGCCGCTTAAAGAACTACTCGACAAATCAAATAACATATATACAATAAAGGAACAGCAAAATGATTTTGTGCCTCCACTCAAGAAAACAAAGTATGATAATGATGAATTTATCACTCCCAATGAGAGCAACGCTTCAACCATCAGTGACAGTACCCCGAAATCTAGCATAGTAACACCTAAAACTAAAAAAAGGGGTCGAAGTGAACGTAAGCTTCGTCGACGAAACCTTGTTCGTGACTTTGCGGGCCAAATAGACTTTGAAAAATTTGGGGAAATCCCCCAGAAATATATAAATTTGTATGTAAATAATTCAAACACCATTGATGATGTGTACGGAGTACATGTGAAAAACGGTAAATTACAGATGGGTAATAAAGAATTCAAAATTCACGGAAAAGACATAATAGACATCAATAATAAAGCCTATAAAGGAACAAATGGTTTATTCGAACTAATATTTAAGAAAAAACCCTGTAAAACCCTTTACAATAATGAAGATTTAAATATGTACAAAGCCATATTGTATGATACCAATGCTTATAGACGTAATCACGATTCTGGGAAACAGGTACTTGGACATAGAGGATATAAATACAAAGAAATTATAAGCAAACTATTAGAAGATACTCCTATTTCCACCCCGTCTACAGGAAGCGGACTAATGCAATTATCAAACAAAGAAAAAGACTATATTTTCTGGGACGACCCCAATGAGCTCGTAGATCGATTGCGACTTCTAATTGCATCACATCAAATAGGACACAATAATCACTCGAACGAGATTGTTTCGATAATTGAAGAACTAAAGGAAGCCAATATTATACAATAAAACTAATATAAAATGAGTGTTGATAAGTTTGGACGTTTTTCGAATAGAACGCGAACCAGAGTTATTCAAGGACCAAGAGGAGAGCAAGGAGAGCAGGGAGACCAAGGACCGAATGGTCTACAGGGAGAACAGGGATTGCCTGGGCCACCCGGTGAGGGGTTTATTAAAATGAAAAACGGAAATTATGATTTGAATTGGAAACGACTACAAAATATTCGGGATCCAGAAGAAAAGGGAGATGCAGCTACAAAAAGTTATGTTGACAAAGCGGAAGAACGAGTTAGACAATACATACATTTTGAAATACAAAAAATCGAACAAAACTTAAATGTATCCACAGACCCTAAAAAGGAACTCCTCATTTAATTAAATGCTAACTTATTTTTACTTTCAATTCAGTGTCTATAGAAAGTCGTTGTGGCGAGTCGGTAATAATGTTCAGCATAAATACTACATTGATTTTCGATGAAATCGTTGGTTTCATGAAAGAATATCAGCATGTCCTGCTGGAGGAACACCATGAGTATCTAATAGGATTTATATCTTTTCTGAGGACGTTTAAAACAGCATCCACCACTACATCGAAATTTGGATGTCATTTTGTGAATTGTCCTTGGTCATCGGATTTATGTAGGGTTGGACCAGATACCTGTCCATGTTACATGATTGATATTAGAATGTTAAAAGTTAAGAAGTTGATGTTGTTATACAAAAGATTAAAATAAATATTTTACCTTTTACTAACAAAAAGGTTAAATACTGTATCGTTTTAATCATTCTTTGAAAAGATGAGTAAAAGAAACGTTGTGGATGAAATACATAAGCCTGCTCGAAAAAATTTCAAAAGAAGACGAGTCGTTATCAAGGGTCTCGATGATTTATGGCAAGCTGATCTAGTTGAAATGGGTATTTATTCGTCTGAGAATGAAAATTACCGATATCTTCTTACAGTAATCGATACATTTTCTAAGTTTGCTTGGACAATTCCTATTAAAAGTAAAACAGGTATTGGGGTTACTATTGCTATGAAAAAAATTCTGAATGAAGGTCGGATTCCAAAGAATTTACAAACAGATGATGGGAAAGAATTTTTCAATACGCAATTTCTAAATCTTACGAAAAAATATGAAATCAATCATTACTCTACATTTAGTGCTCTCAAAGCTTCAATTGTTGAACGATTTAATCGCACTTTGAAAACATTTATGTGGAAAGAATTCAGCGCTAACGGTTCGTATCGGTGGATTGATATGATAGCACCACTAACTAAAACGTACAATAATTCAACACATAGAACAATTAAAATGAAGCCAGCCGAAGTCAATGCTGCAAACGAAAAGCAATTGCTATCAAAAGTATATAATCATATCAAACTTCATATTCTTTCTAAATTTAACGTCATAGATTTTGTCAGAATAAGTAAATACAAACATGTATTTGAAAAAGGATATACACCGAATTGGACAACAGAAATTTTTAAAATAACGAAAGTTCAACATACGAACCCTGTTACATATTTGTTAGAAGATTATCAGGGTCAGCCTGTGAAAGGCGGCTTCTATGAGCTTGAACTACAGAAATCGAAGTTTCCTGATACTTACCTTATTGAAAAAGTAGTCAAAAGAAAAAAAGATCAAGTATTTGTAAAATGGCTCGGTTTTCCTCCAGAACACAACTCGTGGATATCTCTCTCCACAATCAATAATTCATCATAAACAAATTAAAACAACAAGTGTAATTTGACAAATAAACGTTTTTATTATAATATAAATATCATCAAGTTTTTTATTTAGGAAATAGTCATTTTATATGTTTGCTTCATCGTTTTAAAATTCAGCAGTTCTACATCAGATTTGTAATCAAGATCCTCTTTCATAACGAGTTCAACTTCCCCGTTACTCAATACTCTTTCTGTTTCATATTCATGGTATTCGAAACATTTTATACTTAGAGTACGCATATTATAATTGCTATCATATGAACAGCGAATAGTTAAGAATTGTTCATCATCGAATTCTAGTTTAAAATGTCTATAAAAAACATATTTGCTTTGAATAATCCCTGATATTTCAGCTTCTTTTTTTATTAAATCTTGCCTAAAATTCTCAATTGCTTCATCCACAGTTACAATTTTCCTTTGCAAACTTCTTTCTGTTGTTGTGAGTGGTGTGTGGACATCATTTTGAAATGCAGATGCATCCGTCTTTGTGGTGTTGATTAAAGTGTTACCATCCGAAAAGGTTAGCAAACGAAACGATAAACCTATTTGTACTGTATCATTGTTGGGTAAGTTCAGTGAAAAAGAGAGGTTATTAGTACTGTTCGGTTGTTGTAAGTTAATATCCATCGGTAAAGGTACCCCAAAAATTAAAGATGGGGCGATTGTAAGAAAAGACAGAAATGTTAAGAGAAACATTTTAATAGAAAATTGCTACAGCTGAAGCTACTAATAGGTCGAGTGATAAATATGAACTAATAAATAAAACACCTAGCATGCTAAATTTATACCATTTTTATTTCTATATATTCTATATATTATTTTCTTTTGTTTGATATAAAAAAAAGCTAATTGATAGTAATGTGCGTTATCACGTAATTCTCATCTTCTGGGGACTGCCAAGTAAATCACTTTCACCAAATGGACAAAGTGATGGATATTCATTTTCTTTCCGTTTTATATAATTCGAGTGAGGGAGAATCAACCCAGTCAAAGTTAGCTCGCCGCCTATTAGGATAACGATATATTTAATAAAAAAATCTGTATTCCTTATCACTAAATTTGTTCTCTCACCTAAAATTTTAAATTTTACATGTTGCATAGATTGAAACTGCATTTTAAAATTGAGAATAGGAGTTATAGCCTCGCCATTCCTTATGTGAAATATAGTACATTCTGCTCCATATTCTGGCTGCGCAAGTAATTTCATAGATTCAGAGTAAAACATCAAATCTGTAAATTTTATTTGTAACCACCCGGCTTCACAAACACAAAATGTTTCTCCTTCTCTCAATCTTTCACACCAGAACATTGCTAGTCGTATTCGTTAATGTAAATGAATATTAACCTGCAGAGTACGTTAATATATACATATTATCCACCTATTATTTAAGAGCAAATGTCGCTGACTAAACTATTCACATTAAAATAGTTACATAACCACAAACCTTGAACTTCTATTTATTGACAATAGTCACACCAAGCTGTTTACATATGCCTACAAAATTATTTATATACAATAGCCATCATCGACGCCAGCGACATAAAACAACAAAACTGATTCCATGCCGTCAACGACACGCGACCATTAAGCTGATAAGAAAATACTAAAAAATTATTAAATATCATACAGAATGCGGTTTTATTCACATATTAGAAACCAATCTTCATTAACTCGCGGTGGCTTAGTGGATGACTTATCTGCTGCTGGTTCCAGTTTCTCGGGTTCGAATCCGTATGGGGGAATATGACTTTTTTTTTCACATTCCGAAGCAACCTCAACCAAAATTATTTATATACAATAATCATCTTCGACAACAACGACACGCGACCATTAAGCTGATAAGAAAATTCTAACAACATCCCCCATAAATCATGCTGACCTTATCTTGACACATGCTATCCTTGTCGCACAAAAAGTTCCCACGAAAAACCCACGCTATTCCTACTCACCCCCTTTGAATTGCTAAATGGCCATATTACAAATAGAAATTTATTTTCCCTTAATGAAACAGCTAAAACAGAACAGGAATATCTTAAAAAACACATCAATGACTATAATACCCTAGCTAAATTAAGTTATGAGCGAAATCTTAATACTAAAGAAAAAATTATAAATAAACTCAATGATAGCCGCAAAGACCCACCTGAATTTATAACTAACAGAAAAATATATGAATCAGACGACAGACGTAACAAATTAGCCCCCAGATTTAACGACCACATAGTAGTTAAGAATAATAAAATTACTTTAGAAACAAACAAAAGAAAGGTACATAAACAAAAAGTACAGAAACAACGCAAATTTACCGCTTAAAATAAAATATATTACGTTATAACATAAATACAAATTTTTACTCTAACTTAATTTTGTTTTCGAATCACCTTTTTGCTTTTGACACAATAGTATAAATTTCAAGAAAAAACACTCGCCAAAATTAGGTAAACCTATCTTAATTTGCAAAAAAAAAAAAAAAAAAAAATATATATATATATGTATTATATACCCTAATAATAATAAATGTATATCCTATCCTATCCTATCCTTAACCCACTGATGATTTAATGAGCCTTAAAATGTGGATAAGCTTCCTTCATAACAATTTAGCGGCACCAAAACTAATCATGGACACAATCCTGTGAATCATTTTGTCCATACTAAGAGGGGAGGAGTTACATACTCATAGTAACCATCCTCTATAAACAGCAGCATATCAACATCTAGTCCAAACAACGGACTAACATTTGACCTACTTACGACCGAACGGGCCAACAACTGCAAGTGTCAACAGCAACATTCTAGCGGACGATCCTCAGCAGCATCAACACTATGTCTAAGTGCAAACAACAGTGAAACACTTGCCACGTAAGCGTAATCTAGGAGATGACTGACCTACTTACAAACAAACGGGCCAACATCAGCTGCAGCAACATGCTATATGTAACTGCTAACAGACGATCATCAGCAGCATCAACAATATGCCTAAGTGCATATAACAGTCGGAGATGACCTACTTACCAATGGCCAGCGACGGCTTGGTATCAACACGATATGCTAAGCAACGGCTCTTGCTGCAGCATACATTTTGTTTATCGTCCCATATAAATAGACGAGTAGAAGCGGAAGAAGTTTAGTTTTAAGTGATATTTCAAATAAACCACATCAGTGGAATTAAATTCTTAAAAGTGTTTTTTTATTTTAAGTAATATTCTTTAACTCGCGCAAAAAACTGATAAAAACCGGCACAAAAAGAACGCCGAAAAATGCCTCAAAAACGACCCAAAAACACCTCAAAAATCGTTTAGAAAAAAACGAAAAGCGCGCAAAAGATTTCCCAAAAGGCGTAAAAAAAGTCGCATACACAGAATACTTGAGGTTTTGTTAGGGCGCTACCTTTTAACTCAGCGGTCCATACTTCGGTGGCTTTGTCACTATACATATAATCGCATGTCCCCATCTCGGATTCTGAAACGTTCTGCCTATAATCTTTGCCATCACTCAAGCGTTCTCTATAGATAGCCCCTGAATCCTCTACCCCTAAGTGAACTGTCGGCGGTGGTGGATGATCAAGAACTATCGAGGGTCAACAATATTACATAAATATAATTCATCATCCGTTTAGAGTTTTTTTTTTGCAAATAAATTCATAAAATGGCCAATTCTTCGATGTTAAGAGTAACGAACCCATGATAGAGTGTTGTACAACACCCCGACTACTCGTATCAATGCGTTTGCGGAGACCACCCTCTGATGTTTTGCAAATGTAATTTACATAACGTGGCACATCGGTCCTTCCCCCAGCAGCCTAGCACACATGTATAATTCATATCTTCCGCTTGTGCTCTGCCCAGAATAAAGATGGCGTGCTATTAATCAAAATGCCACTGAACATTGTGGTAGAGCGAAGAGGGCCAGTCTATGCCTCCCTAATCCCTCATCCTCAACCATCCAGTAGGGCTTTCAATTCGCTTTGTTTTCCGCTTGTGTGTGGTTTCAATTATTATTTTTTTTTTTTTGAATAAAACCCTGCCAAACACTCACCTTAGGGACTATCCCCTTTTAAATCCCTTATCGAATAAATTTCGTGTGAAATCCAACAACCGCATTCCAACCCTTTACCTAAACGAAGTGAGGTTAACAAGAATGAAAAAAACAGCAGCCCGTGAAATATGTAAACTGCCGGCCACAAAAGGTGTAACGGTAGCTTACACCCAAAATCGATTGCAAGACCGAGTTCGAGGCCATTACAAAAGTGCCTACCAATGGTTAATGCCAACAAAGACCGAAATGAAAGTTAAAAAACTCATTCAATTCAGCGAACCGGTCCATGGCTGAAAATGAAAATAATGTTTGAATTGATGCTCTCACGCAATTCAATACATAACTGCTATATGCTGGTGTGTCCATAAGGCCGGGAAATACATTCGCGATTTAGGGGTGCTCTTTACGAGACAATTATCAGCATCAATTTGAAAAGTTCCGATCGGAATCAGTACAAAGGTTTTTAAAAAAATAGGATTCTGAAGAGCAGCAGATATACTGTATATGTATGTATATGTACATTGTACACCTTAGTAGTGCTCAGGGTTTTAAGTGAGAAAACAGCAGCAACGGTTTCACTGACACGGGAGTGAAATGTAGATGCGCCTAGTGCGGGTACCGCCTGCGGGGAATTGAATTATCCGAAAGTGGGTTTTGAAGTGAATTACAATTAAATTTCAATGTGCTTTGACGAATTTAATTATGATTTCCAGATGGTGCTCGACGTAATGAAGTTTAGGCGAAATTAAATTCTGAGATAAATTTGAGAGTGTGCAGCTAAATAGGTAGCTGGTAAGTGGGGTAGTTTGTTACGGGTATTTTCAATTTGCGGCTCTGCAGTAATTTCGGGCAAAGTCGCGTGTTTACCAGTTGTACTAAATAGGTAATTGGTTTATTTTTTGTATGGAAATTGAATCTTTTATAAGAAATTATTTGTTCACACATTCGGCAATTAATTTGAGATAGTGGGTGGTATGCAAAACGCTTTCGTTCGACTCAAGTCTCCCTTTTAATAGCTTTAGCTCGGTTCGTATGCAAAAACAAAATGAGACAAATCGCAGAAACTGAGCATTTGCTAAACGAATAAGACAGATCTCATGTTTTTGTTTCTTGTATGCAGTGTCTCACAACAATGAGGTAAAGCTAATAAAAAGTCGAGACTAGAAATTTATGGTCTCATTAGGTCAAATGGGTTTTCGGTGCCGCAGTACAAAATCGGGACTTTAAAAGTCTTTAAAGACTTAATCCGGTACAAATGAATTGAATAACTTGTCCCTTTTTTTACAAACAAGTGAGGAATTCCGTGGACGGAAAATAAGCAATTCTGTATTAGAAAAATTCTGTAATTTCTGTAAATTCTGGAAATGCAAAATTCTGTATTTAATTCATTACAACTTCTGTAATTAGGAAAGGGTGGTCAAATTTTAAGGTAGAACTACTAACTGGAAAGATTTTAGGAACGAAATCGAATGTTAAATTGACCGTTCCCCTTACGACACCATATGAACTTGAGGTTAAAATTGACCGCTTCGTTGAGATTGTACAGCTCGCCTCCTGGAATAATACGCCCAAACCAAGGAAAAAGCTGGACAAATACGGCTTACGATATCCTCCGGAAATAAGGGAATTGGTCAACCAAAAAAGGAAAGCGCGTAAAAAATGGCAACATAATCGTTCTCCGCAACATAAAGCACATTTTAACTTTTTGTAAAAGAATTTCAAGAATCGTGCGATAGGCTCTTACCTCGAAAGCTTAACTGCGAAAAAAGATTCCAATTATTCACTTTGGAAAGCTGTAAAAGGCACCAAAAAGCCTAAAATCGCCGCGCCGCCAATTGAAATAAATCAAAATGAATGGGCAAGGGAAGATAAAGATAAAGCGGATGTTTTTGCAGCCCATCTGAAAGAAACGTTTAAACCGTACGTTGGGCAAGTGGTTAACGATAACAACGATGGGACTGAACTAATATCTGACGATTCAACACTCGCAAGTGCAACGCTAAGAGAACTAAAAGATGAGATCGAGGATCTTAAACCTAAGAAAGCCCCGGGCTATGATTTGATCACGGGAGAAGTTCTAAAAGCTCTTCCTAGAAAAGCTCTAATCAAGCTTCTCCATATTTTAAATGCTGCGCTCAGATTAAGACACGTGCCGAGCCAATGGAAAGTTGCGGAAGTCATAATGGTTCTAAAACCAGGAAAACCGCCAAATGAGATAAAATCATACGGACCAATTTCGCTACTTCCAATCATATAAAAAAGTTTTCCAGAGGATACTACTAAGGCGTCTACAACCGGTTATAGAAGTTAATAATCTTATCCCTGACCATCAGTTTCGGTTTAGAAGTAAGCATTCGACGATTGACCAGGTTCATAGAATTACGGACGTAATCGAGAAAGCACTTGAGGAAAGAAAAATATGTTCCAGCATATTCCTTGATTTCTCGCAAGCCTTTGATAAGGTGTGGCACGAAGGCTTAAAACTAAAATTACGACAAGTTCTTCCCGTACGTCTATACGATATTCTCGTATCATATCTCGGCAATAGACTTTTCCGTGTAAGACATGGAAGCGAATACTCGGATCTAAAAGAAATATCGGCTGGTGTACCGCAAGGAAGCGTTCTTGGGCCGCTTCTCTACCTGTTATATACTCGTGATATACCAAAGGAAGATGACACTATTCTTGCTACGTTTGCCGACGACAGAGCTATTCTAGCAGTAGGTAAAACAGTCGAAGAAACGACTGCAAAACTGCAAACCGCGTTAAATAAAGTAAATGAATGGACGAGGGTCTGGCGAATCGCCCTCAATGAAACTAAATCTGTTCACGTGAACTTCACATATAAAAAAACGAATGACTTGCCAATTTTTCTAAACTCGGCCAGAATACCTTTTGCGAACGAAGCCAAATACCTGGGAATGACACTCGACGCAAAGCTGAAATGGAATTCACACGTGAAAATGAAACGCAAAGAGCTTGAACTCAAATATAGAGAAATGTACTGGTTACTTGGAAAACATTCCCAGCTCAGTACCGAGAACAAACTGCTTTTATACAAGCAAGTGCTAAAGCCGGTGTGGACCTACGGTATACAACTTTGGGGTTGCACCAAGAAAACAAATGCCAATATTATACAATCTTTTCAAAATAAAGTGCTTCGAGAAATTGTAAAAGCACCGTGGTATATTAGAAACGACGATATCCACAGGGATTTCGGAATACCTAACAATCGAAGCTGAAACGAGAAGCTTTGCGCGAAAGCATAGAAACCGACTAATCGGACACACCAACAATACAGTCCTACAAATTTTGGATGATAGCAATTTATTGCGCCGACTACAAAGAACAAAACCTTTCGACTTGGCGATATAGGGATTAACCGCGTCTAAATTGCGGAACATGCAGGATCTTTCATTGGAGAGTAACCTGTCAAAAGTTTTCATTTCGTGATAGAAAAATTGCTTGATAAGTTATATCTTAGTTGCAGTAACTACAATTTATATCGAAGGGTGGTGTTTTTAGTCAGTAAGAATCTGACACTACTATGAGCACGCGTTGTTCTCATAGTGTCTATGCAAGATTTTCACCTACCCTCGGAAAAAAATAAAAATAAAAATAAAAATTTTAAGGTCCGATGTTGAATGTGAACCACACCTAAACGTCAAGTTTTTTTCTGCATTTCATTTGACATTTCTCAATTTCAGACTAACTCAATTTGAACCATGGAAAGATACACAACCGAGCAACGCGTTAAAGTTATTCAGGCTTATTATGAAAATGGGCGTTCAAATCAAAATGCATATAGTGCACTTCGTGATTTTTTCGGTCAATTTAATCGTCTAAATGTGCGTACAATCGCAAAAATCGTGCAAAAATTTGCCGCATTTGGGTGAATGATAATCCAAGAGTGATTGTCGAAAAACCAATGCACCCACAGGGAGTGACTGTTTGGTGCGGTTTATGGGCAGGCGGCATCATCGGGCCGTATTTTTTCAATAATGCCTCAGCGTCATCGAAAATTTGGACCATCGGATGGAGGTGTGCCGCCGAGGTCGCGGCGGCAATTTGGCCAATATTTTGTACCATACATAATTGAACCATATCAATATTATCATATATAATGAAAAGAAATGACAATAATTTCCCAAATAATTCGTTTTTTATTCAAAATCAACATCGGCCCTTAAACCTTAACCACACTTTATAAAACAGTATGCTTTGCATACGACCCAGTACCTATCTGTTGCCTGACTGTCGCTGCTCGATCGTGAATAATTGGCGATGTTGTTTCTACCTGATGACCTGGGGCTGGGAGGCCACTGATGGGTTTTGGCCGGAAGATGGATGTTATCTGCTCGCTTTTTTCGATGGTGGTATTTTGTCGTTGCTAAAGATCGAATACACTTTGTATGGTTGTTGTTGCATTTTTAGTTGCTATTGGATACGAGTCCTGCTGTTTCTTTGGATGATGATATTCGTTTCTTTGCTTTCTGAGCACCAGCAAAAGTGGGTACTTACTGCTATAGGTTCCACATTTCACTTTAATTCGGAATGAAATCGGAAAAGAATTTTTGTGTTCCACATTTCACTGTATTCGATTTTGATTTCAATTTCGGAATTGAGACAAAGTGAAATTGTGATTTCGAAAAAATTTCGGAATTGCCGAATCGCTCGGAATGCAGAACACTGAAAACGAATTCACTCGATTTGCAATTTCGATTTCACTCGATTTCTGGAACGTAGCTGTTAGTGGGGACTAAGGAATAAAATTTATGCCTGACTTTTACTCTACTGGACTGATGGAATTGACACGATTCCAAAATGAAAAGTTTAGATCAGCGGCTTTACTCCCTTCGCTTTGAATGGTAGGTCGGACGATTGCTGATAACATGGCTAGTGCGTTCCAAACCATCGTTGTTGGTCTCCAGAAAAAAATGAGAGCTTGTCTTCTTTCAAGAAGATAGAGGTAGTCATGATCCAGCAAAATGAATGAAAATGGCGCATAGAATGGTATGAATTCTGAATCAGGATAACATTCTGAATCGATTTTGCCATGTCCGTCTGTCTTCTATCTGTCTGTCTGTCTGTTGAAAACACGATACCTATCGTTGAAATGGATCGACCTTGGCAAATGAAATTTTGTGAGAGGACTTATGTTTACAGTCGCCAGGTGTGATATTCGATTCCAGCTGTATTCACTTGCGATCATCTTTCCTATGATATTTTCAGGGGAGATATAACCTACCTCCGATTTAAGGTGCTGTCTTTGCACTTGAAGAAAATATGAGTAGCGTCGTCGTCGTCTTTGCTGCTGCCATTTGTTTCCTCTTGTAATTCTCCGGTTTAAGTGGATTGCTAGATTTTACTTTACGTTTGACTAATACCCTGATCTCAAATCCGCAAAAAAAGGCGCTCCCTAAAAGTTCAAAAAATACCATATAAAATAATTCCAACATTTCAGGAATGAAGTGTCAAAATTCCTTTTTTTTATACTATTGATTAAATGTGCAGTTAACAGATAAAAAGAGTTTTATCAAAATCGGATTATAAAAAGCTAATATGTACCTACTTAGTTTTGGAATCATTGAATGCTTTGTCGGTTAGTCTTACCATATTAGTTTTAGGACTTGCTTATATAGAAGCAGTTTATTTTATATTGAGAGACATGAATGCCTCCCTATGAGCCAATACATTTCATTGTATCGTATATTTAGTTTGTCATCTTTTTTCTTGACATGAGTTTTCCAGCGCAATTTCGTGTCTAGAGTCGTGCCTAAATACTTAGCTGAGTTTGAAAGAAGAACTTCTTTGTTATTAATGTACATAGGTATGTGTTGTTCCAATCAGATATATCACCTTTGCAGTTTTTCTGTAACATCCTGCACAGTTTTTCCGACAGCAAGTACAGTAGTATAATCTGCAAATGTGGCAACAGTAGTTTCGCATTTGTGGTATATGAGGAAAAGTACAGGTCCTAACCCACTACCCTGCGATGCTCCCGCTTTTATATATTTTAATGCAGAGTATGTACTCAACTCATCTTCTTGCTTAATTCTAAATTATCGGTGGATTTATATGACTCTAGTAATTCTGAGTAATTGTTTGGGAAGATATTTTTGTAGCTTATGGACTAATCCTTCATGCCAGACTTTTTCAAAAGCCTGTGTTACATCAAGGAAGATGGTAGAACATATTATTTGTTTTTCTTCAAATGCATTTTCTATTTTATCAGTTATTCTGTGAACCCTGATCTAGTGTTGAGTACCTACCTGTCTCTAAATCCAAATTGATATGGTTTGGTATCAGTGTCTTTTCTTCTATAACCTTAGGATAGCAACTAACAGGGGTGATACGGAACCCCAACGAAGCAAAAAGCTCTCCATTTCACATATTCGCGCCATACAATTGCTCTCTTCTTTTCTCTATTCTCACATTGACATCTAAACTTACAGTTCTGGCTCTGGGTCTCAGTCTCACAGTTAACTGCAGTAGGTCGTACTTTTTATTTTAGGGGCATGGCTGGGGTGTCATGTCACCCAGTTGCTATTCATGTTAGATATGTACTATTTTTTTTGTAGGTTTAATGTGAATTTCATAATTTTGGAGTTGAAAATAGTTTTCGATCGATTAGAATTAAGATGTGCCATTTGTCCAAGAAACCGCGATAGAAAAAATAATACAGTTTGCGCAAAATGAGGGTTGCCAATGTGACCAGAGCACCGCAGTGAATTTGCATAAGCTGTTTTTAATTAAAAAAAAAATAAGTAGTTTTTCGGAAATATTCTCAAAAATCCTAATTAAATTAGTTTTACTTATGAGTTCAATAAAATCTTTTCAGAAATAATAGTTAAATTTTGAGTTAATTTCTTATTTAAGTAATACATTGGGGTGACACTGTGACAGGTCATCCGTGTTGCTATTCGCGTATGGAAAAGATGTGTTGCTATCCTAAGGATAATCGGATTAAGCCGTTTCAGAAGAATTTTTTCGAAGAACTTTGATAGAATTGTCAGCAATGAAATCGGACGATATCTTTAAGGTAACTTCACTGGGCAATTTGCCCGGTTTTGGTACCATAATAACTTCCGCGACTTTCCACATGCGTGGAGCATACCGTAGTCTAAACGCTGTATTATTATCTGTGCTATTTTTTTCATCAATTATTTAGGAATTTTTTTTTTTTTGAATTATTATATTAATTATTAAATCAAATCCCGTAGCTTTTTTCTGGTTAATCTTGTCTTTTATTTCAGTGGATATTTCCTTAGAGGTTACTGCTGGAATCAATCTATTGTCTTCGTACATTTCTAATTTCTCCGTTTGATGTAAATAATCAAATTCTTCATATGGCTTGAAGACATTTTCAAGATGTACCGCAAATAGATCCACCTTTTGTGTGTTTGTTGTTGGTTGGTCTTTTTAATTTGTTTTTGTAGCCTTCCACAAGGAGTATTCTCTACTGGCATTAGTCGTCAGACTTTGTCTTTCAATAGACAAATTTTTAATTTCTCTGATTTTTTTTTTAAGTTTATTCCCCAACGGCTGAATATCTTATGGAGTTCCAATTCCAACAATATATACACAAGGAGACTGAAGGGAGTAGTTCCCTGAACTAATGGTAGCTATTTTAGAAATGGTACCTAGTTCAACCTAAATATAGAAAATGTATAAACAAGCTCTTCTATGTTAATTTGGTCGTGGAGAAAGGCAGTGCATTTATGATACGTTATAGATGCAATGGAAGCAAATTTCAGAAATATTGAAATTTTTTAGTTTCGCTGATTTGGGTGTTCCAAAAAAATCAGAAGTAATGTTAAACCAAATATGAAATGTACCCTGGTGGCCTATTTTTCATGCCCTAATATCTAAAACGCATCTAACAACTGACTGACAGCAAAGGTTGAACAAACATTTATTACATCACGATGACATGCAGGCCTTATTGATAACTTAACACCAAGTAACACCACAGCATAAGACAGGCTGAGAAATTCCATTGTTCACGAAGAGTTTTTCATCAAGTGCATAAGTCCAACGAACTTCTGAACTGAATTAATTATTTTCTTTACTTTCGCTTTTTTCGTCTTAACGATATCCTGGAAAAATAACACGAAGCCCTCGGTGTAAAATAATTCTTATTTTGATACAATGACAAGCATACCCAATACAATAGACTGTATGAGGGTAGCATTTATGAACTTCGCTTCTCGGTAGTAACTAACAAAAAAGAACAGTAGAATAAATGACAGCAAAACACCGTTTACTTTTTTCCTCTTAAATATTTCATCTCATAAGGGATAAGCACGTCGAGTTCTTGGTTAATCCTGTTTTCTTTTGTTGGAAAAGAACGACAAAAAAAAACTTACCATAAAAACAACAAAGAACAACAAAGCACGTACATACAACATGCCACGAATCAACCACAAACCCAACGATTATATATTTCTTTTCGTTTTGGCGTCTCTCAGCGATATTCGGGACAGAGTTTCGACCCTCAAAAGAACATCCTTAATAGGTTTGCTGTGTTGGGTCGGTTTCAGAAAGAAAGTTTCGCGTCTCTAATCCCGTTGGAGAATTACTTTGGGTGCTCGGTGAAGGGAAGCAATTCACTGCGCACAAGTACGCACCTTGTTTTGGAATCGTTCGAAGCTTATGAGTTGATCAGAAATGAGGGTCATCTAGACGACGACCTTCCGAAAATGATACACCTCTATAGAAAGCGTTTGAATTGAATACCGAATGAGGGCAAGTTCTCATTGTGAACGGATTAAATCACCACTGAAGAATGTAAGGAAAAATGGAAATAATTTCCTCTCCAAGGATGTGTTAACAGCCAACGCCAGCTTCGAGGACCATCTTCGATTTTATTATGCCGAGAAAGGAAAATCCTTAACCGATTTCTTAAATATTTTCTAAATTTTTTTTCCACAATCTTGTGGCAGTGGAATGCTTAACTCATTTGCATCGGCTTCGCATTATAGCAATATATTGGGGAACCGATTTCGTACGGCCTTTTTTTTACCATCGACCGGTTTGACCTTAGCCATGTTAATATAACACGAATTGAAATGCAGAATGAATTGTAAAGGTTGGCCAAGCTGGATTGTAAGCTATATGCACACCTACACTGTTGCAAAAGATAATCGTTTCGGTTGGAATTATTAACTTTGCATCTTTAATTTTTAAATGGGTTTGTACACAAGTGTACGAGTACTGCATGCAAAAAATAATCTGTCAAAGGAAGTTTTATGATTTTTAAAATTAATTTTATTGATTCAAAGATTTGGACGTGGCGATGTTAAGAAATAAAACAAAAGACTGGTGGATTCTAAATCTATTTTGGGGTGGTGCAGTCTTGACGTGGTTGAAGACTATGGGCGATTTGAATCAGTAAACAATTTCAATAATAATAAGTAATTTGAATTACAAATTTGTTTTCAGAATCGAATCTGAATTTAATGCATCGGACAAGTTATTTTGGAGTTGTTCCCCCCAGAATTTACATGCAATATCCTTAGATTTGTTCCCCATACAAATTTCTTTTCAATCCAAAGTGAAGGAGTAGTCATACTATTATGTACTTAGGAGGAGATAAAGTTAGTGTAAACCTGACACCCTTCACTGACAATCCTCTCTAATTAGATAACTGACCCCAATTACTCACTCTAAGTTAGTTGAGGTCTGTATGCATATGCACCATCTAAGGTGCGGGATTCCTCTACTGCGCTGTCCCTCCATCAGGATAGACTCGTAAGCTCTATGGGCTAAAGCATTTGTATTCACCCGAAGCGGTTGATGAGCAACTCTTTGACTATGTTGATATCGCTTCACATTCACAGCTCATATACCTAGTTCGTCGATGATTTTTTTCTTTGGCGCCCTACAACCCAAACGGAACTGTGAGAAGAACCTTTCTGTCGAAATGCATGGGGGAATCTTATCCGCTGTATTCTTAAGCAAGCCAGGGGTTGTGTGATGATCAATGTTTTATACAGAATCTACATTACTGTGTAGTTTTACTGCTTGTCTTGCTTTTGTAAAAATGAACTTTACTAATAAGATCCTAGTTCTGGCGAAGCATTACCCTGGGAAACCGTTGCTACTTCGGTTTGGTAATACAATTGGGTTCAAAACTCCTAACTCGAAGGACCAAATGTGTACTCTACAAAATTATTATTCTGCCAGTTCTGCTTTATGGCGCCAAATGTTGGACGATAAGAAAGAATACAGACCTGATAATGGGTTCCCTCAAAGAAAAATACTTCGGCAGATTTTTGGACCTGTGTGCGACGAGGGCGAATGGAGGAGAAAATACAACCGCGAACTCTATGAGCTATACTAAGATGTCGATGTAGTCCAAAAAGCTAAAATACGTCAACTACATTGGCTCGGCCACATCGAAATAATGGGCAATAATGCTCCAGTTAAGAGGATCTTCGAACCCCAGCCTCCAGGTTCGAGAAGACAACCTGAACCACCGTTTCACAGACCGTTTCGAGCTTGGTCTCGACAACTGGAAGCAGCGTGCCCTGGATCGTATGGAGGATGGAAGGCTGCAGTGTCTCAGGCATAATACTTACTAATTACTTACTTACTTAGGCGGCTCTACAGTTCGGAGTGAACCGAGGCCCCAGCTATCAAGCCTCTCCAGTGAGCCTGGTCCTTAGCTAGCTGCCTCCAGTTGCACTCCTAGTCGGTTGAGTCGCCTTCGACTTGCCCGCGCCACTTAAAGCGAGGTCTTCCTCTACTGCGTTGTCCCTCCGGGTAAGACTCGAAGACTCTTCTGGCACGAACATTTGTTCCCATCCGCTTAAGATGTCCTAGCCCTCTTAAACAAGTTACTCGCAGTTTTTACCAGATCGATATCGCTATACAGCGCATAGAAATACAGCCAAAGAAATAGCGGTTGGCAAGAGTTATTCTACGTTGAATTTCTTCTGAGATGTTGTTGTAAGAATTTATAGCTTAGCCTTACTACCTTAAAGTTATAGCTGTCGATCACGACGTATTTTCCGATTCTACAATGTTGGCTGTTCCTTCTTGTTGACAGCATATACAATACGTGGTCTTACCTCGTTGACCGGTAGGCCCATTTTAGCCGCTTCCGTTTCTATACTAGCAAACGTGTCAGTGACAGCTCGTTGTGTTCTGTCAATTATGTCAACATCATCGGCGTTCGCAAGTAATTGGACGGACTTTTGAAACATCGTGCCTTGTGTATTGGCCTGTGGGTTTCGCACAATTCTTTCAAGTATGATGTTGAAAAAGTCGCATGACATCGCGTCACCTTGTCTAAATCCTCTTTTAACATCAAAGGTTTCGGTAAGATCGTTACCGACATTGATATAGCAGCGAGCTTTCTCCTTCGTCATACTACAGAATCGAACGAGTTTTGCAGGGATGCCAAATCTAGACATGGCTCTGTATAGCTCGTCTCTATAGATGCTGTCGTACGCGGCTTTGAAATCGATGAAAAGATGGTGGGGACTTCTTGCGTTTTTTCCAGTATTTGCCTAAGTGTGAAAATTTGATGGACTTTCTGTCCTAAACCACACTGATAGGGGCCAATCAGGTTTTAAACGAAGGGTTTAAGGCTTTCACACAATATGGCAGATAGGATCTTGCATGCGATGTTAAGGAGACTGATACCTCTGTAGTTGGGGCAGTTGAAATTTCTCCTTTTCTTGCCGACCCGGCAAACGAGATTCCATTCATAAGGCATGCATTCGTCTGACCATGCTCTCTCCCTAGTCATCTTTACAAGTAGTGGTAGTTAATTGCTTGTCTTTAAAACGAACCGTACAAGGAAATAACACCCGAGATGTTTTTGGTCATTTTTTCAAAGAGGATTAAGGCGTTATTTCCGTTGGCGTTATTGCCTAGCCCGTGCAAACTGATGGAAAATTGCAACAATTTGTTCCTTTCTTTTCTATATCTGGATGTTGAAACTCAAACCTACTGCCCTTCAGGTCCTAGATATAAATAACTTAGCTAAATCTTACATCCCTTAAAAACTGACTGTAATTAAGAAGACTGTAAACAAATTTTCGACACAGTAATAGTAGTAGTCACATAGGTATTAGGTACCAATGGAAAAACAATTTAAAGACGCGAAAGCTACCGTATCTGGGCTTAACCTAACTCAAATTAACTTTTTTTCTCATCACCATTTCAAAACATTCATTCTGATTTGGGTAAATCCTGATTGATTACATTCCTTCCAGGCAACCTTTATTTGCGAAGGTCGAACAATATGTTGAAAACAGCCACCATTTAAAATGATCACACGATGTGTTTTGTCTGTATATCATTAAAATTCCAGGTCAAGGCTCGTAGTACGTTATAATACACGCATGCATGCATAGTAATACTCATTTTAATGAAAACATTCCCAGACAGCAATCTTTGACGACGACAGTAGCAGCACGATAAAAAATGACGACCATTATAGGGATATGGCATAACAAAATTAAAAAGAGATGTCCTCATATTTTTAAAAATATTCATAGACAGTGAAATCATGACAATTTTGTGTAGTCCTTTTTCTACTTATACCTAGCTAGCACTGGTAGTAAAGTACAATTATTAATCACCAAAGGCAGCTGAAAATTAAAAATAATGTCTTGACCGCCTCACTACTAACAGTTCAACATGAAATGATTCTCATAAAAAAATAAAGCAAATGCTTTGTGCAACCACATCGTTTCCTCAACACTTTTCCGTCTTTCCTTTAATTTTTTTTACCAGCAATCCTTAAAGCATTATGCTTAGTGGTCAGATAAAAAAAAAAATATTTGAACAGCTGTTGGACGTGAAGTTGTGGTAAAATGATTAAATTTTTTGGTGCAGAAGTGGATAGTGGTAGGTAAGCTGAGTTAACAAACCAAGAATCCGCATTAAGGAGATATCCTTAAACTGAGGATATGATCCATTGATGTTAAGTTCAAATAATTGAGATTGAATTATAATTGGCGCCGTAGTTGAGCTGGACGAAAAATATAGCTCAGTGGCTAGTGTGCTGGTCAACTGAGTGAGTGGTCTTAGGGCTAATCCCCAGAAAAAACAAATTTCACCTTAAATTTCTTTCTCTCGATAAAGTCTGACAAAGAGTTGAAAGTACTGTCATATGACTTATGACATAATTACAGATATCAATCTTAGTTGGAAGATAAATACCTACTCATGACCGAACGAAAAAGGATAAGATCTAAATGTGTCCTTTAGGGCGCCGTTGACTCAAAACGATTTATAGGTTCCAATCAATACTTATGGGCTGCTTTTTGTAAGGCATAAACTGTCACTTAAGAGTTTACGTGGAACTTAAACCTCTATGATTAGTATCTGAGAATGGCCCTTAGACAGCTAACATAACATATTAACGGAGCATTCGGGATTACATTTATGCATAAATAAATAGATGGCGCAACAGGCGGAAGACACCCTAGGCCTAGCTTCTCGCAACCATTCGTTTGCGTGAGTTTTTATTTTTGGAACAAATGAAAGGGACCTACAATTTTATGCCGAGTCCTAACGGCTAAATTGAGAAACTTTTTCAGGATAGTCATACTCTCGGATGTTTGTCAGACGTTCGCGAGAGGTGGCGCGGTAGAAAACAGCTTTAGATGTAATTTGTGTTTTTCCGGGGATCGAACCTGTAACGTTCTGACCAGCCATGATTACTGACTTTTTTGTTCATCAATTGAACAAGCATGATGTGCAGGAACTAATTTTCAACAAGATGGCGCAACATATCGCACAACTCGTGCCACAATTGATTTATTGAAGGAAACGTTTGGTAACCGCATAGTTTCACGTTGCGGACCCGTGAATTGGCCTCCAAGATCGTGCGATTTACCGCCGCTTAATTATTTTCTGTGGGGATATGTGAAGTCGCTAGTCTACGCCGATAAACCCAAAATGATTGACTTCTTAGAAGACAACATTCGCCGCGTTATTGCCGATATACGGCCGTAAATGTTCGAAAAAGTCATCGAAAATTGGGCCTCCAGATTAGACTAGGTCCGAGCCAGCTGTGGTGGTCATATGCCAGAAATCATATTTAGGTTATAATGCCAGAAGATTATTTTTCAAATAAAGTAAATTTCATGTCAATTTAAAAAAATCATCTTTATTTTATTTCATTTCAAAGTTTTATACCTCTAAAAAAAACACCATTTATATTGTATATAAGCATGTGCTAACTCGAACGAATTTTCTATTCCTTTGTCACTGTGAGTGCGGTAACCACCAATTTTGAGTATTCGGTGAAATAATTATATTTTTGTAGCAAAGTACACTTTTGCTTTAAAATTTAAAATATCCGATTCACCAAAAAAAAAAAAAAAAAACAAGTAAAAGTGTTATCAAAGCCTGGCCGATGCTTTGATACCCTCCACTGCATAAAAGTCATGCAAAATGTTTGCCAGGCGAGTCTAAAAAGTGTTTTGTATGGTAGGTAGCAGAACTACTTTACCGACATAGACAATTTTCAATACCAGCCTGACGACGGTTAAAAAAAGTGCTCTCACAAAATTTCATTCACCTAAGTCGATTCGTTTGGACGTTATCGTGCTTTCAACAGACAGAGAGACAGACGGACAGACAGACAGACGGACATGGCTAAATCGATTCAGAATGTGATCCTGATTCAGAATATATACACTTTATAGGGTCTCCGGTAAATCCTTCTTGGCGTTACAAACGTAATGGCAAAGTGAATATATACCTTCCTGTGGAGGGTATAAAAAAATACTACAACGCACGAAAGATAACAATTCCCTAATTTCGTGTGAAGGAGTGATTTTAAGTGAATTTGTTTTACATTGTATAGTGTTCTTGAAATAATTGGTAAAATTACCCAACGACAAAAAACGCGTGATTATAATATCTGCCTGTATCCCTTCTCCTTTGCGTAGCGCTCCGAAAAACCTAAAGCGCTCCACAAACTCTCTGTCACGACATAAGATTCAATCCTACCAGTCCCCAACATACAGCCTGTCCCAGTTAAGTAGTACATATAATCCTTTAAGGGCAGATTCCTGAAGTTCTGCCGAACAAAAAATTGTATGGCAGGGGACGACGACGACGACGTTCAGAAGTAGCAGCGGCAGAAATTGAGGGTTAAATTTTGCGTTCTGTACAAGTTCAGCCTTCAGTCAGGTCCGCAGAGTAGCTGTGCAGTTGGAACTTCCCAGAACCAGGATTCACAGAACTCTACAGAGTAATAGATTACACTTACACCCTTTCCATTCAGCACCGGTACAGGATTTAGTACCAGGAGATGCGCAAAGAAGGGTGCAATTTAGCCAGTGCCTTAACTGCGCAGGCAGGCAGAAGACGGACACTTCCTCAAGAACATTCGGTGGACTGACGAAGCGCTATTCACAAACAAAGTTACAAATCTCCACAATTTGCACCATATTGGTCAGACCCGAATCCACATTTAATACGCACAACATACTTTCAAAGGTGTGCTTATTTCAAAGGAGGTTTAGCGTAAATGTTTGAAAACACTTCGTCACCTCAGTATTGGAGTGATCTAAACGACAAAAACCTAGTTTCGAGAAAACGACGTTTAAAGTTTGAATACGAATAAAAAAAAAACCGTCAGTAAACCGACTATGAAACAAATTTAATAATTTAGTGGTTATTGAGTTCTACTTATACTTTAGTTCTTCTTTCATTTGGGCTATTGGTTTTTTTGTAATCTCAAGTTGAAAAAAAGGAAATTGCATATGTGGCATGATTTTTTTTTCAAATAACGTGTTTTTGTATGGTATGAGGCACTTTTTGACCAACCTATGTGGCATTTAAATATGGAACAAGATTGTGATTTTTGAATGCGTATGTGGCATATTTTCATACAAAAGTTAAAATAAAAGCATTTTTTTAAACAACTATTATTTTATTTTTCTTGTATTTTTTTTTTGTTAAACTTATTTTTTTATGTAAAAAACAAGGTAAGTTATCGTTTCAAAGTAAAATAATTCTGTAATATACTTACGTTTGTTCATAACTGGGATCTAAAAATCCAATATTTCAGCTTTTTGAAAAATTATAAAAAAATGTTTAATGCCTTCAGAGGGTAAGAAAGGGAACAAATAAAACAAAATATGTATTGTATCCAACTTTTAATTCATATCAAACTTTTACAAAATGTATTGTCAAATACAATGCAGAAAAATTTAACTCCAAAACATAAAAACTACGTTAACTAAATAACATTTATTTAAAAAATAATTAAAAATTATAATAATACTTTTAGTATTAAGTATTTGAACTTGATCACTGCTTTCTTTTAATTTTACGGGTTGTTCTCCTTGGAGTGACTTCTTTGACTTTTTCAGCGTCAGGTGTACTTACATTGGCATCTTTTAATGCTTGATTTTTAGCAAAAATTGCGTTGTAATATGCCACATCAACCGCACTCATGTGCTTAAGCATTGACTTTAAATCTCTCTTTTTTTCTTCCGTTAACAACCATTGGGCTGAGAGCGGCTTTAAAACAAAAATTGAAGGGGCTGGGCCATTCTTAGGTTTTTTAAATAAAATCATTTTCTCAAAAGGAACATCATTTGCTAAAGTGTTTTTGTGTTCTATTAGACAAAGGTCTTTTGAGCTATATCTCAACATTTTTAATTTGCAGAATGGTGGCATAACCAAGCTCTTTGATGCTGCAGCAAAGTTGAAAAAGTTATGATCTTGCATTTGCATTATTCGCAAATGAACTTTTTCATAATCAATTTTGAGAAGTTGTTGAATCAATGAAAGTGGGCTGTAAAGTGATACACCTCGCAAATGTCTTTCAATGGCACTGTGAACACTATCAACTTCTTGGAGCTGGGAGTGCCCCGGCTCAGAGTACTTATGAATTATATTTATAATTTGAGGATTCCTGTGCAAAAAATTCAAGAGCATAGTACTGTTGACTCGATTTTTGTTCTGTGCAACGCAACTATCAGACCACAAAATAATGTTGGTTACGTGTGCAAGATCGTCTACGACGCTTTGTAGTATTTTATAAAGTGCGCTTGCGAGGTCGTTTCCAGACCTACCACTCTGCGCTTCGGTCCATATGCAGCAGTAAGTGACTTTGTTTAAATTGCAGTGACCGGTTAAATTGTAAACTGCAAATTTTCTTTTATAATAAAAGCTGGAAATCTCAGCTTTGGGTAAAGCAAACACATTTTCAAGGTCATAGGTTATTATCGCAGTAGAAACAACTTTGCTTTTTCTATCTGAATCTCTTTCATTTTTGGCCAAAACTTTATTCTGTTCATGTACCCTTAGTTTTTCCGTTTCTATTTCTGATAAATCACTTTTATTTTTTAGCTCCGAGCACAAGTCACATTGATCCTTTTTAGGCATATAAAAGGCTAAGTTAAAATCTTCGTTGAAAATTTTAGAGTACACATGCTTCTTAACAGGTATTCCTTCACAACTTTCTTTGTATAAGTTATACATTTTCGAAATATTTAAGGCATTTGAGAAATGAATTGTATGTATATATCCCTTAAGTACTGAACACAGTAACAGTCTACAAGGCATTTATGAAGCCAACTGTATTGTATGTATCACTTATGCACTGAAATCATTTTTAATGCCTAAAAATTTGACTTGGAGTTTTGTTTGTATGTATCATTTAAACACTGAAAAATTATTATGCATATGAAGCACTTTTGAGGAAGAATTGTATGTTTAGATCATTTAAGTACTGAATTGGTGTTTGCAAATGAAGCATAATTTTAGTTCAATTGTATGTATAGGTCATTTAAAATATTTAAGAAATTTCAGAAAAGTTCATACGAAAATGTGAGCTTCACATACAAAGGCTTATGTGGCAGACCAATACTGACCATTTATTCCCATAACTGCGTTTATATCATTTGTAACACTGATATCTTTGGCAATAATGGAGATAGGACAGATTTAATTACACCAAACGAAAGACCTCCTTTTTGTCTCTTAGAAATCATTCCTAACTCAAAAATGGCAAAAATGCATATGTGTCACTCCAATACTGAGGTGACGACTTTAGTAGGCCCGCACGTTCTTTTACAAGCAGTTAATTCCCGTTACTACTTGGAATTTCTTAGACAACGATTGCCAGAGGTTCTTGAAGATGTTCCTCTTGTTCAGAGAAGAGCTATGTTCCTTCAACAAGGTGAAACACCTTGTCACAGTAGCAGCGGGGTAACTCCATATCTCAACCACACTTTTAACGAACTGCGGACTGGTCGAATTGGCCCCAATCCTTCGCCACTCAGATCTCCTCACCTTAACACCCATGGATCTTTTATTCTAAATTTAGGTATAAAAAATATAAAAAAATGACAGCCAAGGAACGTCGTGTGTCAACTTTTGCTTGTCTAATGGCTTTCCAATAAGAATCGTCACCATCGAGATTATCTCAACTTCTCTTGATATTGTGTTACCTTTGTCACTAAGGTATCAACAATGTACCTCATACCACTGTATGCAAAAGGTAGAAGCAGCTTACTTCTGTAAGAATGAACAACAGACAAAGTGCTATATTTAAACTTTCCGTAACGTCTAAATTGTCTCACTCTAGTTATAACAATAAAACTTCTCAGGATATTTCAATACGTATTGAGTTATATGTGCAAAGACTTAGAAAATCTCGTACAAACTTTCTTATCTGCCAGATAGGAAAATTCAAGCTGATACAGCTGTCAAACTGTAAGAGTACACAACGAGAAACTTTCGTCGAAGGAACCATGAATCAAAATGAACCTTCGAAGATTACTATATTAAAAAACAAAAACACCATGAGCAACCGAATTCGAGAGTTTTTTTCTTTATATCCGACCTTGAATTGCTTATCTCCTAAACTAAGGACAGAAATAGTAGACATTTTAATAAGTACTATAAACAAAATAAATTAAGCTAGATAAATGACATTCTCCATTTGAACGAAGCCACCAGCCTCAGGTTATAGTTCTTAACTCTCAATAAAAGCCAATATGTTAGTATATAGTTCACCTTACTATTGTTGTCGGTCTGTTTTTTATTTTGTTTGAGATATTCTCCTTCCACGGGTTTAGAAGAGTGATAGAGAGCGAGTACTGATAGGATAAATGGATCAATAAAAATCAATTTAAATTCAAGAAAATGTACATCTGTTGGATGAAGCAAGTACTGAAAATTGAGCTCTTGTAGAGGGGTATACTTAATGAATGCAGTTTTGATAGGTACCTATATTTAGATGAGAGGAAAAAAAGTAGAGAGTTCGTAAATTATCAACCTACGCGGAGCAGCTGGAGATGATTTTTGTTGAATTTAAAAAAAAAAAATTAAGGTAAACCAACAAGTTTGGAGTGAGGCGATGTTGCGAAAAAATACTTTGAAAATTATACCATGGGCTTGAAAGTCAATTTGGAAAAATGCTTAAGACAGTCAACGTAGTAAAATCTCTAAGGACACTACTGATTGATTTCTAATGTTGCAACTCTCCATTACAAGGCTCCCGGGTATATGGAGCGCAGAATAGTCCCCATAACTCTCAATATAATTTCACTGGTTCTAAATTATCAGGTACAAACTCTTCCTCTGTGCGTATGATTTTTCGGATTTGATGTAACCAACCTTATCATCTACCTAGAGTAGCTACTCTTGCCTGCTGGGCTGGCATAGATTTCATAACATTCGAGTTGGGGATTTGCGTGTTTATAGTGGCCAAACCACCCAAACCATAGACCGCTAGCGGTGTTCCTATACGATCACTCACACCTCAGCAAAAAAATAAACCAATCTCATTTAAGCAGCTTATATCGAATGACCTCAACATTTTAATAAGTCTGACTAATCCTAGAGGAAAACTCAGCATTTCTTCAACTGTTGCTCTTGAATAAGACCGCGAGGTACTTCAACTCCGCCATATGTTGGAATGAGGCTGCTAGATACATACAGAGTGCATTGAACAGGCATTCTGGAGAGGACTCTGATTTTAGATTTATTCACTTATACTTTCGTCTCTTCAAAACACCTTAGGTACCAAATTTCGAAACATTTTTCGTCGAAGCTGCAACATTCTGTCCATATAAGTAATGAAAGGGAGAGGACGTTAAATGCGAAATCGCAGAGGTGGCACCTTCCACTCCCATGGAGGTGGTTGTGTTTGTGACTAGACAAAAACATCTCCATGTACTGCTTTCAAGAAGCTGAGTTGCACGCAAACATAAGAAGCCGCACATAGAAATCAACGACTTCTGCCGATGACCTCACGGAACCATATGTGTTTGTGGATATCTCTGTGTGGAAAAAAGGTGTTCATAATGAGCATGGAATTTGTACAGCAAAAGTCCAATATTCTCTCGCCTTTAACGTTTTCTGATCACCCTTCCCGGAGAACTGGCATTTCCAGATTCGGTGCGCATAGCTCCACTAGAATTAGAGTTGATATCTCAAGCTTAAGCTCTTAGATCGCCAGTCTCCCAACTAATATGGTATCCCTATCCTCTCCAGATATCTGTCTGACAGAACTTATGACATGAGTATTGAAACGTCCATCTAATAGACGCTGAAGTTGCTACTCCTGCCATGAAGAGTTGGACAATGTCCACACTCAGTTCCAGAACCAATTTGCTTTGTTGAGTAAAAATAAATAAATAAAAAGGTGGCGCAACAGGCGGGTAGACACCCTAGGCCTAGCTTCTCACAACCATTCGTTTGTGTGAGTTTTTTATTTTTTGGGACTAATGGAAGGGACCTACAAATTTTATGCCGAGTCCGGACGGCTGAATTGAGAAGCTTTTTCAAGACAGTCATACTCTAGGATGGTTGTCAGAATGTCAGACGTTCGCGAGAGGTGGCGCAGTAGAAAAAACCTTAGGATGTAATTTGTGTTTTTCCGGGGATCGAACCTGGGATCCCTCGGCTCACACAGTAGTCCAGCACCATCTATATCTACTTGATATTATAACAACTTCCCCAACAAGCTCCTAGTCTTTAGCTGTCACGAAATGTTCTGTGTGGGTATCCTATGCTAATAAATTACCTAATTGACTGAGACAGTATTAGTCATTCGTGGACTTGAAGCTTATTCCGAGGTAGATAGTTACATCAAAGTGGTTGGTATCAATAAGACGTGAGAATACCTAGCCATTAATACCCAACCCAACACTTACCAACAAGCAATCCACAAGCCACACCCCCGGCAAACAGGTTACACAATATAACACCTAAACAATTGGTACTCCTAAATTAAACACTATGAACGAGTTGCTTGGAGGAAAAAAAAAGTTGCACATACGCCACAGAACATTCGAGAGTCAACTACTTTTAAATGCTCATTATGTAAACTACGATGCACCAAAGAGTTTAACCAACAACCACTTAATTTATATAATGAACTTAGGAGCTGGTCATAGGATGGGGCTTATGTCACTCTAATAGAGTTAGTTAGTTAGTGGCTTAACGAAGGGGGAGTGCTCAGAGAATGCTTAGCTAAATTGGAGAGGGTGGTCGTTTTCAGAATAACTTGTTAGTCGGGTCAAACTAGAGACTGCTTTAAAATGCATAGTACCACCACCGTAACATTGGTTAACCTAGAGACACGTTTTGCTGCGTTAAGTGCTGTTTTGGGTCTTTGATGCTTACACACAGCAACACTTAGTTAATTAAATAATTAAGACAAATACTTTGTTGTTGCCTGCATTTCTTACAGCTTGCATGGTTGCTACTTTACGTTTCAATGGGAATTATTAAGGGGCTGTTGTAGTAGCTGCAATTGTTCACTCTAAATGTGGGTGAATAGCAAATAAAGATGTCATGGAATGCTTTGCAATGATGCTTGAGTAAGGGAATAGCGAAGGGCATACAAAATTTGAGATTATGCATCCTTGATACATCTATACATCCGTCATAGTAACAGAAAGTTATATCTTACATTGAAGTTTTACAATGGGCATCACTAAGCTAATGCACATTGCCATTGATGGCATCATTAAAAGCGAGCTTGAAGTAGGTAACCCAAGCCTATTGCTATAAGAGCAGGGCATAACATCGCACAAGTGAACTGGAGCACTGCCAATGCCATTTCTGAACACTCATGGGAGCTAAATTTGCAAATTTCAAACAATGGTATGCATTATCCTAATACACAAGAACATAAATGTAAGCAAAACAATTCCTATGTACGGCAGGACCAGGTGCACCTAGTATTTATATTAGACTAAGGTTACTGCACAGATTTTGGAATGATACCCTTAAACGTAAGCTTACATTAGTTCCATTGCTCTGCCACGCAGCAGAATGCGGCAGTTGGATCACAAAGTCCGTTCCTCGGATAACTTACTTTTTTTAATGAAGCTGTAAATGTTATCGTTAAGATGGTAGAGATTGTCTTAAAGGTAATGACTTAGTGCGGCTTTGCGCATACTAATAAGAGCATGCACATAAGAAGTCCACTATGGCCTTCTATCTGCATGTCTTGCAGAAATTATTTTAGGCGATATCCAACCTTTGAGCATGTAAAACAATTGAACTAGTGGCAAATTAACCAATTTGTTAGATTTCCAATTTCTTTGGACATCTTTGGAACCCATAAAAGAACTACATCAAGAGCTTGTTTTAGATCGAATCCAATGAAGTCTGGCTTAGAAAATCTAAGCAGAACTACACCCGACAAATCTCCCCCAATACAGGAAAGGTAATCAGTTTCCATTGCCTCCTGAAAAACATCTATGCACAGCATTAGCGTCTCACCGGACCCTGAATGCAGATTTTGTCTCGAAAGTGATGAAACTTCTCTTCACACACATTATGGCGTATCCGACTCTCTTTCGTGTCAGGACGACTGTCGGGGTTTTCCGAGAAGACACCAAAGGACTGACTTCACCTTGTGTTTTTGACCAACACTGCTTGAGAAACTTAGTGTGATATAGCAAAAATATGTTTCTACATTTTTCTCCTTGTAAAGGACAAGGGCAGCTGTCTGCCCATTTGACAAATTTGTTTAGTGAACATTATAGTACTTCCGGTTGGATTCGCAGTTACATTTACCTGATACAGATATAGCGACGTCTGTCAGCCGTGTAACAACCCTGCACCCTGTATTTTCTAACTCCATAAAGTTACGATTACACGGCCATTTTTTCGAGTCATTTAAATGTCGTTATGTGTGATCGCCATTTTTGGGATAACATTTTCGGCGTCATTTAAATGACTATAGGAAAATATCTGACCAAATGATATGTATTTTGTGCCATTTAAATGGCGAAAAAAATGGCCGTGTGATCGCTCTTCAATGACGCCTAGGACAAATGACTAAACATTTTGGCTGTTGCGTCATTTAAATGGCAGCCTCCAAAAAATGGCAAGGTTCGAAATTCTTGCCATGCCATTTTTCTACGCAAATGACGAAACATTTAATACGGTATCTGTGCTTTCTTTTTGATTTTTGTCTCGTGGCGAAAGGACGTGTTGGATTAGATTATATTAAGTCGGGAGAGCCTTCATTGGGCTCTGGCACTGCGGTCTCTCTAAAGGGGCCTGTTGGGGGTCTTTTCGCCCTCTTGTGGAAACCATCTTGTTGTTAACGCCGAAAGTTCCACATCATCAATGCGGGTCTGAATTACTCTTTCATTGAGCATTGTCATAGTCCATCTTCCTATTGGAGACTCAAAGCACGTGTAGTTGAAAACTCCTTCAATATCCAAGAAAGCAATGAGACAGCGAAACAAAGAAATAAAAGAATGCAAGTCATAAAAATAGTTAATGGCAAATTAAGCTGCATAGGTAAGGTACCTAATAAAAAAGTAATCAAGGGCACGATTGGATCGTGCGTACTTGCACATTTATATGTAGATAATTATATTGGTAGTAAAATGTGATTTAGGTTAGGTTAGGTGAGGTTGCTGTCCCAAAGGGAACACACCATAATTATTTGGTCCATTGTGATACCACAAGAGGGGGGGAGGGGGATTGGACATTCTTTGTGCCGGTCATTACCTTGGGAATTCTCTTTCTGCTTCCGAATTTGGGTGTCCTACCTCGTTGAGAGGTTTTTGGTGGTGACTGAGGCAGTAATATCTTATATAAGTTTACATCACCTGGTTGCGGCTTAGTCTTCGGGTCAAGGTCAACAAATACCTAATCGAATTGATTTGGTGACATACGAAGGACATTACGATATAGTTCAGGTTCTACTTCGCGCAATTTGAGTATAAGCAAAATCCACTTCTTTTGCCAAATACTCCGCTTGTCGAGTTGGCTCGTAATCAAGTCGTCTTCTTCCAGCACACACGCCCCTAAATACGCCATCTCCGCAATTTCAACCATTATTATATTTTTTCTTTTCACTGCTATTTCCTATTTAATTTAATTAAAAAAGTTGCAAGTATGCGTCTTCGCCGAAAGAAAAACACTAAATGACAGTAGCTATATTTTTCTCATAGGACATTACCGTCTAATCGCAAAACAGATAAATGACGGGAAATCGAAATGATAGGAAAGGTGACATTTGATTAGGCAAGTCATTGCCGAATGCCGTGTGATCGCCATATTTTCGCTCGTCATTTAAATGGCATCCCAACGGAAAATCGCAGTGTCCATCATTTGATTTTGGGACACAAATGACGATGATGGTCATTTCGTGTGATCGCCATTTTTCCAATGACGAATCGTAGTTTAAATGTCGCTCTAATACGACATTTTTTCCTGACGTCACAGCGCCATTTAAATGACTCAAAAAAATGGCCGTTTAATAGCTTAAGGAGTTTGCTTAGACCCCTCTGTGAAGATTCCTTGTTGTGCTGTTTTTTTGTACAGCTGCTTTCAGCATTTATTATCCTAATTTAACGTGTAATATAAAAAGCCACTCAAAATCAGCATTTTGAGTCGTCCAATAAGATTCCTCATCGACCAAGCTAGTTCGAAGGGAAAAAAAGAATTCACGTACAAAACATAGCGATATAATAACATTAAGGTTATGTTGGCGGACATACACATAGATTTTGATTCAGGATTCAATACCATTTTATTCATATCCCCCACTTAAAATGCAGTTTACCCATTCAACCATTAATCAATGGAAATAAGGACATAACTCTAGCCTTACACTTTTGCAGTCTAAAATTTTTGTTTTCTAATTTCTGAAGCAAGCAAAAATCCTTACTGTGTAACCACAGTCATCCGAATGTAAGTTAGACAATGCATTCTGACACATTCTCATTCCGACATTTTTTTACAGCCAATCTTCATGGATTTGCACCTGATCTACAATGTAGCAAACCTTCAAACGTAAACTACCACAAAAACGGTCCACGTTACGCTAAATATTATAGTTGTCTAATCGTCTGGAAATGTCCCTCATAAATTCTGTTTGTTCCATTTCATTTCGTGTAGTAATTTCAAAATTGTGGCCCAGGACTTCCGGCTACATTACATCCTTATCATGGGCATCAGCAACTTTCCACCGGAAACTCCTGAACTTTAATTAAAATAATGCACCCGCGCCAGTGTAAAACTGTAGCGAATTGAAAAATAAATCCATTTCATATCCCCAGCAATCGGGATCGGGGTAAAAAAAACACACACACACACAGTTACAAAAAAGTGTTAAAAACAATGCGAACTCCCTATACAAAAGGAAATATTTCCTAACATTGTATGCGGAGATGTTTTTTTATTTTTGTTTTCGTTTTCAGCGCATAGGGTGGCCTGATGGAATGATGCTGCTTTTGGGCGGTTTATACTGCCGAGACTTTGGGTACCTAACAGATAAATTTTCGGAGCGGGTGGTGCGGCGGTGCAATAAAAACTTTTCAAGCGGAATTTATTTTTGCCAATGAAAAGCACATTATTTGAATCCTGTGCAGAATATTTCTCTCGACTCACACTACGCTCGTCTGTAGAACTATCATTGCCTGCATAGAAACGTAGCGAAAATATAAATCTATTTCTGGATTTGCTGGAACGGGTGCGGGCGAGAGGAAGTTTTGTATAATGGCAGGGAGCCGAACTAGAAAGTGAAATTGTGGATATTATTGCGGCAGTACATTTTCGGGAGGATAATGACGCTGCTGTTCGTCGGAGGTGGATAGAGGGAGCCAGCTGTGGATTACTGCAAACTTTATTCAATGATCCCTTTAATGGTCCGTTGGTACTTTTCAATTTAAAAATCATCCCGAGTATATTCTGCTGCCATCATCGTAGTCATCATGCTTCTCGTCCTCGTCGTCGTGTAGCTTAGGAACGTAAGCTAAAAAAAAAAAACATTTTCTATCTGATAATTTAAATGCAGCCCACAAACACAGTTATACTCATAAACTGTAAATGTGGATTGGATACAGTTTAGTTTCGTATTCGCGTACTAAGAACCTTTGCATATGCTACTTAAGTAGATTTCATTTCCATATAATCCACCAGCTACAACAGCATTGTTGGTACTGAAACTCAAATGAGGCACAAAGGGGAAAAGGGAAAACACATTGTTTGCAATTCACGCTAGAAAATCTCTAGGATTGAGTACCTATTTCTGGGCGGAAATTGAAGTGGTAAACTTTATTTTCTATAGAGCAGATACTTCATTTGTTAAATGTTATATGCAATCAGATAGTAAGTCAGGCTCACTCATAGTTTAGGTAAAATTCCTGAACGCATTCCAACGTTTAATGGAATCGGCTTTTAACAAGCTCAGAAAGTTGGTTGAACAATTGAGTACTTTATGTCAACCCGCAAAAGACCGAACCTTTAGTTGGAAAGTCTGACTACATGTCACCCTACCTAGACCTTGATAAACCATTCTCTAGCCGGTTTCCGAGCAGGGAGGAATGGGACAGGAACAAACACACGCAAACGAAATCAATATCCATCTACACTGACGGATCAAAGGTGGAATGTGGAGCTGGAGCCGGATTATACTCAGAGGAACTCAACATACATAGTTCAATCAGACTCCCAGATTACTGTACCTACTGTTTTCCAGCTAAGGTACTGGCGCAGCGGTCGCGAAAGTGGCAAGCATGATATTAAGAATGGCAATACCACGGAATGATATTACCATATTTATTGACAGCCAGGCGGCTATCAAGGTAATAATTATCTACTAATGAGATAAAAAACGAACTAGTTCGCCGCTGTCGCGAAGAGCTCAAGGCTCTTGGCTTGCAGCATAATACGATTCTCTGCTGGGTTCCTGGACACATAGACATAACTGGCAACGAGAGGGCTGACGAAATGGCAAGAGGAACAGAACATCTGGAAGTTACTACTTCCAGGAAACCGAAGAATTCTCTAATGTCTCAATATTTAATCTTTACAGGTTTCTGAGGACAACGATATGGCTGGTCAAAGTCGAGTACGAGTACCCACACGAGAAGGATGAAATAAAGCCAATACAACGCGGCTAACCCCATCGAAGAGTATCACAATGAGTCCACGACTACCTGAGTGGAGTGAAGAAGAGACTACTCAGCTTCACCAACGCGTAAACCTAACCTAGTAGGAAATACAAAATATCACCCTTCAAACACCTGCATTCGGTATCTCTTCTTCTATTATATAAAACAAAGTCGAAAAAACTGTTTCCCTCTGTCGCCCGTAATTTTCAACCGATTTTGTTGATTTTTTCTAAAAATGTCGGTAATTACGGTGATTGGGTGATAGGCTAAACAAATTCAAAATCGGACAAAGGGGCGTGGGCACCGCCCATACAAAAAAACATTCAAAATCGTATATTTCGAAAACCACCGAATCGATTAAGATCAAACTTACAGATAGTATTGGGCCTAGAGTGCTTCTGTGAAGATTTGCAAAGTTGGATAAAGGGGCGTGGCACCTCCAATACAAAAAAATTAAAACATTGTCGCCAGAAAATAAATAAAATAAAATAAAAAATTAAAAAAGCAACAAAAGGCCTGGCGAAGCTGGCGGGGGTTCAGCTAGTTATACATAATACATCATTGTAGTCAGACCCAACCGTTGTTTGGAAGGCCAGAAAAAAAGATATAAATTTGGGATATATTGACTAGGGTACAAATAACGACCTGCATTGATATCACTGATCCTTTATGCACTATTCCCGCAGCTTGTATCTTTTACCACTGGGCTTACAAATAAAATTTCAGGCGGGTTATAGTGCTAACTAACGCAGGGCTCTTGAAAACCAGATAGGTAGGATAAAGCTCCATAATCAAGAAATCGTTCTCCAACATCCCTGATAAAGCGGATGAAAGTCTGGGTGCACTTAACATCGATCGGATCGGATGATTGCTATAGGTGAGGGTACAGGTATATACCGTGTACACGCTAGATATATAGACTAAAACGTGTCAATGAGACTTCTGGACAGATGTTCTGACCGCACTTAAAGCTGTGGAACTACATGAAATGGGAGCAATGTCCAACAAGAGCGCTGAAGGTGTTAAAGTCTTACATCATCACACAAAACTCAGAGCATTATACTCGCAGAACAATGTCAGATTGTTGTGGCACACTGTAACATTGAGGATTACGAAACGCTCGACGTTCTGGCCAAAAACGGAGTAGAGCTTCCACAAAATGAAACAAAACAATTGATGGCAAAGGACCACCAATAGTAGGGGCAAGAAAATTATTCTCTAGAAATAATTAGAAAGATAGACATAGGGTTTCAAACACATTCTGACCTGAGAATGATCGGAAAAAATATGTAGAACTTTTAAAACTCAACAGATATAGCTATGCTGTACAATCGATAGACATTGTGTATTATTCGTATATCCGCCTGCTAGTGTGTAAGAGAAGTGATCAAGTAATGAATGCCCATAGGGATACTCTCTGATTGATGGGTAGGTACTGCCTTCTTAGGAAGCAGGCGACCCGTACAGATATTGCGACGACCTACATATCACATAGGATATTACTTAACTTTTCTGTGAATGTCGCAGATTATGTAACTCTATCTATGTACAAACTCAAAGCATTCAGTATCAAGCGGGAGGACCAGTGGTATTGATTCCAAAAAACCATCCGAAATACCGCAACTGGTGTGCTGGGTTTTATCCGACCACACCCACTAGGCCTTGGTTTAATGTTGGAAGTCGGCAAGCGCGTGCAATAAAATAATGCACCTAAAAATGCATATCCAATATTTGGTCAGTATGTCAAGTGTATTGAGCCTCAGCATCGCTTGCCCGGTACACAAGAAATGATACCGATTTCGCACTGTGTTAACACCTGAACCTGAAACAATTTATTAACAAACTAATTGGCCCATACCAATGCGATTTCTAGCCCTACTAAGGTAACATTATATTCTTCTTCTTCGTACAATTTTCAGTCTCGTTTGTGCTGACGGGCTTTGGGGGAAAGGAGGATGAAGAGCGAATAGCCACTAGTAGGTAGTTCGACCCGAAAAGTTTTCGACTCTAACATAGAGAAACGACTCAGTAGAGTAGCACTAGTCCAAGTGCACTCCAAAAGCTTGGAGTGCGCAACTGGATAAAGTTTTCAAAATACCGCGCTAACTGATGTTGATGTCCAAGTCCATGTCCCCCAGATGGCCATATTGCGGTTATTTATCTGTTCTTCTGCTTCTCCTTTTCCCTTTTATATTATAATTGCAAAAGTTTTATTTGGGGACTGACTTAAATATTTAGTTGTCTTTGATTGACACTATGGAGCCTGAGAGAGCATTCAGCATGTTCCTAGACGACATGTTACCGGAACATGGCTCTTATCAAAACTTCTCTATCATCATCCCGCCAAGGGAAGAATTGGAAAAATACAAACCCAATCCATCGCGTCTTGACCTAGTCTGGTACACAGACGGTTCCAAGATGGATTCAGGGACTGGATCTGGCATTTTTGGGGAATCGCCTCAAGCGAACTTTTCAGTCAGCCTAGGCAAGTTCTCGTCCATATTCCAGGCTGACGTCCTTGCCATCAAACACTGCGCTAAAACAAATTTATGTTCTAATACAAGTGGTAAAACCATATTTATCTTCTCAGACAGTTAAGCTGCTCTTAAAGCTCTGAACTCTGTCTGTTATAAAATCGAAGCTGGTCCTAGAAACTTACATGGTCATCTACGAATTAGCAAAGAAAAACCTAGTCATCCTACACTGGAAACGAAACGGCTGACTCACTGGCCAAAGTCGGCGCGACAACGCCACTCGTCGGACCTGAATCCTTCTGTGGTGTCAGTAAGGGATGCTTCAGGGAATACATTAGCACCAAACAGTTCTTCCCCAAATTCTCCCCCAGAAAATCCTATTTCCTAACTAATCTTGATAAAAACCAACCTAGGAATCCTGACAGGAATTATTACTGGTCATGGTCTTATAAAAAAACACCTTCACCGAATCGGAGTCTCACCAGACCCCACATAGACTGTGCCTAGAGAGTGACAGCAAAAGACATGTTCATCATATGCTGCAACTATTTCCAGCTACATTGTAAAAATTTGATTCAATATTATGAATCATATACCACATCAACAAAGTTAGTTCATGTTATCTTCTAGGTATTTGGAGGATTGTTTTTAACTTTCCACATCGATGATTGGGAAACTAGTTTTATATCGGATCGTCTACTTCCGAAAGTTGATTCGAAAACAAATAATTTAGATACAATGTTACAAATCAATGAGTTGATGAAAGTTTTAATTTAAGAGAGCCAGCAGAACAAGGAAATAATTTTCTCGTTCGAATTTTTCAAAGGACAAACTTAGACAATAAAGTTAAATAATTATTTCTATTTTGTTAACAGTTTCGCATACAAAGGTTTGTGCTCAAAATCTATCCACTAATTTATATTTTGAATTTATTTACAATATTCGTTTTAACATTCGTTAGATAAACAATTTTTTCAAACTAGTGATACCCGTCCCTTTAAGGCACCTATATATTTCTATGTTCAATAAATTGAAAGATCTAACAACCTTAATAGAGTATTAGAAGTTTTTGTTATGATTTTAGCTTAAACGATTCTATCCCCACGTACATCGTCCTGATTAGGTGGAAGGACGCTATCGTGTTTTCAACAGACTTACAGACAGGCAGGCACAGCTAAGTCCATTCAGAATTTGATCCTGATTCAGAATATTATAAACTTTATAGTCCGGTGACTCCTTCCTGTGTTGGGTATAAAAATAAAACAAAATGTTTGTATTAGTAGGATGGGAATAGTTGGGCAAATTTTTACTTAAAGGCTTATAAAATACAACTATAAAGCTTAGACTTTATATTGTTCCAAGTCCATTCTACTTTGTGCTTCATAAAAGGATAGAAAAACCACAAGTTCAGAACTGAAAACAAAAATACATACGTTCATACTTCATGAATCAAAATAAAGAATAACAGAAAATAAATATCTATAAAATGTATTAAATAATATGTAAATTAAGAATCGTAATCGGTAATAAAATTAATGCAATAACAAGGCGACAACTTGCCTCTCCGCTCTACCCTAAGCCAGTATTTTATTTAGATATTAATTATTATTATTTTTTAAACACAACAACAATTATTAAAACGTCCCTGTATAAATATGCCACGAATGGTTTAGACACCTCAAAACTGTCAGAAAAAAATTATTTTTTAGCCTTTGAATTGTCGGGCTCGTCAAAGAGAAGTCTTGGTCGAAATCAAACTACAAAATTTTTCTTTGATTTTAGCACAAGAAAAAGCTTTGAAATTCTATACCTATAGCCATAAGTAGAATTATTATTCAACTGGTACTGGAACTGGACTCATCTTTATTAACGCCAGAATTGTAAACATCGTGGCCAAGTCAATCAATACCTTTTTGCGATATAATATTATGAATTAATATAGCCATTATACCCAATTTCATAGTGACAGCTTAAGTCTCGGCTTAGCTAAGTGTATGATTAAAGATAAACTTAAGTAGTTTACGTTTTCACAGTAGGTATTTAAGCTTGGTTTAGTTATGTCACTAATTGAGAGTCATTGTAAACCATTTATCACGAATTTTATGTATCTATACAAACCTGTTGACTATATCATTTTTTTAACCAATGAATTTTGAAGCTCACTATGCTCAATGAATAATGAACAATGAACACACAAAACTGCAGTTTCTAGAGTGAGACATCTTCAAGAGACACATGAGGCGTAATTATAGGTACCCAAAAAAGGTAATATAATTAATATTCCAAAAATATTCCAATGATATAGCAAAACTGCCCGTGGGTGTGTCACTATTACCACCTTATAGCTATTTACAATGTACCGGAACGTCTTATAGCTATGTGATCATAATTTCGTCTCGCAATATTGCTTTAATGAATTTGTTTTTATACTTATGTATATCATAATTTTTCCCTTGGACACAGCGAGGTAGTGCGGTTTAACGTTGGCCGTATGCAAGGCATGAATCCAGAATCCTGGAGGCATGCTTCGGTCACAATGTAATCAATTTGATTGACGGTTTGTTAATCCATAGGCAGACGTCATGTTGTGTAATTGAAATTGCTTAACACATAATATTGAGAATGTTGAGTGTATTCCAATCGAACAGTCCCTAAATTATAGGCCTGAGCTATAGCTGTATTAGGCAAATTTAAAAACACGAAACAAACTAAACTTAAAGATTCAGCCCAAGCATTTCATAGGAATTCATTGAAAAATTGTGTGTAAAGTTGAACAGAAAAAGTTTTTCGGAAAATCTATTATATAAAAAAATGTTATGTTGGTTTGTGTATGCTTCAAAAACTCGAAAAATTATGCACCGATTGAGCTAAAATTTTCAAAAAATCTTTGATATTGGGTCGAAATGGTTGTAATGATGGTTTGGTCAAATTTGAACAAAGGGGTGTGGCACCGCCTACGCCCATACAAAAAATGAAACATTCAAAAAACATTAAGTATTAGCCCATGAGTGTTCGTGTGAAGATTTGTCAAGGCGTCGCTCAACCCATACAAACAAAAAATTCAAAACAGTGAGCATTATACAATAAAAACTGTTTATCACTGTTTTAAATGAATTAAAAATTGATGTTTTTATTTTAACAGAAAACATTTTAATAAAATATGTTGCCTTCTTAGAATTGCAGATTAAAGCCTTGTGAACTTTAGATCGAACGTTTTGGAACTTCCGAATACGTTCTGTCCTCTGCCCCATTATTGTCGAGCTGCAGCTCTGAGAACCATGAGAGATAGGTGAAACAATTTGAAATAAAATTGTTTGGCATTTTTGTCATATTTCTCATGGTTTCTGATCGAGACCTGTGAGAACCATAAGAAGTAATCTTATCCCTTCCTTCTGTTCCAGGTGAAAACTGAAATAATGCCTCACAGAAAAAGAATATGGATCGTCGCACTCACCATGCAGAAGGAAGGAGAAGATGACTTTCGAATATGGCTAAGGATTAAGAAATAGCGGGTATCCGTACGAGAGTTGAACCAACTAAGAACCATCCAGATTTGGTTCGTTCTCAACGTAATGAACGCGAGGGGCAAGTATAGCTGAAACACGATCTGAATCCGCAATACAATCATCTTGCATTCCGGTACGATCCAGCTGATGATTATAATATAGTTCAAGTTGCCATGTTGTCATTGGCCAGATGAGACATGTCTGTACATACTGGCAGGGTCTAAAGTTCGATAATGAATCGAAAGGGATGTGTTGCGCTGGCGGAAAAATCGAATTGCTCAACTTGAAGCAACACCAGAGCCATTGAAAACTCCACTTACTGGATCTACCGCTGAATCGAAGCATTTTCTATCTAACATAAGGAAATACCTATAGCTATAACTCTTGCTTCCAAATGACGTGATTTGGCGTGGAAATTCTGACTGCCCAATTCATGCCAACTTTTAAAATTACAGGAAAAATCTATCACAAAGCTGGCAAAATTGCAAAATTAAAATTATGTATATGAAACATATGCCTTGTTTTGTTCCTCATTTTTCATCCATGCAACCTCAATGTGGCAGGCTACAGCGAATTATTAATAAATTCCTTTTCTATAAAACTTAAAGACCAATAATTACTTATTTATTTTTAACTTTCTCGTATACGCGTAATTCTGTCCGTCCGTATGTCTGTCTGTCCCACCCCTGGGGAATCTAAACGCTTGGACGGATTTGCTTCAAACTTCGTATTTAGAGTTTGTGGGCTTCCCGCTAGGGAAGCTAGCCCTAATATTAACGGTACCTCCCATATAAAAACTTTACGAAATATTACGAAATATGCCTAAATTTAGATTTTTTCGAAAACGGCTCTAACGATTTGAGCCAAAATTGGTAGTTGAGTTAATGTAGGCATGCTTAACATGACTGCATACCCAGTTTTTCGCTAAAAAGTCGAGCAACGGCAGTTTTGAAAATTGACTTTTTCTCGAAAACGGTGAAAACGATTTAAAAAAAACTTATTTTTAAGATACTATTGTCATTCTTAACTTGATAGCAAACTCAGTTTTTCCCTAAAAAGACTGCGTCCTCTGATATCCACCCAAATCCCTAATAATTACTTTAAAAAACTGCTCATGTCCCAAAAACGCCATTGTCGATTATGATAAAAATGTTACTTTCAGGTAATGCTTAAATCCATATCAATACCGCTTGCTCAGTTTTGAGCTAAACATTTGAAAAACAGTGTTTTTTGAACCATGAATGCCTCCTTCGATTTCCACCCCAATCGCTAAAAACCGTACTTTAAAACCTACACATATCTCGAAAACGCCATTTTCGATTTGGTTAAAAATGTAACTGCTAGGTAATGTTTATATCCTAAAGAATACGTCGTACTCAGTTTTCAGCTATAAAGTTTACCAACATTGCTTTTCGAATCCAAATTGTAACATTTGTCAGCATAATTTTACAAAAAACCGCTCTAACGATTTTGATCAAAATACATATTTAAGACAATATGTATTTTGATCAGAAAACTAGAATATTACCGTTTTATGAATATTTCTCAAGAATGACTACCCAAATCCCGATCTGTATTTACACACGGTATATTTTTGTAAAGTCCAAAACTTCAGTACATAGCAATATAATTTGAAATTCATCGCCTACTTGCCTCCTTCAAGTGTCAGTTCGGGGTGAAATTTGAAAGTAATAAAGTGTTCTAGTTAATACGTAGGTTTATGTTTATGTAGTATGTATTTACGGTATTTATTACACCTTGAGTGGGTATGATTTTAAACGTAAAATTTGCTGAAATGACTCTGAGATTCTGCGAGATTTGCAATAAACGAGAAAGTTACGTGCGACCCAGTCGTGCACATTTTTTATTTTGAATTTGCACATTTTTCTCATATTTCTTTGTCTTTAGTTTGGAGACATTTCTATTCATTTCTGTTTTATAAGGGAAAGTAAAAACACGTGCGACAAAAGAAACAAATCTTCAAAATTTTCAATGTTTTGGTTAGGGACCTATAATTTTGGAAGTTTTTTTTCACTACTTCCTATTATACTTTTTCATATAAACTTTTTTTATTTACTATAATAATGAACTAAATAAGTCGTTTGTAAATATATTTTGTAAAAAAAAGTTATTGTTTTACCTATAAAAGGGGTGTCAATAATTACATCCAATGTAGCTACAATTATTTGCACTGCCAATAGTTGTACTTTTGTGAGTGCCAAAAGTTGTATCATGCAACCGTTATTCATTGGTTTTTGTTATTTAAGTGTTTTTCTGCACCAATTTCATGTAAAAAAGAGTTAGTTACCCTTATCTTCCACTCTTGCAAGGTTTGTTCAGAACAAAAAGATCTAACATCTTAAATAATATTCATACACATTGCTTAACGGTAAATTTAGGTTTCCTTTTTTTTTAAATACATATATCTTTTACTTTCTTGAATTTTATAAATTTTACTATTATAATTGTTTATTTATTTAATTTAATTAAATTTCCAACGAAGAAAATAATCACCCCTATCATGGAATACGCCGGGGGGAATTGTTTACGGAAAAGAATATTTTGGTATCGTCGAATCCGCAAATTGAACAGTTATTATGTCTATTGGTAGGGTGTGGTTTTTTTTCCAGATTTCTGTTCACTTTTCGGATTCGACGATACCAAAATATTCTTTTCCGTGAACAATTCCCCCCGGCGGCGGATTCCATGATAGGTTTGAATATTTCTTGTTTATTTGCCTTTGAACAAATATTTTTTTACCTTTGAATTTATATTTATCTTTTATTTTATCATTTTAAATAAAACATTTTGAGAAAAAATAAAAAGAATAAATTTTAAAACATGATGTTCTTCTGTTTTAAAGAGTGCCAATAATTGTAGTTTTGGGGTGCCAATCATTATGTCAGGGTGCCAATAATTGTGGTTTTTTGTAAGCTTTTAGTAAATTGGCATTTTAAATATGTTGTCAATAACTAAAACCTTATTTATAAAACTTAATCAACGACGAATTTAATAATGTATACTTTGGTATACAACAGATTTAAATCACTCTATAAATGAAAATGTTATAGTTGATCAAAGTTGAAATTTCCTTAGGGGTGCCAATAATAATTGTAGTCGTTACGCTATGCGTTGTTTTGTTCCTCATTTCTGATCCATGCTACCACAATGTGGCAGGGTACCGCTAGTCATTAATAAATTCCTTTTCTATAAAACTTAAAGACCAATAATTACTTATTTATTTTTTTTATGAGCCGTAGCTCAGTGGTTATTGTGCTGGACTAATGTGAGAGGAGCCCCAGGTTCGATCCCCGGAAAAACACTGCGCCAGTCCCAGTAGTGCGCCAACTCTCGCGAACGTCTGACAAACATACGGGAGTATAACTGTTCTGAAAAAGCTTCTCAATTCAACCGTTCGGACTCAGCATAAAATTGTAGGTCCCTTCCATTCGTCCCAAATTTTTTTTTTCGGTTGTGTCTTACATATTACCTATCTGTTGCAGCCGTTGCGGTTTCTGATAAGCATCGTTGGTATGAGTTTTTATTTTGGGAAGAATGAAAGTGCGTTAGGTCTTATCGCCCAAAATCATAACGCACAAATAAAAAATGGTCATAACGACCAAAAATAAACAACAAAATGGAAATAAGACCCAAAAAGCATTTTGCAGCGTCGCGGCGTTAGGCAATAACGCCCAAGGAAATAGCGCCCAAACCAATTTGGAAGCGTTTAGATTTCAGAGGTCAAATTACTGAACTGATTAAAATCTCGAGTTCAAATTTTGTACGAAAACAATATCTTTCTCTTACTAAGTGTACGAGAAAGTTAAAAGTATCAGCAACCTTTATCTGTTGGATAGTGTTATGTTTTAAACAACTATCCAAAACTGGCCCTTATTATTGTTGTGTTTAGCCCTCGAATCGACAAGTCCGTCTACTGTGGCCCTTGGTCACAATCTGACCACCGTCCGAGAGTAGGCACAAGCGTCTTAAGGAAACTTTAGAAACTAAGCTATTTTCATATAAGGTACTTGTTTCACCGAAAAAATTACTTTTTTTATTTAAGTACATAAACTTATACTTAACGTTGATCATTTTTATGATTTACCTAAAAAAATACCTCCATTTAGGTACTATTGGAAAAATAAATCCCGTATACTACCTCGGGCTGTTGAAAACTAATCCAATTTAACCAAGTGCCAAGTCGGTCATGAAAGCACATTTTATTATCTATATTCCTTAAGAGTAAGTATCCATAATCAACTTTGAAGAATAGAAAAATAGCCTCAAGAAAAATGAATAGAAATACAAACTAAGCAACAACAAAACATAAAAAAAAGTAAAAACGAAAGGAAATGATATTCTCCCATTTTGCAAGACAAAAGCAGAAATGAATCACTGTCCGAAGTTTGGAAAATTTATTGCTTAAATAAACAGGACATATTCGTCTATTACCGAAAGGACATTGAAGAAAGCAGCATATCCAGTACACAAAGACGACAGAGATGAAACCAAAGAAATAATGTTCAACAGCAGGTCACAGGCAGGACAATATTTTGTCCTTTGTTTTTATTTTCACATTTTTATTTGCTGCTTTTGTTGTTGGATCATTTATGGTTTTATACGGTCCCTTATTCTGTGAGCTAGTGTTTATTTCCTATGGGTCAAGTCAACTTGATGGAACAGGACCTGAGGCTATCTGGAAATATGCTCTGGCCAGACGGTGATTATAATAAATTTAAACTTTTGACATTTTCCATTTGTGTTTGACCAGTGCATTTGATATGGATACCAGGATACTGCCATGCCAGCGATTTCCTTGACAAAGGAGACAATCATATAATATATTTCTGTGCGAACGTTTCTAGATGATGGTTGTTTTTAATAAATCGGAAATGGCAGTTACATTTGCCTGTGATTAAATGGAAGTGATAAGACGGAAGCAAATTAAATCAGACGGTGCTTAAATGTGGCCCCAGATATTGGTAACATGAATTTGTTAGGGAATAGCAAATAATTTATTATAAGTATAGTTCATTTAGTTGAGAGTTTTTTTTTATATTTTTTGAGTTTAAGTGATAAGTGACCTAACAACTAGCAGGACAATATATTAAATATAACCATGTCAATGAAATAAAGTACATAATTATGATAGCCGACTAAAAATTACAACCATAGTCGAGCTATTCGCAAATACATAGTAAAACCATTGAGACATAGAAAATAGCCATCACAGAAATATTGCACTCTAATATTGCTATAAATGCAGGAGTGCCCCAAGGATCTATTCTTTCCCCAACTCTATTTCTTCTCCACATCAACGATTTGCTTGGATCGACAAATAACAATATCTACAGCTTTGCTGATGACAGCACTCTTATATCCTCTATCTCGAACAGTGGGCCTGTGAATGCCCACACAGTCAGAGATGTGAACAAATTAGTTCTCTAAATGGTGATCTGGCAACTTGGTTGTATTTAATGCGAACAAGACACAGCTCACAACATTTTCCAGGAAAAGTGCATCAACAGTTCCTCAGATCCAAATGGATGACCATCTAATCCATCCCAAGGACTCAATGCGCCTTCTAGGAGTCACAGTCAATTCAGGAATTACATGGCAGGACCACATATCCTATATCGCAAGATCGGCGTCCGCTAAGTTGAGCTACCTATTTAGAGCAAAGAGGAACTTTAGCCCCAAGCAACTTCTCCTTCTCTACAAAGCACAGGTTAGACCAGGCCTGGATTATTGCTCTCATATATGGAGCTCGGCCCCAAAACATTCACCTAACCTACTTGACAGCATACAGGGACGAGCAGTTCGACTTATTGGAGACCCTACACTCACATCGAATCTGCAACCGTTGGTGCTCAGAAGACAAGTCGCTGACCTATACTTGTTCTATAGGTACTTCCATGGTAGATGTTCCGAGGAACTCAAGGACATTATCCCTCGAAATGCGACTTTTGGGCACCCCACAAGACAGGCTGCTAATGCTCATGACCATACAGTACACTTGACAACCGCGAGGACATCATCTTTCCAAAACTCCTTCTGTTACAGGACAAGCAAACTTTGGAACTCGCTTCCTGGGGATATATTTCCAGAAGACTTCAATTTGCAGCAATTTAAGTGCAGAACTAACATACATCTGCAAGCATCTCGGGGCGCTGATGAAGCGTTATAGGTTTGCCTTTCCCGGGAGAAGTATTAAAAAAAAAACACAATAATCATACAGGGTTATTGCAAATGATATTTTCTTGCAGCACCTATAATAATCTAGTATATGCATACAAATATTTTGCTTAACGTTGGTCAGGACAATAAGGGTAGAAAATGTTTTCGCTGATGGCCAAAATGCAGGAAGATAACCTGCAGCGTATTTTATAAACCGTACAGACTCCTGGTCGTACAAAATGGGGTTTTGTTACCAAAAGGAAATCAAGCCATCTCAGGAGGATCCATCGTCGTACCGACCAATATGTCTGAAAGATGGGACAAAAGAGATTCTGTGAAGCAGTAGGTAACCCTAGAAATTATAAATGCCATAGAAGTCACAAATTATAATTCAGCAAGAGAGAGTAATGCTCTACAGCAGGTCAACAGCTTCACAAAGATAACACGCCGGGGACTACAATTGCCGCCTTACGTAGTTACGTATCCGAGCATGGCGTCTGGAGGACTCTCCCAGTTAGCCTAATTCTAAGCCAGGTTTGTTAAGTCCCTTTCTAATAGTGCGTTACTCCACTCTCCGTGATGTTTTCTTTACTACTTTAAGTCCCTCTACTGTTTGAATTAAAGTCTTCGTGCGCTTGCCGGAACGTTTACGTCCAGTAGCTCTTCAGGCCCCAGCCATATCAGTTATATGAGTAGGTCGATATCGCTGTAGGTACTAGGTCGAAGAGTTCGTTTTTTTTTTTTCAAAACCAGATCGCAAAAAGATCGAAATCGTTTGCCTTTTATTGGAAAAAGTCTTGGAACTCTTGTTTATTGAAATCAGTTCATACTTTATTTTACAGAAAAAAGTAGAATAAAAAAAAATGTAACTAAAAATCAAAGAACAAAATTAAAAAATATCGCAAAAAAAATAATACATTTAGAGCATTTGTTGCAAAGCTCAACTTTATCCTACCAAGATATGCTTTCGTTGCACGTATCTCACGATTACTTAGTCATGCGCAATTTTGTTTAAAGACAATAATGTAACAATTGTCCCTTCTTTTTAAATTTATTGCATCTACGTTATCCTCTCTGTGGACGAAAGTCCACAAACTAGAAGAACTCAGAGATGACTGGTCTGACACAGAGAGAAGATGCGTTCGGAGTAAAGATCGAAGAGAAAATCGAAAAAATTAGATAGCTACATGTTCGTCGAATCGATGGAAATGGCTCGATGCGTTCTTTCGATAACGGCAATATTATCAAAATAAATGTTACCTTGTGACTTTTTTGTACAATTGCGTCAAGAATGATGTTACAGAAGCTACATGACAAAGCGTAACTTTGTCTTAAACCTTTTTCGACATCAAAAGGCTCGGTGATGTTCTTTTCACTTGTGATGGAGAAGAGAGATTTCTTTCTTGTTATCCTGCACAAAAGAACTAGTTTGGCAGGTATCGTATAGGAAACTTTAAAGCTTGGACTTGAGTTTGGATATTGCTATATTTTTACTTCATTTCAATTCTATGGATGGAAATTTGGACTACCATCGTTCAGATTGAACGGATCGTACTGGGTGACAGCAGATTGTTAGCTGCTTCCGCCGGTTAACAGTGTACAAAGTATTCTTCTCAAATCCCGCGCGTTGAATCTACCACCGCATTTCCATGTTTATCTTCCCGGCTTCTGTTCAGGCTTTGTATAGGTATACTTGTGTAATCACAGAAAGACTTCTATGTGTCGGCCATTACAGTGGTAATACCATTGCTGTTTGCGAATTTGGGTGTCTTACCTCGTAGAGGTTTTTGGTGGTGACTGGGGCAGTCTTCGGGTCAAGGTGGAGGGCGACCGTAGCAGTCTGTCTCCTGCCCATTGCCTTTGACACCGCATCACTAAAGGAGAGGGAGCTGGTGCGTGGCAGAAGTGGTGATTGAACCAGTCAGCTTTGCTGTTTGACCAAAAGTCCGTGAATGGATTGTCTGTTGGAAGAGGCTGGGGGCAACCGTAACAGTCTGCCTCCCGTTTACTTCCTTTTGACGATCAGTCCACATGACAGAGACTGGTAATTGAAGCACTCCAACCTGTTGCATGGTCTTCGGGGAAAGGCGAGGGGTGACCGTAGCAGTTCAAGAGGATGAGTTGAATGGTATATAATGACTTTGCTTTTCTTCATCTACAATACAATTAACATTACGTATAGATATAATAATTATTTATGCTAACCCTAGCTAAAGACGATATCTTGATAAATCGCCTCTCAAACTAACTGTTGGTACTGTACCTAGTCAGGACAAAAAATCTTTAAAAAAATAGTCCCTTAAAAGCATTAAGCAAACGTCAGCCATCCCCTCATTTAGCTGCGCTCCCGCCGCTCATCCTTTGGCTGTTTGATTTTTAAAGGAAAATCACTTTCATGTGGACATAATGACTTTACCGGCCAGAAGAACAGAAAATGATCTTTCGTGTAGCTATATTTTTAATTTTATTTGAGGTAAATATTGTAATGGACTTACCATGCGATTGCTGAAAGGACGATTTCGTGAAATTCATCTTTTCAATCACTATATGTTGGAAACGTACAAATCTAGGTATACATAACATATGTCATAATGGTAGCTTTAAGGATTAAAACGCTTCCATTTTTCTTGCTTGGACAATGGACATGAAGAGGAACTGTTCGTAGACACGAAATAAAAAGAACTTTGCACGCATTAGCTTTATCCCTTCCCTTTGTCATTTCAATTTGAATGCTTTTTACAAGATGATGCTGTCTCACCTGATTCAACCAGGATAGGTACTCAATGTGAAAATTTCAGCGCCATTTTATTTTGTAGAGGGAGCTGATAGATGAGATGAAATTGTTAATAGGTACTTGTTTTAACTATTATCCTTTAGGTGATAATTGTTTTGATCAGTAAATATTATAGAATGAGAGCTGGCGACGTTTTTTCTCAAGTCATTTTAGCAAGGCTGTAACTTTGTGAGCTTAGTTCGTGCTGACTACTGAACACGAAAATATATTTCTGGCAGCGCTGCGTTGGTTTATATAGGAATGCTATAACCTCAAAAGTGCAAACAATTTAAGAAATTTAAGTCATTTTAGCAAACTTAAGATTTTGGCATATGTTAATTTATGACCGATATAGACAGAAAATGCAATTGCCAGAAAAGTTTGCCGGTTTCAAAGTTGCGCCAGACGTCCTTAAAAGTGCAATAAAAAGGCAAAATTTAAGCACTACTCTTTAAGGTAAATTCCTAGAAGGTTTTGCTAGTTTGCCTACTGGTGGTATTCACAGCTTGTGTATTGTGAAAATAGTCTGGGCTATTTCCCGTGGCTTTTTTTCAATGTATAAGTGTGGGACTACATACAGGAATATTCAGTATTGTAAACTTATAATTTGTTGTTTTGTCTACGGTGGCTTATGACACTCAAATCTCCAACAGGACGACTGGCGAGATGGGCTTTACAACTTCAGCCATTTAACCTACTTGTTGAGTATAAACCTGGTCGAACCAATGTCATTACGGATACACTTTCAAGACCACCGTGCAATGAAGAACATGCTGAAAACTGTGAAATTTGCTCGTTTCAAATCGATTTGCCACGAATGGGATCCAAAGAATTGCGAGAGGGTCAGCTTGAAGATCCAGCCCTTAAGTTAATCATCGATTCACTTGAAAATTCAGATGAAGATTTTATCCGATGGACGAAACGAGGTTACGTTATGAACGACGGTGTGTTATACTGCTATAATGACAGTGAATTTGAAAACGATGATGCCCAGCTTGTTATACCCGAAAAAGAACGCCAATCCATCTTAAGATCGTATCACGATGAACCAACTGCAGGTCATTATGGAGTCGAGCGTACAACGGCAAGAATCGCCAGCCGATATTTCTGGCCTGGCATGAGAGCAGATATAGCTAAGTATCTAAAAACCTGTATCGATTGCCAGCGATACAAAATCAGAAACTTCAAACCCTCCGGATTGCTTCAGACTGTTCCTAGCGGACAACGTTTCGAAATCATCGCCATAGATCTGTTTGGACCATTACCAATCACCCCTGATGGATACCAATGGATCTTTATAGTGGAAGATCTAGCTAGTCGATGGATTGAACTTTTTAAACTAAAGGAAGCTACAGCTGAAGCATGTGCCAAAGTGCTGACAGAGGAAGTGTTTCTTCGATATGGGATACCTAGACGTCTGATAAGCGACAATGGAGTTCAGTTTATATCCGCTGTCATGCAAAAACTCACATTCTGCTTTGATATTCAACAAACCTACACGCCGGTCTACCATCCCGAAGCAAACCCCGTAGAAAGAAAAAACAGAGACCTCAAGACGCAGATTTCAATTTTTGTGGAGAACCAGCACACCTTGTGGTCAGAGGGTCTCGCCGCCATCAGATTTGCTATGAATACTGCAGCATGTCAAAGTACGGGTTACTCAGCAGCTTTCCTGACATTTGGTCGCAATCTTCGCACCCTAGATGATGTCAAACATGATTTGAGAGCAATAATCAACTCCGAAAACTTCATTCCTCAAATCACACCATACCTTAAAACTATTGCAGAGACTTTGAAGAACGCAAAAGAAGCTGAAGCAAAACAACAAGACAGAAACAAACAGTATGTGGACAAACGCAGAAGGCGACAACCCATTTTAGATGTGGGTAACAAAGTTATGGTTACTACTCATATCCTTAGCAATGCTGCCAAAGGCATTACTTCAAAATTCGTCCCTAAACGAGATGGTCCGTACATAATTATAAAGAAAAAAGGATCCAATAGTTACGAAATAGCCAGAGAAGATCAGCCAAATGTTCCTCTAGGAACATACCATTCGTCTGACATCACCCTCTACCGAGGCAAAACAGATATGAAGCCGCTGACTACAATGAGAACAAGAGGTCGACCAAAGAAGACACCATAGTTTGACACCTCATCGTGACGATAACATATAACATTGCGGATGCAGACTATTAGAACAGTGCGTGTAGCGAATTCGAATATCACCTCTCTCTATGTTATGATAATTAGTGTTTCAAATACAAAACAAAAGATAACCAAAAGTAATTTTGGGAACTGGTCCTTGGTCGTGGGAAATTGTGTCTTCAAAGAACTTATGAGTATCCCAAGCTCATTAAAATAAATAAGTTCCTTATTTAAAAATTGGAATACATAGGATACGATTAAGATTTATTTATATCTAAATATATACATATTTTAATTTAATCTAACGAAGTCGGATAAGCCATATCTTTGTATAAAATTAGCCGTAACACCCAAAGCAGGAGAACGCACATCTTTGAATAAAATATGTGAAGCAGGAGAGCGAACATCTTCATATGAAATTGATTCTAATATACGTTGTCTTCCGTTGTCTTTAGTATTTGTTTTCAGAACTAATAGAACTCGATGTTTTACGTACCTATAAATAGGTAATGTCAAGCGCGACACGGACACATCTTTATAAACCACTAACCACATAAATATAAGCCAATGGGAAAGAAGGTAAAAGGGAAGAGGGGAAATTGTATGAACCGCACTTTTCATTCCCTTTGCGTACCTACAATTCCCTACAATTGTATGGAATTCCATGGAAATTCCTATCGTTTAAATTTGGGCTTAACAAACATTAGAGTAACAAAGAGAATGAAAGAAAGAGAGAGAGAGTGAGTGCAATTAACCTTAAAGGTAAAGGAAATTAGTCACATCACTGACGGACTGATTTGAAATCCATATAGTTAGAGACATTCAACACATAGCTTTCCAAAGGCTAAGCATACCTATCTTAATAAAGTCATCGGTCGCTATACGAACAAACCAGCCTTTATTAGATTTTCCGCAGGATTAAGTTCGGCCACTGGCCCACAAAGCATTACGCTGACACAAGAGAATTTCCTAAAAACTTACTTAAATCGCATCCTTTTTGTAGAATTTTGTAGAACTATCCGATTCAGGGTACAGGTATCTTTTTTGTACCAACGACCGGAACCGGATGTCGAATCCTAATTTGGTATCAGCTGATTGCATTATTTATCCTTTTCTTTGGTTCCATATTATAACTCTTCTTCATTTTCTGATGTTCTGCAATAGAAATACGTATGAGAATTATTTTTATGTCTGCGGGTCACCTCCCTCCCTCCCTCACAAAAACACATTTACACTTAAGAGGGTTCTATACTTTAGGGAAATATAAAAAGGATATTGTGGTGGATTTTCCAATAACATAGACCTGCGGAAATGCGCATAATTTAAATTTGTTAGGAATAGAAAATTTAAAAATATTATAAAGAAAAATTCATATACGCTCGATATAGTGAACTAATAAAAACCAGGCCTGTTCACTGTATCGAAATTGTTCACTATTTCGAGCGGGAGTTTTTAAATGTTTACCAAAGCTTAATTTGATATAAATATTTTTTTTTTTTCATTAATGAAAGAATGAATTAAATTTTTGAAAAATAATTTGTCACCTTCATTTGTGTATTCTTTAAATTAATTTGCACAGATTTTTCTTGTAAGCGTTTCATAACTAAAATATCAGAAAAATACACAAATGAACGGTAAATTGTTCTGAAAAATAGTTGACATGCAGGCGTATTGTAAAAATGAAAATTTTTCGTTGAATTTTGCGAAAAAAAAGTCTGAGTTCACTATATCGAGATTTCCATACTTCACTATTTAGAGTAGTCTGTGCAAAATTTTGGTGATTCACTATATTGGATAGTTCACTATACAGAGGTTCACTATATCGAGCGTCTACTGTATTGGGTGGCGGAAAGTGAAAAGCGATGAAATTTGTTTGCATTTGAATTTTTAATTTCCTTTGGTGTGTTTTTCAGACCGGCATCACACTCACTAATAATTACGCTATCATCTTGAAGTACTTGCCACTCAATTGAGCTAATGAGTTAAGATATTCGATAAATTTCCTCAAACTTACTCTTCAGCAAGACCCCTTAAAACAAACGCTCCAAGAAAGCCTTAGGTATCGTCTTTAATCTTTCAATACCCTTAAAATCCTAATGCTCTATATTTGACACAGAATCTTTCATTAGACACTCTCGAGCGTAGGTACCATGAATTCATTAAAATTTCGTTCCCGTAACCGGCATAACTGTGCCAGCATGCGATGCATCTCATTACACGAGGCGTGCTCATTATTTCAAATCATGCCTCGCACACTCCCGCATACGCTTGGGAGTTGGAAGTATCTACCTCCGTTCCGCTTTAGCTTCAGCATCAGCAGCTCCTGAAGTACTGAAAGATATAAAGTTATTACCAATCATTAGTAGGTACTCGTACCTTGGTATCCGTATCAGTCGTGGTGCGAAATCACAGTGCGACATATTCCTTTTCGCTTTGCGGTTTGGGTAGTCCCTCCACAAGGCAAAAACCAACCATTAATACGTATATCTACAACTTAACAATATACGCATACACGTACTGTAGCTATAGCTATAGGATCTGTCTACAGTCTGTGGAGGCATTTATCAATACTCAGAAACAGCGATATGCTGGCACTAGGATTTTCCTTTCATATATATACACATTACACACTCGCAGGAGAGCTCTCGAACTTTCGAATGATTCCTGACGCCATTGATGAGATTTTTAATTGATAAATTACTTTTTGTTTCAATTACCCTCAGGGAAATTAATTACAGCTCTCTGCTGCGGTAAATTACATCGTTTATATCCGCCCTTCTCATCGCGTCACTCATTACGATGGCTGGCTTCTTTGACGCCTGCAACTGAAAAGAAAGCATCCCTGTGCTGATGCTGGTGCAAATGATTTTCAGCTGAAATGACGAAAATATGGTAAAAGCTGTCGCTGAAGAAGGGCGTGCTACACTTCGATTACAAGTCATTTTAGGTGTGTTTAAAAGCAAGGGGATGATAAACTCCCCTCCATGTCAGAGGGTACAATGGAAATCAGGAAAAAAGCAAACCTTGTAAGGAAGACAGTATACGAACGAGAAGATACTTATTTCTAAAACGCCAAAAAAATAAAACAGCTACGGAAGGGATGGGTAAGATATTACCTTGTTGGTGACAACATCGCTGTCGCGTCCTTGAGCGTGATTTTTGCTGAGCTTCGTTGTCATCTATTTTTGGAATAAAAACTTTAGTGCTGTTTGCTTTCGGTTTCCTTTTTTTTCGTGAGAGGACAGGGGCGCATAGTGCGGAGTGAGTAATATTTCTAAAGATAAACTGTCCGTTGTTTGGATTTCCTTAAGATGTCTTTGTACTTAAAGGAACTGTATTTTTTGTTTGCTTCTGAGAAAGTCTTTAAGGAAACATTAAGCACAATGAGTCCAGGAAAATTTTCTGCGGGTGGCATGAAAGAAACTTAGAGTTGTATAGCTGAGATTTATTTTACTTTCCAGGTTTGTGGACATCTATAATAGGATTTCAGTCTATTGCGCTAAGCTATGACAATTTTTTTTTGGAAACTATACCTATACTATCTGGTTATCGTTTTGCGGTCCTTGGAAGACTTTTAATCCATTCTTAGAACGGGTACTGAGTTGTCTTTTAATGTGGAGATTATAATTAAAAAAGGTATCAAGAAAGTAAAAGCTAACCAATTGTTCGTATGAACGGTGGCTTAAAAGGTTTACATTCTTCGGCATGCCAAGCGGGAAGATTTACTTTGTACTAGCTAAAGCTACGATTACACGGCCATTTTTTCGAGTCATTTAAATGGCGCTCTGACGTAAAAAACCCGTCACAAAGCAGTCATTTAAATGTCGCTCTGTGTGATCGCCATTTTTGGCAGCGTCATTTAAATGACTAGGAAAATGGCGCACCAAATGACATGAATTAAGTGCCATTTAAATGGCGGAAAAAAATGGCCGTGTGATCGCTCTTCAATGATGCCTAGTACAATGGCATCCCAACGGAAAATTCTAAATGACTCGCAGTGTCCGTCATCTGATTTTGGGACACAAATGACGATGATAGTCATTTCGTGTGATCGCCATTTTTTCAATGACGAATCGTAGCTTAAATGTCGCTCTAATGCGATATTTTTTCCTGAAATCACAGCGCCATTTAAATGACTCAAAAAAATGGCCGTGTAATCGTAGCTTAACTGAGATCAAAGCACCCTTGCAGCGAAAAAGATTACTCTGGGATGTTTGTCAGAAGTTCTTGAGAGGCAATGCAGTGGAAAAATCCTTAAGGTGTAATTTGTGTTTTGTCGGCGATCGAACCTGGTACCCTTCGCATAGTAGACCAGCACACTAACCACTATGAGCCACTGCGGTCATTGCTGCCAACTCTGATGATGGGTCTTTCAAGTAACATTGACAAGTAACATTGAACGTGTGTAGGGCCCTATAAACTGCAGAAATTTACCACCTCGTAAATCAACTGTCAGATTTTGTATGAAGAATAGTTTACGCAGACCGCATAATTTTGACGATTTAGGCTCGGAAATCAACCGCTGAAAGTCACGCAAATCACAAATGTCTTTGACAGACAGTCGTATGAGTTGTTTGTTTGATTCCAGATGTACGGCCGATTTATGCGATTTACGCAATGACATCTGCGAGCTGCAAAAATTTATTAAGTTTTGTGAATACATACCAGGTTTGCCATTCGTCCGGGTTTTCCCGGACATGCACTCTTTTTCGCCTATGCGGGGAACGTCCGGGATATTTTTTTTAGATTGTCCAGGTTTTTCATTTCTCATCGTCAAGAGAAATTTTAGTAGTGTTTTTGAATCGAAACTTGTTGCTAGTGTAATACACACTTTGGTAATCGACAAAAGAAAGGTTAGAAAACACTGAATAAACAAATCCTATTGAAGTCGATGTAATCACTTGAAAAATATAAAATAGAATACCAGTCACTTTTATACCATTCAAAAAGGAGATGGCTTTCTCTCCACCCGGCAGTGGAACGACTTTTGCTTATATTTGAAACTCTAAAATAATATATCGTAGACGTCAAAAAACCACCGAAAATATAAAAATTAACTTCGGGTCCCAAGTCAAATATCCAAAATCCCAGAATTTGATATTCTTTATCTCTTTCCCCTTTCCCTTAATTGAAAGTTGAAAAAATGTGGAGTATCCGACTGAGTTTACTGAACTTTTTTTTCAACACTTTTATATATCAGAAAACCAGCCGACAATAATTATTTAGCGCAATTGACACGCGGCCTCAAAACACGAAATAGGTACCTACCTTCCTACGGGAAAGTTAAGTTTTTGTAAGAATAGTACCTACGTGCATTTTTTCCTAGTTTTGTACTCTTTTTTAGATCCTATTTTGTCCGGGAAAGTTTCATGATCAATAACTATTTTTTTCAAATTATTTCTAGCAACTTCTGGGGTTAATGTTAATGTTTCTTTAGTACAAAAGAGTGAAGAGGACATAATTTTTCATATACACATGTTATGGTAATGTATTTTATTTAAAAAAAATATGTATAGACACAATTTCAAATATTATTAAAAATTTGGAATATTATAATTAAATAACCTACGAATTTCTGGTATATTTCATTATGCGCTAAATTTCGCGCTGTGCGCTAAATATATTTTCTACGCGCTGTCAGACCCGAAATTCCGCCAGATCTGACGCGTTTTCCGCTAAGTTGGCAACAGTGACTCCAGTCACAGGAAATGAGTCTGCTGAATCAAAAATTTAAATTTAGATGAATATGTTCTTCATGTCGAATTTTGACAAAGCGCATCTTTTTTTCAAATTTTGGATCATTTATTCGAGATTTTGGGGCTCCATTTTACCAACTACGCGCTAAACGTTGAACATTTGACCTCTAACCCTGAATATTTTGCTGTTTGCCGTAATTGAAGTAATCGAAGAAATTGAGTCGCGTCAAATCGCATCAGTGACAGTGTCTCGGTGTCAAATTAAATCGGGTCACCAAGAAGACAACGGCCTCATGGTCACATAGCTTTATACACCAGAAAAACACTTTCGTATGTTGATTAAACCGAGAGGATCAAGGTGCTTGGCTTACTATCAGTGAAAAAAGACGCAAAGTTTTCTCTCAAACTTCTGACATATTTGTCAATAGGAGCTAAGAAAAGTCTTCACTCTACACGAATATTATTCCTCAAAAACAAAACGCTGGAGTAAAACCAAACTCGTTTTTCTGTTTCGGCAATCATTTAAAGGGTGGGCTATCTAGTGGTTTCTTTTTAAACGATAGGTTATTTTGACAGTGACAGCTGTATATCCCGCTCGAAATCTTGACAGAAAGTCAGTATCATAGCTCCGCGGTACGAAATGAGTCGCTTCACGCTTTAACAACATTGGGAAGTATTGAAAACCTATTTCGAAAGTAAGCGCTGTGCAGGCCAAAAAGTGCGTTTTTGAAAAGAAGTTTTTGACAAGGCGCATTTTCATCTCGGCGGCTACGTTAACAAACAAAATTGCCGTATCTGGGAAAACCCGCACGTTTTTGTCGAAAAGCCAATGCATCCACAGAGAGTGACAGTTTGGTGCGAATTGTGGAGTGGTGGCATCATTGGACCATTTTTCTTCGCACCAAATTCACAAATCGTGTTATCAGCCGTCTTGGTAATGTGAATTGGCCGCCTCGGAGTTGCGATTTGACCCCTTTGGACTTTTTTTTTGTGGCGAACCGTGAAGGACCGATGTATGGCAACAATCCTTAAACCATTCAAGCACTTAAGGACAATATCATTAAAGCAATCCGTGAGCTACAGCCCGAAACCATCAACAAGATTTGGAAAATTGGAGTGACAGAATGCGCTACTGCGAAGCCAGCCGAGGCAACCACTTGAACGTCGTTGTATTCCATAATTGATGCGAAAGCCATAATAGATGGAAAAATGCGTAATTTTGTTCATTTAATTGCATTTTTAAAAAGAAACTTTTATTTGGCCCACCCTGTACATATTTATTAATTTATGCTCCCTGCTGTCGCATCTGTCAACCATTTTAATAGCAGAGAAAAATCGAAACTACCAATAACCGCAGTCTAACTGAAATACCAATAAGATTTTACGCCCTCCTTACTACCATTTTGTGGTGAGTTTTATAACATTTTACTTAACTGCCTTCAACGTTTGGCTTATCAAGTAGATAAGGTAGCTTACAGTTCAATTTATCGTTTCATTGATGATCAATAAATAATTTTATATAGAAACTTCAAAGATAATATTTTGTAATGCCAAAGGAAAGCGTTGCAATTTAGGATACTGCCAAGACACGCTTTCAATTTGTCCCCTTTGAGAAAAGATATCACCGTTACAGAGATACCATTTTATTGGATCTACCTTTCAATCAAATTTACGCACTGAAACGATAACAAAATAATTGCCTATCGTCTCTGGCGCGCGCGACGACCTCCTGCGGTATGAACTTTTTGATTTCACTTTTTCAATTCATCCATCTTCGTAATAAATTCCAGCGTCAGGATAATACCTACACATCGATGTGATGTGGAAAAAAAGTGTACTCCCTGCAATATGACTTCCTTTTCCGGCCGACGAACCAAAGGAACTTTTTATTACCATAATTTCGATTATAATTTTTTGTTCTTGCCGCTGTTGTTGTTGTTGTTGCTGCTGTCGCCATGTTCCATAAATTCAAATTTCATTGCTGTTCATCGAATGTGAAATGCAAAAATTTCAAAACACACACACAAACACATGTGCATAGTGGGATAAGGATCTCTCGCTAAATCCCTCCGGTAACATCATTTGGTAGAGCATGTCGTCGTCAACGGTGGCAAAAGAAATTGTTTTCGAAATTTAATGCGGCATAAGAAATGACGCCACTCGATCATAAATCATTTCTGGACACAGAAAGTCGTCCTCGTTCGTTGGATCGAAAGTGAGTAAAATTGGGTACATAATAACCGGTGAATGTGTTGGCCGGCGGATTAGTTGTTTATTTGTGAATTATCATAACGACTCCCACCGGTTTGTCGAAATATCCCATGCACAATAATAACAAAAGAAAGGGAAAGCGTGTCAACAAAAAAGGACTTCTAGGATTATGGCCAAAATTTCACTGAAATGGAAAATTAATGTTAGCAGAAGTTTACTGGCACACCACCCATTTGTCCGGCCATCAACCTTAACCCCGTTCTGCGCTGCTCTTCCTTTTTTGTCATTTCTAATTTTTTGCTTCGTCGTACATAATTAAAATGAAAAAAAAAAAAAAATAAAATAACGGAAAACAGGGGGGACACAAACAATAAAGGACAAACAAAGGGACCACCAAAATTTCCGAGTACGCACTTTCATTTCGCCATATAAGTAAATGAGTGTGGCTTGTGGCCCGCGGTTGCTATTCGCCTCATTGTTGACGACGCAACTGAAGTACCCATCTAACCACTCGTGTTTTATGTGTTGTGGAAAAGAGTTGACAGTTCTTCAGCCTGGTGTAATTAAGTTAATTCCAATAAGCGCTTTGTCGATATGCTGCCGAGGGAGAGTACCGGGTTTCCTGACCTTTTTTTTATTTGTTTTGTTGAGGGTTCCACTCCTGTGAACTCTTCGGACAACTAATTTGTTGTACAAAAGCCAGCGAGGGACTACCTAGCTGGAGTGTTTTACGAGGACTTTGCGGAGCATTTTTCGTGTCATAACAAACTTTGTCGGTGATAGAGAAGTGAAACCACCAAATTAGGACTTTTTGAGGATTTAATGAGTTTCGTTGAGACCCTCTTTTCCTGTGGCTTCAAAAGTGCCTGTTGGAAATGGTACTCTCACCTTTAATAAGGACAAACTTGTCTACAAATTCGAATACTTTAGGCTAGAATAATTTTGTCTATTCATGGAGTTTCCGTTTTTTATGCTGATTCAAGTGGTGAAGTACATTTTAGATGGGAAGAGTTTTTTTTTACGAGAGTTGTAATGCGGAGTACCTCATTATACGTGCGCGGTTTGTATATTGTAATGGTTTACTTTTGCGACTTATAAATCTAATAAAAAATAAGGTTTGTTTGCTATGGGTTTTCAAGCCATACATTCATAAAATATCCAAAGCGAGAACGGGTCAGCTATTTTTAAGATTATAGATAAATGTCCATTTGGAAACATAGCAATTCATTTCAACTTGTTTTGGAATCACTATCCTGTCAATCAGTTTTGCTATCAACCCAATATAATACCTCCATAGCGCTGTAATCAGATTAATAATTCTATACGGCATCGTCGTGTGGTGGCCGGCCTTGAACAAACTAAACAATTTGAATGTCATAGAAAAGATTCAGCGCTTGTCATGCTTGTGTATCACAAGTGCACTGACATGACAACATCTCCAACCGCCGCTATAAACGCCACAAACGTGTCTAACTGACCAAGGGAAGGGAAGGCCTGGAGAAGACGACCGTCTGCGTCTGCGCATGCCAGCGTCCTTCTAAAAGTCCTTTACCCGGGCTTTACACTTTAAAACCAGGACCGGAACCAATATGGGGCTCATGAAATGTCCTATACACGGTGGATCACTGCAAATATTCACAGACGATTCTAAAAGACTGCGGGAAGTTGGCGCCGGGATCTTCTCAGATCTTCTGCGCCTCTACTTTTGCCTTACGATACACTGCAGACTGCAGTATCTTTTCAAGCGAAATCACAGCCATTCGTCAAGCAACACTGTGGGCTGTCGATTAATACGGTATCACAAAGGGATATCGTCATATAGATTTAATAGTCAAGCTTCAATCAAATCACTTATATCCAGCGAAACAAGATTTAAGAAGGAAGACTGCCGCTTATTTCTAAACGAAACAGCTGGATAGTACAACCTTATACCCTATTCACACCAAGCCGAAAACCGAGTTTTCGTCAAAAAAGTTTAGAAAACTCGTGGATGCATTCACACCGAACACCAACTCGTTTTTGTTTGACGTTTCAATTAGCTGTGAAACTAGCTATGAAATGTTTGTGGCGACTAGACTTTTATTTTAGTTACTAAACTTCGCTCGTATTGACATAATATGCAAACAAAATTATTTAAGCTACTTGATAATCTTTAACTTATGGTTAAATACATACAATAACTAGCTGCACCCGCCCGGCTTTGCCCGTGCACAGGAATTGTATTGCTTTGGTCTTAGATAATAATGTTTTTTCGTAAAAATGCGAGAAATGAGAATAAATCCATTTGATGGAATTTTCTTTCTGCCTATACCTGAAATACAGCAATACGAACAAAATATAAAAAGAAAGATGAAAATTGGCCCGGCGGTTATCGAAATATGTATAACGTCATCGTGAATGTTTTTTTTTGTATGGGAGGTGCCACGCCCCTTTGTCCAATTTTGACTTATCTTCAAAGGAGCACTCCAGGGCTAATAACTAAGAATGTCTGTAAGTTTGAGCTCAATCTATTTGGTAGTTTTCGAGATATACGATTTTGAATGTCTTTTTGTATGGGCGGTGCCACGCCCCTTTGTCCAATTTTGACAATATTCAGATGAGCCATCCACGTCCAATGGGAATGCGCAGTAGCGCAGTGGTTAGTGTGCTGGACTACTGTGCGAGGAATCCCAGGTTCGATCCCCGGAAAAACACAAATTACATCTTAAAAGTTTTTTCTACTGCGCCACCTCTCGCGAACGTCTGACAAACATCCGAGAGTATGACTGTCATGAAAAAGCTTCTCAATTCAGCCGTTCGGACTCGGCATAAAATTGTAGGTCCCTTCCATTCGTCCCAAAAATAGAAACTCACACAAAACGAATGGTTGCGAGAAGCTAGGCCTTGGGTGTCACCCGTCTGTTGCGCCACCTATTTATTTATTTATTTATTTATCCACGTCCAATACCTAAGATTATCTGTAAGTTTGAGCTCAATCGAATTGCTGGTTTTCGAGGTTTAGTTTTACTAACCGTGAAAACGCCAAATAAAAAGTTAATGAGCAAGTAAATTGCTAATTGATTCACTTCAATTAATTCAAATAATTTATTCACAAAACAGAAACAGGGCTTAATTTTTCAACTATTCAACAAATTTCAAACCAATTTAAGAAAGCACTTTATATCCAAATACACTGGTCACCACAAACCAGTAAGAATAGACCGTCGACTCCTCCCACATAACGGACTTTGCCTACAAGCTGCCGGCGAGACCAGGATTTTTCATGTATTGGTGCTGTACAAAATCAAAGGGTCGCCATTAACGCACGCATACTTGAAAAATCCTGGTCGCATGGTATTGCATAGAAAAACACTGCCGCCATTAATTTTGACATTTACACGTATTCACAGACAGGGAAATTCTTTCCGGGGGGAATCGGGTAGGTGTACGGGAAGTCGGCGGTCCATTCTTACTGGTTTGTGCTGGTCACCATGCGATCAGTGAATTCAATCGAAAATCATGACGGGACATTCAAAACCAATAACGGTGAATTGGCAAGCGGCACGAATGTTTATCCATGCGAAAACAGTATAGATGGCTTATGTGTTTGTGACAGCGATTGCAACTGTTCGCACATACATACATAGGCATTTCATTTTCGTTTTGCTGTCTACTACGATGTTCCCACATCGATGGATATGCAGATGCAGAAACAGCGGAGACTCCAAACAAATATGAAATGCTCAAGTATATGTACGCACAACACTAACCGTGAACACACAAACACACTTCATTTTCGTTTTGTAGCTTTTCGATTTCGCCGCGATTGCGATAGCGATAGCGATAGGGACACTCTCTCTACATATGCATTTCCTACTACCCCGAAGCAAAATGCAAAAAAAATCCTTCAATAAGTGGAAGCAGGTCGAAAGAATACTTTTTACCTGAATACAACGACTGCTTGAGAAAAAAAGGGTACACAACACATTTTTCCAGCACCACTACATGGGGCTTGCTGCGTACGACGAACGATTGTGGGTTTTTTCATAAAGCATTTTTAGAGGCGCGTAAACTCGATCTCGTTGTGTGTACCTTTTCACTTTGTGCAGTGTGACCTGCTTTGCTTTTTCGAAAATGGTTTTATGCTTCGTTTTTATGATTATTTTTTCCAGAAATTACACCTTAAGCTACGAGTACACGACATACGCATGCCAGTCTGCCGTCAATTCGACGTCAGAATATGTCATTAAAGGGCATGTCGTGTACTCGGCTTATTATTGACGCTGACATATGTTGGCATGCGTCTGTCACCCATATGTCCGACTCATAATGGCATGTAAATTTCGGAGAATAAAAAAATCGTTTGAATTGAAGATTTCTTGGTCGATTTTTAATCCATTAACATCGTAGCCATCCTTTGATGGAATTTGTTACTTTATGGCTTGATAGAAAGAAGACGAACCATATTTTTGTATATATGCTATATTAACGAAATGTCACCAGAAAGCCCTAAAATATTAAAAAAATTTGTGATTTTTTTCGCTTGGAATAATTAAGATCTTAGGGCTTTCTGGTGACATTACGTAATAAATATAGTATATATACCAAAATATTGTTCGTCTTCTTTCCATCAAGCCATAAAGTAACAAATTCCATCAAAGGATGGCTACGATGTCAATGGATTAAAAAACGTCCAAGAAATCTTCAATATCAAAAATAAACACATGCCAATCACCGTCGACAAACCAATATGTCAACTTTGAGACAAAACGTTCATGCCGTGTACTCGGCAGAATTTTCGTACATGCCACAATATATATAAAACTTGACATATTCTACAATATGTCGAGTAATTATCGTGACGTCAGAGTGGCATGCGTATGTCGTGTTTGGCATGTCGTGTACTCGTAGCTTAATTCTGAACTACTACCAATAATATTTCTATCTAAATTATGAAAATAAATATTTTTTGTTTGTTCTGACTTGGCTAAAAATAATGCAATACGATAGTAGGAATAAAAATGATTTGATTCCATAATTGCTAGTTTTTATAATAACTGGTCACACTGGTTCTGCAGTGACGATGAGGTAGTTGTTTTTCATAATGCATTTTTAAAGGCGCGTAAACTCGAATGCTTATCAGTTGTGCGAAAGAAGTGAAGTAAACAAAATACAGGGTGACACGTGATAGTTTTCGGTGCTAACAAATTACAGTGCAGGAAATGTGAAAACATACTTTGAAGTGTTTGGCCTGCGGTCGGGAACAAAATGAAAATTCAGGTGTAAAATATTTTTTTTTTGTCGATAATGAAGGGCATTAAAATTTTAACGTTATTGGTTTTTCAGTGAGAACTCCTGAAACTGTCCCTTTTTGACTCCTTTTTTGGAGTTGTAATTTTTCAATTTTTTTACGCGCTGTTTATTTTCCTTTTGTTAGAAAACTTTTAAAATTATGTCCTTTTGTTCTTAAAATTAATAGTATTCCTTGTGGTCGAACTTTGACCTAAGTTGTACGGCATTTTATAATTCATCTAAATTTAAAGACCTCAAAAAATGCAGAAGACCATATTTTTGGGAATGAAGAGCAAATAGATTTCTTATGAAATGGATTTTTTTAAGAATTGCTTTTTTCGATAAGGCTGTTTTACGCAACCGAGGAGAAAATAATAAGTTGCTCCATTTCAATTTATTTGTGAATTTAAAAGATCTTTTTCAGCAAAGTACACGGAGGAAATAATTTTGATCCAACTGCAAATTTAGAGCTTTCCGACGTGGAAATACAGTTTGAATCACCGAAAAAAAGGAGGAAACTGAATCTGACTATAAAACTGCTGATTTCGGTAGTAAAAATGCGTTTTATTATTTTGCATTAAATACATATAAAAAAACGTCAAAAACGCAAGTGTGAGTTGGAATTTAGTCAGCACTCAGGAACCTAGTGTTTCCTACATATTTACAAATTTTAAGGAATATGAGGGTGCTCATTTAACACGTTCGCCTAAAGAATTTTTAGATTCATTAGAAAGTTAATAGCAAACATTTATTTCACGTTTTCCCAATTTGTACTTTTGTAATAATTTTCAAATTTTCAAACCTACTTTGGCTGTAAAAATCTAAACAAAGAATTTCTTATAAAATTTTATGTACGTGTTCGAGTGTATCTATAGGCGTATTTTTTTGGGAAGTGAGTATAACAAAACCAAAAGTGAGTATATCAGTTTTGCATGTAAAACCAAAAGTGAGTATAACAAAACCAAAAGTGAGTATACCAGTTTTGCATGTAAAAGTAAAAGTGAGCTAGCTATGGATTCCCAAAAAAATAGGCCTTATGACATTCTCAAAAAATTCAATAAAATAATCAAAAAGCCAACAACAATCAAAAGTATCTTAGCGTAACACACAATGTGATTATAATTTTATATTTAATAAAAATGTATGACAAACAAAAAAATCCTTTTTTTAACGGAGCACCCTGTGCCATTCTGCGAAAAAATACTTCTCCTCGTTTTTCTCTCTCTCACCACAACACTTCTTATATCCGTCCAAGCGTTTGCTAATGGGGTGAGTAATCACTGAATTGCATTGCAATTCCTTTTTGTTTTTATTTATTTATGTATTTGATCGATACCTAATAACGACACATTAACCTATGTATGTGTATATGCTTCCATACAGGTTTGGTTTGCACACTTTCTTACAAATGTGAATGGTAGAAACGGAGAAACGATGTTTTTTCTCTGTTCTCTGTTCACTCACTTCGTTGGCTCAACAGAGCTGCTTGCCGTGTGTTTTGTAAAATGACTGAGAAAAATATCGATTTTGATCTCCAATTTTGCAATTCCGATTTCGATGATTTTTTCGTTCTAAAGGTATTGTTTTTTTGACACACAAACATGCTACAAAAGAATACCTTTCCAGAAAAAAAATAATCATCAAATTCGGTGTCGACAGACTCGAGTTATAAACGGACAAACATATTTTCAACTTTCTTTTATAGATATAGATTAACATAAGCAACATTCAAAATCAAAACATCTGAAAATACTATTTAGTTGTGGCAGGCTGGCAGGTAGTTTGCTCTTTATGGTGCAAGCAAAGATAACAAAAAAACTCTCACTCTCACTCTCACTCAGTCTCTCACAGGCACATCCTGTCCTGTCAGCAGTTTTGCTGAGCTCGCTGAATGTTGCAGAAGGTGTGTCTGCTTCAACAACCCAACGATTGTACTCGTTTTCGTGGCGTTTTCATGGAAAACGACCTCCAACAACTCGTTTTGAAAACTGCAATATGTATGGGAAAACTTCTGTTTTCGAGGAAGTTTTCGACTGTTTTCGCGAAAACCCAATTTTCGGCTTGGTGTGAAAAGGGGATTAGTTCCTGTGGCCTATTTCACCAACTTACAAATTGTTGTTTAGAGGCATTTTTTTTAACAAATTTGTTCAAAAATCGATTTTTTCTGTTTCACTAAAATTTTGTATTACAAAATTGTTTTTGTTGTTTACAAAGGGAAATTTGTAGAAATTTCATTTTTTCCGTTTCACCAAAAGTTAAATTTCTTTGTTGCTTACAAGTACAAATATGTTAAAATTCATAATTTTTTTCAAGTTTGTGTTTCACCAAATCAAGAAATTTTACAAATTTGTTCAATTACTGAAAATTTCTTATAATAGAAAGATCGTGTGTCGATTTAGTAACAATTTGTTATTTTTCAAAGGAATCGCTTCTTACACCTAAAAATATCTACGTCAAAAGCATAGTAGCACCGATAGTGTGTAAGTTTTTGCTAAATAGACGAAGACAAACTAATGACCACGCATTAACTACGACATTTCAGATTCTTTTGTTTTCAATGAAAAGTTTCGGGTTAAAAGTGCGAAGGCGGAGGAAATAAACGACCATTCACATGAGAGCGAACGTACGAATTGATGAAATGCGAAGAAACCATTTTCGATGCATTTATAACAGAAAATTGCACATTTTACTATTTACTATTATTAGATAAACCACTAGAGAAATTTCTGATGTCTGAAATTCGTGAACTGTCGCGACCATGAAAAGTGCTTATGTGAACGAACTGTCCAAACTCGTGAATATTCGTTCGTTCGTAGCAGCGCCGGATTTACATTTTTTGAGCCCTAGGCCTTTACAACAAATGGTGCCCTATTTTATTATCTGGTAAATATTGTCTTTGACAATGGACCGTACGAATAAGCAATTGAATTGGTGAGTGGAAGAACAGTACAAGCGCCAAAAAAATGATTTTTAGCCTGAAATAGCCAAAATGCTCTACGTATGTAAACCTACCAACCAGCAAAATAACAGTCCATTTAAAAGCCGAATGTTTACAAAAATAGGCACGTTGTTCGCTGATTGTGTGGAAGAATAGTACAAATCACGTGCCTATACCGTTGTATGTTACAGCAACCGAACTTGCAGGAGGCTTCACGTCACATACTTTTAAACTACTGAGGCCAAATGTTAGTTTACAATCACTAACTACAAGATTATATAAAGAACCACTTCCTATAAATGAAAAAAAGATTTTCGCCATAGAGAAGGTAATGCAATATTCTTCTGGAGAGATGTTGGAGTTTTTTTTTCATATAATATCTCGGAAATCTACTAATGATGCTGCAGAATAATAGTATTACTCTATACAATTTTTTTAAATTATAATTCATTATACTAAAATAATATAAAAAATCTAAATTTTTGTAATTGAGTGGAAGAACAGTACAAGTACAAGGACTTCTTGTCTAAATATTTCCTGTCAGTATAGAATTTTGTGAATTATTCATTCATGAACATATTGGGGAACAGGGATACTTCAAATCCCTCATACATTATTATACAGAAAAATAAATAGTTTTTCTGTGAAATAGTTTTTTCTGTTTTTCTCAAAAGTGATATTTTGTACATGTACTGTTCTTCTACTCATCAATTCAATTTTAATCATCAATATTTTGACGGCCACAATAGCTAATTTCAAATGAAAATATTCACCATTGTGAATGCCTGGACACTAAAAATGATTTTTTTAGTATCGAGTAATGGTAAAGGCGCACGAAATGATGTCAGGCTTCGCTACGTTCCATTAAATCTTGGCGTCGACTTTAAACCAAAAAACAGTGACTGGGACACGTCAAATGTAACGCTTGGCGAGTTTGTTGTGCAAGTGTTTTTATTTAGGATTTAAAAAATGTGTCGGTCAGCGGTTGATTTAAAAATTTGTTGGTAGATTATAAGTTTGTCTGCATTGCCCACTTTGAATATACATACAAGGTGTTTCGAAGTTAATACTTTGGGAAATGATTCGTGGGTATAATATAAGAAAAATAGTTCTACAGTTAGCGCCTATCTCCAATGTGAATATAATTTGCTAAGAATTTAAGAAAAGGATTACTTTGGTGTAAGCACCTTGACCCAAGATAATACAAAGAGTTCAGCAGTGTATAAACTAGTGACAAATATCTCACATATTCTTCTTTACCACCAATGGATCCCCGTAAATTTGCAAACCGTTTTCGAATTCACATACACTTTCTATAGATTTTCACATTTTCTTCTTATTTCATTCCCTGACAATTCCTAGATTGAAATTCGAACCTAAGCCAAGCATTTCACACGATATGTACATATACGTGACGTGTCGCTTGGGATTCTCAGATGAACCCGCCGCCGAACAAAATCTTCTTCCGGGAAATTCGAAGCGAACGAAATGCGGACTGTAGCATTTTTGGGGTACAGTGATAGATATTAAACAAGTAAAAGTGTTATCATCGGCCTGGCCGATGCTTTGATACCCTCCACTGAATAAAAGTCTTGCAAAATGTTTGCCACGCGAGTTAGTATGTGTCTAACATTAGTTTTGTATGGGAGGTAGCAGAACTACTTTACCGACATAGACAATTTTCAATATCAACCTGACGACGGTTAAAAAAAGTCCTTTCATAGAATTTCATTCACCTAAGTCGATTCGTTTGGACGCTAAGGTGTTTTCAACAGACAGAGAGATACATGAGTCGAATATTGGCTTTGTATAGGAGGTAGCAGAACTACTTGACCGACATGGATCATTTTTAATACCAACCTGACAACCGTAAAAATAAGACCTGTCACTCAATTTCAGTCGCCTAGGTCGATTCGTTTGGACGCTATCGTGATTTCAACAGGCGGAGAGACACATGGGTCTACTAATGGTTTTGTATGGGAGGTAACAGAACTACTTGACCGACATAGCCCATTTTCAATACCAACCTGACGACGGTAAAAAGAAGTCCTCTCACCAAATTTCAATCGCCTAGGTCAATTCGTTTGGACGCTATCGTGCTTTCAACAGACAGACAGACGGACATGGCTAAATCGATTCAGAATGTGATCCTGATTCAGAATATATATACTTTATAGGGTCTCCGGTGAATCCTTCTTGGCGTTACAAACGTAATGGCAAAGTGAATATACCTTCCTGTGGAGGGTATAAAAATATATTCCGAAATTGCGGTAGATCCAGCACATTGCGGCAGAAGTTACACACATAGGCGCATAGTTATGTCTATTTATAAAAAAAACCAAACCAAACGAAAACTGCAAGCAAGGAACAGCAAACTATATGTAAAAATGTATACTACTACAACTATTATTATGAATGCCTAAGACATTAATCTGTATTTAAATATTTAGAAGAATTTGGTAAAGTGTTGTTTTAACCCTTCTGTCAATTATAGCTTTTTATACCTTCCCGAGGGCGTAGTGGTTAGTGTGCTGGACTAATGTGCGAGGGATTCCAGGTTCGATCCCCGGAAAATCACAAATTACATCTTAAGGTTTTTTCTACTGCGCCACCTCTCGCGAACGTCTGACAAACATGCGAGAGTATAACTGTCCTGAAAAAGCTTCTCAATTCATCCATTCGGACTCGGCATAAAATTGTAGGTCCCTTCCATTCGTCCCAAAAATAGAAACAAACACACAAACGAATGGTTGCGAGAAGCTAGGCCTAGGGTGTCTACCCGTCTGTTGCGCCACCTATTTATTTTTTTTTTATAGATACCTTCCCGTCAACCATAAGGTCTGGACCTGCACACATTTTGCATAAAAATAAAACTGACAAAACAGAAAATGTAAGAGAACTTATTTCGTTTTTTAAAACCCTTGATTTTTATAACCCACGGATTCTTCATTCGCTATTCTATCTGCAGTGTTACCAACGACATGACCTACGGATTACGAAACCACAGAACATTTGTGTTGACTATCATGGAATTTCAAGAAGCTGTGGCCATTGTTACTTAGAGAAAACTCGGTTCAAAAGTCGCAAAGGTCTGGCCAGCCAACGAGTACATTAAAAAAAAAATTATTGAATCACAGCAAATATTTTTGTTGACCCTATCCTGAACTTTCAAGAAGCTATTGGCATTATAAGTCAGAAAGGTCTGGCTAGACCTCATAGTTGACAGAAGCTTTAAGTGATGAAGAATAGTAAGAATTGGAAGGATCGTCATAAATTCAATTTCAATTGTTGCGTTTGTTTTGCAGTTTTCGTGGTGCCCCATCTGTCGTGATGCCCTAGGCCTGGGCCTAGTTGGCCTAACGGTAAATCCAAGGCTGGTTCGTAGTTAGTTGGTCGCTCTCATATGAACACGAACAGTTCTTAAGGCAGTCTGAAAAAAAATTTTCACTGACACCGATACATCAATTTCTCAGGTTATAAAATTTGCCGTTAAAACATTTTTCTATCTGTTAATTTTGTACTTTGAAATTATCAGTTAGAAGAATTACAAAAATATGAAAAATATTTGTTGTTTACAACTCTGAAAATTAAATGGTGAAACGGTTTTTTTTCTGCTATTTGTAAATAACAAATACAATTTCCCTTTATTTTTTCTCTTTTTAACAAATTTGTTGGAATTAAGTTTTGTGAAACAGAAAATCAGTTAACAAATTTGAAAATGTAATCAACAAATACAAATATGTAATTATAATTGTAATTTGGGGAAATAGGCCCCTGGTCACTGTGATATCCTATTAAACTGTGCAGCAGACGAACTATAGCAAGACAAGGTGTGTATGCACTACTGTCGTATGTTAAAAAATAATACACGCGAATGCAGCAGGCAAAGCAAGTCGTAGATGGAAACGTCTAGGCTACTGCGATACTGCTATAGGCTCACCTGACTAATTCTGGATACAAAAAGATACAATGAGGAATGAGCCCCTGTAACTCAAAAATACCTAACATCTCAAAAGTCAGTAATGGCATCTCCAGGCACTGTATCCTGGTAAATACGCACATAGTTTGCCATACTTTGACTGCTGCGGAAACTGCAGTACATCACCCACTTTCTCTGCAGCTGCCTTAATTTACTTAAATCTATCCATTATTATAGTCATGTGAAAAATAATAGGGACACATTGCATACATTGTATACCTCGAAAACCAAAAAATCGAATGAGCTCAAACCATCTTCTATGGTGTGAAACCCGATGACGTTATATCTCGATAACCTCTGGGCCGCCAAGTCGATATATTATCATTTCTCGCATTTTACGAAAGAATATTATTACCTTCTTCGACAGTCTTGGAATTGGAAGCCAAAGTTTTTAAAATTTATTAATTTGATAAAAATAATGAAAGTCAATAATATTGCCTAGGCCAGGGGTTCCCAATCTTTTTCATACTGCGACTCCCTAGAGAGGTTGAAATATTTTTGCGGCGCCCTTCTAAAAGCAGAGATATGAGAGGTTGATCATACCAAATATTCACTAAAAGGTTTTTCAATAAGGACGGGTAAATGTTGAAATATTGTTGTCCCATATTTATGCAATTTTGTTTATTGACATACCCGCATTCATCCAAAAATACGCCTCGACGGCAAAGATGATTTTTCGGCCAAAACTGAGGTTCTCTTGCAAAGGCAAACGCCCCGAAGCCAAGTTAGCAAACAAACGGGTTTGTCTATGTTCATTAACTTTGAGCTCCTGGATTAGCTGGATCTTGTACTGGCGTACAATGCAATACGTACGATGCAAAGTTCGCCAAAGGCCGATTTCTTATGCGCGTCGAATTGACTGCCTCGAGTTCTCCTGTACACTGTCATGAACCACGGCAATGTTCGACGAATCTGGCTGGCAACGACCCATAGGTACCAATGAAAAACCCTTATTTAATTTTAAGTGCCAGGTAAATACGAGTGACAGCCACGAAGCAAGTCTGGCTGAAAATACGGGAAACACAAACGCGTTTAATATTCGACTATTGGATTTCGCTTCGACCCTGCTCTTAGTACTCGTAAAGAGAAACGAAATGACGCCCCAGGGCTTCGCGACGCACAGTTAGGGAACTCCTACTCCTGGCCTAGGCAATACAATTTCTGAAAAAACAAAAAATGTTGTGTACCACAGAGCATTACAATAAAAACAGTTTATCTATTTAACTATTTTGCATTACGAAGTGTGCACGGGCTACGTTAGTAAATAATAAATAAATAGGTGGCGTAAAAGGCGGGTAGACAGCCTAGGCCTAGCTTCTAGCAACCATTTGTTTGCGTGAATTTCTATTTTTGGAACGAATGGAAGGGACCTACAATTTTATGCCGAGTCCGAACGGCTGAACGGCTTTTTCAGGACAGTCATTTATACTCTCGGATGTTTGTCAGACGTTCGCGAGAGGTGGCTCAATAGAAAAAAAACTTAAGATGGAATTTGTGTTTTTCCGGGGTTCGAACCTGCCACAGTAGTCCAGCACACTAACCACTGCGATACTGCGCTTACCATTAACTTATGGTATACGCATATTCAGAAGGTACGTACAACTATACATATTTCGGTGTGTTTCGTGCGGCGGGATGCGTGTACTGTTTGTGTTGTTTCACAATTGATAGCTGTCGGGAGAAACCCAATGGATTATCGCAGAAAATATCTCTTAGATGGCATCCATCGAGTAGAAACGTTTTGTTTTGATTTTTTACTGTTAGAAGAAAAATGGGTGACTTGTTCGGTTCGCAGCTTATTATCGAGGACCACGATAAGAATAATAACGATCCAAGGCATCATGATGATTCGCAGGAGTCCAAAGGAAATATCGAAGAGTTTTGGCCAATTCACGTTGGAGGATAGTAAGGCAAAGTGCACCAATCCTTTAAAACCAATTTGGCTAAACATTGCTCCAGTAAATCCGGCCAAGCCACCAACGAATTGACTGAGCCTGTTTGGAAGTACATACTATTTCAAACAAATGCTGTTTTTATTATTATTTTTTTCAATTACCTAGTATTAGACCAAACAAAAAATTAAATTTAATCAATGAAATGATGATTAAAATACATACGATTACACGTACCTACACTTTACCAGAATCTAATTTAAGAATCTGTGCAGTTACTTATGTTTATCATCTCTCTCTCTCTTTCTCTTCGTTCACTTCATTCAAAGGATTTCAAAAATATTTACTCAACTGTTCTACTTAAGCCTCGCAGCTTGGCGCTTATCTACTAGCAAATACAACTGAGTACCTACCTACTTTTTTCACAGTGATCAGTGAGTAACTTATAAATAGGGATGAAGATTGTGCTACTCCTTCTAGAATTCTATTAGCCTGCAAACCATTCACCTCATTCCTAGAAACTATTCTATTTCTAATGAAGCACCTTTCAGCTTCGTCAACGAAAGACATTTTCCATCTCTTTGATATTTGATTTCACACTTGTTTCTACCGCACCTGCCTGAAGGTATCCTTCTTGGTAAATATAGTTCTGTCAATTATTTCATTCGACACTTTCCTTTCATTTTGAGTTTTCCCCACTGACAGTTGTCGCTCATTAACATCCTTAAATTATAATTAAAACCAAATTTCAACTTGAATTAAAATCACCTCCCTAAGTGCCAACATCAACGGCAATGGCAACCCATATCATTGTTATGTTCGAGCAATAGAAGCAACTTGTTCCTTAACCAAGTTAATTCCATAATCCCTTCCCAATTTTGGAAAACCCCGCTAATATATCGCGTTAAAATCAGGAGTGGAACTCTTACTCTCTCTCTCTCAATCCTTTATACTCCATAGTTATTTGAAAAGCACCACTATCTACCATACGATACCAAAGCATTTCTTGCTTTGTGGTAACGTGGAATCACCTTAAATCGAATCCAATTAAAGTTGAATTTTCCAGTGTAGTGGTGCTCATGGGAACAACTTCTCAACTTGTACTCCCACTTTCATCAACAATAATGCCAGCTGGCATTGCGTGGCACCGCCATCGTCGTCGTCGGCGGCGGCGTTGGGAATATCCATTATTCAAGGCTCTTATCGGAAGCTCATGTGACACACTAATGTTCGCATTTAACAAATTGAATAAAGGAACCACCACCACTCCCACAAACATTAACCCTCATAAACAACCCCCTTGGAAAATGTATGTAATTTCCAACCCTTTTTTTTGCATTTCCGTTTCACGCTGCCTTCATAATGTTCCGCTGAGATAATGTCAGTTACTTTTTTTGTATGTCTCCTCCAGGATGCCTGATGCCTATGGAAAGAAGGAATTAAAAAAAAAAATACGCAACCCATGATGATAGCGTAGCGAACTGGGTGAGATGGCTAGTATAGCAGTAGCAGGGCACTGCTAACAAATGAATCGCAATAAATAAATTGAAGCTCACAATGTTACACTTTAAATTGAATTGGCCGTATCGTGTGTAGCTGACTTCATTTATTTACGTCAATTGTCGGCTATCCGTCCATCCAAGGCATGTCAGGCTCAGGAGATGCGTTGTGAAGGAATTCTTCCCTTTCACCCATTCCTTCATGTCATTGCTCGTTTAGGGCACACTGCAATTGACTAAGGACATTAGTGAAGTGAACCTGACGAGGAAAGATTTGTGTCTACAGCATATCTACTCCCCACTTGTTTTACACTGTGTGAGCCATGTGTAGTGATGCTGTTCGTCAGACGATTACGTAGGCTCTTGAGCTACATCAAAGCAAGTGAACTAGAAAACACCCTCGTTTCGTTGGATAAAACATGACATAGGGGCGTAGCTGAGTCTGAGAAAATAACCCCTAGAATGTGTATCTTATCATCGGTCGGCCGGTTTATGGGTATAACATTCCTGTGAATTGAGAATTTATTTTTTTGTTTTCTTTTTGAGGTATGGAGAAGCAGTCACGCAGATTCCATCAGTATTTCAACGGATTGTGTTTCTGTTCCTCTTTTATTTTCGGGGTATCGTATAAACATAGTCGAGATTGATGGCGGACATTAACCCGGTTTGAGGTTAGTCATTTCTACTGTTGATAAAATCATGAACCTATGTATTTCAAATAATCCTTTGGTCTACTTAATACTGGTTCACTGTTTATATAACAAAAAAACAAAACATTTTCAAATGACGTAAAATATGTTTTACATAAGCCTGCCAGTTCTGCTGGCTGTACGATACGATAAGCCAGTGGGTAGAGCTTGCGTACATGGACTTAGAAAGAAAAGAAAAGAAAGAAAAGTTCGTCGACGGATTTTTGGTTCTCTGTGGGGGGAGGGTGAATAGAGAAGAAGATACAACCTCGAACCCTTGCTATACCAAGATGTGGACGTAGACCAAAAAGCCATAATACGTCGACTCCATATTGGCTCGGCCACATCAAGCGAATGGAAAATAATGCTCAAGTTAATAGGATCTTCGATTCCCAGCTGCCAGGTTTTAAGACCAAGCCATCGTGGATGCCAGAGCTCTTGGTCTGGATACCTGGAAGCAGCGTGCCAGGGATCGAGGAGGACGGAAGGCTGCAGTCTCACAGGCAGAAGCTCTTCACGGGTCGGGAGCCCTTTAACTTATTACATATTTTTAAATCAAATTTGAATAATATGAACTGCCTGCTGGTGTATATAGTATGCATAATGATACCAACTCTTGCTCGATAGAATCCAGTATATTTAGTATTATCGGTTTTTTTTATTAAAATCTAAAATAATTGCAGTATATTCAGTTCATCTACTTTTTCATTTTCATTCAAAAGAGTAGGTACAATAAGGGAGGAGTATACAATTGTTTTATTAATCTAAGTAATTTGCTAAATTTAGCAAACTGCATTGACATCAGACTAACATCAACTGACTGCGCGGCTCTGTTTGCGATTTTTTCATAGCCTTTAGATTTTTTTGCGTCTACAGAAAATTTTGGTTCGCCTTTATGCCGCTGGCGGGATGCCCTGCCCACACCACTTCGCACGCAGCTTGGTGGGCCAACGTAACGCGTGCGATTTTTATGTAAGCAGGCCTGAAACACAATATGAATGCGCGCACATAAAATCCAAAATTATGTGCGCGCATTCACATTGAAATGTGTGTGTTTCATTTTTTGCGACTAAACAGACGCGCGATTGAAATCGCATGTGTGTTTCAGGCCTTAGTGGTTAGTGCCTTCTTGTGTTCTAAAGACGCCAAATGTTTTTCGATGTCCGATTTCTCAGCTAAAGTTTTCTGAATTCCGAATTTAACGCGCACTTTTCACGGGTTGGTACTTACCATTTTTTTAAATTGAAATAAACCGTTGAAAATTTAACGAGAACAAAACGATGACAAAAATGAAAAAAAAAATAAGTTTGTGGTCTGTATGTAAGTGTCTGGTGAATGTGTGCATTGAACATACGCCCGAGTGTTAATTTTTGAAAGAGCTTTTTCAACCACCCTTATTCCGAGCGACAGTATACTTTTACAACGTTTGTCATAACAACTCATAATTGAAGGCATTTCATTTTACAAGACTTATTTAACAACTTCGAAGATAGGGTACGACGTCGTCGGTAAGTAATTCATATTCCACGTACGATCCGAACCGTCAGTCAGAAAACGGACAAACATTCATTTGAAAAACTCAATTTAATAAATTATTTTAATATTCAAAATGATTTTTAGAATGTCTAATAAAATCTACATTGGACATAATAAAATAGATATTAAGCTCGTGGAAAGTGCAATGTCCCATTCAGTTTCGGCGATGTTTAACTTGCTGTGCGATCCTTGGCTGAAGGTATAGCTACCAGAAGGGTGTACCTAGTAATACATTTTAATTGAGGACTAGCCCAGCTCACACTCTACAAAAGCTTTAAAGAGATGCTAACAAAAATTGTCAGCCAATAATTTCCATCCCCTGATGGTGGTAAAGGCTCGATTGTAGCTATATATACTTCCATTCGATCTTGGCGACCACATTTAAGACTCCCCATTTAAAAACCCTTTGCCAACGAAGGTTTTTTTTCTATCGATTCCACCAAACTCTTTAATGGTTTTTAGTTTGTTACCTTTAACCATTGCAAATAATCTAATTTAATTTAATTTTTTTTTTTAATAAAATTAGCAATTCAAGAAAAGTTACATTTTCAGTCACTAATTTGTTAACAACAAAAACCGTCGTTTTCTGGCGTTCATAGCCTTAAAGAATAAGGGCGAATGTACGTAGCACGCATTCATAAAATACTGATAGAATTTATGAAATTACAGTATAAAATCCAGTATTGAAATTTATCCAGTATAGTTGGTACCATTAAGTATGCAGCATGATTGTACACGGCACCTCAAGTATTGTACCTACAACATGTAAATTTCCACAACAATTTTTAACAGAACCAAGAAATCCCACAAGAAAAAATCTAACGTGGTCAAATCATTAATTGCTACCTCTCTCCATTGTCATTTCAAAAGAGGTATGGTAATGATGGCATCGTCCCAGATCCTGAAATTTTGCTTATTGTGATGTACCCTTTCATCCAAAATTGGGACCCAAGTCCCGACGCTCTCTACAAGCGCATTGCGATTTTTTTTTCGGATTTCATCCACTCCTTCAGGTTCAGGTTTGTTAACTTTGGCGCAAAAGTCTCCGACAGATTTATTTGCTCAAAATTATTGGTAATGTTAGCTTGCCTGGAGCTTTGCGCTCTCGACAGCTTTGCCTTTGATTAACCAAAGTTTTATGCTGCCGGAGCGCCATTTGTTGTCTATCTTTAGAAACAGATTCGAAACTGGAATCAGTCGACCCCTCATTGTTCTGCACAACCGTTGTCTCTACTCTAGATCTTCCTCTGCGAATTCAAAATTCGATTCAGTTGACTTCTCGCCGTCCTGCTAAACCGTTTCCTATATAGGTCTGCATCTGCTTCATTACCAGCAACTGCTTCATATTTTATCGGAACCCTTCTTGAACTGACTTCCCTCCGATGAAAAGACAATTTTTGTGTCTTTTTATCAGCACTCCTCGCCGGAAAACTTGACTCGTCGAATTTAACATTCATCGCAATTACTATTTTACGTGAATCAGAATCCCAAAGTCTATAACCATTTATTCCGTATCCAGCCATCATCATCGCCTTGCTTTTAGCATTCAATTTGTCCCTCTTTTCTTTCGGTAAAAGCGCAAATGCTAAGCAGCCAAAAATACGTAGTTTTTTAACATCATACCTCTACAGGAGTTTTGCCAACAACGCACCTCGATGGACTCCTATTCAGCAAATAATTTGCAGTTAGTATACTGCTTCTCCCCACATTTCCTTCTTTACGCCAGAATCCATCATCATAGTCCTATAGCTCGCTCCACTACGCTTGGAATAAAGCTCTCTGCAACGCCGTTTTGCTTTGGACAGTAACCCACTGTAGGTTCCAGTTGAATACCTTTCTCCTTATAAAATTTCTTTTGCTCATTCGTCAAATATTCAGTACCCTGATCACATTGCAAGTACCTATGTAAACTATTCCGCACCACCCAAACTTTACTTTCACATGGCTTTCAAAATTTTTAAAAACACTTGAACACCTCCGATTTTTGCCGCATCAAAAACAACTGAGCAAAATGACTATAGTTATCAACAAAAGTCACAAAGTACCTTTGACCTTCATGTGTACCTACTTGGTGTAATGGGTCCGCTCCGCATACATCGGTATGAACTCGTTCAAGAATCCTTGTAACCCACGGTCTTTGCCTTGAAAAAGGCTTTTCTAACCTTCTCCTGACCTGCTTCTGATTCTGTGACCATGTTTCCATACTTCATTTTCTCCAAATACGAGTCATTCACTTCACTTGACCCAACTTGCGATGCGTCAATTTTACATAAATTTAGTTGAGGCGACGGAGTTCCTTTCTTGTTTTAACACGCAATTTGCAAGGTCTCAGCGCGTCCTTAGAGCTGCCCCATGTAATTATATCCATACTCACACGTGAGCTTTAAAGAGACGCATGTGAATATAGAAATCCTAATATGCAAATCAAGCTGCATACTGCGACTTCAGATTCGGTATGTAGATACACCTGAACTATATCTAGAGTTAATCTGCCAAGCTAAAGCTAATTCCTTATGCTTTTCACTCCAAAACTCGGCTGGGGACTTGTGAGTATCCCCTCTCAGCAGACATTGAAGGGGCTACATTATTTGACATAAAGAGTTTCCACCCATCCGCAAGGGTGTACTGCAATATACAAAAGTTATTTCCGGTCCTAAGCATCCGACCGTCAGAAGTTTAGAAATGGTTTTATTATAATTAAAAAAAATACAATCTCAGACTTTCAATCAAATAATCGCATTACCGTTGATACCTATTTAAACATGTTTATTGGAATCAATAGCTATAAGGTCCAAAGGATACTTACATGTATTGTATATGCCACAACTTCTTACCTCTTATTTAGAATGATAACCTTTTTTTTATGCCAAACCCTGTTGAGCATTAAAGAATTTATTTTTTATATCAAAAGAGTTTTATTATTCATTACGGCCTGTTGAGAAATGGTTTGTAAATATATATATAAAGCTATTCTATTGCTGTTGCCCTGCAATTGCCAATATTATGTTCCATACTTTATCGCAGCCAACACACCAAAGTGTTTATCCTTGAAGCGTCAAGTTGATCCTTTTCACAGAATGTCACATACACAACACTTCACTTTTAACATAAAAATAAACCTCGAGTGAAATAAATATTCGTACTTTCCAAACATTACCCTAGTCAAGTCGAGAGTATGTTTATGTCAACGTCTTTCGCAAGGACACTCCAACTCCGCAGTATGGATCACACGAAATAAGAGACGAGTCTCGGTTTTTTTTTTTTGTCCTGCTTAAAAAGAACGTTTCCCTTTCCAAATTGTCGGATATTTGAAATTATTCTCTCTTTGAATTACAGATCTGCGACATTGACGACGACAGTTCCAAGAGGGTTACAATGAACATTCACAGCAACTGAGAAAGGACACATCCTTAATATTATTTCACATAACATCTACAGCGAAAAGAAGTGATTAATGTATCCTATGTGACTTTGAATGTCTTGTAAAGTCAATTATCTTTGGGTTGACATTTTATGGTTATGAATAAAAAAAAATCTATTCTTCCACTTTATTTAAAAAAAAAAAAAACAAAAAAAAATGTATATAAGCTCATGCTAAAGTGGGCGTTTGATATGGTGGGCGGATGATAATATCAATAAAATGTTCATCAAAATTTTATTGCATGCAATTTGAGAGACATTAAATATGACAGGCAGCGCAAATATCCCTTCGTGCAAAGGCGGCGATACCACTAGGGTATTGCGAAAATATTATAACGATGATAAAAGCAAAACCTCTCGATTGGTTTTTATTGCACGATTTATAGGCCCATAGCTGGGTTCATCGTTGTAATTGCATGCGAGCAAACAGTGTGCAGGGATCTGTTGAAAGTTATTGCACGTAAAAGTCAGAAGGGCATAATGTATCTGTACTGTATCTAGTTATACGAGAGTTGTGCTCGCCTCATGCACAAGTGGTTATTCCTTCAATTTCTTTGGAATGTTTTTGAATTTTGTTTGACTCTGCGGTCAAATGGGAGAAAATGAGTTTCACTTAATCCTGGAATCGATACAGGGCAAGTATGAGCCGTCATGCATTGATGCGAAATGATTAAAGATGACAGAGTTAACTTGTCAGAACGGATCGTTCTGGTTCAGGTGACATCGGCTATGGAATTAATATCTCAATTAATGATCTTGGCACATCATGTTTAGAAATGCTTAACGATATATGGATAGTGGATTTCGGGTTAACATCGGGTTAAAATAAAGTTAAAAAAAGTCCATTTAGCCAACCAGTCTCTGTGCGATGGACATTGAATTTCAAATTACCCAAAGCGTTCAATTAACTTCAAAAGAACGTAGCTATTTAACTCAGCTGTGGGTTATTTATTAGATGGAAATATACATTTTGTCTCATCAGTTTTGAGCAGAAAACAAAGTATGGATAAATACCTATAATGCCATAGTTTTAGTTAGTTTATGTAAGACCTATCACTATGGCGGATTTAGGAGAAAAGCAAGGTAGGTATACGGTAATTATACCAACTGTACTGGATTTTCCAGTACCATACTACATCGTATCGTACATCGTATGTCGAGGTACTGGATACGTTTTCATACTGGATTTTATACTGGATTTTCATAAATTTTATCAGTGCATAGATACTAAGAATATTGAACAAGCTCTTTCAAAAATACAAACTCACGACACTACTTAGCACGACAAAAAACGAGAACTGTCAAAATTTGTTTTATGCTGATCAATGAACAGTGTTTGTCCATCGTTTTGAAGTGAAGAATTTTATTCATAGTTGCACAGAAATGACCGTTTGATATGATCGCAAACTTTTCAGCACTCCTCAATCAATTCGCCTATACGAAGAGAAACTGCTCGGCTGATAAACTAGATAACTGGCGCTCCAAAAATCTGCCAACAGACAAGCGATGGATTGAGATTTTCAAACATAATGGGGGTAAAAAAAGTTCCCTTCCTTCAAATCGCAACGATTATAGGGCACATTTTGTATTTTTCTGGATCGTCGGTTTCGGTCGAGAGTATTTTCGCAAAAGCGAATAAAATTTGGAAGGAAGAGTCATCGCAGATTCATATATTTCTACTCTTTCTTCCATATTGCAAATCAAATGCAACATGGAGTTGAATTGCCTTGACTTCTTAAATTTTTTAAAAACGGAACCGGATTTGCTGCGGAAAATTTCGTCTCAAGGCAAGTATGCTTTTAAACAATCGACGGAGCCGCAATCAGCTGAAGCTACTCAGATGTCAATGCAGTTGTACACTTTTAGAATAAAGTAATAAAAATGAATATAGGTATTGAATTTATACTAGATTTTAATTTAAAAAAAAATATATTTAATATACTGGATTTCATATAAGAAGAGTTGGTATCATTAGCGTATACGTATAGTAGGTATCAGATCAAAATTTTAAAGTAAGCCGTACACATACAATGTGCTATGAAGGTATCAGGCGCGAAGCGTCCATATATTAAAGGGAAGCAGTGCTTCCGTAAGAATTTCAAAAAAGCGATATCTTCTTTAATAAAAGACTTTTAATTTTAAGTTTAAAGTTGAGTGCTTCAGCTTCCCAAAAAGTCATGCTTCGTGCCTGGTAGGTATGTCTATTGTCTACAACTGGAAAATCAAACATTCTCAAAATATTAAAGCAATTCTTACATAACGCAGACTACAAACATTGCTGCCTTATTTTGGCCGAGTGGACAGACATTTTGATACTCTTTGTCCAGATTGAATAATAAGTTCTGCCTGACATCACAATTCTGTTCAGCTTCGCCGTTTAACAATCTTCAGAAGTGATGTTCTTAGCTCATCTCTAGAGATCTGTGTTTGGGTCTTATTACCTTGACACGTACTTTTTATCTTTAGCAGTAGCGCAGTCGCTAGTGTGCTGGACTACTGTGCGAGGGGTCCCATGTTCGATCCCCGGAAAAACAAAAATTACATCTTAAGGTTTTTTCTACTGCGCCACCTCTCGCGAACGTCTGACAAACATCCGAGAGTATAATTGTCTTGAAAAAGCTTCTCAATTCAGCCGTTCGGACTGGGCAGAAAATTGTAGGTCCCTTCCATTCGTCCCAAAAATAAAAACTCACACAAAACGAATGCGAGAAGCTAGGCTAGGGTGTCTACCCGCCTGTTGCGCCACCTATGTATGTATGTAAATTTTCTAAACAGTGCTCCTATAGTAGTATCTTTCTATTTCCTCGATCACACCTTTCTCGTGGTCTTTCTGTTTCCTTCTAAGAAGCTGATTTTCTTCCATTTTCTTTTCCTTATAGCTTACGAGCCCATTTCACCCTCTGCAGCATGTGATTGCCGGGACTCTTCATCAATTCAAGGGTTTTGGGGGGTATGGTGGGGTGAAACCTAGCACGACATCAGTATCCCTGATAAGCTTCTTGCCCTATCTTCGGCACTTGAAGCTCCCTTCATGGAACTTTTCGATAAGGTTGAGGGATAGATACGCGGTGAGAAAACCGCGTGCTCGCTATAAAGCAACGTTAGTTACCGCTGTAATGTCAATTGGCCTAAGACCATTTCCAGATTATGGGGTCTAGGCAATACTTTTATATCATACCAAAGATGTAATCTTTGCCTATTTTTCGCTGAAGTCACTAATGGCGATTTCATTGTCACAATTATTATTTTGCTTAGTCGAGGAGCTCGTAGAGACTGTCTTTGGTAGATAGCATCATATTTTTTCTCTGTGAGCGCGTGGGTCCATATTAGGTTAATGTTGAACTACCTATAAAGAACTCACCTCACTATAAATTTAACTCGAAATAAATCCGAATAGCTCATGTTAGGTGTCGTCGTTTACCTTGACTATTGACGATTGCTATTGATACAATCCAGAGAGCTTATGCGCCAAACAATATGTCCTCCTTCTGAGAGGCAAACGTTAGACTTCTGAGAATCGAATAGCCCGGAAATTCTGAATTTGTCTACCTTTCGTTCCTCTTGTGTGTCTCAATATGACTGAATTGCTTCACCACGTGCGAATCCTGTTTGCTGTCGCAACGATCCATTAGAAAGTTTCACTTGATAAAGCCACCCACTCCATTTTCAGTAACCAACGTGTCATACAAGGCCTTCATTAAATTGCAACCCTACCTCACTCGCAGGATTGAAATATTTTTGATCTATGTAGCGCTGTATAATACACTGAACCAAAAAGGTACGTCATATTAACAACAAAGTTCGTCATATTGAAGAAAAAGTTGTTATTTTTGTGCCAACAACCGTAGTTGTTAATATGATGAACTTGGGTTGTCAATTAAATTGGAATTAATTTAATGTTCATATTGACAATCGCCGTTGTTGAATTGATGAACGCAGTAGTCAAATTAGAGGAATTGATTTTCATAATGAAAATCGCAATTGTTAAAGTGAAGAACTCGATATTCATAATGAAAATCGCAATTTTCAATCTAATGAACGAAGTAGTTTAATTAAAGAATTAGATTTTCAAAATAAAAATGTCATGATTTAAAATAAAACACTTGCTAGATTAAGGAATTTATACTTACAGTGGAGTGTCAACATATTATATTGATAATGTGTGGCATATACTCCAGAATGCGTTTCACCCCGATGACCCACCACATCTGGCTCATCAGTAGACGAACCACCACATCTGCCTAGACGCACAGTTTACTCGACGTTTACCGAGACTATCATGTGTTTCATAGCCAAAAGTGACTGTGAACCATAAACCTAAACGTGTTTTCTTGAGTATTCATATTGACATCTGCGATTGTCCATATTACAACAAAGTTCATCAATGTAAAGATTTTGAAATATTGCACTTATGTGGTAGTCATTGTAACGACCCGTTAATAAACCGATACTACAACCAGTAGCACCCGAACGTGCCACCGATTGCCACCCCTGGGTGCCCATTGAGAAGCCAGCATCCGACCACCACCCGCATAAGGGCCACCAATGCCACTGATCGCCACCACTGGACAATATGTAACACACATCAGTGCCAAGAATCACCGTCAACATCGATTGCCACAAGCCGGAAAGCTCCACGAGTGCATACAACCCGAATCACGTCACACAACAACAACACCCATAGTAGATTTTATTTAGTGCAAATAATTCACACCGGCTTATTGTTGGAAAAAGCACGAGTACCTGGGAGCAAAATGACTTCGGCAGAACAGTTCCTTCAGAAATTAGTGCAATACATCAAGTGCTAATCCTGTTCTCCAGAGACTAGGACCATTCTCTAAATTTTTGGTAGGCGGACGTTTTGCTTGCAGAAACAGCCTTTGTAACCAGTGGACGTGAATTGTGAGATTACTCCAATCTGCCACATCTTGTCCTCGTAGTTAGAAACGTAGTTAGACAATACGTATACAAATTGTAGTTATCAGCCTGATTTGTTAAGTATCACGGAACCGATTAATAAAAAGGTGTAATGTTTACTCCAAAGTTCGTGTTTTTTTGGGGGCAACCCTGGAACCGACGAATATACCCCGGCTGAGGTAAAAACCACATCACATCATATTGACAACCCCGATTTTCAATTCAACAAACGCATTCTTCAATGTGATTACAATGAAAGTGCGTACATCATATTGAAAACTGTAATTGTTAATCTTACAACTTTTTTCATAATGTTAGGTACTAAGAATTGACAACAGCCCGTTCTTCATATTGACTATCCGGTTGTTAAATGGATTTGATATTTAAAAAAAATGTTCATCATATCAACAATTTGGTTCGTCAATATGACAATTTACAGTTAACAACTACCGATTGTCAATATGACAACCAATATTTTTTTCAGTGTAGGGGTTTAAATAAAAGTTTCTAATCAAAAGACAACCCTGAGTCGGCAAAAGAGATCGCTTTGTGCCACCAAGTCGCCTTCATGTCAAACAAAATATGTAAATATGACAAAAATATGTAGGTAAAAAATATGTAAATGTAACCCTTTTCAGGTTGCTTTAAAATAGGGTATTTATATATGCAATTTTTGCCACCACCGAATTTTAAGCTGCATTATGTTATGTATAAATCAGACACTAATCCATGTATCGTCAAGAAATATGTATTTCCTTTTCCGTATACTTCCGTACACTTCTCGACCCTGCCATCACATTGGAATGGTTATGACCACACAGCAACTCAGACCATTTCCTTGGAAGAACATTGATTGACAAATTAAAATACAAAAATCCTATGCCGCATAATATTCTCGTAAAAAAAAAACTCTCCCATTATTATCCCGAAACGTTTATGTGTCTTAACGAAATTTCAGCAAAGGCGCACACATAGGAGCATAATCGCTTGACATAAAATCCGGTTGACTATTAAGCCTCCTTAACGCACCCCTCCCACCCACTAGTCACTACAATAGCTCACACCAAAAACTGCCAAAAACTGAAGGCAATCAGAGAAAATCCTTCGCAAGGACCACAAGTATATCAAAATTAAGTGTGACATAAAAGTGTCACCATTACCAAAGAAATGACCATAGATGGTCCTGCCACTTCAGGACCATTTAACTGGAAATGGCATTGCCACACACAGTCAACAGCTCACGAAAGAACAATTGAAAATCCTTTTTTTGGTTTTTTTTACTCTAGGAAAAGAAATGAAAATTGATCTTATGTCTTTTTCCGCTATACTTTTGCCGCTATACTGGCAATGGCAGTCTATTTAGTGCAAAGCTTAACGAAGTAAATTGAAGCGAAGCACTTTTGTCGGGGTTAGGATTACCTACGAAAAGTCCAGATGACACATTGAGAGGATTTCCACAAGTAAGTCCATTTTGAGTTTTTAAATTCTCCCAGTATCAGCGTCTCGCACACGCAACGCATCCGCTCGGTGTCGGTTGTGTCGGTGGTCGGCTAATGTTGAAGGCCTTTTGTTTTAGCTCGGATCCTTGTGCGGCAATTGCCAAGTTATTTGGTGTGTCATAAAATATAATAAGATTGCTTCGCAACGATGACAACGCTAACGAAATATATTTCGGATCTGGAAATGGAGGTGTTTGGAGTGGTTTCACGTTTAAGTGATAATGATTGCGATAACGGTGTGATTCCATATTATGAATCACATGGGCAAATGTCCTTAAAGGGAACTTTAGGTGTAATTTCTAATTCCGGCGACGTGATTATTAGCCAGCGAAGATGGAGATAAATTAATAAGTAAGAGGCTGCAAGCTCTGGAACATTTTAGTTTTCGTCTTAAATTTCAATTTATACCTTGAGAGCTTCAGATACTAAAAAGGATTAAGTATACGTTACGCACTTCTTTTATAAACTTTAACAACATCAACTGTATTAACAATGAATTGTGATTACTTTTTATCGGGATTGCTGATTGAATTATATAATATGATCTTATTATATTATGATATTATGATAATATCCACTGCATAAAGGACTCCGCCACCTCAACCAATATCATCGGTTAAGCGTTTGCCAAACAGGAGCAGCGCTCCAGAGCTACGCTAAACAGCCCGGTTGCCAGGTTGAATCGGTATTTATGTAATCTTCAGCAAGTCGCTGCCCAAATAGTTCGGCTGGCAGGCCGGGTGATCGGGTGGACGAGAATCTTACCTTTCATTGTCCAGACTGAGTTTTTCTGCCTGAGCGCGGAGTATTGTTCGTCTTTGCCATTTTACACTCTGCGGAACTAATTTTTCTATGTCTTCAGTACCTACCTTCCAAAAGTTGAACAATTTGTAACTGGTAGTCTTGTTGGGATGATAAGTGCTTTATGACATTTTTGTAAATATTTCGAAAGAAGCACTTCATACTATTTTTAAGATTGAGTGATTCCCGTGCCTTTTATTTTTCCTGCTAATGTTCTTCCCACCGCCTTTGTTCGTACAGTTTAACAACTGCTATCGTCCTACCCACAGCGCCGATTTATAGACTAGTATTGGTACTTTTGCTGCATGTGATTAGAGGCCCTCTTCGTCAAATCACGCGTCTCGTGGAGATGGTTGGGAAAAACCTAACACGTTAGTTGCGGCATTTCTGATATAGGTTCTTGGTATCGATGACACTGATACTCGACACCTGATAAGGGCTTTATATATGTTCTCAATATAGATAAGGTAAGGGATACGCGATCAGCAAAGTTGTTTGCAATGGTATGGCAGCCGTTTATGGTAAAGAACTTTCTATGTTGTTACAACGTTTAAAATATTTGCATTCGTAACTTTTCAATGATCCATAAATACAAAGTTCGAGTCTATATTGGCAGTTCGGAGAGTAATAAAATATTTTAAAATGCTGGAGAAGTGCTTTACGACTGTCGCAACTTGATCGGCGGACGGTCTTATGGTCTGGTGAAAGCCTTGTCTCTACGTTATTTCATATAGACTATACTCGTTCCCATTGTATACTACCAAAGATGTCACCTTTTCTATAATCATCGATCATTTTTTGCTAGTCATAGATACTTTGGACAGTGCTTATCTGTTTTGTCTTGGAGCTCGATGAAGCAATCTTTCGTGGTATTATATTTTTCCTCTTAGTGACCGCATATCAGGCTAAAGTTGGCGAATTCGGCGACGATACAGATTGTCATAAAATGTTCACTGACTTGTTTATAAATCAAGGCATTTTGCCTTAGTCTGCCTCGTATGACAAATCGAGATCCATATTATAGCTATTACTAAATTCTTATAAACCACATCAATATCTTGCTAACGAGTCTATTAACGAGGCCATAGTATTTGATTCTTGTTGGCATGGAATTACATATTCGGTAACATCATCTCACTAAATGGACCAGTCAACTGGCCACCGATGTCATGTGATTCACAGCACGTAATACAACGTTGTGCACATTATGTAAGTCGCGGTACACTTGCCTAAGTATTTCACACATTGTAAGAGGAAGCCTGTGTGCAAAGCATAATGTCCATCAAATACTTACCCACCAGATAGCCAGTTAATTTATTCAAACTAAGATGGTCATAAATGTGCAATACTGTTTGTCCGACATTTCGAATATGCAAACAAACGCATGCAAATGGTGCAAAGTAACCAACACAATCATCAGCCGAGTATGTGTGTGTAGTGAATAGTGAATACACATCAAGGACGAGGTATCAACAACAACAATAACAATATTTTCAACTTGAAATGGAAATCAACTTGAAATTTCTCTCGTTCTCTTTTGACACGTACCTACGTAAGTCCCATCTACGATCTACCCCCATCAGACCCACTCCTTGAGGACTACTTGTTGCTGTTGGCCCCTGTGCTATGGTGTATGGTGATGATGGTAAACATACTTTGCAATTTCATTCAGAATCTAATTTGCAGTGAAATTGATTGAGGGTTTTCATTTTCAATTTGTTTTCTTTGTATTTCTATCTCTATCGGCTGCTTCTATTATTCTATGCAAGCGCAAGGACTATAGATTGCCATCATCTTCATTGCCTGCGAGAAATGTGACATCATCGCTTGGAGAGGACACCAGTAGCTATAGATGAGGTGTATGTTTGACGTAACATTGTCAACAAACTCGTTTATTTTGTACACCAACCATCACACCTTCAACGGTGTTACTATCGTTTTGAGGCAAATGGGTTTGTAGTCCCTCATCGACAAATCTATTTGTTTTGTCACTACCTCCAGGCTCCCACTATATATGACAATGGAAGTCTCGCAGTTCATTATGTGCACAGAGATCAGCGCTTTCAACGAAATTGGAATACTGGGACCATAAAATTGATTTATGTTATTGTTTTCCTTTGTCTCTCAGTCTCGCGTCCTTGTTTGTGACAACGTGTCAGTTCGATTTCGCATTGAACACGATAAAAAAAGGAAATTTTTATTGGCGTATCGATGACTGATGGTTTATAAATACGAAAGCTCGTTTCGAAAATTTCAAAAGGACCATGATGGTAGTAAACATTTTTTCAAGAGATTTACCTACATCGGTATTCGTACACGGGACCAATATCTATTGTTGGTGTTAATTATAGATATTGTGAGAGATAGGTATTATAGTCTTTCTATTGATGGCTACAATATGAATACGATTTTTTTTTGTTTGCTGTTGAGATAATTTATTTGTTTTCGTAAACAATAGGTTTCAAGCAAAAGAATGCTGTGTAAATCACTTTCGTTTACTCTAGGCTAGGCTATATGGTTTCAACGTCGCCAAAATCTTCGCATGGATGAAAGATTCTATAAATCAAACAATATAAAAAAAATATATTTTTTTATTCCACATTGCATTCAAATAAACCCTGGTTTAACACAGAATGCAAGCGAATTACCGCAGCGAAAAACAAGGCTTTCCATGAATGGCGGTCAAACCCTTCGGAACAAAAAAAATCTGAATTTATAATTCTTCGTAATAGATGCAACCTAATTATTGAATAGGCGAATACAACTTACAACGAAAGAGTCACTAAAGCTACGATTACACGGCCATTTTTTGAGTCATTTAAATAGCGCTGTGACGTTAGAGCGACATTTAAGCTACGATTCATCATTGAAAAAATGCCGATCACACGAAATGACTATCATCGTCATTTGTGTTCCAAAATCAAATGACGGACACTGCGAGTCATTTAGCATTTTCCGTTGGGATGCCATTTAAATGACACAAAAGCCAAAAAGTTTAGTCATTTGTCCTAGGCGTAATTAAAGAGCGATCATACGGCCATTTTTTCCGCATTTAAATGGCACTTAATTCATGTCATTTGGTGCGAAATTTTCCTAGTCATTTAAATGACGCTGCCAAAAATGGCGATCACACAGAGCGACATTTAAATGACTGCTTTGTGACGGGATTTTTACGTCAGAGCGCCATCTAAATGACTCGAAAAAATGGCAGGTCGTTTCGCTAGCATATTTTCAGATAATTCCACCCTAGATTCTGCACAACAAATATCCCTAGGGTGCAAACATCGATGGCAGAAGTGACCTTTCGGCCTCCAATAATTCACGCATCCTTAAAGAACTAGATTGCAATAAGGCAACTGCACCCGACGGAATCCCGGCTATAGTACTCAAGAGCTGTGCACCAGAACATGCACCTGTACTATGTAAGCTGTTTTAGCATATAGTACTCTCAGAAGACGTTTCCTTCTTGCTGGAAGACCGCTCGCATTCAACCTATCGTCCAATAGCATTACTTTCAATGCTCTTAAAAGTAATGGAAAAGGCAATAAATGTCGAAATAATCAAATATCTAGAAGGCCAACGATTAATAAGCGACAGGCAATACGGATTTCGGAGCCGTCGTTCCACTGGAGGCCTGTTAAGCTACGTAACGCACTTATGGACGCAAGCAATTGAACAACACGGCGAATCCAGAGCCGTAGCCTTGGACATATCAAAGGCATTTGACCGAGTCTGGCATAGAGCCCTATTAGGCAAGCTGGTGTCTTATGGATTACCACAACAACTCTGCGGATGGATGCAAAATTTTCTTCTGGGAAGATCGATCCAAGTTGTGGTAGATGGTGTATCATCTAATTCGTTTGCTATAAATGCAGAAGTGCCCCAAGGATCCATTCTTTCTCCAACTCTATTTCTTCTCCACATCAACGATTTGCTTGGATCGACAAATAATAATATCTACAGCTTTGCTGATGACAGCGGTCGTATATCCTCCATCTCGAACAGGCCCACTGCACTGTTGATGCGGCTACATCACACAGTCAGAGATGTGAACAAATTAGTTCTCTAAATAATGATGATCTGGACAGAATCTTGAAGTGGGGAAAAGACATCTTGGTTGTATTTAATGCAAACCAGACACAGGTCACAACATTTTTTAGGAAAAATGAATCAACAGTTCCTCAGATCCAAATAGATGACCATCCAATCCATCCCAAGGACTCAATGCACCTTCTTGGAGTCGCATATCCACATATCCTATATCGCAAGATCGGCGTCCGCTAAGTTGAGCTACCTATTTAGAGCAAAGAGGTACTTTAGCCCCAAGCAACTTCTCCTTCTCTACAAAGCACAGGTTAGACCAGGCCTGGAATATTGCTCCCATATATGGAGCTCGGCCCCAAAACACTCACTTAACCTACTTGATAGCATACAGAGACGAGCAGTTCGACTTATTTGAGACTCTACACTCACATCGAATCTGCAACCGTTGGTGCACAGAAGACAAGTCGCTGACCTATGCTTGTTCTATATGTACTTCCATGGTAGATGTTCCGACGAATTGGATTACATTATCCCTCGAAATATAACTTTTGGGCGCCTATAAGCCAGGCATCAGCTAACGGGTATGGCAGAGGGCAACTACTTTTTGCAGTCTGATGACAGGGTGGCAAAAAAAAAAAATCAATTTAGCCACAGTCTCCAGTTAGACTTCGGAGTCCGGAAAAATACCACCAATTATTGCCGCAGGGTACTTTTTGGAGAAGAATAGGGACCTCCGAATAAGGCCATTTTTGCCAACATATAATTGGTTCAACATAGAGCAAAAGCGACACAATAAGTTTGAATGACATTTCGGTAGACAGATATATTCATTCGTTAATTTTCATTTTCATTCATTTTAAATGGTCCGCTTGTCCATTAAGTGGGTCGCGGGTGTAGGTTGCTCAAGTGGACCCTCCATAGCTCTCGATCCTCCCCCATGGACTCCAAATCATCAAGGCCATTAGAGGAGAGATTATGAATTTGATCTAACCATCTCATCCTGGGTCTACCTAGGGGACGCCTGCCCGATGGTACGGATTCCATAGCACGTCGTGGAATCCTGGTCGGGGACATGCGTTTAACATGACCAAACCACCGAAGCATGGATCGCTCCGTCCGGAGAAGTAGCTGCTCGACATTGAGTTCCTCACGTATTCTGGTATTTCTGATGCGATCTCTACGGGTCACACCAGCAATACTACGGAGAAATCTCATTTCGGCAGCTTGTATCCGCGATCTTATTCTTTCGGTCATTACCCAAACCTCATGACCATAAGTAAGAGTTGGAACAAACACCGAATTAAAGACTGAAAACTCAGCTTTGACACCAAGTTCAGTCCTCCTGATAACAGAATGAAAACTCGGCATTGCTCCTTCCATCACTCGTGAATAAGACCCCGAGATACTTAAACTTCTCCACCTGTTTCAATGGGACTCCACTAACATGCAGAGTGCATTGAACAGGCGTTCTAGAGACGACCATCACTTCAGATTTGTTACCATTTACCTTCATCTCAGCTTCAACACAAACGGCTACAAACCGATTGAGTGCGCGTTGAAGTTCAGTCTGAGAGGACCCAAGGATGACCAAGTCATCAGTGAAGAGCAAATGACTTATCCTCATATCTCCCAATTCGAAACGTTCTTCGCCAAGACTGCGCTGTAACATCCAGTCCATATAAGTAATGAAAAGGAGAGGGGACAAGACGCACCCCTGGCGAAGTCCAACGTCCACGGTGAAAGGTATTGATTTAACGCCGTTTACCCGAATACAGCTTTTACAGTTTGTGTAAAGAGATTGAATGGCTCGCAAGAGAGAACCATCAATTCCATACTCCTGTAATACACTCCAGAGTTTCCCTCGAGGGACTCGGTCGTATGCTTTCTCCAAATCTACGAAGCAAGGTGTAGCATACTCCCAAGCCTTCTCAAGTACTATTCTGAGAGTGAATAACTGGTCGGTTGTGCTTCTGCCGGGACGAAAGCCGCACTGCTCATCTCCTAATCGTGCCTCCACCACAGCTCTGCAACGCATTTCCAGCACCTTGGCAAAGACTTTTCCGGGAAGACAAAAACAAATTGTGTTTATAAACTGATTTAGAAATATGATTTTCGGTAAATCTTAGCTATCCTTCTCTTTTTAACTCATTCAAAATATATCCATGTATCTTACCTCCATGGGAATGATATTGTGACCACTTACCTTATTCTATAATCAGTATAATATTAATCCAAATATGTATAATCAGCCATAAAGAAATTGGAAAAATCAGCTTCCTTGCATCGCGTGGTGAGACTTTGTGTATCCCACATGCCACATATCAAGGGTAGATCTCAAAACCGAAGATTGATATAGGCAAACTTATTTCATTCTAAGTGTAATACAGTTTACGTTTTAGGAGGAAGTATTGAAGCTCTGAATCGCGTAACGAAACCGAATTTATTTCACATGAATACGTTAGAGATATAATTCATTGACATTGATAACTCAAGTGGCATTTAGTCAAAAATGCGTTTAGCCCCAATGGCGATGATGTGGTGGGTGCTTATCAGTAGGTAGACAAAGCACCACATTCAATTGCAGATTTCAAAAATACAAATTTACAAGGTGAATAATTAGCTGAATGGTTCCAAATGACCTATAAATGAATTCATGGTACAATTCCTTCATCCACCTCTTTGAACGAATTACTTTATTAATTGTTTTGAATTTAAGTGTCTGATGGAGCTTTCAAAATCTAGAGGTATTAAAACTTAAATCACCCCCAAAAGCAAAAACTCAAAAGCCCCGCAAAAAACAAAAACGTTCAATGCAACAAAGCCAAAATCAAACTTTCTAATTAAAATCCTTGAACGTTCGTTTTACGTTTGAAAAATAAAAACAATTTTTGCTGGTAGGTATACATTCTTCCAGTGAAGCGAAGGAAACACTCCTTTGCGCACTCCTCCCTACGGCCCTGGATGAATACTGATTATTCATTAATTCAAGCACTTGCTTCATTAGTCAGTGTAATTGCAACCAAATTCAGACGACTCCTGCTGACGATTCCTTGGTGATTACTCGTTTCTTTACTACTGTCTCAGCAGCCGTCACATGGAGAGATTCTTACTTTATTGATGGAAGAACATAAATTATAAACAGCAGCATATTCTGAATGTTACACTAAGCACACGGCTCTTAAGGATCTGCCCAATCAAGATGAAGAAACCTCTAGGGAAAGGCGTAGGTATATCCTCTTTCAGCATTTCACATATATAGCATACTCAAACTCATATAGATTGCAAAATCTCCTTATAATTATAGCAAGACGCGTCTAGACAGTGCTCCTGTCCCAAACACGAAGGTCGATAAAATTCCATCTTGTCGAGTGGAATTCATCCTTATCCTCATAAATTATTTTAAATGAATTAATATTTTGTTTGTCAGTATACTAATTCGTTTCGATTGAACACAAACAATCGGAATTGTTCGATTACGAATCATATTATGTAGATACATCCAACATGAATCATGAATATTATATTGGGATTAATCCCACCAAACGTTATTAATTACAATTGTTTACCAACCTCAACGAGCTTTTATCCCAAGAGACAACAGCACCCTCCCACATGATTCTTAATACTGTCTTGGTCTAAATAGTTATGTTCTAGTCATTACGAGTACTATGCTATTATTATGCGCGCTTCTGTAAGGGGGGAATACAATTCGGAGATTGTGTATCTGTTGTTCGGTATAATTATTTATCTCGGAGGCGTCAATAGATGTCTATTGTCAACTTCCTTATTAATGAACTTTTGTATTACACTTATTTGGCAGCAGTAATACATCCATTGACTGTGTAATGGAATATTAGGAGGTGGTTTCAGATGGCAGAAACGTTCGTCCGACAGACGGCTAAAAATAAATTCACCATGGCATAGTTTTAGTTTAAAAAAAAACCTTATGTGTCCCATAATTTACGCAAAATTTTGATAGAAAGTAAAAAAATTTAATTAGAAACCTTAAATTTTTAACGAATCATAGAGTTATGAATGGAATAGCAGATCCGATAAATGGCCGCCACGGCTTTTCTGGCAAGTACGATTTCTTTTATTGAAATTTCCTATGACCGTTTCGCATAAATGTGGCTGAATTTCTTTAATACACCTTCCAATTTCCTCTTTCAAGGCGTTGTTGATTTTTTTTTCACCAATGGCGTTAAATCGCAAAATCTGTATGACCAATTCTGATCGCAAAAAGGGGCCGATTAAGCAATTAGGAAATGACTCATACAGTAAATTGAATTGTTTCGCTGGGTTTATGGCATGTGGCACCGTCTTGTTGAAACCACATGTTAGTCAAATCCATATCTTGTAATTTATGCACTAAAAACTGGATTATCATGTCACGATAACGAACACCATTAATTGTTATTGCCTGACCAGCCGCATTTTCGAAGAAAAATGGTCCGATAATATTTCCAGCCATATATCCGTACCAAAGAGTCACGCGTTGTGGATGCATTATTGTTTCTCAAAAATTATTCGTGGGTTTTCTGAAACCCAAATGAGACCATTTTGACGATTAACGAAGCCATCAAGATGAAAATGAGCTTCATTATCATTACAGAAGATAATTTTGTTTCCAAAATTGCGGACTGTAGCTGACAAACATTCATTATTTTTAAAATATAGCTTAACAATGAAAATGCCTTGTTATCAAGATGTATATAAAAAAAAACACTTGAAGGGGTCAAAGTTTGTATGGGAAAATTTGTATTTTTCATCCGATCGACTTCAAACTCTGTGTACTCTTTTATAAGTAATAAAGAAAATTAATTTTTCCGATTTTGGAAATTTTGCTTGGGGTCTGAGTTATTGGCAATGACCCCATCTAAGGGGGGCCTTTTTTTAATCCAATCCATCCCAAGGACTCAATGCACCTTCTAGGAGTCACAGTCAATTCAAGAAACACATGGCAGGACCACATATCCTATATCGCAAGCTACCTATTTAGAGCAAAGATGTACTTTAGCCCCAAGCAATTTCTCCTTCTCTACAAATAACAGGTTAGACCAGGCCTGGAATATAGCTCCCATATATGGAGCTCGGCCCCAAAACATTCACTTAACCTACTTGTCAGAAAAGTACGACACCAACGCTCCGGCCCGAAGAGTCTTCGATTCCAACCCGAAGGGACAACGCAGTAGGGGAAGACCTCGCCTTAGGTGGCGCGCACAAGTGGAAGGGGACCTCAACCAACTTGGAGTGCGCAACTGGAGGCAGTTAGCCAAAGATCGTGCTACATATACAATACAATTTGCAGCAATTTAAGTGTAGAACTAACATACATCTGCAAGCATCTCGGGGCGCTGATGAAGCGTTATACGTTTGCCTTTCCCGGGAGAAATATTTAAAAAAAAAAGAAGCTGTCAAGTATTGCTAAACTTCAAATAAATACATTTTTTTAGCATACTTCTCAATAAACAAATTCGCTAACCCAAAAGTTTAGAGAATTTCTTGTTGTTTGCCTTTTTTTTTTTTTTTTTTGTTCATGTTTACTGTACATTTTTATCTACACTCACCGGCATAATTATTATGCCATTAGACCCGACTGGAGCTTCTAGGGCTGTGGCTTTAGCGGATGCTGGCTACAGCCAACGTAGTATTGCGGTGATACTTGGTGTGCCTCGAACTACTGTAAGGGATGTCATCAGACGATTTTGGGAGACTGAAAACGCTTTTAGAAGTAGGTACTGCACTAAAAGCAAAAAAATAAAAATTAACCAATCAATTTTTAAGGTTTATCCTGGAAGGGGCTTAGTGTAAGCCATGTTTGTGTAGTTTACACTTAAATAATACAATACATAACTACAAAAATGGCTTACACTAAGCCCCTTCCAGGATAAACCTTAAAAATAGATTGGTTAATTTTTATTTTTTTGCTTTTAGTGCAGTAGGTACCTACTTCTAAAAGCGTTTTTTTAGTTTTTTAAACTATTATTTTATTTTTTGCTTTTTAGTGCAGTTTAATATCTACCTACAACTTAGAAAAGCTTTTTTTATTATTAGTTTGTATAATTGTCATCAAAACTGAAACATCAGCATGCAAAATTTATACATATAATAGGTATGTATTCCACATAAATGAAAATTCGCGACAGGTATGGTTTGATTGATTTTACTATGTGTACCTACCTACCTATACACTTTTCAAGCTGCAGATCTCAACTATAAGTATGTACTTGTACATATATTTGCATACCTACCTATTTACGCATCACAAACTCCTATGTACGTAGGTACATATGTACATAGTTTATTTTATCCATAACCCTTCATACCATACATTCTGAATGCCCGCCGCAGTGACAATTCTATTTTTAGAACGCAAAAAAACTACCCTTCCTAAGCACAACTGCAATCGATATAGCAATTTTTTTCGCTTTTAGCCGAATAAGATCTGTTTTCAATTTATTATATCTTGCCCTCTGAATGAACTAGAAAGATGAATGTTAGCTTAAAATACTCGGTAAAGTATTGCCTAACAATTAAAAGATTTTTTTGAGTTGACCTACATATATTTATGAGTATAATGGCAAGTTGAGCGTAGTAAGGTAAAAATAGAAAAGTTTGCACCCCCTTCTTTTCAACCCTTACAGGACGAATCGGTACAAAGTATCAATTAGGCATGTAATAGTTTTGACTTATCTATTGTCATATAAAGTTTCAAGTTAATACGGCTAATGGATCATGCGTTATGAAAAAGCCTCCCTCAGAGGGGCAGAGGAAGTCAAAATCCAAAAATTCTTTCTAAATATTGCATTGTCTTCACAACCCAACCAGCATAGAAAATTTCAAAGTTCTAAGTTTAGAGAAAGTGGTTCAAATTTGACTTGCAAGATTTTGACACAACAAATTTTTCACGAAGTTAAGTAAAAGCCTTTCATAAGGTTTTATACTAATTAAGCTGATAAAATGCATGCTGTGAAAACTTTAAAGGATTGTTTTTATTGCCCAAGTAGTGCTCACAATATACCTAATATACAATTATGTTTATAATTAAATCATATCTCAAAAATCGCATACAAATAGGGTGGGCGGTTAATTGTGCCGGTGAGTGTATTTCTTGTATTTTTTTTTAATATTAAATCTCTTTCTTAAATAATGAATTATGATTAGCTACATCCGGCAGACGGCTTATCTACCATGCTTAAATATCTCTGTACAAAATGTGTATATATATAAATGAAAACAAATATGTGCGCGCATAATTTGGAAATGGACATCAGATCAGATCAAAACACAAGGATATGTCGTCCAAGTTCATTACGACACGACAAATATCCTCAACGAAAATTTGTCCAAATACCATAAAATGTAATAAATAAATATAATGGTCTACGATTTTATTTAGCTGACGCATATTTTATTACACAATGTACCGCTCGGCACTTGATAAATCCATCATGAAAGACCAATAGGCTTCCCGAACCATATACACAGTCGGTATAGCTAGAGCCATAACTTTACCATTCCGTGTCGGGAATGGCAAAAATCTCGACGCTCATAAAAATAATCATTTCCATTTCCAAAATCGACTTTGACAGATGGCGAAACTGCGTGCCGCCTTTAACGACGTTGTCTTCGTCTTTGGTTGTCAAGTACACCACTCCAAGTCTCCTCCTTTCTCCACACACTAAATAGCTGGCTATCCATACCAGTCGAACAATAATTCAAGGACAGAGGACGAATATGTTTTCACTCTCCAAGTCACCATGTTTGAGTGGTGACGGTTGTCAAACATGAAATAATTTTTTCTCATTTTCCGACTCACATTCTATTTTAGTATTATCCTTGGTAAGGGTTTTCATATTTCTCAATCAAGAAATTCTTCCAATTTATTGCGTTTCCATTACAAAAGCATTTTGTCGAAAGTTTTTTTTTTTTTGGCCTAAAAAGAAACGGTACTAAGAAAAATAACAACAACAAAAAAATAATAATAAATAAGTATAACAAATAAACGAAGACGGTCAAAAGGACCGAAAATAACTTTTGGCTTTTATTGCCAAAAAAATCGACCCCGAAAAAACGGCAAACATGGTAGGTATCTACTAGTTCACTGAGATATCCCAGACGTCGATAGGCAGTATGAGTGAATAGCGCACAAAACAATTGTAAAAGCAAAAGGACTCTGCTGATTGTAGATATTGGATGACTGGATGTATGTGTGGTTTAAGTCGTTGACTAGCTATAATGACGATTTATAGATTTCAGATCACAGTTGAGAACTCGGATCTGGTTTAGCTAGCTCGCTTTGGCAATGGGCAATAAGGCGTTTTGCCTTTTATTTTAATACAGTATCCTTTAGCAAAAATGGGTATACTATGTATATGTACACGTATAGTTGTTAAAGTAAGTACTTATTTTCGACGTAAATTTTTATTTGTTTGGTAAATTTTCTTTGGTTTTTATTAAACAAAATCATTCGAAGTTGGCTTAAAAATTTATTGGAAAATGTTAGTGTTCGTTGGTCAGGAAATCTGTGGACTGTATTGTAGTTTACTAGAAAATTTGTTGAAGAAAAAAGAACGGACGTACAACAAAAATATTAAACAAAGTATAAAGTACATTGAGTGAAGTGGATGGTGCCGGCGTTAACAGTTAGTAAGGCAGATACCTAGTACAGCGCTATCAATAATGATTCTATTAAGTGCTAATAAGCTAGACTAGGCGACCAGATTAAAAAAGATAAATCGGTCGACTTGTTGTCGCGACTGATAAAAAACAAACACTTATTCAAAAACCAAAGGTGCCATAATGGGATTCCTTTGATGTATTTTTGGGGTTAATCAAACTGACACTTGAGGTAATGGATCAAGCCCCATATCACTCCCCTACATATACATGGCAATTGCCGATGATTTTTAAAGATCAAACGAGGAAGGAAGATCATCGGCGTCTTTGAGGGAAAAGTAAAGACTATGAAACAAATAGAACAATATTAGTCCGGCCTGGTCAGCTCATCTGCACGTTCGTTTCTTGTTATGCCATACTGAAGCCTTTGTCCCGCAGACGGGCAAGCTCTTCGGCACTCTTGCACCAGTTTTCAGGACATGGTAGCCGATTAGATAGCCTTGATAGTGCCTTTGGCTATATCGAAGATAATAGCAATGTTTTGTTTGTGCGTTGTGTTTGGGTTTGCCACCCGTCCTCCTTTGTAAGGTGATGTGGTCCGTCCTTCACAAAAAGAAAAATGTCCCTAACAAAATATATTTTTTTTTTGTCGGGTTAGGAAACACTTTACTGGAGCACTCAGACGCAACTGGTCCATTGTACTACCAGGAAGCAAATCTAGTATTACCCATTTTACTGGAATTTCTTCGACTTTCAGAGAAAGCTAAGAATGCACTTCAGCGATGAGGTATCAGCACTCAACACCTCAGCGCCAACAATCTGCCACCTGATCCGAGCAAAGGCAGGACAATAAAAAATGAAATGATCCGAAGTATCGTCGCCCATTCCACAAGCGTCGCAGATAGTGGTATCGCTTAAGTCTGGCACAGTAAGATGCTTAGCAAAAGCGAATTGTCCTGTAAGAACGCCAATAAGTTTTCTGCAGTCATTTCTACTGAGAGACAGCAGAAATGCCACAGACCTCTTACTGACTTTAGGAAGCATGCGTTTAGTCTGCCCGCTTCCTACAGTGCCTTGCCATAAACAATTGTTTTGGTTTGAGACCCAATCGTCAATTGAAGCCCTGACCGAGGACGCAGGAAGACCCAGCACAGGTTCTGGTCCCGAGAAATTATCCTTTGAGCCTTGCTTCTCATTGGATATTTCATTTCCAGGATTCCAGTGTGACCTGGGACCCAAACAAGAGTCAAAGAGTTCAGCCTTGCGACCGAATTCAAAGAGTTCTTGCATTCCCGAACTATTGGATGAGTAAGGCCTTAAGCGAAGCTTGATTGTCTCTACATACACAGATACTCCGACCCCGCTAACTATTCTTAACAAAATATTCGTCAGCCATTAGGAATTAGGATAGCATAGACCTCTGCCTGAAAAACTGAGGCATGCTTGCACAAACATAATTCACTTTCTTAGTGGGGAAGCGAGAAGTAACAACGATTCTCGCTTGTTTGGGATTGACCCTAACAATTTCTTTTGGGAAATTTTGTAGATTTTCAGTCTATGAATCGCATTCAAAAATAACACGAGGAAATCCATACTACATTTGTCCGATTTTCATGATTTTTTTTCTAATTTATAGATGTGTGGCCAAATTTGGCCGTAGGGTGGGTGAGATTTGTTGAGGAGTAAAGGGGACAGGAAAGTTTGTATGATGATAGAGATAAGCCAAAATTATTACGTGCCTCATTCATTGTTTTTCAAAATTCGTCTTATAAGGGTTGAAAAACGTTTGCACCCCACTTTTCTATTTCGACCTTACTACGCTCAACTCGCCATTATACTCATAAATCTACGTATGTCATTTCAACAAATGCTTTTATTTATTAGACAATACTTTACTGAGTATTTTAAGCTAAAATTCATCTTTCTGGTCCATCCAGACGGTGAGATATAATAAATTGAAAATAGATTTTATTTGGCCAAGTGCGAAAACATTGATCAATTGAAGTTGTGCTTAGTTAGGGGTTGTTTTATATTGCGTTCCCAAAATAGAAATTCAAAATGCACATTGTACGTACATACTAATGTATGGCGTACACTATGAAAAGTGTAACGATATGATCGCGTAGTACCTATAATTAAATAATTAGATCATACCTATGACGAGTTTTGATTTATGTGAAATCTTATGTCCGTTGACTTAGGACTTTCGGATCAGTACATGTTTATAAGGACTAAGTTGGCGACGGGGGAGATATAGTTTATGAAAAGGCATAGCGATAAAATATTTTGTAAGCTTAAAAAAGAAGACTATATAAACAAACGTGCATTTACATGATAACTCAAATAAATTTTATTTAAATTTAAAAGAAAAGAAAACGGCGGGCGGAGCCGCGGGCATTGCTAGTCATGGATAAAAAAATTTCCCTCTAGCTACTTTCCGTTTTAAAGTACGCTGCTGCTGCGAAATGAAACCGAAAAGTGGGTAATTGTAGTAGATTGGGCCAGATTTTACATTACTGCCCATTCGAAAAAAAATCCTTTTTTTAATCCGGTTGAATTTAATGCCCGGAGCTCAAATCTGCAAAAAGATGTGGATATATTACCGTCAAATGTTTCAAAAATATTTTTTTTTATATTAAATAAATGTTCAGTTAACTAATAAAAAAAATTTCATAAAAATCAGATCATAAAAACCGAAGATATAAGGTAATTAAATAAAACGGATATTTTTTGGAGGTAAAATTACCTATGTAGGTAAGCAACATAATTAACATAAACATTGTATATCTATACCCAAAAAAGTAAAAAAAAATTAAATACAAAATTAGCCCGTGCCCTTAAAAGTAAGTGAAATGTCGGTAGAAAAAAGCTAAAATTGAGTGGTTAAAATGTAGCTTTTTTTAATTACCTCATATCTTCGGTCTTTACATGTTTTTAAAAAAAAGTTTAATTTTTTAAGTCCTCCAGGAGATTTTCTAGAAGGTGGCAATCCTAGTTGTGTTATACGTCCTAATACCGCGCAGTTCTCCCGGATAGCCTGTATTCGCAGTCATTCACTACTTCGTTCCTCTTCAACCGATTTAACCGATAAAGTCAACCAAGATTTAATAAACACCAACTGGAGCTAGGCCTTATTTTGGTATCGCCTATATGGTTGTACTGAAGGATGAAATTCGAAGTTCTTAGGGCAGGTAACAATCCAGAGGAGTACTTTGATGTTGAAAAATGATTGAGAAAGGTTAATGCGATGTGAAACGACCTTTTCGAAATTACTTAAAAAATTTTAGAAACATGGAAACTAACACCAGGGGTATAATTTTAGCAAAGTTTGTTTGTTGTTGACAAAAAGGGCCAAAGAACACTAATGAATCGTACGAACGTTGTAATGGAGAGCTACACATTTGGGTTACTTGGGGACTTTATGTACCTCGTCTCCGCTATATGCTCTAAAAACAACATGAAATTAGAAAAATGATGGGCAACTCTGGCCTGTCGCCGCTTCATTGGGCTAAAAGGTAATTGAGTTTACTCAAATATAGCCAACAAGCTTTAGTTATGAGCTACATACAATATGGTAGTAACATAGTCTTGTTCTGTTGTGCAGGCATGGAGAATCGTAAGTCTACTACTATTTTGCGCGTCTTGTCTAAATAACAATAACTGACAGTTTTTGAGTTTCAGATACCTACCTACGAACTACGATGCAATTTTTAATCTCCCCAAATAGGTACATGCCTTATGTCATTGAGCCCTATTTTGAAAGTAAACAAATCCATTTCCATATTTCTCCGTAATTTGACAACTTTCAAACTGGATTTCAATCAAATTAGTTAAATGATACGATAGCCATAATCCTACTTTTTCCGTTTGCACACAAACATAAATTTAAATTAACGCTCATTCTTGCAAACAACACTGTTATAAATTTACGAATATAGCCACACAAGTAACACTATATCCTGGCACAAGCATTTTCTTTATGTGGGTAGTTTGGAAGTTTTTATTTCAACTTTTCCTTTGTACTACGAGCACTTTTATTCGTCATCGCTCTTTGTGCCATAAACGATGTAACATTATATGCAAGTAAACACCATGAACCAGCAGCAGTGACATTAAAAAACAACACACGCACAGCTGTATACGCTGTTAAGAGTGGAACATAAAATTTAAGGTTCACATCCATATCCCCTACTCTCAAAGGAGTCAGAGAAAGAGCACGACACATACACAGAGCTTTACGTTTTATTAGGGTCAAAGGGTTCATGGGCTCATGGTATAAGTCATTGTCAACAGACGACAAACCAAAGATGATGAAGACCATTTACGCCGCGGGACCTTGTTTGTCATAATTGCGGGTTTATGAAATTTAATAAATTTTAAGTTCAAAAGTACCTGCGTATGTTGTTTAAGACCTTTGAATTTAATACATAAATTTCAGCTTAAAGGCCTTACCAGAGCGATTTGTAGTTTTAAGTGTTTTTGACAGTTTGCGACCATATAGGATAGTGGATAGTGCTTGAGTTGAGTGGTGCAATTGTTCTGAATAAACGAATTTTATAGAAAAATAGAATCTCTTGGGTTATGATCTGGCATTCTGGCAGAAAATTATGATGTAGGTACGTACGAGTTATTTTATTCCGGATGTACCATTTTGTTTAAACAACTGAAAGTGACTAAGGCTTATGAAAGGCTTCAAAATATCAGAAATGGAAGAATAAAGGGAAATGATTTTTTTTTATAAAGCCTGAGAACAAAATATGGCAAACCATAGAATTTTCAAACATACTACTTTATTATTTTAATTCGCTTTTGCCGATTATATTTTCTAATACGAGAAATTTCTGCTAAAACGAATAGGTACAACCAGTAATTGACGAAAAACGCTTGATTCCGGATTATCAAATCAGCTTTCGGGTCAAAGTTGGCGGTGTATTGTATAACGAATGGAAAAATGTAAAGAGCTCTAGACGAAACGGAAAAAGGTTTCGCTCTACCGCTTTTCTCGACGTATCGCATACCTTTGACAAGGTATGGCACGTAAGCTTAAGGTAATCCTACCAGAAAAATATTACAGAAAACAAAGTTAGCAAGTGGACAAAGACCTGTCGAACCGTCCTTAACGAGACCAAGTCAATGTATGTCAATTTTATAGGCTGCAAGAAATAAGGCCCCAATGAAATAAGGCCCCAAAAGAGACAATAAAATAAGGCCCCAAATTTGGGGTGTTATTTCATAATGAAATAATACCCCAATTTGAAATATGAAATAAGGCCCCACTGCGATGAGATAAGGCCCAAAAAAAAAATGAAATAAGACCCCAAATCTGACAGTAAACCCAAGCAGGGGGGTTGCAGGGGGCAGCATGCCCCCCCATACGTTTTCGTTTTTCGTTTGGGGCCTTATTTAATTCCATCTTTTGGGGCCTTATTTCATAATGAAATAAAACCCCAATTTTCATAAGGAAATTAGTGCCCAAAAAAGGAAATAACACCCCAAATTTTATTAAAAATCGTTGTTGTTGTTTCCTGTATAATTTTTTGGGGCCTTATTTCATTTTTGTTTTGGGGCCTTATTTCAATAGGGCCTTATTTCGCAGAGCCAATTTTATATACATGAAGGTGAACAACCTATCTATTTATACATTAACTCAAAGTATCTAGGAATGACCCTCACTTACCTACTTACTTAGATGGTGCTACAGTCCGGGGTGGACCTGGGCCCCAACCAACACGCCTCTCCAGTTAGCACGATCTTTAGCTAACTGCCTCCAGTTGCGCACTCCAAGTTGGTTGAAGTCCCCTTCCACTTGTGCGCGCCACCTAAGGCGAGGTCTTCCTCTACTGCGTTGTCCCTTCGGGTTGGAAACGAAGACTCTTCTGGCCGGAGTGTTGGTGTCCATTCGCTCTACATGTCCTAGCCATCGTAGTCGAGTGATACGTACTTTTCTGACCAGGTCGATGTTGCTGTACAGCTCGTAGAGTTCGCTGTTAAATCTCCTCCTCCAAAGCCCGTCAACGCAAACGGGACCGAAAATCACTCGAAGAATTTTGCGTTCGAAGCGACCAAGGAGATCTTCATCCGCTTTTGACAACGTCCATGATTCTGCACCATAAAGCAGGACTGGGATGATGAGGGTCTTATATAGAGTCTCCTTGGTGTTTCTCAACAAGGCCTTACTAACAAATTGCCTTCTTAGGCCAAAGTAACATAAAAAGTTCGTTATCATCTCACGATAGCGAACACCATTCTTCAACCACACTATCGCGAACAGCAGCAATATTTTCTGGAGTACGAGCTGTACGAGCATGCATTGGTGTTTTCACATCTCCTACAGACCCGATTTGCTCAAATTTTTGACAAAAAATCACGAAGTGCACGTTATGCATTTTGATCGCCCATTTTTATAATAAGCCTGAATAATTTTAACGGGTTGCTCGATTGCGTATCTTTCCATGGTTCAAATTGAGTTAGTCTGAAATTGAGAAATGTCAAATGAAATGCAGAAAAAAACTTGACGTTTAGGTGTGGTTCACATTCAACATCGGCCCTTAAGATTTAACTACCCTTTATTATTATTTGAAGAAAGGGAATGTGGCACTGCGCCATTTTGCTTTGTTACCCCCTCACTAATATTATGGAGGGATAAGCTCCTCAATATAAAATTCGCATCGTGTTAAGATTCTCATCGGAATAATTTTTGAGATCGGAGCCAGGACCCCAGGAGTAATCTCCCTATATTTCTATTTGAGTTTTACTTTCCTGTGCTTTATAGAGAAGTACTTTTTTTTTTTTGCTCACAATTGGCGACTCCTCTTCAGTCATGTCATCTTCCTCCCGAATTAACTGTGACTAAATGTGCGTAGGATGGGTTGGTTTTTCATTTTAATTTGTGGTAAACAGTGTCCTTTGTGCAAATCGCTTTGGCGAGTCAGAAGTTTTTTTTAACTTTTCTTTTCCCCATCCCTACTTTGGAAATTTTTCAGATCTCTTTTGAGGAAATAAAAGAAAATACAAGAATTTCTTTTGCGTAGCTGCACGCGAGAAAACTTTTTGATTGGCAGCCATTTGCTTTGATCGACTGAACAAGAGAACGGAATCATAAAAATGTTTAAAGTGTTAAACCTATTTGTAAATATGTTAAACCTATCTGCAAAAGCGTTAAACTTATGTGTAAAAGGTTTAACTCAATATGTCAATGCTATATATGAGGCGTGCTACATATCGTGTACTAGCACCTTAAGGAAGGTGAGGCGTTCTGATTGAAGGTTCAAAACACAAGTGAACTATCTCTTCTCTATTGAGTGAACTTAGTTGTTCGGATGTTTGACTGTATGATATAGTTGCATTCATATGGACTCTGCTCAGAGAACTATCAGCGGCAAAGCTATACAGTTGAATTATGGAGAAGAGTTATAAACACCTCTTGAATTGATGTTTGAGATATCCAATACTATGGTTACTTAACTCAACAAGTCTCCAATGGAGCGACCGACACGCACGGCCGGCAATGATCGACATATCCTAAAGCTTTCTCGGAGTCTTATGAAACATTTCACAAAAAAACTACACGCAAACTCTCCAGAAAATTTCACATGAGACGATAACATACCTACATAAGACTTCCTATCCTATACAGTTTTGTTAAATATGTAAAATTTTCTTGTTCAAAACAGGAACTCATCAGTGTTCCCTAAACTTGTAGGATTGTCTAAAACCAGCCTGAACTTGTCTAAAAGCGGTCAGGTGGTGAAACTGTATTCGGTCAACTCTCTGGGATTAATTTGCTATAAATTAATGTCGAGTTCGTTAGACAAGTGACGCAGCGAAGTTTTGTGATGGCTATGATGCATTATGATGCATTCTGATGCCACTTACATGGAACAACTAAAAACATGCGAGACGACCAAGAGTGCAACATATGACGACATTTTAAGAAGTTGCAGCATGATTTCTCTGATCAATCAGTAACGCATACCTTTCGGGCATCTGCCAAACTCCGAAATGCTTTTAAGACTACTTCCTCGAACTTATAGCATGATGTGGCTGTATCTCATCGGACGACAAGGGTATGGTACCTGTGTCCTTTACCAACTGCATCCAGCCACTCAAAAAACGATTGCCGGGAAGTAATTTTACCGCGCCCTAGAACTGTCAGCCTTTAACAAAAACCCGGCTCCACGGCAAGGACTATAATAAGCACGATTGTAAAAAGTTCGCCGCCCTCTACAAAAAAAATGTATATGTACACCCAGAACAAGAGGCATTTCTTTCCAGTTGTCGTCGTTTTTCATTTATATTGTTTTATAATCATACAAAAACATTTTGCAATAAAAGTTCTGTAACAAGTTAAAAAAGCAACAACTTCTATGGAGTCAATGGAAAGCAACTTCTTCGCTAACTAAATGTTTTCACTCCTCCATTTTCAATTGATTACAAATCCTCTGTCTACATGAATAGCTAATATTCGCTATATGGTTCAACAAATTTCCATATCAACTCAAATAACATCCAAGAAAATAACCCTGAAACCCTTTCCTCAGTCCTCACAACTTAAACATAACAACTTTATCCAAGCATATTTAATGTAAGCTCCCTGTAACCACCTAATTGGCCCTCCCATTCCCACAGTCATCATCATCATCATCATTTATCGTCCAACATCAGCAACTGAGACAAAATTAGCATATTTGCCATTGACACCGTAATAAATTACAAATTTCCCTGTACCTCAAAGTTGCCTAGAGACTCACGTCCCACTCAGCCCAACCCCTTCAACCGAACAATGAATCCACTCAGAGTATACGGCTCCAAAGTAAATTACGTTCTTGCAATAGCGTTCCGTTCTATTTCTTCCACATTCTGGCAATGGCAATCAAGAGAAACGCCGAAGCACGCCTCAACCTTCTCATGCAGAAATGTTTATAAATTACCATCGAACCCGAAAAGAAAATCATAAATAATATTTCATTTGTTTAAAAAGGGGGCGGATAAAATATCACCGAACATCACTTATTGGACCAGCATTTATGAGCTTCACTGAATATAAATATGGCATTGTGTGCGAAATGGGACAGTAATTGAGGCCAACACTGGATCCACCAGCCAGAGCACTAGTGATGGCAACAGCAATACATCCCTGGGAGTGATTCATCAATTCCTCAAAGTGATATCCATAAATTTCTCGAGTGTCATCATGCTAAGAGAGTTCCATGGATTCGCACGGGGGTTGTGGACAGTGTTGTCCTTTTATTCGGATGCTAATGGTTGATGAGTATATTATTATGGACCGGAATGCGGTAAGCTCCATGAATGTAACTTGGTGGTTAGACTGTGCTGGCTATTTACCACATTGACTTAAGCCGTGCCAAGTATTCGATTCATAAAAAAGGGACAATGAATTATTATTTTATCGAGGGTTGACCAGTGCGATGATGCGTGTGGGGATGTTTTTTGAACAGTCGTAGTCAGGATAAACGACGAAATTCGGGTGGAATAGTATATACTCGAGTGAGGAGTGTATTGAGTTGTTCTTCTGGGCCTACGCCTAAGAAGATTGTGCGAAAATGTATACAACAGAGTAAATAATTTTGTTTACGAATCACCACAAATTAACCAAGTAAATTCTACTGAGAAGACCGAGTTTTTCTTAATAATATAGAAATTCCTTTAAACCTTTTAGTAGATCCACAATGACAGTCGGTACTGAGAACTAATTATAAAGAAAATACATTTGCGGACTGCTAAACAAATACAATGAGAGCCAAGATCTTCCTTCACCAATCCATAATTAAAGTTGGAAGAAAGAATGCACGACAAATGGTATCTCAGCATCGTTTGCCCAATGACCTTGACAGGAGATCCTCTAAACCACGCCAAATAAAGAAGCATCGGCCTCCTTAATATCACACACAAGATGCTTTCTGGCATAGATACCTACTGTGTGAACTCCATTTGTCTACGGGTGGATTATTCAAGTGCGATTTTGGGACCGGGCGATAATTCCATAAGCGACCAAATATTTACCCTACGCGATATCATGGAGTACAGATCGCATTTGTACGCATATGATAGCATTTATAGAGACGATCTATAAAGCCATGCCGAATTTTTGCATCCATGCCAAACTCATCAGATTGCACAGAACTACGATTGAGAGAGCATTCGGTTCTCCGTTGTCCGTTAAGGACGTAAACAGTCTCATGGGCTTCGACCATACACATGAATTGTATTGCTTAGGTTTTAAATAATAATGTTCTTTCGAAAATGCGAGAAATGAAAATAAATATACATCAATAAGAATAAAACAAAAAAAGACTCATGAAAATCGGCCCAGCGGTTATCGCAATATAACGTAATCGAATTTCACCCCATAGAAGAGGTTTTTTTTTGTATAGGACGTATAAGATTTTGAATGTTTTTTTTTGTATGGGCGGTGCCACGCCCCTTAGTCAGACTTTAACCAATCTTCACAGGAGCACCCTACGGCCTATACCTAATATTATTAGTAAGTTTGAGCTCAATCGATTCGGTGGCTTTCGAGATATACGATTTTGAATGTTTTTTTTTTTTTTGTATGGACGTTGCCAGGCCCCTTAGTTCGATTTTAAATTTTCTTAGCCTGTCGATTGATCACCGTAATTATCGACATTTCAAACAAAATCAACTAAATTGGTTTAAAATTACGGGTGACAGAGGAAAAGATACAGTTTTTTCCACTTTGTTTTATTATATGTATAGAGATAGAGAAGTTAGAGATAGAGATAGAGATAGAGATAGAGATAGAGATAGAGATAGAGATAGAGATAGAGATAGAGATAGAGATAGAGATAGAGATAGAGATAGAGATAGAGATAGAGATAGAGATAGAGATAGAGATAGAGATAGAGATAGAGATAGAGATAGAGATAGAGATAGAGATAGAGATAGAGATAGAGATAGAGATAGAGATAGAGATAGAGATAGAGATAGAGATAGAGATAGAGATAGAGATAGAGATAGAGATAGAGATAGAGATAGAGATAGAGATAGAGATAGAGATAGAGATAGAGATAGAGATAGAGATAGAGATAGAGATAGAGATAGAGATAGAGATAGAGATAGAGATAGAGATAGAGATAGAGATAGAGATAGAGATAGAGATAGAGATAGAGATAGAGATAGAGATAGAGATAGAGATAGAGATAGAGATTATATTGAGTTATATGTCACTTTGATTTCGGACGCAGCACGGTAAACTTCGAATAAATTTGTAAGAATTTTGTTGTGTGATTTTCACGTATCTTTTGCTCGTCCGTCGATGGTTTTTTTTTTCATTTTGATTGCTGTACGCATGGTGATGCGATGTCATGTTTTCTTCAACATCATACTTGAGACAATTGTGCGAAACTCACAAGTCAAGACGTGTGGCCTATTTCAAGCTTAAATTTTTTAATTACAAGTATTTTTCTACAAAAATTGTTGAAAAATTAAAAAATTTTGTGTCCCCATAAATTTGATAAAACCAACTTTGCCCTAATCGGGTCAAAAATTTGAAAAAAACTACTTCTAGACACAAATTTGTAAGTTTTGTGAAATAGGCTACGGAAGTGCTATTTTTCACAAGTCTGTAGAATTACACTCCGCGCCATTTGAATAGCACACACCCTAAGGTCCTAGGGCTTAGACTATTGAGTTGCACTCTTCTTAGTTCCTAATAAACACAAAGCTATTCCTCACAGAATTCGTTGATGTTGCATGTTCATTCTTTGTGACAGCATATAGGTTTTTCTTGGTTGCCCACGTTCACTTCTAACCCCCACTTGAATAGCACATCCCCTAAGGTGGATTTCTATCGCCCGCTGGTCCCAAACCAAGCATGCTAGAGACTTAATTTTTTTTCGTTTAAGTGTTCTATTCAAGTGGCGCAAAATTAGGACCCCACATTTTTTCGGTTTTTACATAACAATTTTTTTGGTGATACTTAAAGCTTTAGTTTCAAGTCTTCCTTCTGGTCAAATCACAAATATTACATGAACTTTAATTAAAAAAAAACAAGTCTCTACGCTTGGTTTGGGACCATTGGACGATATAAATCGACCTTAGGGGATGTGCTATTCAAGTGTGGGTTAGAAGTGAACGAGGGCAACCAAGAAGAACCTATATGCTGTCACATGGAATGAACACGCAACATCAACGAATTCTGTGAGGAATAGCTTTGTGTTTATTAGGAACTAAGAAGAGTGCAACTCAATAGTCTAAGCCTTCAGGCGACTATGACAATGTACAGCGAATGGACACCAGCGCTCAGTTTTCGACACGAACCCATGGAGACAACGCCACAGAGTAACGTAGTAAGGTAAGGGAAACACGTGTCATTGCAAACACATCCTTGCGAAAGTGAAATAATAATTTGAGGGTGTAAATTAATTACATGACAAGTCAACTGTAAGGAGGGCAAAACGTTTAACCGAGAAGTACTATAATATTTCTTGACATAGCCTATACGATTACAGAATGAGAATGGTTTCCTCAATTATCTGCCACCCACCAGTTCTTTATGACTAAAATTCTTTATACATACTATAAAGTGAGAAATGGGGTGGGTATACTCACATAAGGGATTTTAGGATAATATGTATACATGTAAATAATTTTGCAAAGAAGAGTTAATATTTTGTTGCGCCACTTGTTTCGATTAATTACTAGGGTACTTTGGATTTATGTAAAAAAACATGATTTATGAGATCTCTTGGTATCAACTTTGAGTTTTGTCTCTTTTGTTAATTCTTTTCATAGTCGTAGGGGCGTAGGGGAGTGGTTGGGTGTCGTATGAATAGGGCTGGGCACTGATTGCCATCAACATGGCGATGTTCATTTGTCCCTGTGGTACCCACCGGGTACCTCTGATGGTCTCGCCCACCCAGGCTTGGCGTGTTAGACTTATAAGCCCGAATGTTGAACATTGAGAGAGCAACACTATAATGCTTTATCGAAATGACTGACTGAACGAGTCTCAGAGGTCTTACATGAGCCCCGCAGACAGATGGCATACAGCGGATGAATCCACAAGATTGAATTAATGGTGTTGTCAACTCAGTCGAGATCGCAGATACCTTGCATGAGCTACTCTGACATATTTGCAGCAAAGGTCACTAAGGATTTTTCAGCACTTGTCAGGGTGCAGAAATATAGAGGTGGCGGATTAACCGTTTATGGGCCTACGGCAGCAATAATATCCCCGAAGTGGATTACTGAAAACGGAGTATCCGACCCGCTGTCCTAGTGTAAATTTAGGGCCTGGTCCTCCAGGTTGGAGGTTGTGCGTGGGGTTAACACTACCCAACCATGGAAAAATCACATATTACGGAGCAACCAAAAGCCTCGGATATGGTATATGGATGGATTTAATGCGAAATAAAAAAAAGGACAATGACTTTCGGATCTGCACATGGAATGTTCGAACCCTGAACAGACCCCGTGAAGCCGAACAATTAGCGGAGGCCCTAGACTGATGCAATGCAGATATCATCGCCATCCAGGAGGTGCGGTGGAATGGGCCCGGCAAAGAAGGATGAAAAACTTTGACATCTACTACTGTGGTTGCTACAGAGAACAAAAGCTGCGTCTATATTTGGATGCGGATTTGTTGTAAGCGGCAGACTTAGGCAAGAAGTCTTGAGCTCTCGGCACCTTAGTGAACGCCTTATGACTATCAGCATTAAGGCTAAATTTACCCATATCAGCCTGATATGCGCTCACGCCCCCACGGTAGATAAAGACGATGCTACCAAAGAATATTTTTACGAGCTCCTCGACAAAACATATGTTTCCTCATAAACATAATCACGTTTAGGTGATTTAATGCCAGAATAGGAAAGGAGGTCATCTTTGGTAACACAATCGGAAAACACAGCCTACACGACACCACTTCTATAAATGGACTTAGGCTAATTGACTTTGCTACTTGGAGTAATGTTACTACAGCTAGCACACGGTTTTCTCACATCAACATTCACAAAGGAACATGGCGGTCACTAGGTAAACAAACCGTCAATCAAATTGACCATGTTGCAATCGACACAAGGCACTCCTCCAGTATTCTAGATGTCCGAACTTTCCGAGCGTCCAACATAGACTCTGATTACTACTTTGTCGTAGCCGAGGTACGTATGTACATATCCCAGACACCACAACAACGAGTATGTGAGGAGATTCAGCTTTAATCGGCTTTAAATGCGACAAACCGCCTTCCGACGATCGCGTCTCCCTCAACCTCTCGCTCACAGTCGGTGCTGAGGGCATGGAAAAACCATTTCTGCAGACTTTGAAACGGCGGAAACGCACTAATTCCGCTGTCAGGCAGTTTTTTCGGGCTTGTCGCAAGATATCAACCTACCCTTGAGCTAGCGCGGATAAACGGTCATGGGCGAGCCTGAAGTGCCTGCAGATCCCTACTACCAGGTCTTCTGAATTGAGTCAAGTGTCCTGTGACCTTGGGTGATAAGAGTGAAAGGATTAGTAGTCGTCTTTCACTATTATCAGCTATTCTTTATTTGCATGGGTGAAAATACAAGAAAGGATCTAGACCAAACACTTTCAGTTGGTTCTTATTATAGCTTCTGGCCTGGGCATGGTGGTACGTTTAAAGAATATAGATGAGCGACAAAGAATTTCAGGGTTTTATTCTGTACACGCCACTGATTCTAAATTTCATCCTACCCCGCTATGATTATAAATACTATAAAGAACTTCATCATTCGGAAGGAGTGCAGAAGTGTATTTTAGTCATTCGAATTATATCATGGAGCAGAAATTATAAAAAACACAGTAGGTACCTACAGCTTGTGCTAAGTCAACCAATCACGTTTTTCGGAAAATGTAATAGGTAGGTACTACTACACTCCATCACGATTTTTATCTGATAGAGAAAAAAAAATTGGTAAAATCACCCATTGTAGAATCAGAAAAACCGCTGTCGCACAAGAAACAACATCGACCCGTCCCGAACCATCACGAAAGTATATCTGATCTACCTACGTTGCTTTAGGTATATGTACCTACCGTATACCAATTCCGAAATATGTATAAACAAAAAAATACCCACCACAATGTGCGCCTAAAATAAAAAAAAAGGTAGCATCCAAACCACAGCAACTGATTCTGCAAAGAGACCCATGAAACCTGGAACACCCATGTTGCGGTTTTTGATGTGGCACATCCTTAGATAGACCACCAAAGCCAACAAAAAAAGAGAATGTTTTCCCGTAATGGGGATGTACACATCCATATACAACCGAAACACAATTTATTTTCTAGATTCCATTCGACTTTCAGGAAGCAATTCGGCCAGTCATGGTCCAGATCCAGGGTAGAATGTCTTGTGTATCATATAACGAGGATACGAGTGCGCTCGCTATGCAACCTTGTTAATTTTGTTTTCGTTGTTATTCGCTTTAAAAAATGGCGAGGCAAGGATGCACTGCAAAAAGCTAAAGAAAAAAACATAGTGGGATGAGACATTAGACATACTGTTTCCTTCGTTTACCCATTATCCTGTTTCTCAAGTTTTTCGCCTCTCCCTTTAGTCGACCGTGTTAAGAGGACTAACAAACAACATAGCACAAGGACGACTACAGGGCAACAATATACGTCCTATCACTAACAAGATGTACTCTCTGCACTCGACCTAATAACATGACTAAGGATGCAAACGATGAGTATAGGCACTCGAGTACTTCGTCCTGTCTCGAAATTTTGTTGTTTAAGGTAAATATACGTTTGGAATCTAGACGGCAATGACTATGGCGATGACGATGCCCAAGAAAAAATGTCTTTTTCTTTTAATTTTTCTTGCCCTATGGTTACGCTTCATCTTGGGGTGTATAAAAAATAAGGACCAGACAGCTTCTTTCCCTTTTTTTGGTCACTTTAAACTGTAACAGTGTTTTCGTGTTTATTTAAGTGGCTTCAAATAGAGAAGGTCGAATATTTGCGGCGGGCGTATTTTGGTGAATTTATTTTGGAATGTCTTTCAGGGCTGTTTTAAATTAGTAGCCGTTTTGTTTATTGCCAGCTCAATAGAGCTTTGCCATTCCGAATTTAAGGCAACATAAGGCATTTGGTAGTTAAGTACCTCGTTTTTTGATAGACGGCTATTTTTTTCGATTAGTGTTTGTTTTTAATCTGAAAATGATCAATGCATGAGGTTCGCCCTCCTCGTCCTCTTTTTCAAATGCTTCTTCTTTTTTTGTCTTGTGATAATGAGAAAGTATAACAGTTTAAGGTTTGCCGGTCTTTAGAATTACGTACCTCCAAACTTGAGTTGTGTGTCTTGAGCGTCTTGTGTGTAATAGAGTGCTTTAGTCGTATGGAATTGTATTCCGGAATCTATCATAATGGACTTCGCAAATCAGAGAAGACAATCGAGCTCGATCTAAAATATAAGGGGATTTTTTAAGCGTTTCGTTTTTAAAATGAAAAAAAGCAAGGAAAATTTGCAAAATTGGGTGAAATTTTTATAAGGGTCGATAAATTGATCCATTGATCAATTGAGGCGTAGTCGCGGTCAATATTTTCACAAAAAAGTTTTCAAAATGTAAATGGATCAATTGAGGCGTAGTCGCGGTCAATATTTTCACAAAAAAGTTTTCAAAATGTAAATGGCAAGATTTTATTTATCGACCCTTATAAAAATTTCACCCAATTTTGCAAATTTTCCTTGCTTTTTTTCATTTTCAGTATAGACAAGGGACTTCACATACTTACTTACTTAAGGTGGCGCTACAGTCCGGGGTGGATCTGGGCCTCAACCATAACAAGCGTCTCCAGTCCAGCCAGCACGATCTTTGGCCAGCTGTCTCCAGTTTCACACGCCACCTGAGTCGCGGTCTTTCTCTACTACGCCGTCCCTCGGGTGTGGATTTGAAGATCTTACGGGCCAGAGCATTCACGTTCATTCGGTCTACATGACCCAGCCACCGCAGTCGTTGGACCTTCACTCTTCTGACTAGGTCGATGTTGCTGTACAGCCCGTACAGTTCGTCGTCGTATCTCCTCCTCCATTCACCGTCTATGAAGACGGGACCGAAAATTACTCGAAGAATTTTGCTCTCAAAGCAACCAAGAGTAACCTCATCCGCTTTTGATAGAGTCCACCATCGATTGTGGGTATCGATTTAGACTTCCTGGGTTTTCTCTTTTAACAAACAGAGAGATATAAATATTCGTCAAATATTGGCTTTGTATGCGAGGTAACAGAACTACTTGACCGACGTGGACCATTTTTAATAGAAATCTGAAGGTTATAAATATAAGACCTCTTATAAAATTTCAGTTTCCTAAGTCGATTCGTTCGGACGCTATCGTGATTTCAACATACAGAGAGACACATGGGTCTAATAGTGGTTTTGTATGGGAGGTACCAGAACTACTTGACCGACATAGCCCATTTTCAATACCAACCTGACGTCGATAAAAAGAAGTCCTCTTAAAAAATTTCATTCGCCTACGTCGATTCGTTTGGACACTATCGTGATTTCAGCAGACAGAGAAACACATTGGTCTCATGGTGGTTTTGTAAGGGAGGTACCAGAACTACTTGACCGACATAGCCCATTTTCAATACCAACCTGACGACGGTAAAAATAAGTCATCTGACAAAATTTTATTCCCCTAGGTCGATTCGTTTGGACGCTATCGTGTTTTCATCAGACAGACGGACAGACAGACAGACGGACATGGCTAAATCGATTTAGAATGTGATCCTGATTCAGAATATATATACTGTATAGGGTCACCGGAGAGACTCCTTCTTGGCGTTACAAATGTAATGACAGAGTTAATATACCTTCCTGTGGAGGGTATAATGATAGTGATTATGTTCGCATACTGCGAGAGACCGAACTGTCAACTGGAGACCACATAGTGTTGGGCAAATTGTATATTACCCAACAAATCCCTATTCATCCAGAGCGTAAACCAACGATTAGTAAAAGAATTTCGTGATCCTCTCGGTGAGATACAAAAGGATTTTTTTTTAAATAGATATGGGAAAGGTCTAACCATCTCATCCTTGATGATTTAGAGTCGATGGCGGAGGATCGAGAGCTATGGAGGGTCCACTTGAGCAACCTACACCCGCGACCCACTTAATGGACATGCGGACCATTGAAAATGAATGAATGAATGAATGAATGAATGGGAAAGGTTTAAAGTCGTTGGACCTTTCAATTGACTTATATTGGCTGTACGTTACAGGGCAGCCTTGACGGAGAAGAAGTATTTCGAATTTGGCATTAGTTCATTTGCTCTTCGCTGATAACTTCATCATAATACTCCGAAGTGATATGGTCGTCTTCAGAACGTTCGTCCAATGCAACTTAAGTCCTATTGAAACAAGGAAAGGAGCAAGGCTGAATCAATTTGGAGAGAACCAGATCATTCTGCTTTTAGAATTACCCAGGATGTATAAAGAATGTCAAACCTAAGTTATCGGTTAAATCGGTGCTTGTTTTATTCCTTATCTGCAACAGAAAAAAAATATAAGCAACCTTTATCTGTTGGATAGTGTTATGCACCACATAGTGATTCAAAATTTTATCCTGAACATTTTTATCTAAAATTTGGGCACTCGTGCTGAACTAATCAGTGGCACATGTAACCAAATTGTCATAATCTAGCTATCAGATTCATTAAATGAAACACATGTCGTATTTGAACTTCAGGGCGAGACTTTGTGAAAATAAAAACACATTTTGAATATCAAAATTCGACCTTCTGACATTTTTAGCAACTCTGTACACATCCCAACCGAATGAATAATATACGCAATTGGCTTACAATTCAATAAAAATCCCACTTAACGAAACAACAAACAGGATCGCTAAGTGAGAATTATTATCTGCGACAGGTCTTTAAAAAATAAATAAATAGGTAGATGTACGCATTTATTTATCAATTTAAAGGCCTTTCTGTGAGAAAAACTGTTGAATTTTTAACTGACTTCTGTGGAATGGTAGCTTACTGTGAAAGCCTTTCCGGCCGTATACCACATTCGGTGGTATACTGAGTATAATATTGTGAAATATCCCTTTGATGAAAATTGTATGAGGAAATGTCACTCCTGTTGGGTAAGAACACATGAGCTGGTTTGTGTTGTAACGTGAACAAAATTTAAGCGTGAAGCCGCCGCGTGTATTATGTGGTGAATATGATGGTGGCGATTAATTACACAAAAACGCGACTGACGTAGGGTTGGTTGGCTCAGTATAGTGGGATTAATTTATTGTAAAAAAAGGATATTGAGCTCTAAAGGGACGATGATTTTTCTTGTATAATGTAACGATTGACATTTTCTGCTTTCCGCCCGTCCGATTTATTATACGTGAATGTTCCCAATCCACATTGAAAATTGTTTTATAGGTAGCAAACATATTTCGAATTGTAGTTCTTATTTTCTAATTATGATTTTGTCATTTGAAACAAAACATTGAAAAGCTACGTAATAAAATTATAAATCTATATAAAATAAACATTAAAAAGATTAGGTACTGGCTTATCTTCCATATGCCTATATATCTAAAGAAAGTCATTCTTTGATTCAAACATTATTGACTTTAACGTTCAACGTTCAGCTCTCAATCACCGTCGTTTACGACTCTAAAAAAAACGACACGACTGTTTGGTATTGGCGACTACAAATAAACGACTTTTGTCGCGGCGACGATCGACAAATGGCGTCTGAAATGTGAAAAATGTGGATTTTATTTCTTGACGACGACCGTCGGTATTGCGTGAGTCGTTTTGTGACGTGTTAAAAAAAAGTATTTTGCAGAATGGAGATAACAAATAAAAGACAATTTCTTCATTTAGTGAACGAAATGCAGTAAAATATTCCTTTGGAAAAATCATTCACGAAGGCCTAGCAAAAGTGATGTTATTCGGCAATGGGACGACATAACCTTATCTCTGAATTGTCTTGGGCCACCTTCGACTTCGATAGTCTAAAACACATTTTAAATGTGAAAATAATTATTGTTATTAAAACAGTTTGCAATTTAAATTATTTCTACCACTCACTTAACGTCGGGCAAATCCGATGTCTTGTATTTGGTTAGAATTTCCTTCCTTAGCTTTTCCAGCACTTTTTTCTGGGTTTCTTTTTCGTCACTGCTTTCAAAAAACATCTCAAGACTATTCATTTTTGAATTGTTTTATTAAATACTTAACCAACTCACAAACAACACACCAGGGCTGCATTCCAGGTTTGACTATTTTTAACTACAGCGTTGACAAGCTGTGACAGTTCGAAGGAGTGGAAGTTAACTAAATTAACGAGAGGCAAAAGTGTGGTTCATTTCACTCATACTACAACATGTCATTAGTAACCATAGCTGTACCAGATTCCAAAAAGTAACTTAATAAACAATCGCTGTTAATTTAGTTAAAATAGTCAAACCTGGAATGCAGCCCTGATCAAATATAAATTCGTCGACTGAAATGTCAAACTGCATGTGTTATAGTTTGTGGAATGTATGTGGAATGTGAGAGTTCAGAGAGTCGAGTCGTTTCAGTTACGCAATACCAAATTCCAAACGACTCGACACGACAAATGTCGGCAGTCCCTTGCGACAGACGACGACGACAATAGGGGTGAATGTCTTAATTTTGTCTGCTAAATGCAATCTAGACTCAATAAAAAATCCAAAGCAAGCAAAACCCGTTTTGGATGACTAAAATAAAAATGATCAGAAATAAACAGTTTTGCACAATAAAGCTCAAATATAGGAAAAAACTTACTTACGTACTTAACAGGCTCCCGACCAGTGAAGATTCTCTGCCTGAGAGACTGCAGCCTTCCATCCTCTACGATACCAGGCTTCCAGTTGACCAGCCCAAGTGCTCTGGCATCCGCAATGGCTTGGCCTTTGAAACGGAGGTTCGATCTTCCTTGTCTTCTCGAACCTGGTGGCTATGATTCGAAGGTCCTTTTAGCTGCAGCATGTAGTCGAGCCAGTGTTGTCGATGTACTTTAACTCTTTGGACTACATGCTCATCTTGGTACAGCTCATAGTGTTCGCGGTTTTACCTTGTATCCAATCGCCTCCCTTGTACGCAGGACCAAAAATCAGCCGAAGTATTTTTCTTTTGAAAGAGCCCAATATATCAGCTCTCCCTTCTTGCTTATCGTCCAGCACTTGGTGTCATAAAGCAGAACTTGCAGGATATTGGTTTTGTAGAGCATACAGTTCGGCCATCGAGTTTGGAGTCTTGAACCCAATTTTTTGCCAATCCAAAGTAATAGCGGTTTCCTAGGATAATTCTTCGAAGGATCATCACTAGGGTGACGTTTTCTCCTAAGCGGTGGACAGCTGATGCTTATTTGTTTGTGCTTAGTCTTGTCTTCATTTTATTTCAAGGCCATCGGATTTCGCTTGTTCTTCAATCCCCGTGAAAGCTCCTTTCATGGAACGTTGGGAACGACCATTGATGTTATTATCATCTGCATACCCAAACAGAGTCGATCTGCGGGACCTGAAGATACAGTATGGTACGTGCCGATTAGAGTGTTTCAGAACGGTTTAAGGCATTCACACAGTTCGTAAGAAAAATATCTTATATGCCACATTAAGCAGGGATATGCCTCGATAGTTCTTGCACGATATAGGATCGCCTTTTTTGTAGATGGAGCATATGGATCTGGTAGTCCAGTGCATACTTGGTTGATGATTTGGTGCATCAAAACATCTCCACCGTATTTAAAGAGCTCCGCTGGTAAACCATCAGTGCCCGTGGCTTTGTTGTTCTTAAACTTTTTTGTAACTAAACTAACTGCTTCTATAATGAGTGGTGGAACTGGTTGTTCATTGACTGAACGATCGGTTCTCTTCTTGCCCTATCACATGATGCCAATTAAGGAACTGCTGGAAATGCGGATTAAATACATATTCTATTCTCTGCGCTTAGGTGCCTAGGTTTCCTTCGCTGTCCTGAAGAGCCTGCGTTCCTGTTTTGTAGCCAGCAGCCAGTTGCTTGGCTTTTTTATAAAACCTCCGGATGTTATTACGATCGCGCGACTCTTCGATCTACTTGAGCTGGGAAGCTGCGTAAGCCCTCTTCTTTCTACGCAGGATCTTCTTTTCCTCCCTTCTCCTGGCTCGATACTCTTCTTTCGCTGCCTTTGTTTTGTGCTGCAGCGCTTTCTTGTGTGCATCTTCTATCACCTTTTTTCTGTACACGCAAAAATCATCATTACTACGGGCTCTTTCTCTGGGGTGGCTGGTTACCTACGGTGGTTTCGGCTACCTCCTTGATGATGTTGCGATACTGGCACCACTGATTGTTGGCGTTTGTGGTAGGTGAGTGCACAGAGGAGAGTTTCATACTCAGGCGCTCGCTGTAGGCTCTGGCTACTCCAGGTGCCAGGTGTGCTATGGCGTCAAACGTCGAATTTCTCCTTCTGGGATGTTCGCAGCTTCTTCTCGTTGGACAGTCGAGCTCTGATTTTAGCTGCGACAAGGAAATGGTCACAGTCGACGTTTGCCCTCGGAATGTGTGCACGTCGAGGATATTGGATGCATGCCTCGCATCGATTAGCACGTCGCCGAATTTGTTGGCTGTTCAACCGTCTGGATTGCGCCATATGGCTGTGTGGATCCTTAGCTTTGGAAACATAGTGGTATCTACTTATCACCGTACTACGAGGTGATGCAGAATCGATTAGTCGCTAGCCATTGCCTGTTGTCGTTTCGTGGATTCTGTGGTTACCAACTAACCCGCCAAAGATGTTTTCCTTTCCGACTTTAGCATTGAAGTATCCAAGTACAATTCTTACATGATACTCCAGATAGGCTTCTTAGGCCCCGTAGGCTCCATCCAAACGGTCATAAAGCTCCTGCTTGATGGAAAATTGAATCTTCTCGTCGGCAGGGGTGTGCGGACATATGTATATTAGTCTTATGTTTTGGAAAGTGTAGCATGTATGCGGTTCACGGCCAAGCGATGGGTGGCCAAGAAGTCCTATCGCCAACATTTGAGACTCAACATCCAAGATGATTTTTTGAATGATGATTTTGAGTATTGAGTTCATTTGCTTCTGATTTTGGAAGTTTATACTGTGCTGTGGGCTGAACCAGCCTTTAGGAGGTATTACTTCTTTAGCAAGAGTTGCGACCCTTTTCACCTGCATTAATAGGTAGAGGCAAAACTAAAATAGGGCTGATTGAAAATAATCCAGTCCTCAAACTTAGCCCTCATCTTGCAATAGGAAGAAGTCAAATACCTCAACACAACTTGACATAACCGGTCCTTTTCAATCGAAATTTATTTAATGATTTTGACCTATATTTTAATCGTGTTTATATGAATTTTAAGCACAAGCATCCTGATCCTGAGTGCTCTCAACGAAATGTATCTAATTTCAATGGTGCAATAATCCTTGCAATTTCCTCCGCACTATACAACAGACGAGAATGACTTCAAATCAATGGCTATATGGATGTAGCAAAAATACTTGTGCATTAAACATATCGAACAAAAGAAGACTTCTTCCCTGCCATCATATACACAGTTGTTGCAGTAAACACTTTACTAAATCCAATGAAGCCTGCAATACACATCAGGCACATTAAGGACGACATCATGAATTAAACATCATTTAAGGATCTCATTCAAAGTTACCTATACACCAGAACAACATAGATTCGTCCTCCGGGAGGGATTAGAAGAAGAATAGAATGACACAGAACTTGTGTGCCAAGGAATATCAACCCTCCATCCAACTCCCCAGAGAGGCGAGTGTTTATGTGAATAAAATACTCCAAGGATTTCTTAGGACATCTGTTTTTGGGTATTTCATTTACACGTAAATGTGATACAATAATAATCATGGCACTGTGTGCCTGCCATGCTACTTCCACACCAAACAAGCACAAACGAACACTTTAAGTATAGCGACAAAGATAGTCTCCTTCGGATTGCATGGATTAAATGGTTTCAAATTCCATTGCGGAATTTAGGATACCATTGCCGGTGGTAAGTGGTGGTTTCGAGAATGGTTTCCAGAGTGGGTGGTGTCGATGGTACATGCCCGAAATATTCCCATAATCACTTAATCAAATTCAAATGACCAACCCAGCTGTTACGTATACATAATCTAGGGTCGACCCGTAGAGTAAGAAGGGTATGGGGCTTGCAACGGAGATTAGATATTTTGGTTGCTTTGTGGATAAAACTGTCATACATTAGTGCGTGCGTGTGATACATTTAGCTATGCAGATTGAGCCAATTTAATGTAGTGCATGACCTTGGTTAAGTGTTGGGTATTCTTGGCAATAACTGATGGAAGAAGAAGGTCAAGGGAAGTTATCGGTTCGGTGATTTTGTGGTATTCCTCAAATTAATCATATAGTAGATGTATAGCGTTTGGTGTGGTATTAAAGGATCCCTCAATGTACGGATTAGTCAGGTAACATGACAATACTTCTTGTATGTTTCTTCGTTACAGTGACTTGCATAGGGAAATTGAATTTATTGTAGGAAGCAGGCTTAGCCGACAGACGAAGGACAACTCTGTAGCAGATAAGTGAAATATATTTGTATGTGTGTATTACATTATATATTTGCTTAGTGCGTATCCTTGGTGTTTGTTTATTAAGTGTATGCGCGTGTGTGATTTTGGGAATAATTCGATGATTACTACGGATTTGGTCGATGACAAATTGCACATTATTGTGAAGGGCGTTTAGGTAGGAACTCTTACGTAGAAATTGGGAAAGGCTAATAACACAAACTGGGTGATAAGAAGCGTATATTGTATAGTATATGTCTTAGGTCGTTGCTAAATGAGATGATTGCTAAGACTCTGGCATTTATCCTTTCACGGTAGGGTGTATGGTCATTGGGTCTACCTTTAATCTAGATGGAATGTGATTCACTAATTTATTTAATGCTACCACATACCTATCATGTGAGTTATACTTTGATTTATTATGGTTAGTTTTTATTATAGCACTCCTATAAACCGGACGTATGCACCAGTTATAGTGCTAAATTGTAATTGTACTCGGATAGTGATTAAAAGGTATTTTTTTTCGATAAGGACGGGTCAATGTTGAGATCAAATACAACAAGCTGTGTGGCAAGTACTAACGAAACTCCTTATATTTGAAAGGCCCATGTTTGCCATTGTGTTTGGACTATAACATGGTTCAAATGTCCACTGCGGCTTCTCACCATGGCACGGATCCGAGCGGTCCAATTTTTAATGACACGTATAGATCCAGCTGAATAGCATTGGTTACGTTGGCATTAAGGACATCAGTCGATTTGGGCTTATTGGCATCGACATCCGACTTCAGGAAATTTCTCGAAGAAAAAGTCTAGTGGGGACAAATAGCACGATTTTGGTGGCCAATCCGCGTCACCTCTGCGAGAGATAGCTGTACGCTCAAATCGGTCATGCAGAATGTCCATTGTGCCGCGTCTGCTGTGTAGCAGGTAGCCCCGTCCTGCTGGAACCAAATGTCGTGTACCTCTACATCTTTAAATTTGGGGAAATCGTTCTGTAGCGCTCGCTCGTTCATGGTGATGGCCTCTCAGGAGCATTTTCAAAAAAGTTCGGCCAAAAGACTCCGCCGGCCGGCCCACCCAAAATCCGCATAAAATAATATTTTTTGATGGATGCATTGAAACCTGGTGAATCTCGTGTGGGTTAGCGTCGTCCAATATATGGCAATTTTGATTTTTAAAATAGTCTTTGATCCGAAAAGGCGCCTCGTCGCTAAATATGATTTTTCTGCCAAAATTTGGGCCCTATTCCAAACGCTATTCAGCGAACAAATGCCGTAGTTTGTCTATGGTCATCTAATTTGTGCTGCTGGATCAGTTGGATCTTGTACGGGTGTAGGTTTTAGTCGCCCGACACAAAGTTCGTCAAGTTGAAGTCTACGAAAGGCCGACTTCTTGTTTACGGCCGGCGAGGAAATGACTGCTTCGGGTCGTCTTGTATACTTTCACTGGCAGCAGCGATTGTGTGTATCAAACCGATTGTGTATGACGAATTTGGCCAAAAAAACGTTGGAGAGTCGTAGCCTCTGCCGTAAAATTGGCGCAACGTGCGCAACGCTTGCACTGACGCGAATTCTCATTTTGATTATAATGGTTTTATCATTTGGACGTACTACAGAAATTTCATTTTGATTTATTGGTATAATAATGCAATCCTTCATGCAAAAAAGGACTAGAGCTGCTCGTGCGCTCTACGCGCAGAAAAGAAGAGACGAACACCGGCTTTTTAGGAGAAAAAAGAAAGAGCACGAGAAGCGCGCGATCGAGGATTTAGAAAGATGCTACAGCAGGAATGAGGTTAGGAAGTTCTACCAAAGTGTAAAAAGAACCTGCCAAGGCTACAGAGCCCGAACCGAACACCGGCTTCTGAGGAGAACAAAGAAAGAGCACGAGAAGCGCGCAATCGAGGAAATAGAGAGATTCTACAGCAGGAATGAGGTTCGGAAGTTCTACCAAAGGGTAAAAAGGCTACAGAGCCCGAACCGAAGCCTGCAAGGACGAACAAGGGAACATCATAGTAGAATCGCAGTCGATGCTGAGGATATGGAAGAACTACTTCTGCAGATTGTTTAACGGTGGTGACGAACTAAATCCCGCTGTCAGGCAGAATGAACCGGAACGATGAAGACCAACAATTCCGTCCACCCGACCTGGACGAAGTGAAGATAGCCATATTTAAGCTTAAGTCCAACAAAGCCGCTGGAGCAGATGGGGTTAGGCCACTGAGCTATTCAAAGCGGCAGGCGATGACTTGGTTAGGAGCATGCACCAACTCATCTGTAAAATATGGTCGGAAGAAAGTCCGATGAATGGAACCTCAGCATTGTCTGCCCGATCCTCAAGAAAGGAGACCCTCTGAACTGCGCCAACTACAGAGGTATTCGTCTTCTTAACATTGCCTACAAGATCTTATCTGCCGTGTTGTGTGAACGTCTGAAGCCGTTCGTCAACAGCCTGATTGGTCCCTATCAGTGTGGCTTCAGGCCAGGAAAGTCTACCATCGACCAAATATTCACACTGCGGCAGATCTTGGAGAAAACCCAGGAAGTCCAAATCGATACCCACCACCTTTTCATCGATTTTAAGGCCGCCTATGACAGCATTTATAGAGACGAGCTATACAGAGCAATGTCTAGTTTTGGCATCCCTGCCAAACTCGTCCGTTTGTGTAGGATGACAATGCACGCTGCCCCATCAAGGTCGGTAAAGAACTCACCGAGACCGTCGATGTCAAAAAAGAATTTAGACAAGGCGATGCGCTGTCATGTGACTTCTTCAACATCGTTCTTGAAAGAATAGTGCAAAACGCAAACGCTAACACCAGAGGCACTATATTTAAAAAGTCCGTCCACCTACTCGCCTACGCCCGACGACATCGACATAATCGGGAGAACGCAGCGTGATGTCACTGGCGCGTTCGTGAGCATTGAGACGGAGGCGGCAAAGATGGGTTTGGCGGTCAATGAGGGCAAGACAAAGTATATGCTGTCATCAAGAAAGGACACCCAACACCGACGTCTTGGACAGAATGTCACTATAGACAGATATAACTTTGAGGTGGTAAAGGACTTTGTCTACCTAGGCTCCGCTATAAACTCAGACAATGACACCAGCGCTGAGATTAAGCGAAGAATAACTCTTGCCAATCGCTGTTTCTTTGGGCTAAGAAAGCAATTGAGTAGCAAAGTCCTCTCTCGAACAACTAAAGTAACCCTTTATAAGACCTTAATCATCCCAGTCCTACTTTATGGTGCAGAGGCATGGACTCTATCAAAAGCGGATGAGCTTACTCTTGGTTGCTGCGAGAGGAAAATTCTTCGACTAATTTTCGGTCCCGTCTGCATAGACGGTGAATGGAGGAGGAGATACAACAGCGAAATGTACGGGCTGTACAGCGACATTGACCTAGCCAGAAGAGTGAAGGCCCAACGACTGCGGTGGCTGGGTCATGTAGAGCGAATGGACGTGAATGCTCAGGCCCAAAGATTTTTGAATCCACAGCCGAGGGACGGCGCAGTAGAGGAAGACCGCGACTCAGGTGGCGCACGCAAGTGGAAGGGGACCTTAACTAACTTAGCGTGAGAAACTGGAAACAGCTGGCCAAATATCGTTCTGGCTGGAGATGCTTGTTGGTTGAGGCCAAGGTCCACACCGGACTGTAAGTAAGTAATGCAATCATAGAGTTCACATCATTCAGCTTGCCTATGTATTCCACTAAATATGCCGAAATTGCTCATTAGAACTGCACCAGCAATCACCAACTTAGAGGTGAGACCACGACATTAAAACGACAACGCTTATGTTCTTTACCATCGCTTAAAATCAATTTGCTCTTAATTAATTCTTTAACAAACGTGATGTGGATTTGTAAGGCACATTATAAGCGCTCCTCCGGGCAGTTTTGCCACCAATCTATATTCTTATAGCTACGTGTAATTACCTCATCGACAAAACCTTACCCCACCGCCGTCATTAAGTTACATACCAATACAAGATTAATGCAACTTCGAAGTAAATTTAAAACCATCCCCCACACCCACCAGATAATCAAAGAAGAATTAATTTGCTAATTTAACAGTTCCCGTCCTATAATAAGCCCTAAGGCAGTACCACTTCCCGCACTGGTACCACTTATAACATTAATAACTTTCAGTGCAAGCAAAACCGAAAAGGCGCATCATACAGACGACGAAAATCTAATTTCCTTGCCTTTGAGTCTGTTCATCATTGCATTACTAAACTTTATCTTACGCCCTCCTACAACCTGCAGCGATGCCTTTTTGAAATCCTCCAAGGAGACGGGCGCGGTCGGTGCTGCAATCTGCATCCGTGATTTACTTATGCAGAAATGCAGAAGCACTTGCCACTGAAGAATTATTCATATCCTGTGTGTTGGAAGGACGCCCGCGCTAAAGGTTATTCCCACTTGACGCTGTTTCAGGTCCGCAATCTTCAACAGTTCTTTTACAATTTCAACTTGAATGCTCTTGACAAGGTATGGCCCTCGGCGGGAAACATGATGCGCTTTCAAGGAGAAGGTATTATGAATGCATCACTGCCTCTGTTAAAGTTTAGTAAACACAATATTTTTCTATTCCGTCGTAGAGCCTGCCAGCGCCTCGGGCACATTCACCCAGTCGCGCTTTGGTATTTTGCCAATTTTAAAATGACGTACATCAGACTGGGGATTGACAATTCATTTGGATGTGCATAGTATAGCAAACATTTACTCAAATTACTTCATCGTGACTCGTTTCCTTGTGTTGTGCTGTGTTCGGAGGCAGAGCCAAATACCGGGTATTCCTCCCTTGGGTATATTTGCTGATGAGGATGAGCAAATAAATCAGTTTTACAGGTATACAGGAGCCGTGAAAATAGAAATAGGTACCCTGACACAGCCTTAAGCCGAGATTTATTCTTACTGTGTGGTATGAAAGTGTGTTGGTACCCTTCCGTCGTAAGGACAGTATACTACAAGTAGACATAAAAAGGAAGAGCACAATTAACAGATACCCGGACACTAAATCCATGTCACTTCAGCCTGTCCCGCCAGCGGATAGGGAGCAATATTGAAGCAAATGATGCGGGTAGCTGAAAAAGGCAACGCTCGGCTATAGTACACAAATAAAAATACTTTTATTTGTAATTTCTTCCATCGTTAATCCGGTGTCGGGTACGTCGCACACACCCGGCAAGACGATGTGAATCCTTTCACTCAATTTCGCAATTCGTGTACTTTTTATTCCACCATTCTATACAGTCGCACACAGCCTGTCTGGGGAATTTTCAGTATCCTATACAAGGGAATGATACTTGTACGCCCTTAATTTTAACCCTTAAACCTCGAGCCAATTTGAGCATTTGGCACTTAGTGCGGCGACGTCTCATCCTCTGTCGGCTGTGCGAACCATGTGTTTTCGTTGTAATTATTTTGTCCTAAATGGTTGGTAGTCGAGTCTTTCAGCTGCCAGGATATAGTGATAGCATTTTAGTGCTCTATCAGGAAACCCATTTAACCGTTTCTGAGAGTAAGTGCAAATTGTTTTCGTTAAAATCCTAGAAACGGCCAAGACCAGGAGGTGGTGGTGGCTCTTGTTGTATTCTGACGGCAAGTCTCTGCGAAAAGGTACAAGCCTTTTGGTCTGCAATTTTAACAACCACATTGAGTTGATTCGCCAAATGAAAGGGCGACGGCCTGTCTCTTATTAAGGAAGTTGTGCTAAGAATGTCGGGCATTTTGTTTATAATATTGTTCTTTAACATTTAATTGATAATAAACTGTAAGGACCTGTGTGAAATGGAAGTTGGAAAAGAAACATAATTGCGAAGTTATTGTCAAGAGAAAAGTTCTCAGCTTTATTGGAAAATTTGTTGGACTGTGAAAATAATTTGAAGACCTTCTCTTGTCTATCGCTTAGGACGATGCCGTATAAATGGATAAACGAATGAATATTTAATGTCTCGAAAGAGTGTTGTCTCGGAAAAGTTATGGACTAAATTTTTTTTTATTGATTTGGCAAGGCGGTGGATGTCTCAACCGAGATTGAATATTACTTGAAAGTTTTAATGGGATTTAAGATGGCGCTTCTGGAGAAAATTTATCACAAATATTCTGTACCGAGATATATGCGCGTAGCTATATATGCGAATGCGATGAGTGGTGGGGGTGCAAAAAGAATTACTGCATCTGCCTTGAATACAAATTAAGAATTTGGAAAGTCTTTGCTTGTCAATAGAATATTGTGAGCCTGCGTATTGTCAGATTTTGACACTCGAAAAAAATACCTTACTTCAATGGGAGTGCTTTGAATTAGCCTCTTTATAAATGCTAACACTGTTGGCTTTCTTCGACTCATCTGTATACACCGCAGTTTCAATAAGGACTGTGTTCTCCTCGTACATGTCTTTTTGTCTCAATATTAATATGATGGTAGTTTTAGCATCAACAAATTGATAGTCGTCTATCGACTCATCGGTGTGAAAATAGTTGTTAATCAATACGTCTAAGCAGGTGTGATGACCAACAGATTGTCCATTTTGATTGTTAGTTGAGAAGCGCAAAGTGTGAGCTTAAGAGATCCTTAAATATACGAGCAAGAGACAGATGACAGGATCTCCGTCGGGAGATCAACACCGACCTCTGCAATCTGCGTTAGGTATATAATAGTAATTATGTTAATGGAGCACGTTATGACAATATCCCGAATCGTATTGCCTAGATAATATTTTTGTATGTCAGTACAATGCACATCAATGTTACAAATTTTCAAAACTTTAGCTCCCATGTCCAATGACTGTCGAAAAATAACGCCTCCTTGCCCCTTTATCTATTTTGACCAATCTTCACAGGAACTCAATCGATGGTTTTCAAAATATATTAGATTTTTAATGTTTGTTTTTTGTATGGGCGGTGCCACGCCTCTACAATGACCGTATACACTTCGTAGTGCAAAATAGAAAAATAAAAAAATCAGTTTCAAATTCATTTAAATCAGTGATAAACAGTTTTTATTATCTAAGGTTCCGTTTCCATATGGAGGAACCTTATTGCTTTCGCTACGATGTCTGTCCGAATAAACTAAGCCAATTTTGTTCCTAGGTCTATCTTAAGAACTGATTGACGTGGAAGGCTGAAATTTGCACACAACATCCGGTATAACCTATGTTATTTAATAAATACCAATGATAGCGACATATTGATTAGTTTTGAAGTAATAAAACTGTTTTTTTTTTAAGAAAAAAAAACTGTTTTTTTGTGCAAATGAAAATATTTTAATTTTTATACCAAAAATGTTTCAAGTCAAGAATAAATTCAAGAAATGAATATAGTTTGTGGAGTAAGCATTAAATATTATTAAACATTTAAGTGGCCTCAACTCCAAATTAATCTTTGACCAAAGACTCGTATTAGGTTATGGTTCACAGTCACTTTGTGTTTGTGATTCCATATAGTCTCGGTAAACATCGAGTAAATAGTGCGTCTAGACAGATGTGGTGGTTCGTCTACTGATGAGCCCACCCACCACATCGGGGCGAAACGCATTTGGAGTTGAGGCCACTTAAATGTTTAATAATATTTTAATTTTTTTTTGAAAACAGTATTCCGAAATCCCTTTCACGGGACCGGGACCTTTCTGATATACCTACCCCCAAATTGGCTAAAAACTTAGCCATAAAAAGTTGGGAACGGTGCCGTGACATAAGGCCATGTGACATAATGCCATATTTCGAAATATTCGAACGTATGACCGTATGTTACTTTGCAAAAGCGCCATAAGACCATTTTTTTTTTGCGACATAGGCCCATATTTCCATCATGCCCTTAGGGACTTATTTTTGCTCAGTTCAAGTTAATTTTTTAACGATTTGAATCTTAAGTCCACATAAATAAACAGTGGAATTAATATGGGGAGGCATGCTGCTCCCCTGCAACCCCCATAGCATACATGATATCAGAAACCTTGTATAGGATTCCTTACAGGGCAGCATGTGTTACAATACTACCTAAACTAAAAAAACCCAGCCAACTCAGCGGGGAGCTGGCTATGTATGGAAGAAGACGAAACAACATTATATGCGAATTTGGAAGGAAGATCTTCTCCAGGGACCAACTGGACCCGAAAGATTTGAAGAAATCCTCTGCAGCAGTAGGTATTATAAACCTTACAAAAAAAAGTGGAGAACCTCCTAGCGTAAACCCTCCTTCTAATGTATGGTACAATGTGTAGATCTTAATCAGGTCGAAGCGTCGAAGTGCTGCTTTTATCGGCTAGGATAAAAGGCGAGGATAGGATGCCAGTCTTCATTAGTTATTGTAAACAACAGGGGTGGGATTCTGTAAAATACGAAATGAAAACAGCTTTCACTAAACAGTAAACATAGCTCTATCATATCTGTGGCAAGAGATAGAGACGATATCGTTCGGTCGTTTTCATTTTACGTTATTTGGCCCCAGATGTTCTTTCTTTTTGTGTCAATACATGCACTTGTTCATGAAAGCAGTCAGGTGTATATATAAAATAAATTGTCTTTTTGAAGTTGAAAAAATTAAAGTAAAGTTTCAAAGAACAAAAATTCCCTTTTGTTTGTTCTGAAAAACAGGAAGTTTCCCTTTTTCCCTTTTAGTTTATTTCGAGTACAAAAATTCCCTCAAAAAGGGAAATTTCCCACAATCTGGCAGAGCTGTGGTGTGTGTCGGTCGGGGGCGGGGCGTCGTCGGCACGGCATGGCATCGGCACTTTTGCTGTTCTCTTAAACTTAATCCTTTCCAATTGGAATTGGAACTTCAGTAGATACTCATTCTCTTGTACACATACACACTTTTGTTTCTTCTGTCGCTTTTTACAGATTTGTGGATTTTAAGACCTGCTTCCAGACCCAAAGATAACTCAAAGAAGCATCTGTGTTTACTCACTTTTGACGCTCACTGTAGATCACATCAGTCACCCGATATCCATATGCCACGCAAAGAGGGAAAAATAGAAATATGTCTGCCTTTCAAATTGTTTCTAGTCACAGTCTTAGCCTTTACCTAATGCAAATTACTTAATTGAATAGTTTCAGAATTCAATGGATTACATTCTTGGCCAAATTATGGCCTTACCATACGTTCGATCTAAATAAATACACAAATAGTTGGCGCAACAGCCCAACCGTATATAGGCACCATTATAGGCCTAGCTTCCCACAACCATTAGCTTGTGTGAAATTTTTATTTTATGGAACGAACAATTTTATGCCGAGTCCGAATGGCTAATTTGGAAGGCTTGTGCATGACATTTATACTCTCGGATGTCGGAATGTTGGATGTTTGTCAAAAGTTCGCGAGAGGTGGCCCAATGGACCTTAAAAGGTAATTTCTGTTTTTCATGGGATCGAACCTGGTATGCACCTCACACAGTACTCCAGCATACTAACTACTGAGTCACTGTTCTATCTCCTGGCGGTATTTCTGGCGATATGATCTCTTCTTTAGGTCTTGAAGTGAAGTATAATATCTGATTCTGAGTAGATATTGCAAACAGAATCGTACGGCATTTATAGTCCAACTATTTTCAACCTTTACATTGATGCTTAATGGAACAGGTACCATTTCATGCCTCTCACCACGAGGTCTGTATATTATGCTACTTCATAAGCGATGCATCATATTTTGTGATAATAAAAACGAACCCCACATCGTAAAACTAAAAAAAAAAAATACTTGGGTGCTTTCATTTAAATTCATGCAAATTGAAATCGCTATTGGCTATCGCGCAGACAGCATAGAATTCCAATCCAATTGACAGAAAATACAATAATTGGTGGCGCAGAAAAACAAATTCGTTCACAGATTGCTAAAGCCACCTACGGACTGAATTCTATTAACGATCTTCAATCGTTTGGAACATACAAAAAAAAATGCACCCTCAATGCAATTTTATGGTTCAATAGTTTTCAATTAAAAATTATTTCGCTGCAATTTTTCTATCACAAAAAATAGTCAACCAGCTCTCAAAATATAACTGATGAAAAAAAAAATCCATCTACAATCATAAACTTTTATCTACTTCTGTGCTTTGGTTATAGCTGGGTCATACAAACTGCTACTGGCGCCGCGGCAGAGACTGAATTTGATAGTAGATTAACGGTATGTATGCATAAAAGAGTTTAACTTAATTGAAAATTTTAACTTTGACTCAAATGAACATTTAAGAGTGCTTATTGTAAAGCGAAATTGAAATACCGTCAAAAGAAGCCCCTCTCACAGAATCAGAAAGCTACCATTTATGCATTCCATTAGAATCGCTTGCGTCAGATTGTCCTAATGCGTAGCAGTTTGCCTCCATTACCGATGACCTTTCAACACCAAACCAACCATAACCAGCCGACACACCCAAAACTAATCGATTTAAGCATTCTCCATCTCCATCCGTGTCGTCCTAATGTCGTCGCTCGAAAATCAATTGGATTACATACATTAGAGGCTGCGTGGAGATGTTAGGCCCTGTGGAATAATCATTAATGTCCATTTACACTTGCATGAATTCATCAATTTGGCACTTGGATTTAATGGACTTAGTGTAAGGAAGCTCAAGTGTCACGTTTGAGTTACGTCAAGTGTAGTGCAATGTTCGGTTTGACCCCAAACTGAATATATTTTATTCATAGAATGAAGTAGCAAGTAAGCTGTCGAATATATCTTCAAAAAGATTGAATAAAACTGCCGTAGATACAAATGCAATGTACGTTTATATGGAGATGCGTCTGGCTGTAACAAATTGTTCCTTAGACCCCATCTACATCGGGTACTCCTCGAATAAATTTCGCATTTCTACATTTAAAGAAAGTCAAACAAAAGCAAATTGTTCTCGTTATGTTTGCCATTGCTCCCTAGGAGGACTGAACTTCTTGCGAGTCATTAATTAAACACCAAAATTTAATTTTCAACCATGCTGCTCCAGAACACCCTCTTCAGAAGCGCTATAGATAGTATAGCATTGGTGGTTGAGAAAACTTAGAGAAACTTAGTCTTGGGGCTGATGCCATTTAAATACCTCACTTTGTGTGCAGTTCTGTTAACTTTGGTCGAAGTTGCTGTTCCAACGAATGAGGCTGACGCTGATGAGCTAGTACATGTACTCGTATTTCGTATATAATACGGAGGAGTGAGCTTGTTGCGGGCCATCAGACTACGTTTACTTGAGATTTAGCGAAATTTCGCGAAACAATCTACGCTCTGCATGAAAGTTACTTTTGGTGTTTGCTTATATTATTTTCTATTCCACTAAGGAAGTGAGGAAAATTAGCTTTTCCCAGGAATTTGGTATGTTTCGACTTGGTATTTGCATGGAACTTTCAAGTTTACCAGCGAAACAACATAAATTGAGTCCAAATTTTGACTACAGATGTGGGTGCGTAATTTGCTTATCGTTTTGGGAAATATTTTCTAAAGACTGTTTTTTTTTTTTTTTTTTTGCTAGTTGAAATCAGAAGATTTGCATCCTGCTGAAATATATTTACGTATTTGCATTTTTACACTACTGGCGAGCGGTAAACTCGGAGGGGTCACCTTGGTGTGGAGGCTTAATTTGTAATCATTCAATGGGACTAAAAACTGCCAAAAACTCTTAGTTTGTCCCTACTAGGTAGCTGGCTGTTGTACATAGCCAGGTATATATATATGGTGGTAATGAGTAGAGAACAGTTGTTTCCGGTCTTACTCATGGTCGTGGGAACAATACTTTTATTAGGCCTAAAAAGTCATTAATCTACCTACGAGTAATGCTCCAACATGCGCAGCTTTAAAATGCAGATGCAAGGTGACCTTGGATTCTGCTATTCAAAGTGGACAGCTCAATACTTCTTTACGCTATACAATTAGTCTGGGCGGGGGTCTCAAAACGAAGGAAACAAGGAGACACTTTTCGTCAGCATAAGACTTTGCGCAATAATCGATAATCTTGCCAGTGAGATACAAGAGATCTACTTTTGGCAAACAGCCAACCGAAGAGGTCATCGTAAAGGGTAAAATAAAGACCCACAAATTGATCCCCAGCATCAGTGTTGGGACTTGAGAGTAGTCAAAAGGTGGTATATTGGGAAACCAAAAAGTGGTAGAGCTTTTCAAGAGTCGGCAAGGAAGCTACATTTATTAACTTGAGCGACTAAAAAAAATTGGCAAAATCCATAAATTTTTTAAAAATTAGCTTGGAAGAAAATGTAAGAATTGAGTTTGGATTTTTATTAGGTATATATAGGTTTTCAAACTTGTAAATGCATACAAGTCGGTACAAGGCCATCTTACGGAAACGCCAATTTGTATTTGTTTATCTTTATGTACCTTCTCCAAGTGTCGATTTTAAAAAAGGACGGGTGTTATTGGCTCGGGATAGTTCCTGTGAAAATTGGTCAAAATTGGACAAAGGGGCCTGGCACCTTCCATACAAAAAACTTTTTTTATGGGGTCAAACTCAATGACGTTATAACTCGATAACCGCTGGGCCGATTTTCATGATTTCTATACATTCGGCAAGACGTGCCTAAAATACAGTCGTGGGCATTTTTTATTATTTGCGTTATTGTTTCATTTTTTTTTTTTTTTTTTTTTGTTTCAATCTGAAAAAGTGAAGTAGAAATACAACTTAAGTGGTAGAAGTCCCATCACTGCCCAGCATATAACAACGGAAAAGGAACGAGGGACTGCATCTACCACTTTATAGAGACTTAAGGACTAAGAGAGCGGAAGTGACTAACCAAAGAGGATTTAGCGCCTTTTACATGAGGCGGACTAAACGTGCCAAGAACGTATATTGACCGTTAAGGCAGTCAACAAATCGATAACTGAAGTAAGCAAAAAAGCTAGAGAAACAAATCAAACATGATGGATTAAGATGTAAGATCCACACACAAAAGCTATGGAGCAATGGCTGTGGGAGAATGTGAAAGTAAGCAAGATCAAAAGGTAAATGTTAGTACGAGCAAAGGAAAAGCTTATATTGTTGCCATAATAAAAAGAGATACATGTTGCTTCCCGGGCGCAGTAGCGCAGTGGTTAGTGTGTTGGACTATACAGTGCGAGGGATCCCAGAGGTTCAATCCCCGCAAAAACACAAATTACATCTTAAGGTTTTTTCTACTGCGCCACCTCTCGCGAACGTCTGACAAACATCCGAGAGTATGACTGTCCTGAAAAAGCTTCTCAATTTAGCCATTAGGACTTGGCATAAAATTGTAGGTCCCTTTCATTCGTCCCAAAAATAGAAACTCACGCAAACGAATGATTGCGAGAAGTTAGGCCTAGGATGTCTACCGCCTGTTGCGCCACCTATTTATTTATTTACATGTTGCTTCCTGATGGGATAGTGGACGGTGGTTGCACGTGGGACAAAAGAATCTGTCGTATTCTTCAGAAATTTTATTTCGGGGAAGTGTTACCGAAGTATGGACTGGGTTTAACCTCAAATGTGTAAATGTGGAAGTTGGTTAAGCACCCCGAATCTTCGGACTGTGGGCAGCATTCATATACGTATTATTATCAATTAAACTGATAGTTCTCCTACACATGCAGAACATTGAGTTGAAGGCGAACATTTGAAGAGTGTTGAAGATAGGGCCCAAAACCGACGGTGCAAGATCCTCATGTTAATGGAAGCGATGCAGATATGAGATAACCTTGCATCACAATAAGTCTATGTGCCAGTGTTTTACGCAATAAAGCTTGACGTGTAAATCAAATTAATTCAGGAGATTACACATTGTTTTTCAAAGCCAACAAAGGCAAAATCAGGGCTTGTTTTTGATTTCATATTTACTAGAAAGCAATGGGACACTCCAACAACTTTTGTGCTGCACAAATCGTATTACCTCGTATTGCCAATCCCCCATCACATAAAACAAGGCAGTTGAGAACCTGGACAACATAATAAACATCGCCTACGAAAAAGTTTGCCCGACCTACATCAATCATCCATAGTGAAATAGGCAGTTAAACTCCAAGAGAAAGCGGTCAGGCATTTTTACAATAGAGCTAAATTGGGCTAGGGGGTGATAGCTATTTCATGTGATAAAAAAGTTTTACATAGATGTTCAGGTAATCTGAAATAAAATCTTTGGAGCTATTCTGTGAATAAATGTATATAGAAACGGTTAGGCTCCGCAAAGTGATGACAAAAGAAACGACAGTCCCCACTTCATTAAAACAAATTTACCGATCGCGGGCTGTAAGGAAGCTATTGGATTTCAATAATGGGAGAAGTACACGATCTCTTTACATGGGAGAAACAATACAACGAGATTTAATGGATTTCGCTAATATCAGAGCGCCTGTCCCTGGTGCAAATCTACCGTACCGCACCTATACGAATACTGCAAAGGGCTTTTATTATGGTTTCAAATGGGATAAATTAGGTATAGAGGAAAGTGCGGGTGGTTTTATACCCACCAGGTCATACTTCAGCAAATGGCTGCAGCGCGGATGTGAACCAGTTAGACTCTAGTCTAACATCCATCCAGGAACCATGGGTGTGGAAAAATCGCATCTATGGCCTGAGTGAATTGAGCGGTTCTCACCACGTTCTTTACGACAAACTGTCCGAGAGACCTAGGACATGTCTTGTTGTATCGAAATCACTCACGGCAGTTAAAATCGAACGGTTTTGTGGCCAAGATTTGGTTGCTGCAGATATCACTTACCATGCAAACGGCAATTGGGAAACCTTTGTTGTTGCATCGGCTTACTTTTCCTATGACTCTCTAACTCCTCCACCACCAAAGGCAGTTGTTGAGCTCATAGAGTACTGCGAGTCTAAAAAGATTGGTCTTATCCTATGTTGCGACGCTAATGCCCAAAACACTGTTTGGGGCAGCAGCAAATGTAATATACGTGGAGATCGTCTTTTGGACTTCATCCTCTCGTCTGACATCACTATCAACAATGTGGGTTGTCGACCTACATTACTCTGTCCAACAGGCACTCCAAGTCTATCAAAAATTGGAGGGTATCGCCAGATAGCACTTTGTCAGATCATCGATACATCGAATTTCAAATCTACTGTGAAGTTTCGCCTTCGCAAGAGAGGAGAAATCCGAGAAAAACGAACTGGGCACGGTTTAGGGAGGAACTTGGCAACTCTGTTAAAGTTCCACTTAAATTAAGATCAATACAAAGGGTAGAGAGGTCTGCTCAGAAGCTGAACAACGTCCTTATCCGTTGTTTTGAACAAGCGTGTCCGGTTACAAAAAAAACTCCTGTAGAAAACCGGTACCTTGGTGGAACACCGAACTACAGTGTATTCGTAGAGAAACCAGGAAGCTTCTAAATCGGTCTTTAAAAACCAACTTGGAGGAAGACTGGAATCCAGTGCTGACTTCAAAGATTTTGAAAAAGTCGCAAAAAAAAGGGGATTTGCGTAGAAAAAGGGGCAATACTAATTTGGCCACAAATGTCAGAAAAAAAACGAGGGAGTTCACTAAAGTTAAGTGGCTTACGCATATTTTCATCTCGTTCTATCTTATTGTTGCATTGAACATGGTTATAGCTAAATTGTTAATGCCTAAACTTATGACAATCGGACATAAATAGCTAATAGCTGATACCTCTGGCTGATAGAAAAAGGACGCATTCAGATCCCAATTAATTGTGAAGTAGTTTCGTGAAGCATTTATTATGTCACATTTCGTATTTCATACAAAAGGGTGTTTTTTTTTCCAAAATGGGAATGAACTATCAACGAAATACAGAAAAGGGGCAAATATGGACAATTTTGAAAAAGTCGTCTCATTGGGGATAGAAAGAAAAAAAGGGGCAAAATGCAACTTTAGTCGCATAAAGTCAGCCCTGCTGGAATCTCTATCGATCGAAGCAAAAAGAATTTAAGAGACTTATTCGAAAATCGAAAAATGACTCTTATAGGAAATTTTGTGAGGAGGTCGAATCACTAAGTGCAACCAGTAGGCTTGTTAAAGTCCTCAAAAGGGACGGACCAAGTAAACTGGAATCGCTCCAAAAATCTGATGGCACCTACACTGAGACAAAGGCGGAGACTTTTAGTCTTCTGCTGGAGACTCACTTCCCGGGAAATCAGATCACTACGCATTCTTCAGTGGTACCGGCAACGATGGCCACTACGGAACTGACAAACTCCACGCGGCGTAGCTGGTATATTGCATCCAGAGTGGTGACGGATGACGCTATCAAATATGCAATTGCATCATTTGACAGCTTCAAGTCACCTGGTCCAGATGGAATTTACCCGGCTATGCTGAAACAAGGTTTTAGTCAGCTGATGCCGACGTTGAAAAGAATTTTCACCGCTAGCTTGGCCTTGGCCTACATACCTTCCCTTTGGCGTATGGTTAAAGTCGTGTTCATACCAAAAATCGGTAAGACTGACTATACTCTCGCCAAAAGTTTCAGACCCATAAGTCTGTCTTCCTTCCTGCTGAAAAGCTTGGAGAGACTGGTTGAGCTGCACATGCGCAATGTTGCTCTCTTACATTACATTACATCCTCTTTCTGAGACGCAACATGCTTATCAGCGCGGAAAATCCTGTGAAACTGCGCTTCAGAACCTCGTTGGTAGGATCGAAAGTGCTCTTGATTGGAAGGAGTACGCGTTGGGTATTTTCGTCGATATTGAGGGTGCTTTTGATCATGCGACCTTTGATAGCATGTGTAATGCAGCCAGACATCACGGTATAGATGAAACGTTGGTGTTGTGGATTAAAGCAATGCTAATGCACAGAACGTTGATTGCCGAAACGGATTGTGGCAAATGCGTCATGACAGGGGTAAACAGGGGCTGCCCTCAAGGTGGTGTTTTGTCTCCCCTCTTATGGTGCATGGTAGTAGACTCTCTGCTGACGACTCTCAATCTTCCTGGAACCTATACACAAGCATACGCGGACGATGTCGCCGTTCTGTCTGTCGGTTCAGACCTTGGGACTGTCTGCTCTCTGGCGCAGAGATCCTTGGGTTTGATCGATGATTGGTGCACAATGAATGGGCTTTCAGTGAACCCTCTTAAAACTACGGTTGTTCTCTTCACGAGAAGGAGGAATATCACTGGTCTGTCTCAACTTGTGCTAAAAGGTGTCACTATTCCGATTTCTGATGAAGTCAAATATCTGGGAGTAATCCTCGATAGAAAATTTCTTTGGTCCAAGCATGTTGAATCAAAAACCGATAAAGCGCTGTCGACTTTCTGGCAGTGCAAAGGCGCTTTTGGGAAGACATGGGGCTTATCTCCTAAAAGGATCCTATGGATCTATACGGCAATGGTAAGACCACTTCTCTCATATGCATCGGTTGTGTGGTGGAACAGGCTTTCGCGGAAACGTGTTATGGCCTCTTTCGCCAAACTCCAAAGAACGGTTTGCCTTGGCTGCACAGGGGCCTTCCCCAGCACTCCGGGCTCTGCTCTAGATGCTTTGATGAACCTCCCCCCCTTGATATTTTTATCATGGGGTGTACGCTGAAAACCATCTCCCGGTTAAAGAGAGGTGGCTTTTGGTACCACGCGCATTGGAATTTTGATGAACTTGTGCGAGAATTATCCTTTGACCCCTGTCTTATGGATATGCCGTCTGACGCAATGACACCAGAAATCCTACTGCGACAAAACTACCACGTCAACTTTCCTCAGGCAACTGAATGGCTTTTGCCAGACTCAGAGCCAGGGAAGGAATGCCATCGTGTATTCACGGATGGCTCAAAAACCGGACAGGGGTCTGGTTCTGGAGTCTTCGTGGAAAGCGAGAACATTAGACTACACTACCCCTTGGGTAACCATGCGACTGTCTTCCAGGCGGAGATTTTCGCTATCCTTATGGCTATGCGCTATATTGTGACAAACAGGTGGAGGGCTAGAAGCATATGCGTTTGCAGTGATAACCAAGCTGCTTTAAAAGCGCTGCTCAACCCTCTTACCTCGTCCAAGTTAGTGCTCGAACTCAAGCTTTCTCTGAACTTGGTCGGTAGCTTGACTGTGCTGGGTGTAGACAGACCAAACGACTGCGCCCTGACATCTGCAGGGGGTCGGCGTCTTTCCTTCTGTCTCTCAGGAGAATCGGCTGCAGACTTCTTGTGGGCGTCCTTTCGGTCCACCAAGCTTTTGCCAAACACTTAAATGTGTTGGGCTTAAGCAACACCACCATCTGTCCTGCTTGTGGAGAGGATGACGATACAGCGGAGCAATTCCTCTGTAGTTGTCCTGCCTTTGCTCGCATCAGGTGGCGGATCTTTGGGGCTGACGTGGTGAGTGCCGAACATCTAAGCTCTTCATCACTGAAGCTCCTTCTCATCTTTCTTCGAAAGACGGGAAAACTATGTACAGCAATGTAAGGTGTCTGTTTGGCAGTACAATAGACCAGTAGTTGTGTCTGAGTGCTCCTTCAGATAGTAACAACCTCCGACAAAAAAAAAAAAAAAAAAAAATAGACTCTAGTCGGAAAAATGTGGACTTTATTATATCGAGTTGGTTAAATCATAAATTTTACTATTTGGCACGAAATATGTACAAGAAAAAATGTTCCTAGATAGAGAGGAGGAGGAGAGAGGTTTACGGGGTCAGGCATTATCTATATGAAAGAAAGTGTCCGAAGAGATGTAATCCCATAACTCGAGATTGGCAAAACCGATTTTGATAATTTATACTTTGTTGGAAAGGTATTTTCTCAGTAGGTACGGGTTTAAAAAAAAAGGAGTCGAAAAAAAGGTCAAAAAATCAAAATTTCAAAATGTCTTATTTTTACCACCCAGCGTGTTACGACAGGTTTTTTTCGATTTTTTTTTAATTTTGCATTTACATATTTATTTTGGCAACAACCAAAAAAAAGAATCAAATTTGAATGTAACATATCGTATCACAATTGAACTGTCAGATAGATGGCAACGTAACGCCATCTATTGTCGATCAATGGAGAAGCCAATTTTGTTTCATGTGTGGTGGCGCTGTCCACGTTTACTGTACCATTTGATTCAGTTGCGCAGTTTCTTCATTCGTTGCTGTTTCAGCGTCCATATTGCACTTTGCGAATTCGTGTTTTTTTCGATCGAATAACATTTGCCGGCCATTGCGCATTACAGATTCGGATTTCTTCATTGCGATTTTCTGAGTTTTTGTGAATTAAAATTGATAATGAGAATATAATAGAAGAATAGAAAGTGTATTCATATTGGACTATTTTCATTTCATTTGAACAGTGGCGATTGAGCGATTGAGGCATTTTGTCAATTTATGCTGTGTTGGATTGTTGTTTGGCTATTGGGATTTGTCTGTAAGAAGTGGTACGTTTCTATTGGTGTTTCATTGTTTCAAAATTTTCTATTCGGGATTTCAATGTATTGCAGTTGTTCTTTATAATGCCACCAACGAAAAAATCTAATTTAGGCTGACGTTCAGCTGGTGCACGAGCAGTGTCGACTCATCGTGCGAATATGAGTCAAGATGATAGAGAGATTGGAATGTAAATTTTTTGGTTTAGTTTAATAGTACAATGCCGCCATATTTAATTCGAAACGTCATCTGCTGGATTATGAAAGTTGAAGTGGCATTGTTAGAATTGCATTGTCTTGAAATAATAGTTTCGTTGTATTTTTGGGTGAGGCGAAGTCCGCCGGGGCCGCTAGTATACATATACCTAAATGGCGATTTTTTGCTGTTCGGCTTTTGAGCCAAATTTTTTATTTTAATTTAAATTTTTTTTTTTTTTGAATAAATGTTTAGAAGTAGTCACCCCTATTCCCGTTGGCGTTTGTCGTAATCGCCTAATATAGGTGATCGTGGCACTGACACGTGTCAAAGTAAAAAATCCTCATTTCTCCGCATGGATAGACTACGCCCGATCAAATTTTGCAAATTATTCAATTTTATTACCAACTATCGTGCTCAGTAAATAATGTGTTTGGAGCACTTCGTGCTGGTAGTTACAGAAATGATAATGTGTGTGTAATATCATATTAATGCATGCCTGCTGTATATAAAATACAGATTAAACTGTTCCATGAAGGTAACCTAAACCTACTACCTTTCCCATACCTACTTAAATCTTTTAGGAATCGGTTCAAACCAAAAGTTTTACAATTTGTTTTAATTTTGGTACTAGAGGAGAGAGTGCCCACTATCTCTAGAAAAATTATCGAGTACCTATCGTTGTCCCTACTCACCCCCTCGGCTTACTATTTCAACATTTGGGTAATGGGTAGCAGATCGAAACGAATATAATCTGGCGCTGTTCTTGCTTTCATTATTCTTTCGCATAGGCTTGGGGTCCTATTCGGACGACCCCAACGAACTAGGCTGAACTATTGTTTTATCGTCAATTACGTTTGCCTTCGACTTCTCACAGTCCATTTCGCTTCAGTTTTCATGCACCAAATTATAATGCGTTCCTCATTAGACTCCGTTCACCCCCACCGAATGTATATCTACTATGATTGATTATCTACCAAAGTGAGATACATTTATTTTTAATGCCTCATGATGGTGCAGTTTTAATCTACGCAATTCTCTGTATTGTTACTTGTTTTGGTTTCATATTATGTATTTGATTCTGCAGCATATTTGCTGCCTTCGGATAAGTACAAGGTTAGGTTAGGTAAGGTTAGAAGCAGGGTTGTGACTTGTTAGGAGAACCATCAGTGAGCCCATCGCGATCCCTAGGAGAAACTTCATTTTATATATGGAAAAACCTACGCAAATTCCCTAAAGCATTTTTTCCCTACATAATTTATACATATCTTCGCAACCCCCATGGCCCCATCTTTTCTACGTTCTAAGAAGTATGCTCTAGCAAAAATTTGTAACAGATCTGCGTCGAAAAGTCCTAATCTTCCGGCATGCTTTGTAAGAAGACAGTGGCCAAACAAAATAGCTATTGGTATTGCCCCGAGTATAGAAAAGTACAATATTTTGAAAGGTCCCATTTGAAACCCATTTAAAGCACAGAGACTAGCAATTAAATAATAAAATCACTATGTAGTCACTAAAATCACCTGCACAAGAAGATTTAGCAAAACGTTTTCCAGAAATTGACAACGAAATCCATTTACAGATGCCAACGTGACTCGTAGCTTGAAATGACTCTGCAATTAGCTTCACATTCCCAAGAAGTACCTTATCCAATTAAATGAGTAAAAGTTGGCATACCGAGAAGCAAAACCACACAGAAACACTCACAATCCCATTCAATTAAAATGCTGAAAGAAATTCAACACATATACCCTGATACTGCTTCTATCTCGGATAGTCGTATACGACCTACTTACTCCTTCTTCGCCCCTAAGGACCCAGTGTAAACAACACTCCAAAGACGTACCAGTGAAGTGTGATCAAGCGCATCCGGCAGCAACCCTGCGAGCATTATTTTAACCTTTACACACGCTCCATACACAATATGGTTGTGTGGCAATAGGACTTCGCCCCGATTGCGCAGCGAAACTCTATGGGGAATCAACACCCAGCAAAAACCTTACAGTTGTCGCACCACCACGTCCCATCATGATGAAAGCGAAGACCAACTTTGATTCCCATTAGCCACAAAGCTTAATTAGTGTTTATTGAACAGACGTGACTTTTTTCGTGCGGCACGAAGCTGCTCAGTTTCTTACGGGATGTTTTCCTCAATACGCGCCTCCAGGAGGACTTTGAGTAATATTGAAAACTTGTTTCCATCTTCTTCCTTTTTTTGTGCGTTGAATGTTGTTTATTGTTGGCACTTCTTGTGACTGCGAGGGCCCTTCACCAAAAAAACTACTATAACTTAGGAAAGCACACAAAAAAAATCTTTCCAAAGACTCATTCATTGCTGGGTCGTCGAAAAAAGGGTTTTTTTTTCTCCATCGGCTTGACTGGACCCTTGTGTATCGCCCTTGGACATCCACGTTCTTAGCCCACACTATATAGCTAATGAAAGTGCTGGCATGGCCAAGGGTTTAATTCACACAACTTTTTGCAAGGGCTCTAAATGGGTTTTTTGTGTAAATCAATTAATGGTAAAGTTATTTAATTTGCATTCTGGCAGAACGGCAACGTCCGACCGCCAACCACCCCCACAGCTAAAGGGACTGGGGCTAGCAAAACAAAATAAAAAAGCCATATTGCTAAGAAGTTACTCGCATCGGAATGACTGAGCTATTGCCAATTTCGAATAGAAAAAGAAAGGTATTTCCGGAGAATGCTGCCGCTGCGATAGAAAGATACCATCACTCCGAAAGGTTACAAATGCCCCCGAGGTGTTGAATCTTTTGAATTCGGAGATATTGAGTTGTATTTGTGTAAACATTACGTCGGCAGTGGTTGTGGAGCGATGGCGGCAGAACTGTTTACGACTGCCTCGGGACATTCTGTGATATCCTTGCTTTCGCATTTTGGCATCTTTTCGGGTTTGAGATGGGATTCTTATCTCAGCCAGTTTCTTTTTTTTTGTTCAGAATTTCTCCTTTCCATCTCGTTCTTCATCGTATTTGGGATTGAGCTTTAGAATTGGAAATTCAAATTAAATTTCTTCAAATCGATTAGAAATGGCTAAGTGGCTATTGGGGGGGTTCGATTAAATTATGGATGAGAATTGGACAAACAAAAAATCGCCCTACTTTGTGTGTTTGTCGAGTGGGAGGAAATGGCCTGTTTTCTATTTTATATTTAATGGTGCGACTTTGTTGCCTTTGTGGTTTCCGAGTTGATATCGATTTGCGATTTGACGCAAGATGGTGATGGTGAAATTGGATTGGGTATTGAGTTAGACGGGCAAATGGGTTTTGCCTGTGGAATTTATTTAAGATAATTCAATTGAGGTGTGTAATACGAGTGTAGGAGGTAGCTACGCACTTCAGAGTGATTATTCTAAAAAAATCAAAATTCTTGAAATTTTTTTTTAATGTTTTATTATAGGCATGAGTATGACAAAGCATTCGATAATTCCATTTTCCAAAGCGGCCTTCACGGAAAAGATGTCATTTAGATTGAAGCATTTATTCATCAGCGATGTCTAATACTCAGATGAAATCACTTTTGACGGAGTTTCTATGTATTGGCTTATTTTTATTCAGCTTTCTTTGGTTAAACAACAACGTACCCTTCAAGTTGCACGCGTCACCTAAGGGTCTTCCTTCACTCTTTTGTATCCTTAGGTCGGCACACTTGCGTCGAACTACTTCTACTTTGCATGTCTGTCTTAGACGACGCACTAGCAATTTTTAATTATAGGTCGATGTGGGTTAAGTAGTTGAATTTTCTTCTCCAAAAGTTATCAAGAAACAGCGATTGGCATAAGGGTTTTTCTTCATTTAATTTCTGCCTTGTACATTGGCCTGTCGCCTGTGACTTGGCATTCGCACATCTCTTTCAAATATTCTGTTAAGGAAGTTGCAAGAGCGGGTTGCCTTGTCTAAATGCTGTTTTAACATCAAAAGTATCGGCGAGGTCGTTACCGACCTTTGATTCATCGAGCTTTCTCCATCGTCTTCCTACACAGACGGATGAGTTATGCTGGGATTGGGATGCTAATACTAGACGTGGCTCGGTAAAGCTCATCTCGATAGATGCAGTCAGATGTAGCATTAAAATCGATGAAAGAATGTAAGTATCGATTATATGAGAGGTACCAGAACTGCTTGACTCACATAGCGCATTTTTAATACCAACCTGATGACGATAAAAAAAAATTCTCTTACAAAATTTCATTTGCATCGATCGATGCGTTTTTATGCTATTGTGTTTTCAACAAACAGCCAGATAGACTCATACATTTGTTACGTTAGGTTATAGGTTCAATAGGGGTATGAGAGAGAGGTCGCATATACACCCAAACACTTGCCCTTTAAAAAAACTCAATTTCCGAGTCGCTAGTCTGAGCCCCTTGGCATGTTTTTGAAGATACAGTGTCCTGAGCTCGGCCCTAAATAGTTCGGGATATTTCAAACGGCTCAGGCGCATTCTGGTCCATGGCTAAGGCAATCAGTAATAACTTTAGTTGCGCTTCCTTTCCACCTCCAGTAAAAGAAGATGGTACGCTAGAAACAATGCCTACAGAAAAGGCAGATCTTTTCGCAATCATGTTTTCAGAGAATTCCACTCTAGATTCTGCACAACTAGAGCCACCAAATATCCCGCGGGTGCAAACATCGATGGCAGAAGTGAAATTTCGGCCTCGAATAATTCAACGCATCCTTAAAGAACTAGATTGCAGTTAGGCAACGGGACCCGACGAAATCCCGGCTATAGTACTCAAGAGCAGTGCACCAAAACTTTCACCTGTACTATGTTAGCTGTTTAGCATGTCGTACTCCCAGAAGACGTTTCCTTCTAGCTGTAAAACCGCTCGCATTCAACCTATTCCAGAGGAAATTTCTGTCAGAAAACTATCGTCCAATAGCGTTACTTTCAATGCTCTAAAAAGGCAATAAATTTTGAAATAAGCAAATATCTTGGAAGCCACCGATTAATAAGTGACAGGCAATACGGATTTCGGAGCCGTCGTTCCACTGGAGACCTGTTAAGCTACGTAACGCACTTATGGACGTAAGCAATTGAACAACACGGCGAATCCAGAGCCGTAGCCTTGGACATATCAAAGGCATTTGACCGAGTCTGGCATAGAGCCCTATTAGGCAAGTTGGCGTCTTATGGATTACCACAACAACTCTGCGGATGGATGCAAAATTTTCTTCTGGGAAGATCGATCCAAGTTGTGGTAGATGGTGTATCATCTAATTCGTTTGCTATAAATGCAGGAGTGCCTCAAGGACTCATTCTTTCTCCAACTCTATTTCTTCTCCACATCAACGATTTGCTTGGACGACAAATAGTAATATATCTATATAGCTTTGCTGATGACAGCACTCTTACATCCTCTATCTCGAACACAGGGTCTGTAAGTGCGGCTACATCACACAGTCAGAGATGTGAACAAATTAGTTCTCTAAATGCTGATCTATACAAAGTCTTGAAGTGGGGAAAAGATAACTTGGTTGTATTTAATGCAAACAAGACACAGCTCACAACATTTTCCAGGAAAAATGCATCAACAGTTCCTCAGATCCAAATGGATGACCATCCAATCCATCCCAAGGACTCAATGCACCTTCTAGGAGTCACAGTCAATTCAGGAATCACATGGCAGGACCACATATCCTATAACGCAAGATCGACGTCCGCTAAGTTGAGCTACCTATTTAGAGCAAAGAGGTACTTTAGCCCCAAGCAACTTCTCCTTCTCTACAAAGCACAGGTTAGACCAGGCCTGGAATATTGCTCCCATATATGGAGCTTGGTCCCAAAATTTTCACTTAACCTACTTGATAGCATACAGAGACGAACAGTTCGACTTATTGGAGACCCTACAATAATCACATCGAATCTACAAACCGTTAGTGTACAGAAGACAAGTCGCTGACCTTTGCTTGTTCTATAGTTACTTCCATGGTGGATATTCAGTGGAAAACTCAAGGACATTATCCCTCGAAATGCAACTTTTGGGTGCCCCACAAGACAGGCAGCTAATGCTCATGACCATACAGTATACACTTGACAACCGCGAGGACATAAATTTTCCAAAAATCCTTCTATTACAGGACAAGCAAACTTTAGAACTCGCTTTCTGGGGATATATTTCGAGAAGACTATAATTTGCAGCAATTTAAGTGCAGAACTAACATACATCTGCAAGCATCCCAGGGTGCTGATGAAGTGTTATAGGTTCGCCTTTCCCGGGAATAGTAGGTAGGCATTTAAAAAAAAAATCTTTAACGATCAGCCAAAGTGCCTTGTACAATGCGTATCCGGTAAGGCCTGCCCACCTCCGGTCGGCTTCCTTTGTTATTTTATTCCTAATACAGCCCTTAATGCAAGGAGGTGGCTTAATATCCATCCCCTTTCTAATTCTAACAATTCATCGCCTCTTCTCGAAACTGTGGAGTGTGGAATCTATATCTACATAGAGCAAGCGATTTAAATTTCACATCTAAATTCCATTCAAAAGTATAAAATGTGCAATTATAACCGTATAAGCAGTTAATATTATTTTTATTTCTTTTTTTTCCTTAAATCTGAGTTAATTCCTAACAGCTTAACTCGCTATTCCTCCTTTTATGATTGCCTTTTGCAAGTTTACAACATTATTTACATTAAAATTGTCCCGGGAAACCTACCAGTATATAGGTAGGTACCAGACCTATATCACAGATTTAATTTCTCTCTCCCAAGCACAAAAATAAAGTAACAACGTCTCTGTATCTAAGATATATAAAAGAAATTTAATTTTATTCTTATTGCGAACAAGTTCAACATTGAAAGCGACCTGCTTCATTTTTTTAGGATTAGCCAGCTGTCTACAGGTACTGTCTCCGCGCAACAAAAGCCAATTCCCATTCAAATACCTACGCTTCTGCAGAGGTAACCATTTTCAGGGAGAACGACTGCAAACTAAACCCTTTATATTCCAAGTTATGGCCTGTTACCGAGTATACGAAACATAACTGATGACCTCCGGGCACTGCTGCCAGCTCTCGGTATCAGCGCCAAACAATTCGAATCCGAAATAGAGGTTGAAGGCTCCTAAAGAATTATTCTTAAGATATATGAGGTCACAGAGAGCGCCGCCACTATTGTATATCCTTGTTTCAATTTCATTTCATTTTCTTAAGAACTTTATCTCCTTAGAATGGAGCGACGAACAAAAACAAAAAAAAAAAAACTTTTTTCTTATTATTATTGCGACCAATGTTGGGTCTTGAGTCTTGAGAGCTGTGTTTCTCAAGATACACTTTGCCTTTGCCGTATGCCTGCCGCTCTCATTATGTGTGTACATAGCCCAAGATAGCATACCAACTACATTTCCTAAACAAAGAAAAACACCACTATACACCATCGCCATCGCTACCGCATGCCGGGAGGATAAACCGCACAAGTACAATTGGATCACAGGACATAGCACAGGATCTCGCAGTCTGATGTCTGCCACGCATGGAATAAGATGGAAAATTTATTTGACCCCTAACAATGGTGGGGGCAGCATACACTATGGGTGGATTTTGTTGTTTGTGGGCGTGTATGCTGTTGTTACGCTACAGGACGATAATATCGTCGAGGATAAAAGGCTAAAGCCGAAGCCGATGTTAGGGAAGAAAATAAAGTATAATACATGGGAAAATACAGCGAGAAATGAATGAAATAAAAATAAATAACTGAGCGCAAGTATAGAAAGCACAACTGAACATAATAGCATGTGTTAGTGTGGATGGCTATCAAAGGGATATGTGGGCCATGGAGTGAAAATCCTTTTAATATTTTCGCCAGTCCTTTTTGTTTTGTACTTTCTGGCATAGGATAACATGCGGTATATCAGATAATTTTGTTCATGCTCTCTGGTTTGGAAATTCCTTAAGATACGAGTACTCTAACACGATGACAAGGAGAATGACGACGACCGACAACGACGTCGCCAACGACAATGTTTTCCAACGCCACACGATGAAATGACAAAACGCAAGTAAGGATATGTAGTTAAATGTAATATGTATGGCAAAGCGTCTTATATGTGTTCCTTGGAGTGCTCATAATTTTTCTTTATATAGGTATATGATGGTTTTATATATTCTGTTTTGGGCATGTTTGGTGACACTTGCTGCCCCGTTATTTGAAGTGTAAATTAGATTTTAAATTGCTGGCGAGGTCGATAGTCACATGATGAGGGAAATGCCTACTGCAATCCATCAGTTAAATGATGTAAGTGATAAATTGAAACTTATTGCGCAAAAGTCGTAGTTCTTAAAGGCGTGATCGTCAAGAAATATTTCCATCATCTGTAAGCAGATACTTTTAATATAATATGCATGACTGCGGGTATCAATATACCTACTTGCCCATTTATATACATAAATTGTCAATTTTTGACATGGATACGTCAATGCGACGTTAGATTCTGTCCCAAAGGCATGTCTAGATAAATTCTGACGTCACTTCATTAATTCATTAATTTTCAATGGTCCATTAAGTGGGTCGTGGGTATAGATTGCTCAAGTGGATCCTCCATAGCTATCGATTCTCCGTCATCGACTCTAAATCATCAAGGGCAATCCCATACGGTTACAGGAGAGATTACGGACTTGATCTAACCATATCATCCTTGGTCTACCTAGAGGACGCCTTTCAAATGGTACGGATTCCACAGCACGTCGTGGATTCCTGGTCGGGGACATGCGTTTAACATGACTAAACCACCGATGCATGGATCGCTGCCCGAGAGACCTAGGACATGTCTTGTTGTATCGAAATCCCTCACGGCAGTTAAAAACGAACGGTTTTGGGGCCAAGATTTGGTTGCTGCAACTATCACTTATCATGCAAACGGCAATTGGGAAACCTTTGTCGTTGCATCGTCTTACTTTTCCTACGACTCACTAACTCCTCCACCACCAAAGACAGTTGTTGAGCTCATAGAGTACTGCGAGTCCAAAAAGAGTGGTCTTATCTTATGTTGCGACGCTAATGCCCAAAACACTCTTTGGGGTAGCAGCAACTGTAATATACTTGGAGATCATCTTCTGGACATCATCTTATCGTCTGACATCACCATCAACAATGTGGGTTGTCGACCTACTTTTGTTACAGCCCAGGAGACAGCAAGTAATCGATATTACTCTGTCCAACAGGCATTCCAAGTCTATCAATAATTGGAGGGTATCGCCAGATGAGTGCTATCAGATCACCGATACATCGAATTTCAAATCTACTATGAAGTTTCGCCTTCGCAAGAGAGGAGAAATCCGAAGAAAACGAATTCGGCACGGTTTAGGGAGGAACTTGGCAACTCTGTTAAAGCTCCACTTAAATTAAGATCAATACGAGGGGTAGAGAGGTCTGCTCAGGATCTGAACAGCGTCCATATCCGTTGTTTTGAACAAGCGTGTCCAGTTACAAAAAACTCCTGTAGAAAACCGGTACCTTGGTGAAACACCGAACTATAGTGTATTCGTAAAAAAACCAGGAAGCTCCTAAATCGGTCTTTAAAAACCAACTTGGAAGAAGACTGGAATCTCTATCGATCGAAACAAAAAGAATTTAAGGACTAATTCGAAAATCGAAAAATGACTCTCAGGAAATTTTGTGAGGAGGTCAAATCACTAAGTGCAACCAGTAGGCTTGTTAAAGTCCTCAAAAGGGACGGACCAAGTAAGCTGGAATCGCTCCAAAAATCTGATGGCACCTACACTGAGAAAGGCGGAGACTTTTAGTCTTCTGCTGGATACTCACTTCCCGGGAAATAAGGTCACTATGCGTTCCTCAGTGGTACCGGCAACGGTGGCCACTACGTAACTGACAAACTCCACGCGGCATAGCTGGTATATTGCATCCAAAGTGGTGACGGATGACGCTATCAAATATGCAATTGCATCGTTTGACAGTTTCAAGTCACCTGGTCCGGATGGAATTTACCCTGCTATGCTGAAACGAGGATTTAGTCAGTTGATGCCGACGTTGAAAAGAATTTTCACCGCAAGCTTGGCCATGGCCTACATACCTTCCCTTTAGCGTATGGTTAAAGTCGTGTTCATACCAAAAATCGGTAAGACTGACTATACTCTCGCCAAAAGTTTCAGACCCATAAGTCTGTCTTCCTTCCTGCTGAAAAGCTTGGAGATACTGTGTAGTGTACCCTAAAAACCATCTCCAGGTTAAAGAGAGCTGGCTTTTGGTACCACGCGCATTGGAATTTTGAAGAACTTGTCCTTATGGCTATGAGCTATGTTGTGACAAACAGGTGGAGGGCTAGAAGCATATGCGTTTGCAGTGATAGCCAAGCTGCATTAAAAGCGATGCTCAACCCTCTTACCTCGTCCAAGTTAGTGCTCGAACTCAAGCTTTCTCTGAAAGCTCTCTGGTCGGTAGGCTAAACACGGTCAGACTTGTTTGGGTCCCAGGCCACACTGGTATACAGGGAAACGAGATCGCTGATGAGCTTGCCAGGGTGGGTTCAGAAGAAGATTTCTTAGGATCTGAACCTGCGTTGTGTTTGCCTGCATCTGTGGTTAGGTCATCCATTGATACTTGGGTTTCTTGTGAACATGAGTGTCGTTGGCGTGACTATGCCGGGTGTAGACAGACCAAACGACTGCGTCCGGACATCTGCAAGAGGTTGGCGTCTTCTGTCTCTCAGGAAATCGACTGCAGACTTCTTGTGGGCGTCCTTTCGGGCCACCAAAATTACATATTACATTGTATCAAAGTAAAGGGTGTTAGTAGATTCTTTCGGTTTCCATTTTTTATTGCAAATTCTTAGCTTTAATTTCCACTTTATTACTTGTTAAGCACGACATAGAATGTAATAATAGAATGCCCTAACCAACTCACCAGTCACCACATAAATCTTTACAACTGTTCTTCTTGTTATGACAACTTTCACAAGTGTCAAAGCAATTTATATTTAATTTTCTCATTCCAATCCTTCATTTGACAAAGAAAGCTGAACTTGGATATAGGTAATCACCCACCCAGCTCGTCGTTGTATGGGAAAATGACGTCCTTTCAGCAGCCATATTAGACAATTCCAATTCCAATCAAAACCATTCCATTCAGACGAATGACAACAATAGCCAGAGATTCATGGAAATATCCTCACCCACTGTCTGTCAGGTTGTTATGAATACAAACCACTGTCACAACATTGCAATATGTCCTATTACCTTTAGGGCCAGAGAATTCCTGCACACTTTATATACCAACAAGAACACCCCTCTTCGGTGCGCCCAATTGAATACAAGAAATCCGTCCTCAACGGCTTTTCCAATTTGTATCTTAATTGAATCCAATTGATCAAAAGTGTGAAAGAGCTTTTCATTTGAACGCCATACAAACCGATGTCAATGGGTTGTCTATATATGGTATCAGTCTGCGTTGATTTCTGCTCTTGGTGATGGTGCCTGTGTCTGTGCCTTCCGAGCTTCATGTTGTGGTTCAGTAGTTGTAAATTATTCTAAAATCGATTGGATACAATTTATGAAGCAAACCACATCTCTTCAGTCCTCACCCTTCTCATATCTACTTTTGAATTGAAAGAGTTTCGTTTTGTTCACCACCCGGACATGTATTTTGTTAACAATAGAAAAACGATTTTCATTCAGCATCTCTGTCATAACTTCATTCATATATGGAGAAGGTGAACACTGATTACTGTTCCAAGCCAGCAACGTATGAGGGGATGTACAGATGACAAATTGCAAAACTAATTGGAGGTCTTCTCCTGTAAATTCCGAACCTGTCGGGGGTGCACTTTGAAATATTTGTTCTAAAGGGACTTCGAGTTATGCGCCCATGACATAGATCACACCCGGGTGCCAGTTGAAACGAAGCCCTACCGCATATGTGTGTGTGCGTGTCTCTGATTAGTGCACGTTTTCAGATTAGTAATCAGTGACAGGAAAGAGGAATAAGTTTCTTCCACTCGATGTTTGGCATTAAATTCGCCAAATTCCATTGATTTAATTTAAAACTTGCAAAATAACTACACGCACAGGCGAAACTTCATCCACATTTACTTGGATACGTGTTCTTTGTACTTCAACATCTCACTTGTAGTTTCGAGTTTAGTTTGAATAATTTTTCGAGTGTGAATTAATTGCTAGAACGTATTACAGAGCATGCGGTGTCGTGGAACCCCGATGTGAAGCTATAGATACCAACCACCACAGAGATAGCTATGCATGGTTTCTGTATAGGCTGGGATTCCGAAAAGGGAGTGCTTTTGAAATGTTCAATGTTGTTAGGCGAAATGCAAATTTCGGATCCGTTTAGGTATAGGGAAGGGCAAGGGATAGCTATGTAAAGGAGAGGAAACATTTTGTATAAAGGAAAGAGGGCGGCCATGCCCTTGTTGTATCTTTGTGTATATTTTGGGGGATTTTCTGTGTTGTTTCGGATGTTGTTCTGTAGGACATGATTGTTCATGTTCATAAATATTAATGTAATTTACACAATCATTTAAATTGCTTGGGGAAAGTATTTTGTATAGAGGCAAATCATGTGGATTCAAGGATGAGAATTGCTAAAATGTCGCATTTATTATGCTGCTGTAACAGTATTAGATAGGCATGTATTGAGTTATCATTTTTGTTTTTATTACTATTTGAAAGGAAATAGTAAATACTTTCTAAAAGCAGTCGAAGTACTTGTGAAATATGCCAGAACCCGACGTTATTTAAGTCAACTATTTCGCCGTCAAATGTTTCTTAGGCGACTTTCTGTTCTGTTTTCTAGGAAATACTTTTATGACTGAGATGACCAAAACAAACGACTCTTAAAAACAGTCAATTCGGTAGATACTATAGGTAAATAGGCGACTGTCTTTGTGGTACCTAACGGATATCATTTCCTTTGCATTGCATAACAAATTATTATCGCCTTCCTCTTTTTAGTTTGCGCTGCGGTTGGGGGTAAATCTGAGCCTCAACCCGAAAGTGTCTCCAATTAGCCCATTAGGTCATCAGGCAGCTGCGTATAGGTGCGTATTCCAAATACCAAAACAAGGGAAGGGATGCAAATACTAATCTATTATAGTATTAAAAGCCGACCCGATTTCGCTTCAGAGTCATTTACCCTATTTAAATTATACCAAATCTATTTATCTTTTTACCAAATTGAAGCTTACCACTCATAGATGTGTTAAGAAGAATAATTATTTGGAAAAGTATTTGCAAAATAGTTAAATTAGTGTTTTTAAATTACATTGGTTACAACAACAACATTCTTCGCTGCGCATACGAAGAAAATTAATATTTCCTCTTCGCTCAGTCGAAGTTCTGTCTCTGTGTGAAGCAGAAATTTTTTTTTTTTTGGACTTCGTGGGAAGAGGGAAACAAAGGAAAGGAGATGCACTTCAGTATAGAGTGCTTATGTATGTAGTTGAGGCACATACTAATTTTTTGCATGTTGCGTTTCTTTGTGTTTATGTATGGTGGCGAATTTCGACCACTTGGCGAGCCTAGTTTTAATTAAACGAGTAAATTGACTAAATATAGGTACATACGTTCAATGAAAGTTACAAAGTCACTTGTTGATTGTAAAATCATCAGTCTCGATGAAAATCGAGCAAACAGGGGCGAAACGCATAACTGCGGAGTCGAGGCCAAATCAAATTTAAAAATTTGTGATGAGAGGTAGTATCTGTTATTAAGGAACAATTTCCATTTACCCAAAGATATTATTTATCCGAAGGATCACGATCTACACTGAAACAAGAAAGATGAATTACTACTTGAAAAAGTTATTTTTTTTAATATCCCATCAAAAAAATGGGTTAAGCGCGTAACATAATTTTCGATCTTTCGCCACCGACTATAAATCATGAAGGGCAATTCTTATAAAGATAGAAGTGAAATTATAGACATTATACATGCTGTCCCAGTTAAACAGTATAATCCTTTAAGGAAAGATTCCTGAAGTTCTGTCGAACAAAAAATTGTATGGCAGCGGGAGTATATTTTCACCATATTTCCCCTTATAGCCCTTCAAATTAGGTGAACTCTAATTTGGAGGTGATACCACTTAAAACGCTATAACTGCTAAACTATTACAGGTACAAAAATTGTTTTATACATTACGAAAAGACAGTTTTGTAGTGCAAACAAGTTCTAAGCACTTTATGTACATCTGTGCAGGTAAAAAAAAGTTATGGCTCCTTAAACTCAAAATTTTGAAAATTTTTTGTTACATTTTTTTTTAATTTTTACTTAATAAATTATTATTTTTTTTATGAAATTTGTATCCTTGAAAAATTTTATAAATATTATAGAGTAAGAGCTAGCAACATTTTTTCTCAAGTCATTTTAGCAAGCTTAGTTCGGAGTGACTACTGAACACGAAAATATATTTCTGGCAGTGCTGCGTTGGTTTATATTGGAATGCCATAACCACAAAAGTGAAATAAATTTACCTCATTTTAGCATAACCTTAAGATTTTGGTATATGATGAAATCGGAGTTTTGGTTTAGCTTTAAGGAATTAGTAAAGTGGTACATAATATCTCTAACATAATATCAAAAATTTGACTTTGCTATTATGACTAAAATTTTGCCTTTTTTGCACTTCAAAACCGGCAAACTGATATAGCAATTTCATTTTCTGTCTACATCGGTCGTAAATTAACACATACCAAAATCTTAAGTTTGCTGAAATGAGGTACATACCTACATTGTTTGCCCTTTTGAGGTAATGGCATTAATATATAAACAAACGCAGCGCTGCCAGAAATATGTTTTTGTGTTCAGTAGTCACCCCGCCGAACTAAGCTCACAAAGTTACAGTTATGTTAGCAACTTTTTTCCCTACTATCGACAGAAGTTGTAGTAAAAGACATGTTTTGTCAGACGAAAATGGTCAAACAAAATTAAGTCAGAAAAATAAGCTAACGTTCCAAATGAGCAAGGGTTAACAATTAATTGTCGAGCATGAAACATTGAGAAGTTGATCTCCATAAAATGTATATTCAAATCGTAATGGAAACGCTTCGTTGGCAAGTACCAACCAACCAACCCAGATATCCAAACCGTAGTACACCATGTAACCGGTTATTCGCTGATGCGTATCAGCGCCTTGTTGATGTCGGGTCAGCTCATCCAATAAAAGAGAACGAGAACGCTACGTTCAGACGCAGCGGGCGCGGCAGAAGTTGAGGGTGAGATTTCGCGTGCTGTGCAAGTTCAGCCTTCAGCCAGGTTCGCCGACTAGCTGTGCCGCTGGAACCTCCCAGAATCAGACTTTACATAACTTTACCAGAGTAATAGATTACTCCCTTTCCATTTAGCACCGGTACTGCATTTACTACCAGGAGATGCGCAAAGAAGAGTGGCTACTGCGCAGACAGGCAGAAGATGGGCACTTCCTCAAGAACATTTTGTGGACTAACAAAGAAAAATCCACAGACAAAGTTACAAAATTATAATCCTGAGCAATTTTTACCATTGGTCAGACCCCAATCCGCATTTACAACGCACAACATCCTTTCAAAGGTAAAAATTTAATTATTGCGAACAACTTCATCAAAATGTGTGTTTATTTCAAAGGATATTTAACGTAAATGTTTGAAAACACTTTACCGCACGTTCAATCCAGTCCATATAAATTATGAAAAGTTTTCGCCGACCAATTTAATTACGCAAGCGATCCTTACACCTCTTCCAGCAAGGGTATTGAGCGTTTCTGGTAGGATTTTATCCACTCATTCACATTTGTCATCCCTTAGCGATTTGATCACGATCAAACTTTCATTGAAATGCTTAAAAAATACTGTCTTTTGGCTGCTTTGAAAGCCAATTTCTTCAGCCCATCTGAAGAAGTGAACATCAAAAATCATCCTTTTAATATACAGAGGTACTATACAAAGAAATATATTAGCGACTTCTGCTGACGAAATTGACGGTACCATGTGTTTTCTTTAGATATGTATATTTTTGGACAGCAAATGTTAAAAATCTGCTCAACCCTCACGTTCTAATCGGTGTCACCGTTCCTCCCTATCGTTACATTCGTCGCCATGTGGTCATTGCCGTCACCCATAGGGATTTATCTAAGAAGGCGTGTATTTGCAATTTTTTCAAGGATTTAATCAATTTCATATAAGAAACCTGCAAACCTATTCTGACTCCTGCTTTGGTGCATACATCTGAGCAGGAGTTTATTTTTCAAGTATAAGCTTAAAGATCGCAACTCTTCAATACTCTCCAGTACTCTGATGCCAGGCCAGCTTGGTACTTAAGAGTATCCCCGCTTCCGCCTGAGCAGACATTGAAAGTTTGTTTATAGTTTCCATAGAGAGATTGCTTTGCGAGGAGGCACCTACTATACCTACCTAGGTATATTAAGTCAATATGAACAACCAGGAAAACTGCTCAGCCGTTTCGAGTAGAATCCGATCATATGCCGAGAGTGACAATGACAAACCGAAAGCTGGACTCTCGCAAAATGGCACCCTTTAAGCCTTGTTCCAAAGAGCGCTTGCAATTTCCGCCACTCCCTTAGTTCGTCTTTGTCATCTATGCATGCACTATATTATCAAAGCTCATCAAGGAAGATGCCCAGAGTGATGTTTAACATTCGCAATAATCGCAAATTTCTAGCAGCCCTGCAAAGGCTGTCTTAAATATATAGGGAGTTTATAAAATTGGCAAGAAACAAATTTAAAGAATAAAGTTTTAGCACAATTCTGGCAATCGCCCTTTCTTAAAGGTTTAATGAACATTTTATCGTGTCCACTTTTTAGGGCTTAGTGATAGCATCGTGTCGGCAGAATGATCTATGATGGTCACAGACAATATCACGGAGGATTAATTCTCTTAGTCCATAAACTTATTTTCAAATATATACACTTCTCTATGGAAGGGCAAGCCTATAACGCTTAAACAGCACCCTGAGATGCTTGCAGACAGAGGTGTTAGTTCTTCACGTAAATTGTTGTAAGTTGTAGTCCTCAGGAAATATGTTCCCATGAAGTGAGTTCCAACAGTTTTTGTAGCTAAAGGAATTTCGGAAAAGGGCATTGATACCATGGGATGAATTGGCTGATCGTCGTCTATTTTGATTTCTGGTACATTATGAGCAAGGTTTTTGAAAAGTATCTACGCTTTTCCGTTCCTAATTTGCTTACATTGGAAAGTCGCCAACAATTCTATACCTTCTGTATCTCATATCTGAAGCTATACATCAAACGTTGTAATTGTAACGAATATAGCTATCAATATGTTTTTCCCCGGCTCCATTATTTTTTTTTGATACACATGTATTGGAGTGGGTAATTGAATATCTCCAAAGATATACAAAGGTTCCCCATTTTAAGCCTAACCACGCAACGTCGCTTTCAGCTATTATTCATATAATTTATCCGTGCCTAACTGTTGCACGCAGCTTTATTCATAACTCTTATCAAAGGCAGTGCTTTAGGGTTGTTACAAACATCCCGCCATAGGGATCCATCAGGCCATACCTAGGGCGCTGAAAGTTAGAAATGAAGAATTCCTCATCCCAAAATAAGTTCATACCCATCAAAAATACTTATACAGTAAGACTCACGTCAATCTATTTTCTACATCGCTGTTACGAACAGCTATACAAATACTCTAGCTATTACCTACTCAACAAATTTATCTTCCATTCCATTAGTGAGGAGAAGATAAAAAGCCAAGTACAAGCATCAGTTGTCATTGCTGATGCCGTAATACACAACACAACAAAATAATCCTGTAAATTTAATACCATTGTAAGCATCCTTAGCGCGTAGCTCCTGTATCCTATTACGCAACACGGGAGCAATTGAATGGAAAACAACTTTCCAATTTTATTTCTGTTTGCAACTGTAGCTATGTATAGGTACCTATAAGCTGAGGGGTTGACTGAATTTAATACCAAAACTGCAGTCACAAGAAATGAAAATCATCATCATGTGGCAGCGGTCCTGATCCTTTCTATTACAGTCTGCAGTTTGTCTCGTTTCCAAGGAACAACGACATGAGGTGCGGACTCTTCGAAAATATTCGCTATTGCTCCTTTCGATGGAATAGTCCCTTCCTCGTCGTCAACGACGCGAATAGAGCTGCGGTTCGAGTTTGTGCTCGAAAATTGCACTTGATTTTAAATTTGCCAGCTTTTTCTAAGAACAATATTTTCCAACTCATCCTTAGGTTATTGTCTATACACACAGTAAGATTAGGTTACTTGGTCTGCGAAGCAATGGTTTTCGAAAAGGAAGTATGCGGGTCCTTTGGAGAGAATACTTCACAATGCGGTACTATTTGATGTGAGGAACACAAGGGTTAAAGAAAAATGTCTGAGCCAAATTGATATTTTATGCGATTATCCTTTATGGATGTGAAATATTGCTTGTTAGATGGAACACATGCATTAGATTGGAGTGAAAACCCTGAAGGATTGGATATGATTGTAAAGTTGTTAAGGACGGTAGATATACGTTTGAATGTAAATGGTTAAGGGTTGGGGCTGGTGAATGTGATATATTTGAATTCAGCAAGCAACGAGTTTATTCTTATTATACGCATGTTGTTTTATATTTTTACTTTCAAGTTTGCAAATGGATGCATAATGGAGCATCCACAGTAAAAATGTTCTTTTATAGATTTCAATTATTATAACGTTATAGTACGAGTATATATCTTTTTTTTAAGTGTGGGTACATATTTCCTTGAACATAAAATATATTTTTGTAGGGTATTTTCTGTCCAGAGTGGCAAAGTCGATGTCAATGCTGTATACTAAATTATGATCTGGTTATTTTATTATATAATTATTTTTTTTTTTTTTCATTCATTCATTCATTTTCAATATCCCGCTTGTCCATTAAGTGGGTCGCGGGTGTAGGTTGCTCAAGTGGACTCTCCATAGCTCTTGATCCTCCGCCATCGACTCCACATCATCAAGGGCAATCCCCATGCCTGGGTCTACCTAGGGGACGCATGCGCGATGGTACGGATTCCATAGCACGTCGTGGGATCCTGGTCGGGGACATACGTTTAATATGACCAAACCACCGAAGCATGGACCGTTCCGTCCGGAGAAGTAGCTGCTCGACATTGAGTTCCTCACGTATTCTGGTATTTCTGATGCGATCTCTACGGGTCACACCAGAAATACTACGGAGAAATCTTATTTCGGCAGCTTGTATCCGCGATCTTATTCCTTCGGTAATTACCCAAACCTCATGACCATAGGTATAAGAGTTGGAACAAACACCGAATTAAAAAAGACTGACAGCTTAGCTTTGACACCAAGTTCAGTCCTCCTGATAACAGAATGACCAAGCTGTCTCAAAATTGATCCAGCCTGGCCAATCCTACAGGAAAACTCAGCATTCCTCCTTTCATCACTCGTGAATAAGACCCCGAAATCAGAGTATATCCATTAATGAGTAGGGACACTCTCTCTACATATGCATTTCCTACTACCACAAAGCAAAATGCAGAAAAAATCGTACAATAAGTGGAAGCAGGTCGAAAGAATACTTTTTACCTGCATACAGCGACTGCTTGAGAAAAAAAGGGTACACAACACATTTTGCCTGTACCACTACATGGGGCTTGCTGCGTACGACAAACGATTGTGGGTTTTTTCATAAAGCATTTTTAAAGGCGACCTGAAGTGATGTCAGTATATTAGTATTTTCTCTCAACCATTCAGGTTGATCAGGTAACCAGCTTTGCTTTCGTAGAATTGCTACTAAAAAAACAAATTTTGTAGTTTTTCCCATTGGTTATTGATTAAATGGTCTTTGTTATGGACATGAAAAAGAAATGTTTCATTCTCTATCACGAAATTCAACCCTTTTGCCTTGCTACGACTTCGTTAATTACCATATTTTACGATTTTAAGTTTTATTGCCAGCACTTTTTAGGTAATATAATTCACAGCAGATGGTCATACTAATTACTTAGGTTGGTTGTAGATGGGATTGTTTACATTTTTTTCGCACGTATTTTTAAAGGCGACCTGGAGTTGGATTGTTATCAGTCGTTCATTACCATCAATTGAAGAAGTAAAGGGTGTTCAGTGCGTGTGGCAAACAATTAAAAATAGTGAAAATTAAAAGTTGAAGTGCAAGTTTGCATAGTTTAAGAACTTTAAATAAAATAATGGGAAAACATTATGTTAAATGTTTGGCGTGTGGGCGAGAGCAGAAAGAAAATTTTGGAGTTAAATATTTCAAAATACCGGATAATAGTGAGAGGTAAGCAATATAATAGATCGGGGAAGAATGAATATAAATCAGTGTTGTATTTCTTAATTTTTTTTTAGAAAAGCGGAACAAATTACTTTTTTGCATGAAATGAATTTATTTTTTGAAAATATGACTTTTCATGAAAATTCTAGAAATGTAACTAAAAAAATGCGTTTTATAAAAGGATGGCAACAGAATATAAATGCCTTAATTGGCATTTTTACAGAAATAAAAGAAGACGGTATTAAGTTTCTTTTAACAAGAAATCTTAATCAAGATTGCTTGGAAAACACTTTTGCTGTTTTACGTAACCGAGGGGGAAATAACAAGTTGCTGACTCCATTTCAATTCATCTGTTCATTTAAAAGATCTTTTTCGGCAAAGTATATGGAAGATATTACACGTGGAAACTGTGAGCCAACTGCTAACCTGGAACTTCCAGACATTGAAGTCCAGATGGAACCACAAAAACAAAATAAGGACAATTTGGTTTACGCTTTCAAAACTGAACCTGACTATAAAACTGTGGACTTTGGTATTGATAATGCATTCTACTATTTCGCAGGTTATATTTTAAAAAAATACCGCCTAAACCACAAGTGTGAGTTAAAATTGAGTCCGCAACTTAACGTTTCCTCCCTTTTTACAGATTTTAAAGAATTTGAAGATGCGAAATTGACACGGCCCAATCAAGAATTTTTGGACTCGTTAGAGAATATTGAACAAAAATTTATTTCTTGTTTTCTAAATATGTACTACCTAAATAATTTTGAGGGGAATATTTTTAACTTTTTGAAAAATGAATTTCATTACAACTGTTGCAAAAATCAAAATAAGGAATTTCTTATCAAATTTTACGTCCGAGTACGGGTTTACTTTATTCTAAAACAGTTCAATAAAAATAACAAAAAATGTACCAACAAACAAAAATATGTAAGTGTAGCACACATGTGAATATATATTAGATATAAAATGTTCAATAAGAAATTTTACAAATTGATTTTCTTTTTTTTACGTCACACCCTGCACCACATTTTGAAATAGTTCGACTACTCTTCCATCCCTCTTTTACTAGAGCACTTTTAGTGCCGTCTATTTCTCGTGTATGTGTACTGCAAATTGTAAACTGATAAGAAACACGTGGAGAGTGTCCCTACTCATTAATGGATATACTCTGCCCGAAATACTTAAACTTCTCCACCTGTTTCAATGGGAGTCCACTAATATGAAGAGTGCATTGAACAGGCGTTCTGGAGACGACCATCACTTCAGATTTGTTCACGTTTACCTTCATCTCAGCTTCAACACAAACGGCCACAAACCGATCGAGTGCGCGCTGAAGTTCAGTTTGAGAGGATCCAATGATCCAAGGATCCAAGTCATCAGCGAAGAGCAAATGACTTATCCTCAGACTGCGCTGTAGTAAGATTCAGTCCATATAAGTAATGAAAAGGAGAGAAGACAAGACGCACCCCTGGCGAAGTCCAACGTCCACGGTGAAAGGTATTGATTTAACGCCGTTTACCCGAACACAGCATTTACAGTTTGTGTAAAGAGATTGAATGGCTCGCAAGAGAGAACCATCAATTCCATACTTCTGTAATACACTCGAGAGTTTCCCTCGAGGGACTCGGTCATATGCTTTCTCCAAATCTACGAAACATGCGTAAACAGGTATAGCATACTCCCAAGCCTTCTCAAGAACCATTCTGAGAGTGAATAACTGGTCGGTTTCGGTTGTGCTTCTGCCGGGACGAAAGCCACTCTGCTCATCTCCTAATCGTTCCTCGACCACAACTCTGCAACGCGTTTCCAGCACTTTTCCGGAGAGACTTAAAAGTGATATACCCCTGTAATTGGAGCAATCCCTTTTTTCCCCTTTCTTGAAAAGGGGCACAATCGCCCCAATCTGCCAATCGCTGGGAGTTTCGCCGCATTCCCAGGCCACTTTAATGACACGAGAGAGCCATTTGACTCCCTCTTCACCTAAGGCCTTTAGCATTTCTGGCCGGATTTCATCCACTCCTGCAGATTTGCCAGCTTTTAGCGATTTGATCGCAAAAGTGACTTCCTCTACCGTGGGACTATTTTCCGCCCTGCTTAAGGCGATGTGTCATCCTCAATGCCCTGGATTGGATTGAGCAATTCGGAAAAGTGCTCGCTTCATCTGCGCAAGATGTCCTCTTCATTAGAAAGAAGTGTAGCATCTTTGGATTTGACTCCTTCGATAATGTTCCACTTCCTTCCTCTAAGACGGCGGATGGTCTGCCAGAACACCTTGATTGCAGATCTGTGATCACGGTCCAATTATTTTTTTAAGTAAAATTTTTGCAATTCGCTGGTTACGTGTTTACCAACCGATTTCGTATGGTTCTAATTATATTGACATGGACAGCAGGGCCCAGATCACGTAAAATGAAAACGATCGAACGACGTCGTTTCGATACTAGCAGTCTCTGTCTATTGTCACAGATATGATAGAGACAGCTTTAGTGAAAACGAAGTCGTTCGATCGTTTTTATTTTACGCGATCTGGACCCAGTTGTTTGGGTACCATGTTTGGACTCTATCGTGTTTTCAAAAGACTTACGGACTTACAGACAGATGGACATTGCTAAATCGATTTAGAATGTGATCCTGATTCATAATATATATTCTTTATAGGGTCTCCGATGACTCCTTCTTGGCGTTACAAATGTAATCACAAAGTTAATATACCTTCTTGTGGAGGGTATAAGAACTCCCAAGGGGACTGACTTTCATCTCGAATTGGATTTCACCTAGTCGTTCGACTAATCGTCCATTTGTCCGATTTCTGTACTGTTTTTGATTGAAAATATTACCTACTTTCTTGGTCTTAGCTAACTTTTATAGGTCAAGAGGTTTTACCTTATCCGCCTTAATATCCTGGGCCCAGATTCCGTAAAATGAAAACGATCGAACGATATCTTTTTCACTAAACCTGTCTCTATCATATCTGTGGCAATAGACAGAGACTGCTATTGTCGAAACGATATCGTTCGATCGTTTTCATTTTACGAAATCTGGCCCCTGATTACATTGTCAGTTTTTAAAAGTTCTGTTATTTCTAAGCTGGTTAAGAAGTCTACTTTTGTGCCTTTGGGCAACATTTTCAACTACTTCCTCGACCATTTCAATATTAAGATCTCTATGTCGATCAGCGTTGCGTATGTACCAAGGTGCATTAACTATCGTTGCTTAGTATACATAAAAACATGAATTTTTTGCAATTTTATTTGTCATCTGCATGCCCACAACTGGAGCCCGTAGGTCCATACTGGGTTTTCCAACTTGCTTGTATAGCAATAACTTATTGTATAAATGGACAGAGATCTAGTTTTTAGTGGGGTAAGCGTACAAGAGAATGAGACACTTAGGTATTTCCTTATTTTCCATTATTGTAGACTAGTTAGTAATTAATTTTTATGTTTTTACTTAACAAATATATTTATTTTTAACGATATTTCCATTTTTTTCCCTAATCTGTAAAATTTGTAAATCTACCTATTTGTTCTATGTCTAGTAGGGTTATTGTTGCCGATAGGGTACAACCTCCATTTCTCAAAAGCACTCCTCAATTTCTATTGAGCTAGTCCTTAATGCAACTATTCAATCTCAATGAAAAAGTATGGATTTAACACATAGATAGGTACATACATGATACATATATTCAACGTTTCAGGTTTTCCGAAATATATATACCTACATGGGCCTGTACCACGAAACAACAAGTATGTATATTGTTAAACAGAAACAATTTACCGGAGCAAAATGTTAAAATACTCCCATTCCACAATAGCTTCTTGTTTCGTGGTATACCATGGTTGTGAATTCATCAACAAAATCAGCAACAATTATCTGTACAAGGTAAATATAATAAAAATGTAGGCATTTTCTTTGGCTGCTAAAAACTCGAAAACTACTGGACAGATTTCTATGAACATTTTTTTTTTAATATTCCTTAAGACTTTGAGACTGCTATAGGCTATGTCGCTTATAGCTACGTCCTTAGGAACAGTTTTTATGCGATGCAGTGTGTGCACATTAAATCGGTATCTATACTTATAATAAAACTGTAGGAATATTCTTTGCCTCCTAAAAGCGCGAAACCTACTGGACAGATTTCAATGAAACACTCAAAATGTAATCTTAAAGGGACCAAATATTAGTTTGTTTGTTTGCTGAAGGCGAGCGGTATAAGGCGTGCACGGGTCAACTAGTGATGTAAAAAATGTTCAATTTCATTGTAGAATATAAAATGTAACTGCTAAGCAGCTAATTAGGTAATCATATAACGCCTAGGAATTTCTTTAGGTATAGTGAAATACCTAGGTACCTAAGGGTATAATTTAAACAAAATATGTATAATATAATGGAGTGACTTACTATTAAAATTCGTATGACGCGGCGGCTAGGCATCGACTGACTGCATTTTTGATGATGGTCAAGGTCAGCTTAGCTAGCGTTATCTCGTGTGCTCTTGATGGATGTCATTATTGTTGTGTGACGTTGGATACCGCACCATTTAAAGTTCTTAAGTAGATACCTACGTATCTATCTGCAGAACTGAATTTTTGGTCCCAAACATGCTTACAACTACCAAAAGAAGCAATACGTAACTATCTTCAAATGTACTTTCTCGAAAAATATGTAAACACATAAATACATATTCCTATACTTATGTACCATTTTCCTCATTTTACTGATATAGGTTTATAAAAAATGTTCACTAAAAAAGCATCCAAATGATACACTTCCACAGACCAAAAAAATAAAAGCAGTTTCCCCAGTCACTCTATCTTAACAATTCAATTTGAATTCATCAGTTTTATTCTTCCGTTTTCATTCACTGTAATCCCTCGTTACCATCTTCTCGTGACAACCGATGAAATGGTCAATTTCCTGCATAAGCTTCAGACAATCAACTGACAGCATGCAATCAAAAACACGCACACCACAGATTCCCATCCTGTCCGACCTATCGCTCAAAACAAAACAAAAAAAAAATCTCCGACTCACATAAATCCAGTAAACATATGGGTCCTGCTGCAATTTATAGTCCAATAAAAACGTTCCCGTTAAGCACAGGATAAGGAAACGAAAGCCAAAAGGGATAAACGGATGGCGGTGGGCGGAACACTGCCATCGCTGAGCTATACTGAATTAATTCCACTGAATTTCGGTGGCACTGTGGCAGTTAAATTTAAAATTATCCCTTCAGCAGTGTTCATGTTCACACACTTGTGCATGGGACTGGCAAGGCAATACGAATATGCAACACTGTAAAAAGCTGGAGATAATAAACACAAAGAAAAAAGAAACAAATGAACAGTGCCGGAAGCAATTCACATCCTTCGCCCACCATAAGTTCGGCCAAATGAAAGATTTTGAATCTTTGATATATGAATTTATTTACTACGCCTGTATGCAAGGCAACACAGACAACAAAGCGAAGCGATAAACATCAAACCCATCGAGTATGAGAAGAACTCGACGATAAAATGAGAAATGAAAAACTGAAATAAAAGGGACTACGTATACGCTGCGAAGCAAGATGTAACAAATTGCAAAGGCGAAAAGCCATACGAATGCCATATATGTAAATTGATTGTCCTTTGGTGGTAATATGGTAGTATGGAAAAGAGCAGAATGGCTGTAAGTTATTGTACTAAGAACAATGGAAGGACATTTTTGGAAGGCATGAACTGCTTTACTGTTTTGACTTAAGGCCTTTAGTTACTGCTTAGAGCTTAATTTGTGCACGTATAGACAATACAGTCAGTTGTTCGTAGGTACAACGAATCCTAAGGCTGACAAGTAGCTAGGTCTACGTACCTAACGATTAACGGATTAGAGTCCAAAAGACTGCGTAGTTTTTAAATTTCGCATTCGGCCTTGGCAACCTAGGGTTAGGGTAGAGGGAATTTACCTACTTTTGTTTGTTAGGTGTTAGATTCTACCCTTGTCTCTAATAATGTATCTGCGATGGAAACTCACCCACATGTACCCACTTTAAAGTATACTTCCTTTGTAGGGCATGTAGCTTTTAAAGAAATCCAAGAAAATGAGATTGGGCTACTCAGCAAATGGTAACAGGCCATGCGAACTGCCTAAATCATATAGACCTATCAGTCTAACATCCTTTGTTCTTAGAACCATGGACAGACTTATCGATGTTCATATTAGAAGACAGTTAGACTTATTTAACTCTCTTCACTCAAGTTAATTTCCGTACAGAAAGGGTAAATCCACTGAAGGTGCTCTTCATTTCCTTGTTGTCGGAAAGGTAGAAGAAACATTTCGATCTAAGGAAATTGCCCTTTGTGCCTTCTACCGGTTATAACTCGATCGCTAATGCAATCAGATGTAAAGGTATCGAAGACTCGACCAACCAGTGGATCAGAGCCATGTGGGAAAGTCGGATAACAACATCCTCCTCCGGAGGTGTGTCGGTGTCTGTGACAGCAGCAAATGGCTACCCTCAATGGGGGAGTACTCTCTCCTCTCCTGTGGTCACTAGTCATCGACAGTCTACTAGTCAGTCTACATAGCCTGGACTATAGTGCCATTCGCTACGCTGCTGACGACCTAGCAATTCATCATATAGCATCATCAGTGGCAAGCTCAGCGCCACATACCAGTAAGAGCTAGACCGCCGACTTCCGCACCTACCCGATTTTCACCGGATTATTACCATGTCTGCGAATACGTGTAAATGTCAAAATTAATGGCGGCAATGATATTCCATGCTATACCATGGGCCTAGGATATATTTAATGGCGCTCCTTTGATTTTGTACAGCACCAATACATGAAAAATCCTGGGCCCGCTGGCAGCTTGTAGGCAAAGTCCGTTATGTGGGAGGAGTCGACGGTCTGGTTTGTGTTCAGCGCTACCATTACACGTAGGATGCAGAATCACATACGCGGCAATTGTCTGGTGCCCGAAAGTTGTTGAACGGAACGCCAAATAGGCTACAAAAATTACAGCGTATTGCCTGTCTAGGCATCATGGAAGCTATATAATAGGGCTTTCACCCTTACATATATTTATAAGGAAAGTGGCAGCTAGATGTGCTATTAAGCTACAGCTAGAATACTAGTTAAACCCAGCTGACCATGTGGGACACCTGGAAATACTTAACTCAATCCCAAACATGGACATGTTCTGCTCCATCCCCGACATTATGGTTAGGCAATATAGTTTTGGGAAATTATTTGAGGTAGAAATACTGGATCGCACCAAATGGGCAAATGGTGTTCCGACACTGGACCCTAAAAGTTTGGTCTGGTACACTGACGGATCGAAAATGGAATTTGGAGTTGGTGCTATAGTGTCTTTGGACCCAATACCAAAGTCTCGATACCCATGGGAATGTGTCCCACTGTTTTTCAGGCTGAAGCCCATGCCATTGAGATCTGCGCCGTTCTTAACTCCAATGAGGGAATTAAAGGCGCCAAAATACAAATCTTCTCAGATAGTCAAGCGGCCTTACAAGCTCTATCGTCCAACACGATGAACTCAAAAACAGTAAAGTTCTGCAACGATGCCTTCCAAGTCCTAGCCAAACACAATAAGGTCAAACTTGGTTGGGTACCTGGTCATCAAGGTATTGCAATTTGCAAGCAACGAATCGGCGGACCAACTAGCTAGGGCCGGATCTGAATCGGCGTTCTGTGGACCAGAACCTTATTGTAGAGTCAATTGGACTACTGCTTTAGGTCTAATTAACAATCGGGAACATCAACTTCGTCTGAACCACTGGGAAAATGTTCTGATTTTAAGACAATCCAAAAGATTAATTAAACCTTACTCCTACAAGGAAATCCTCAATCTAAATAAGGATTGTATCAGAAGGCTGGTGGGCTTCCTCACAGGCCATTGGGGCTTGATATAATCACCTTAACAAAATGAATTTATGCCCGGAGACAGAATGCAGGTTCTGTCTTGAGGACGAAGAATCCTCCGAACACATTCTCTGTGATTGCCCGGTACTTCATTGGTTGTGAAAACGTGTCTTCAAAAGGGAGATACTTTTAGCAGCAGAGCTCGCAGGAACTCCACTACTAAGGATATAGTGGCCTTCACTAGGGAGGTCACACGTCTCTTAGAGTAACCTTATCCCTTTCGATACAATAGATCTTTTTAGGTCGCAGTGTCAGCCAAATTAAAAAAAAAATTAAAAAAAAAATGCTTAGTATGAAAGTCCAAAAGAGCCTAGTGATGGGGCTTCGAGACTATACCTATCTAAGCTATCCACTCGCAAAAGAAACTTGCATACCTAGCCACGTCAAGGCTCAAGAATAAAGACGGGACTTGCGCCGAGCCAGTAGGTTTTAGTAGGCCCTGATATAATCTAATGTAACCGCGGATACAATTCCAGAGTCTAAATCTCCCTCTACAGGGGGCGGAGGCATAGTTTCATAAATCGGAAAAAATTCTTTGGGCCCAAACCGTATCCTGTCGATCGTGTTGTACCGGAGAGAGCGACACGGAAAATTATGCAAATTCTAAGACAGAGTTTTAAATTGGGGTATCGTATATGCCAACGCAATTTCTGAATATATTTTTTAATATCTATCACTGTACCTCAAAAATGCTACAGTTCGCATTTCGTTCGCTTCGAATTCCCCGGAAGAAGATTGTGTTCGCCGGCGAGTTCATCAGAGAATCCCAAGCGACACCTCACATATAAGTAGACATCGTGTGAAATGCTTGGCTTAGGTGCGAATGTCAATCTAGGAATTGTCAGGGAATAAAATCAGAAGAAAAAAACTCTATTATAAAAAGTTTATGTGAATTCGAAAACGGTTTGCAAATTTACGGGGATCCGTTGGTGGTAAAGAAGAATATGTGAGATATTCGTCACTAATTTATACACTGCTGAACTCTTTGTGTTATCTTGGGTCAAGGTGCCTACACCAAAGTAATCCTTTTCTTAAATTCTTAGCAAATTATATTCACATTGGAAATAGGCGCTAACTGTACAACTATTTTCCTTATATTATACTCACGAATCATCTACATATTTTTTAAATCCTAAATAAAAACACTTGCACAACAAAGTTCTTTTTCTTTTTTTAGTCACTGTGTTTTTTTGTAGTTTTTTTTTGGTTTAAAGTGGACGCCCAGATTTAGTGGAACGTAGCGAAGCCTGACATCATTTACCATTACGCGATGGGTACTAATAAAAACATTTTTAGTGTCCATGCATTCACAATGGTGAATATTTTCATTTAAAATTATCTATTGTGGCCGTCAAAGTTGATGATTAAAACTGATTATTCGTAAGGTCCATTGTCAATAGACTATATTTACCAGATAATAAATAAAAGGAAATATAAAATAGGGCACCATTTGTTGTAAAGGCCTAGGTCCCAAATAATGTAAATCCGGCGCTGCGTATAGCCGTATAATAGGTGCACTAAGTCGCAGTATCCCAACGGCTACGGCAGTGCTAGGATACCTTTTTACACCTTATCGTCAGTTGAATTGATTATTGCCTCATAGTTAGGTAACATAGCGTATAAAGCACACAGCAAAAAAACATAAACTTTGTACAGTAATAAAATAATCGTACGATAGCATAATATCTTAAACAAATAACCTACTCACCCTAGACATTCTGTTGTTACAAAGAAAACGAACAAAAACAATTGCAGAAATATCTCAGACAATATTTATATGCCATACTGAAGGACTCTTTAAAGCTTACATCATCCGCATGGCTTAGGAGCTCGCGGCATGAAAACCATTTTCTAAAGTATTCAACAAACAAGAAAAGTAATTTTCAATGGAAAAACAAGAATGCAACGCGGGAACTCTGCTCTGAAAGATACTTCCATACGGAGACAAGTGGACAAGGCACTTCAGACGAGTAAAGCATTTAATATCACATTTTTAGCTTTTGACTGTTTATATAGAAGACGATTTTAACCTTTTGCCAGTCATTTATTATTTCATAGCGTACGTTTTTTAGCCACAGATCTTAATACCTCTTTTATGGCTTAGTAAATAAGTGAGAAGGGCACATAAAAGAGCGGAAGGCAAGGATAAAGGAAGTCTTTCGGTAGGTACACAAAAATGGGGATTAAATTTCAATGAAAATGCGATGATGCCCTCTAGAGAAAAGCTTCCATAGTTTGAGAGAAGCTGCAGAGCATTGTTTGAGGAATTTAATAGCTGATTAAGGAAGAAGATGGTTGCATGCGGACGGGAATAATATACACACGTACATTGTACATACATTCATTTCGAGTTCTCGGGAACTCGTTGAGACTACAAAATAGGGGAAACTATTAAAGTCTGTACTAATGACGCGGCTATAATATTTGCAAACCATATTTGCTCATAGAAGTGAAAAATTTTAGAGAAGACGTTTTGACAAAATTCAACTCTTTCTTTTTTTTAGGTGGCGCTGTAGTGCGGGGTAGATCTAGGTCCAACCAAATGCGCCCTCCAAAAACAGCACGACCTTTGGCTAACTGAAACTGACTGTAGTTGTGCAATGTGCACACCAAGTTGGATGATACTCATGCCACCCATTACCTAAGACGAGTTATTCTACAGCGTTGTCCCTCTGGGTTGGAGCCACAGACGAAGTACATTCACTCTACATGTCCTAGCTATCTTATGTGATTTGAAATTTTCTGAAGACGTCGATTTCGCTGTACGGCTGGTAGAGCCAGCTATTAAATGTCCATCTCCTAATCCAAAGCAAACGAGACCGAAAATCGTTCGAGGAATTTTGCATTCAAACCAATAGCCTTCGCTAAAGTCCATATGATTCTGTAACATGACGTAGTATCTATACGACTGGGATGATGACGGTCTTATATAGGGACATTCCTTAGTGTTCCTTGACAAGTCTTTACATATCAATTGCATGCTTATGCCAAAGAAATAGCAATGGGTAAGCGTAATTCGTGGTTTCTAAAGTGATGTCATTTTCAGAATTTATAGAGAAGCCTAAGTTAGATGAAGTCTCTAACTACCTCAAAGTTATGGCTGTTGACGTTATTGCAACTGACTTTAGTAAGACCTTTGACAAGATATTTCATCATCATTTAATTCACTTTAAATGCTCTTGGGTTTGAACCCACATTGTTAAAATGAATATCTTCTTACCTTGAAAACCAGTTTTTTAGCGTTCGCTTCAGGTCCGTCCTATCGGCCCCTTTCTTGACAACCCCTGGTGTTCCACAAGGCAGTCATTTGGGTACCCTACTCTTAATCCTTACTATAAACGATCTTAAAAATGTTATTAAACACTCCTCCCTCTCTATACGCCGACGATACCAAATTCTTCAAAATTGTTTCTTCACCTCAAGACTCCTATCTCCTTCAACAAGACCTTGATTAGTTTTTAACGTGGTGCCTTAAAAACTGCTTAGAGCTTAACATTCCCAAATGCCAAACTATTACCCTTTCGCGCAAGCGCAAAAAATCCCTTTCCCGGCTTTACCTTCTCCACGGTCAACTGATTTCTCCCGTTCAATCTCTCCGTGACCTTGGCATATTGTATGACAGGGAGTTAAATTTTCTTTATATATTGATGAAATAATTCGAAAAGCCAACTCATCACTCGGCTTGGTTAAAAGTTGGTCTGAAGAATTCTGCAACCCCTACGTGACTAAATCACTCTACACCACTTTTGTTCGCCCCCTTCTTGAGCACGCCAGTCAAACGTGGTCTCCCTTTCATCGAGTTCATGTGCTCAGAATCGAGAATATCCAACGTCGTTTCCTTCGATTTGCTCTTCGAGGTCTGCCTTGGAAGTGTAACGATCCATTTATGTTGCCTCCATACTCAGATCACCTAAGTCTTATTAACATGAACTCCCTTGAGGAACGTAGGGACGCCGCAGACATTCTTTTCATTCATCGTCTTCTGTCAGGTTCCGTCGATTGCGCCCCTCTTAACAGCTCTATTTTCTTTAACACAAATGCCCGTAATTTACGCTGCCCTCGTCTCTTTTACCTTCTAACCCACCGAACCTCATATGGCTCCAAAACGAACCAATCTCCCGTATGCTGCGAAAGGTTAACTCAAACATTTCCGTTTTCGATTTCAACCGCAGCTCTGCCCGCCTTAAAATCGATCTTCTTCACCATTCCCCTTATCCTTAAGCTTTAGTTTAAGATTAGATTAGGGCAGTATTTTGTATGTAGACTGATGCCAATGTTTATAGGGTCCTTCTTTATATGGGCTGGTAGGTTCCATTCATAAGGCATACTTTTCCCTGACCAAAACTCCTCTCCTGCTACTTATGCGGCTGACAGACGATCTGGTCCATCAGCAGGCTTGTTGGACTTGAATTTAGGTGTATTGCTATCCTGACGTGATTTGGTTGGGTGGGCGAAAATCTTTGATTGTCAGTTTGAGCCATCTTCGTCGTTTAACTGTCTGCAGAAGTGGTTTTTACAAATTCCCAACACCGACTGTTAGACTCTACTATAAGGCTTCCTAAATCTATCTGTTTGGGTCTTTTTGCCTTGAAATCTTCTTTTTATATTTTGGTAAAAATATCGATTCTGCTGACAGAGTATAGCATGTCCTTAAGATCGGGCTTCTAGTTATCTTTCCTTAGAAGCAGATATTCTTCCCTCCCACTACATTCTGATATCGTCCCTCATTGTAACGCAACTTTGTAGTTGTGAGTAGCTTTGCTGCATGAAGTTCCAGTAGAAGCACATCAGTAGCTGCCACTCTGATGGCCTCTTGGCATCAATGCCATTGACCTATTGTATCAACTTAGTCAACAAATTGCTTATTAGTCCTTTAAAATCATGAGAACATAACAGTTCGGCATTTGTTTTAACTCTTCTGTGCGATATGGATAATGTAGATGTACTGATAATAAGATCGCAGATACCAACCTACAAGTTGTCGAAATGAGATTCGTTCGTTGTATTGTTGGGGCGGCTTGCTAAGATCGTATGTATAGTACACTATAGCAAATGAGGTACTCGATACCGAGCAACAACCTCTAGATCTAGAAGCAAAGTGTTTAAAACTCTACCTGCTATGGAATCTGCACCGTCTGTATAATAGGATGGTTGGATGAAGTCCATCATTCCCCATCTACTAGAGTGGAGATTGCCACTAATGATTCACAGTAGTTGTTGGTAACTGAAGATGAAGATGATGATGAGACAATTGCAGTTTCTTTAGAGCTATTTCCAAGGACTGGTCCAACAACATCGCGCGCTTATCTTTTCAGCTAACAGACTATACCATTTCAACCATCGTACTTCCAATCAAGGGTGATTCCCCAATATATATATTCGATGTCGTTTTGGTATATACGGCTAGCATAATAGCGAATGTTATCTTCTTTGTTTACAACGTTGAGCTCTATTCTATATTGTAATGAAACACCCCCTTCATTACATGTCTACCCGCCACCACCCAAATAATGAAATATTCCCGACGCGGATACACAAAAACAGCGAAAGTACACTTTTTCACTTCGTTGTTAGAAGTGTTTCTGTTGGGAAATACACTAGTAGCCAGGTACAAATGGCAGTCGGGGAGAATCTTGTTAGTAGAAAAGGTACCAATCTCGTGTACAGGCAAAGACTCCCACTGAATTAAATTGATTCTCATTAATTATCAGTGAATTTTTGATTTTTTTAACCTAATAGCAGCAAGTGACTAACCACGTCACTCTGCCCCCGCCCCCCTTGTCCGACGCTCACGCTTTGCCGTAGAGCGCGCAATCTCAACCTGTACTCCGACGCTCATGGTTGCCGTTGAGCTCGCTCTGTTAAAACCCGCCCGCCAACGCTCACGCTTGCCGTAGAGCTCGCTCTGTCAGACCCGCCCGCCGACGCTCACGCTTTGCCGTAGAGCGCGCAATCTCAACCCGTACTCCGTCGCTCACGCTTCGCCGTAGAGCTCGTTCTGCCCTCTATAGATTGTAAGTTTAAGTATCGCTTCATTGTTAAGGTAGCATTAAGTATAATAGGAAGAAAGCGTTGAATAGATTGTACCTCTTCTCCAAAGTTTGTGTTTCTTTGGAAAGACTCTGGATCCGACGAGTTATACCTCAGCCTTTGACAAAAAGCACATCACAATATACACCATCGAGTAGTATCTAATCTTATTTTGTCAACTCTATGTCTATATAGGGTCTTTCGAACTCGGTACCTATACATATTTCCATTTTTCTAAATTTATCGAATTTCATTTAAATCCAGTCGTGGACTTTATCAAAGGATTTAGACATAAAAACTGATGGCCCGTTCTGCAGACATTCCAGCAACAAATCTGACAATACACCACCCACCACCCCAGGACCCAGCACTCAGCACTCATTATTCCATTGTACGGCAAGTAATTTTTCTGCTTTAAAGTCGACGATCCGTTTGCTGTATAATTGGCAACGTGTCTAGTCACGTACTCGGCGACAGCAGTGCTGGTAATAACTCCAATATTTCCACCCACCCGCATTGCCGTTCGTCGGAATGCTGAGTAGTGACGGTGACGCTAAGGAGAAATGACGATGGCGACAGCCCGCAATATTGCTTGCAATTCGATGCCACCATCCGAAAGAGGTGTCACTTCGTTTTGGTTTCTGCAAGAGTGCGTGTGAGTCTCCGCTAAGAATGTCGAAGCGGCAAGGGTGGTCGCAACTGGTGACGCTGCCTTGTTTTACGACAATTCGTATGAATATTACTGTAAATGCCACCGCAAAGTATGTGTTAAGAATGTCTTATCACCGAGGCGAAACACAAGGCACTCCACCCCACTGGTAAGTGTCAGTCGATTTGCTTGGAGAAGCGATTGCCATCACCCTCTGCAGCGGACGTGGTCCTAGATGGTGATAATAGCTTTAAATATAGCGCTGCTCCTTGGAGCATGTGGCATACGTAGATATATACAAGCATGACTAAGCGAACGTATATATAGTACATCTGCCAGTAGGGAAGGATAAGTATTCGACAACTGCCGACATGACAATCATCAACTGGCACTCGGGCTATTGCTCGCCACGTCTCCTGTTCTGTTTTCATAATTCTTCCAACTGCCAATGCTCCTGGTTGAACTAATGGCGCTGAGTGGGCGGAGGAGAATGGCGCACTAAAACGGGTATAGGGGAAACGTTTTTATTGCGGTATTTGCCATTGGTGAAAATTGCTCTGGAGTTGTGTAGCGGGTGCAAATCAGCAAAGGAAAATTGAAAATGTTACCCTTAACGAGGCTTGTCCCGTTCTCTCTGCTCAGCTGTATTTTATTTTTCTTATGTTTCTTTTTTTCCCCCATCTTCTGTTTCTTCTGTCTTCCCAGTACGTGAAACGTGAAGTGTTTATTGTGATGTTGTATTCATCTTCATCCTTGTGTTGCTATTACACTTTCCCGGTGTAAGAGAAAATGTCTTTTCTTATTTGCCTTTTATTTGCCTGGTTATGAGCGGGCGTGATGGTTAGTGGGTGACTATGGCCGAGAGGCTCAAGATCGCAAAAAAAAAAAAAACATTTATTGAGAGAAATTTCTTTTGTGAGGCACCCTATTATGAGATCCTTGCATCAATTATGTAGTTAAAATTGCTCATTAACCAGGCACAGTCAGAGCAGATTGCTGGCTATATTATGTACTGTACAAGAAACAAGCGGTGTATGCTTATAAGGCCAATAAGCATGGTCCAGGTCCAGAAAGTAATGTATCCAATTGAAGCCAGCAAATACATTTTCGGGATATCATATCGGTCGAGTGTAATAGGGTTAAGACATTTCCTGACTTTAATTGGCCATTGCTTGGGATTTGGCCTCGGATTGGAGAGTGAATGCCTCAATTTGGAAACGAAATTGGACGTAAATTGAATGAAAGCGTAATGAGGAGATTGTTGAATGGAAACACTTTGATTGAGGGAAATATGTAATTAAAATCAAGCCTTGATATTAGGGTGTGCAAACAGTGAAACTAATTGGCACTAAACCGGTGACACGTGCTTCAACATTATAATGGTTTCTTGTGGAGAAGTTTTGTTCGATACTTTTAATGAATATAAATCGCTACTTAAGCAGGTTGGAATAAAAGGAAATCACAGGAATATTGCCGATTCTAAGAAAACTTATGTGCTTTATAGCTATGCGATGTACCTATAAGTAGGTACTGTTTGATGACGCACACCGGACACTATTGTATCGAAGGTATAAATTTAAATGACCATTGTCCTAATGAAGTGCGAGGAATTTCAAAGTTATCCAACTACCAACTACACATAATTATGGTCACACAGATATTATTTCCAGTTCGCTAAACTATGTTAATTTTGGTTCAAAGGGCTGTCGTACAAACGCCGATTCACTCAAACCATTATTTTAGCGCTTATATGGTTAAAGCTTTGGCCAAATCTGTTTTGCAGCTGTACTGTACATGGTGCATACCACTTGTAGACCTAAGGTTTGTTCCTTTTATCTTTTTCAATTGTTTTCAAATTTTAATCAGAATATGTATCTAAGGTACCCCCTCGAAGGTGCCTTTATCTGGATAGAATATGGTAATGAAGTTATTTTTGGCTTTCTTATACCCCGCACTCAGCAAATTAATATCAAGCTTCCTTTAAGGGAAGATTTATTTTATCGCCATTATTTGCACCTGAATAACCCTCAGTGTTATGGAAGGTGGAAGCAAAGTCGAATACCCACTTTTACAGTGGCAGCTTAAGTCTCGGCTTAGCTAAGTGTCGGATTAAACATAAACCTCGCTCAAGTAGTTTTCGTTTTCACAGTCGATATTTAGGCTTGTCTTAGTTAAGCCATTAATTGAGTGTCATTTCTGAACCATTTATCATGAATAGACAAACTTGGTAACTGTATATGCGAATGTGTGTGCCATCTTGAACTTCAAGTGTGCGTGGAAGCGAAGCATGTCAATATTGTTGCATGTTTAATAATAGAGTTATTTCCTGCAATAAACGAAGGAATGATTTGACATTTCGCTTTTATCGACACCTAAGCTCGCACTGTAAAATTGGGTATACGATTTTGTCAACATCGCCAATAGCCATCACAAACTCACAGTTTTTAAAGTATCTATGTCCTGCATACGATCGTCACAGGATTGATTCATTGCACAATAACCGGAAATAAACAACGTAAAGGTTGTAACTGAAGAACGCCAGAAAAACCCACCAGTCACTGTAAACGAACTAATTAACAATTGCAACAAATTCGGGCAAAATAAGTCCCCGGTACCCGGACATCATCCCAAATATAGCTTTCAAGACGGTATTCAAAGCGGCTTCCGAAACGTACTATGTTCGTAGAAATGCAAAATGCAAAAAATCTTACCAGATCAATGTATATACCTACTACTCCTCAAAGGGCCCAAGCTGCCGGAACAACCATCATCATACCGGCCACTGTGAATGCTAGGCACGACTGGTAAAGTTTTAGAGCGAATTATATGCAATAGATTGGAGGCAGGGATAGAAGCAGCAGACCTGCTCTCGGAATACCAATATGGGTTTCGGAAGACACGCTCAAAAGTAGATGTAATCAACTTAGTGGTTTAAATAGTAAAATAAGTGATCAGAAAGCAAGAGGTTGAAAGGGGGTTCCAAGTAATATTGCTTAGTTATTACTTATTTACCCTGGATATCAAAAACAAAGTGCGAGGAACTGAAGAATACAGGAACAAACAGGGCCCTACGAACTAAGTCCCAACTGGAACTCACTCCCACTAGCCAAATGAACTAAGTCCCACCAAATATTCAGTGGGATTTAGTTCATATATTTTGGGGGATAGTTCGTAGTTCATTATGAACAAATTCCCAATGAATTAAGTCCCAATTTGAGAAAGTGGGAGTTAGTTCATTTAACTTGTTTCAAGTAAAAATAGTTCTGTTGAAAGTGGGAGTTAGTTCATTTTGTGAAAAAAATGTTTTTAACAAATTTTTAGGAATGGTAACGGGTTCAAATGTAAATCAGACATACAAATACGGCTTATAGATTTTGTACAGTACATACATAGGTTTGCATTATGTACCAGCAGTTATTAATGAGTAGTTGCGTTGTAATTGTCGGGCTGATCGGTCGATTGGTTAGCAAAAGTAATATTAAAATGGAATACGTATTTGTAAGTGGTAAGAGGAGGAATAGTAAACTCCTATACAGTGAAAAATACTTATATATTAAAAAGTCAACAAACAAAAAAACCAATACTTCCTATTTTGTGTGTTACAACAAAATGTGCAAATCCAGAGTGGAAATTTTAAGCAATGGCAATTGTGTAAAAAGTGGTAATTTTGTCGATCATTCTCATAATGATCACAGTGATGTGTATGATACTCTAAAAGTCGTTAACGAGATTAAAACGGACTGCGTTAATGTTGGAAGAGTATTGGGACATACAAACGCTATGAGTGGCATACGATCCGCATTTGAAAAAGCTTGCTCGAAGTAAGTAAATAGTTTTTACTTATGTATAATGTATTCATAATAAAAAAATGTAGTTTTCCGACCATATCGGCGAGTTTAGATTTTGGTAAAATGCAGCGAGGGCTGCAAAAAATGACACGTAAAACATTCGTTTCATCCCCAAAAACAGCACTTGACGTTATTGAAGCATTTCATTTGGAACATATATGGGAGAATTTTGGAAAAACAATAAGTGGAAAACCATTTTACAAAGCATGCATAAAGGAGGAGAAATTTTCTTACTGCATATTTTGGTCCGAAACGATATCGCAGCTGATTATACAAAATATTCCTACGTTTAACAGGAAATATTTAATAGATGGAACCTTCAAAATTGTTCCACAAGGGTGTTATAATCAGCTCCTCATAATATATATTGAGTATTTTGAAAAGGTAAATAATATTATGATAACGAAACCATTTTGAAAGCAAATAAATCGTGTGCAGTCCAGGAGAAAGCGATTGCACTGTGAACATTAACCTATGCAAAGTGTTTTTACGCATGATAAAGTAACCTACATATAGGTTGTTATCATGCGTAAAGAAACTTTACATACACCCAATCTCGCACTTACTCCAAATCCAACATTGATCCTAAGCAGGGGGTTGCATAAATATTTCGCTGTTTATGTCTTTTTTTGCACTATAGTCTGGAAGATAAATTCGCCAAAACTGCAAACGATTTGCATTCAAAATTGTCACAAATTTTTCGTGAAGTGCTTTTAATTCTAATTTATTGTATGTTTTACATTTATTACAGATTTATCCTTTTTTCTTTATCCTTATGGATAGAAAAAGTGAGCTCAGCTACACACATTTGTTTCGTTACATAAACGAAAGTATTTTCCAATTTGAGGCGAAAAGTTTTATGACGGACTATGAAGCTGGTCTTCGAAATGCGTTAAAGACAGTAAACCCAACTGCATCGGTTAATGGCTGTTGGTTTCATTTTTGTCAAGCCGTACGAAGGAAGGTTACAATGAAACACAAACAACTTTTGTCTTTTATTCGGGCTAATAAGAAAGCATCGGAAACCTTTCATAAAATTATGGCCTTACCATTGCTACCGGCCAACCAAATAGTATATTCGTTCAATGTCATAAAAATGAACACTGCAGATTTTGATACAAACAAATTGTTTGCACCATTTTTTGAATATTTCGAGAATCAGTGGATAAAGAAGGTGATTGTATTGATCGTACTTATGTAAATATGTTTTTAATGGCTCCATGAAATTATGCCCCAATGAAAAAGGCCCAAACAAAAAATTAAGAAAGGACCTACAAATTGGGGCAATAGTTATTTTCTCAAATGTTCTAAAGCTAAAATTAATAGTTATTTCAGCCAGCTAAATTTTTGAAACAACTTTTATTTATTTAGAAAATAAATTTCTCAAATTTTCTAAAGCTCAAAGCCAGCTCAATTTTTGAAACAACTTTTAATTTTAGCTTTAGAAAATTTGAGAAAATAAAAGTTAAAAATTCGCGCGAATTTTGAACTTTTATTTTCTCAAATTTTCTAAAGCTCAAAGCCAGCTCAATTTTTGAAACAACTTTTAATTTGAGCTTTAGAAAATTTGAGAAAATAAAAGTTAAAAATTCGCGCGAATGGCTTTGAGCTTTAGAAAATTTGAGAAAATAAAAGTTCAAAATTCGCGCGAATTTTTAACTTTTATTTTCTCAAATTTTCTAAAGCTCAAATTAAAAGTTGTTTCTCAAATTTTCTAAAGCTAAAATTAAAAGTTGTTTTAAAAATTGAGCTGGCTTTAATGTTAACTTTAAAAAATAACCTTTTTGCCTTTTTTACTTTTTTTTGCCTCTTTTCATTGGGGCCCTAAGTTTATGGAGCCATTTTTAATTTTTACTTTTTATCTATCACATCGCAGGTATTGCCCCAAAGTTTTTCGGTATTCAAGCTAATGACGCGAACTACATCAGCTGTTGAGGCCTACAATGGTGTTTTGTCTCGCTCTTTTCCCCGAAACGCAAATTTTTTTAAATTTGTCAAACAGCTTATAAATGAAGAATTTTCAAAAAGTAGGGATTTCAATTTGCTTTTAGAAAGTGGGTGCTCTTTTGGAACTTCGAAACGGAAAAAAATTGACAAAGACAAATCCCATAAAATTAGAGAGGCTAGTGAACTACTAGAAAATGGCAGTATCACGGCTGACAATTTTTTGCAGCGAATGATATTCAAGAAAAATGAGATTTGTTACGAGATGGAGCCAGACGAGGATATTTTTGAGGAGTTTACGGATGATAATCAAGATAAAGATGAAGTTGAAACTGTATCTACAGAGGTTCACCGTATAAATAGCGACAACTCTTTGTGCATTGTTTGCATTGATATGAAGCCAAACATCGTCCTTCTTCCATGCAAGCATATGATGATTTGCAGCGAATGTCATTTGAAGTTGCAAGCAGACAGCATCGCCAAAGGTTCGAACGATGGATATACATGTCCTTTGTGCCGCACAAAGATCATTGATATAATTCACGTTTATACTTACAATAATAATATTGTATTATACATATGTATTTAATTTACCCTTATTTTGTATCTTGTAAAAAAAGTATATACCTACCTATGCTGGATTAAACATTTTTGGGACTTAGTTCATTTCAAATCGTGAATTTTCGTTTTATTTTAAATAATTTGGGAGTAAGTTCATTTGGGACTTAGTTCATAAAGAACTAAGTCCCACTATTGGGTTTTAATTCATTCTCATATTGGGACTTTGTTCATTCTTAGTTGGGTCTTAGTTCCTAAAAATCGTGGGAGTTAGTTCATATGAACTAAGTCCCAAATTTTCTGGGACTTAGTTCGTTTTGGCTAGTGGGAGTTAGTTCCAGTTGGGACTTAGTTCGTAGGGCCAACAAACAGATAAATAGATAGATACGATTTTTTATTTGATCTCAATTGTTAGAATAGTGCTTACAGAGTTAACAAAAAAATTAAAAAGCATGGCTTTTATGCCGTCTGCCTAGTTGACAAAACAAAATTATAATTACAATGACCCCTTTTTTAAAAACGTTCACTAATAATCCGCTCTCTATAGCCTAGCGCTAATTTACAGTATTGGAATAGTTTTTTAACTTCCATGTCGTTGAGCAGTAATATTGGTCAAATAAATAAGACACAAATTTATTTATTTTTTTTTTTTTTTTGAAAATTTAATTTTTTGGTTTGTAATTATTGACAATTCTAAACTTCGCTCCGGGCTCCGGTAGTTGAAACAATTTTCAAGAAAGAAGGACATGAAACTCAGCGTCAAGAATCGAAAATTTCATGAATGATGGAGTCATTCAAAAATGTGGTCCCTTAATTCGCTACAGTCATAACGAGCTGATGAAGAAGTTCCTGATAAATACGGTTGTAAGAACCTTGAATATTTACGTCTCTGTAATTATGCAATCAGCTTATTTACGGGTTTAGTCTATCCATTTGGATTGGCGCTATTCTACGATACCCGGAGGCCCAGAGCTTAGCTTCAATGAGGGCCGAGGCCTGTGCTAATGTCTCTATTACATACATTACATACACACATACACATCGTTGAGCAGTAATATTACCTGGTTCTCCGTCAAAAAATCACTTCCGAATGTGTTCCTCCTAATCTCTTTTAAAATAGGACATTTTCCCATAAAGTGGAAAGTATTTTCTCTTTCGTCAGAGTTACACAATGTGCACAGGATGGGTAAATCCTCTCTATGTGCAATCAAGTTTAACTGCATGAGTTCCCCACGTTACTTGACCATCATCGATATTTCGTCGACGCCATTTTCGTCCCGAAAATAGTTTCTCTCTTCCAGATTATGCTTCAATCTAGAGTACAGGTTTCTATGGAGTGATTCTGTGGCGTTAATAAAAAATCTCTCTCTGCATTTTAAGTCGACTGCAGGAACAAGTTGGTAAAACAGTTTTTTCCAATCATCGTAGTTGATTAAATTATCTAGATTGAGATCCATCTCACAGTCGCTAGCAAGGTTTATCCGCATTCAGCAAACCAACTTGTTTTTGAGCGTATGACTTGAAGAGTTAAGCTAGTATTAGACGATATATTGAATCAGCATACGTATGCTGAAAATTGTGTTCCAATCACAACACATCGTGTAAACAAAAATTTCTGTTATCATAGTATGTACGATAAATTGTGATTGGAACACAATTTTCAGCATACGTATGCTGATTCAACATATCGTCTAATACTGGCTTTAGGCCCGAAACACACATGCGATTTCAATCGCGCGACTGTTTAGCCGCAAAAAATGAAACACACGCATTTTAATGTGAATGTGCGTGTTTCATTTTTTGCGGCTAAACAGTCGCGCGATTGAAATCGCATGTGTGTTTCAGGCCTTAGGCATATTGGGTGGCAGTCGAAAAATTCGCTTTAAAGTATCGCCCAAACAAACAGGAAATATATTGCTTCAGTATATAGAATAAGTAGGTACATTGAGAGTGTACTACGCATACCGGCCGGCGACGCAGCAGGTGTAATTGCAAAAATGCTACCAATAGATCTGTAGATATCATATAGCAATAGGGCATAGTTGTGTTTTTATGACAAAGCAAGTTCTCGTAGGTATGTATCAAAAAAAAAAATATCGTTCATGAATATAATGTACTGTACATACATATATAAAACATACTTTTTTAAATGTAAAATGTTATATTTTTAAAATCAAAGTAGCCTATAACGTGCACATATTTACTTCACACATTTTAAAACAAAAAACTTGTAAATCGTTGCAATAGTGTCTAAGATTCTTGCGGACATACAAATTTTCCCATTCCCATATTTTTTATACTGAAAAATGCGTCAACAATTTAAATTTATTATTAAATTTTGCAAAAAAAAAATTTAACTAAATTGCTGTGGGTTGATGTTAAATCATTCAATCAAAATGAATATGCCTTCCAAATCAGTTTATTAATTCAAATAAAAGTGGAATTCCAAATGACAAATTTGTCGTAAACTCATTCATATAATTCAGTTCAAAATTACCGAACTGATTAATTATATTCAATCAGAGTAGCTACTTGTTTCGTTTCTTTTTTCTATTGAATCAGAATAAAAACGATTTTATGAATAACGACCTTATGTATGTGTGCGTGCACGCGTATTCCACCAGTGAGCTGGTGTAATGTTCAAGTCTCATTGATTTACGACTGTTTGGATTTTAAATAGGCTTCATTACATAAATAATTAATTGCGTTTGGCGAATTCCGAAAGCTGGTGATTTATGTCATTGGGATTAGGATAACGGTGGACTCGTAATACAATGCGCAAATAAATTCGTTTTTTTTTTTATTATTATTTTGTCGATTATTTGAGTGAAAATTTAAAAAATACCAAGAGGAATGGATTAAACGTGCTTACTATTGGTATGCTGTTAGTTGACATTACGTGATACTGGACTGTGAAAATTAAAGCGCATGTAAAGGTTCGTTACGTATGCATTAGGTACTACAGACATAATTTTTGCCTTCCAATCCTGCTGTTAGTTGCATGATTTAAATTGCAATTTAGTATTTAAAAATTGTATAAATTATGTTTTTTAATATGAATAATTTTCTAGAGTGCAACTATCTATAATTTTACTGATTTATTCTAACGTTATCGCTGACCTCTAAAGAACGGAGAGAATCTATTAAAAAATGTAGAAGTTTCTGATAATCATATTATGGCAGTACGCACAAAATCTCCCAGCTGAAGAGATAGAAGATTCTCGCTATGGAAATATTATCTAAATAAATTATAAAAAAGCCAAGCCACTGGCTACTATAGCTGACTGCAGCGCGCTCTTCGAAAAATCGAAACACTTAGTAAATTGAAAATTTAAACTAAAACATTATATACAAGAATGTTTAAAAGTCGCACGAAAAAGGGTCTTCGTTCATACGAGTACATTCGAATTATGTATAGGTAAGTATCTCAGAGTGGCATTTGAGAGCAACTCTTTCTAGCACTCAATCTGAGACTTCGTAATTGTACAGACAGAATCTGCAAACTGTGAGGTAAATTTATTTTCCACAACTCCTTAACTCGAAGTTGTGCAAAGGATTTACATAAAATTATATATACATAGTTGTTTTAGGTCCAGTTTCAAGAATAGGTGATAAAGTCGCGGATAGCCCATCCGGAACTTATCCGTCAGGCACAAGTGTCCTAATATTGGTTTGTTTGAATTTTTATAAGACAACTTACGATCGATTACCATTACGATCATATTACACGGAACAGATTTCGCCCAATCCCAAGTTATTTTGAAACAGAACGAGGAATGTAATAGAAAGACCATAATGGCGTCTGGAAGAGTAGATTCCCAGTTTTGTCAAAGAAAATTACTTTGCACCATTCGAAAGTACAAGCAAATATTGTTTGTGTTCCACAATATAGCCACAGACTACAGACATGGGTGCGCGACTGTGAAAGGAAAAAGTTATTCGCTTTTCTCCCAAACATTTCTATAACAATTCTGAAGAAAATTGTGTTTTCTTAATTTATCAATATCGTCTTTGTATACCGGCTTTTTTTTATCTTTTTTTTTCTCTACCACATTTAAGTAAGAGATTCACTATTTTCTTAATCTTACCTTGTATTTCGCCTGAGTCTTCCATTCCTTGGTCATTCGTTTTTTTTTAATTGTAGAGACTAGAGATCCAATAATACACAACTGATTGATCTACGGTTCACTGTCAAGTCAGTATTTTACATTTTATATTATAGCTAGTCAAGTGTTGGCATCGCACAGTGCACTACAAATATCAGCAGCTTTTATCTGGTAGATAGCGTTATGTGTCGGCTAACTATCCGAAACTTTATCCAGAACCTTTGAAACTGCCCCTTAATGTCATGAAGCAGCGTTATATTTACACTGGTCGGCATAAGTATTTTGACAAAACTAAAATTAATTCTGCTCGTCATAACACTGCGTTACAAATTTTCAAAAAAAAAAACTAGTACCCACTTTAATTCTTTCTGTTTATTTATTCATAAACATTACTTTATAAGAAAACATAAGTAGTTATTTTCTATCCCGTACTGTTTTTCAGGTACGAAAGGCAACGATTTTTGGTAAAAAATTAAAAACTAAAGCTTCAGTATACACATATTTTTATTTAATTACCAATATAATTCGAAGAAGACTGTCAAATTAACTTCATATTTAATATACATATTTACACACAATAAAGTAACTTTCCACGTTTTCAAGAATTAAAATACATAAATGAATCTGGTTTGCAGTGTTCGATTAAGAATTCATTTAGGCAATAAAAACTATAAACAATTTAAGTAGATATCTATTTTCTCAATATTAAACAAATCAGCATGAAACTTTTATTTTTTAAAACTTAACTTAAAAATAATATGAAAGAACAGACTCTTGGCTTTAAAAAATCCTAAAGTCGTTTATTGTAGGTTTTGCCGGTTTTTTATAATTTTTTAACTTTCTCGTATACGTAGTATCTAAGAGAAAGATATGGTTTTCGTACAAAATTTCGAACTCGAGATTTTGATCAATTCTGATATTACGATGATAGGGGAACTCAAAAAAGTGGGTCTCGCAATTCTGTCCGTCCGTATGTCTGTCTGTCCCACCCCTGGGGAATCTAAACGCTTGGACGGATTTGCTTCAAACTTCGTATGTAGAGTTTGTAGGCTTCCCGCTCGGGGCGTTTTTTTTTTATTCTAGCCCTAATATTAACGGTACCTCCCATATAAAAATTTTACGAAATATGACGAAATATACCTAAATTTAGATTTTTTCGAAAACGGCTCTAACGATTTGAACCAAAATTGATAGTTGAGTTAATGTAATCATGCTTAACATGACTGCATACCCAGTTTTTCGATAAAACGTCCAGCAACGGCAGTTTTGAAAATTGGCTTTTTCTCGAAAACGGTAAAAACGATTCTAAAAAAAATGTTTTTTAAGGTACTATTGTCATTCTTAACTTCATAGTAAACTCAGTTTTTCTCTAAAAAGAGTGCGTTCTTTGATATCCACCCAAAACCCTAATAATAGTGATTTAAAAAACTGTTCATATCTCAAAAACGACATTTTCGATAATCATAAAAATGTTACTTTCAGGTAGCGCTTAAATCCGTAGTAATACCACTGGCTCAGTTTTGAGCTAAACAGTTGAAAAACAGTGTTTTTTGAACCATGAATGCGTCCTTCCCAATCGCTAAAACCGGTACTTTAAAAACTGCTCATATCTCGAAAACGCCTTTTTCGATTCGGATGAAAATATATCTGCTAGGTAATGTTTATATCCTGAAGAATATGTCGTACTCAGTTTTCAGCTAAACAGTTTAATAACAGTGCTTTTCGAATCCAAATTGTAACATTTGTCAGCAAAAGTTTACAAAAAACCGCTCTAACGATTTTGATCAAAATACATATTTAAGACAACATAAGCATTCTTAGCATGATCACGTACTTAGTTTTTCTCAGAAAACTCTAATATTGCCGTTTTATGAATATTTATTAAAAATGACTACCCAAATCCCGATCTGTATTCACACACGGTATATTTTTGTAAAGTCCAAAACTTCAGTACATATAGCAATATAATTTGAAATTCATCGCCTACTTGCCTCCTTCAAGTGTCAGTTCGGGGTGAAATTTGAAAGTAATAAAGTGTTCTAGTTAATACGTAGGTTTATATTTATGTAGTATGTTTTTACGGTATTAATTACACCTTGAGTGGGTATGATTTTAAACGTAAAATTTGCTAAAATGACTCTGAGATTCTGCGAGATTCGCAATAAACGAGAAAGTTATGTGCGACCCAGTCGTGCACATTTTTTTTTTCATTTTAAATAGGTAATATTTTTTTTAAATTACCCCTCCCGCCTAAACGAAGTGAGTTAGACCCCCCTTCTATAGTAAAAAATGCTTAAATTTAACCCCTTATCAATTTTTGGCGCCTAAAGTTATCGTACTTGCCCCAATTCGCTACTTAAATGCTTAAAATGAACTTGAAGGTACTTGAAAAGTACTTGAAAATGTACCTACTGTAAATACATATGTATCTACATCACACAAATTATGATGAATATTCTTTTATCATATATATATTTACCCTTACTGATTCTGTAACGCTAGGGATGGCAGTTATTACGAACCGAAGCAAAATAACCTCTTTCGGCTAAAACCGACCGGTTTTTCCCATCCCTAAGTGAGAAAATTCAAATTTTCAAAATTAAATACCCACCGCCTACTTTTCATTATATTTAAATTTTCTTCATGGTGCAAACTAAATGAAACTGACATGAGTCAAATAAGAAAGGAAGGCTGTGGAAAAGTTGTCGCAAGAATTTGGATTATTCTTCCAAAGTAATTTTTTTTTTTTGATTTATTTTCATTCAACAACATTTTTGATTTATTTTCAACGTAATTTTTTTCACAGTATCATAATATATATAAGAAGAGTATATCGAACGATTTTATTGACGTTGACGGAGAAATTGGAGTACATATCCTTACAAAGTATTGTTTTGAATTTTTTTTTTCACAGTAATAATTTTGTTCAGTTAGGAACAGTGATAATGAATGAGGACGAAGATTCTGCTTCTAGAAAGCGTCGCTGGGCTAATGAAAGACAGAAGAGGTGGCGGGCAAATCAAAGTAAGGAATCGCGTGCAAAAATTCGTTCCTTAGATAATGCCTCTCATCAAGAACGCATCAATCAAATGACATCCGAACAATTAGCCGCACATAATGTTGCTCATGCCGTATCACAGCGACGTTATGTTGATGGCCTTAGTTCCCGTCAAAATCAGGCCATTCTCGATGAAGCAATAAATTTTGAAGAAGCTCGCATCTGTGAACATAGTTGTGGATCGCTGAATCATATCTGCAAATTTTGTGATGCAAAACATTTCAAAGATGAGTGTCCAACTGATGGTAACTTTACATCGTGTTGCCGAAAAGGAAGAATTAAACTGCCTAAAACAATGAGCGCTGATGGAGAAATATTGGAGTATCCTTCATTTTTACAGAGCATGCTGTCAGATCCAGACAATCCGCATTATAGTCATTCCCGCGACCAGATTCGTTCTTACAATAATGCTTTGTCATTCGCGTCAATGGGTGCTAAAATCGTTGATTTGCCGGGACGTGGCCAATACGTATTCAAAATCAATGGTCAAACGCATCACAAAACATCACACATACAACCAATAAATAATGAGATACCCCAATATGCACAACTTTATGTTATGGATTCTACACAAGCAACAGACATTCGTCAAAATCATGTAGCGAATGATCAGTGTCGTCGAGATATTCTTCAGAGAATCGATCGTTTTTATCGAGAAAATAATAGAATTGCGGTAAGTTATATTCTAATGCATGAAATCGAAGCGAGAGAAGCCGAAGAAGCAGCTCAATCTGGCCTTCAAATTCCAGTCGTCAGCATGGCTTTGCGCCGTGATAGACAATCGGATCAACGCCGTTATAATGCACCAACATCCAACGAGGTCGCAATGATTTTTGTGAACGAAGACGGAGAGCCGCCATTTGAACGAGACATTCACATTTATCAGAAAAACCCGCAAGACCCGAATAAAAAATTCATCAATCTTCACATTTTATCTCCAAATATGGATCCAATGACATAGGTACTCGATTCTTTTCCCTTTTGGCGAGCCAGGATGGCAACCATACTGGCAGTGCGATTCATATGAAGGCGCTAAATTGAATAGAGTTCGCAACAACATTAGCATGCTACAATTCAAATGTGCCTTAACATCTATTCGCAATCAATTTAATCCCATCATTAGCGCTGGAAAATTGACACAACAGTGGTTGGTAGATTCATATTTGCAAGTAGAGGCCAACAATTTGAATTATATTAAACAGAATCAACAACGTCTTCGAGCCGAGCAATATGCAGGACTTGCAGATCATGTTGCTAATTTAGCTCAACAATCAAATGTAGCACCTGGCGTATCTGTTATTCTTCCCTCGAGTTTTGAAGGATCACCAAGGAACATGCGTGAGAGATGCTGTGATTCTATATGTCTATATTTTCCAAATGGGGCGCTCCCGATCTGTTCATCACATTTACTGCGAACCCGAAATGGACTGAAATTACAGAAAATTTAAGTCGCGGTGAGCAAGTAAGCGATAGACCCGATTTAGTTGCTCGAGTTTTCAGAATAAAACTAGATTCTCTCATTGATGATTTGACAAAGCATGGTATTTTTGGAAATTCAATGGCTTACGTTTATTCTATTGAATTCCAAAAGCGCGGGCTACCACATGCTCACATTTTGGTTACGCTTGCAGCAGAGCATAAATTTACAACAGCTGAAAGGATTAACGAAATTGTATCTGCCGAAATACCCAGCGTTGCCATTTTGACTGCTTTCCAGTCAGATCTGACTGGATTGATATGCATTTAGCTGGAAGATTTTTTAAAATCCAGCCGGCTGGTTTTTTAGCTGGATACAAATTTTGTTTGACTGTTTTTAAATGTTTCGTGTAATATCACTTTTCTATCAATATACATTTTTAAATTCAAAGTGGAAATATAAAAAAATATAAAAAACGAACAAATATTGCTTAAATTTCACCATTTTTGTTGTTCTGAGCTTGGAAGCATATCCCACTCATACAATGAACCAATTTATGCGTTTGCATTTGCACAAGTACTTGGCTTTGCCAACTTACAAACAAATATTTGAAACTGAAAATTTAGCAGTTGCGTGAGGTTCAACTTTCCTATACCGGCCGAAGTAACAAAATAATTGGTTGGTACTAATACATTTTGTATACCCTCCACATGAAGGAATATTTCCTTTATCATTACGTTTGTAACTTCAAGTAAGAGTCACCGGATTTGACCAGGATCAAGTTCTGAATCTGAATCGATTCAGCCATGTCCGTCTGCCTATCTGTCTTTCTGATGAAAACACAATATAGCGTCAAAAGGAAAGGAATCGACCTAGGCGAATGAAATTCTGTCAAAGGACTTATTTCTACCGTTCAGGTTGGTATTGAAAATATAGGCTATATCGGTCAAGTAGTTCTGGTTCTGGTACCCCTCACCACACACCAAACCAACATTAGGCCAATGCCCAGCCCATGCCTCACATGTCTAAATTTTTGCATGACTTGTATATGTATGCAGTGGAGGGTATCAAAAGCAACGGCCAGACCATTGATAACACTTTTACTTGTATTTTTATTTTCATGACTGGATTTTTAGCTGGATTTTTGTTTGAATTTCTTTGACTGATTTTATGGCTGTATTTTAGGTTTTTGACTGATTTTTTTCCAGTCAAATTTGACTGGAAGGCGGATTTCAAAACGGCAACCCTAGAAATACCATCACAAGAAAGCAATCCTGTAACATACTCTCTGGTGGCCAGTAAGACACCACATAGAAAGCATATCAAAGCAACTTTGAGGAGAGCATTCCTAAATTATATCACTTACAAACCCCGAAGCTCATCTCCTCCACTCCCCCACTCAAGCTCTCCTGCTTGTTTATTACCCGAGCCTAGCTCAGCCTCCGTGGGTGCCGTGAGAGGAGGGAAGATGATGTCTCTATAATAGGGGGATATTTACTTACATTATGATGTTTGGTTCTCTGGATTAGTTCGCGCAATGATAACAAAACTGGTTTGACTTCACCTCTTACTTTAGAACATTATTGGTTTATTTAAAATGTTCTCTCTCTCTTAAATATGTGGTTCTGTAATTCATTACCCCACTTGTATCTTAAATATAATGACAATATTTTGTAGAATATATATATAATGATTTGTACCTAATTCAATTCTGTAATATTCTTATGCTCCTTGTATACATGTATAATATGTATGTTTTCATTTATTTATTTGCGAAGCGAAAAATTTATATGTGTATGATTTGTTTTTAGTGTTGTTAACAAATTTACCTGTTTTCCCTCCGTCGTGACATGTCAGGATCAGTGGTGATGAGCAGCTCACTTCGCTGTTTGATTTTAAGCATTAATTTTAAGACACATAATATGATCTTCGCAAACACAGATTACACTTTTTTTTTTTTTTTTTTTTTAACTTTTTACATCTATATATATTCTACCCGTATATTATGTATGTCCCTTTATACGTTGTTCAATCGAGTTTAGTTTAGTTTAGCAAATTTTTAGGTTACGACAATATTGAAATTTCTTTCTTTTTATGATACTAGCACTTTAACACTATGTCACTTATGTATGGTTGCAAATGACCTATGTCTTTACTTGGCTGGTGATATAAGGAGACTCAGGGGATCACACTAGTCCCCGCAGCTGCGAGATGAAGAATTGGGCTGGGTCTGGGTCTTCTGTTTTTTTTTATAGTGTGCGTGTGTGTGCCTCAAACCGTGCTCTCGTGGTTGGACTTGACACCTTTTTGTAACCACTTCTCCACCTTCTTCCTGTGGAATGAGGTGGAAGGCACACCGATTTCTGTACTCGAAGAAGAGCGCTCGTGATTTTCTTCACTGCAACAGATTTGTATTGGTGGCCCTTAGCGATTCTAAATGTGATGTTTGCTCTCAGATCTCCAGCAAGAAAAACGTGTGTGACAAGGTACCGAAATGCAAAGTTATTCTTATAATTAGAAAACCTAGAAATTAATTCTCTGTTAGACTAATTAGCCACGATACTTCAGCACCTTACCTACCTTATTATCTATATATTCTTAATTTAAAAAAAACTATTCTTAATTTAAAGAAACTTTACGCCTTTGGATTGAATTATTCTAATCCGATTAACTTTACTCCATGAAGGTCTAAGCAGAAAAGAAAGTACAGAGAAAGCGGAAACTGACTATAGATTTTCTCCTTAATTTTGACCCTAGCTACTAACTACGACCTCTGCTGTCGAGCACATTCATTTTCATCGCCATCTTGAAAAGCATGAAAAAGGATGTCGTTATATTCAAAAAAAATAATATTATAAAAAGATTTGGCATAAATTCCTCTTTACAAAACAATCAGATCGGTCTAAAATGTTCAGCATTTTAAGGAACGATATGATTGGGAAATACAAACAGACAACGTGGGGCAGCTCACACCCTGAGAACTCATGCTCTAAAGCCGGGCCTATTCCTTTCTTCAGCTGGTCATATCCTTTCCATGAACTCGTCCTATAATCTTACCCTTCATGTCCTCAAGTACATATAGACTATTTCCAACCCTCTCTACCACGCGGCATTTGGAAAACTTGGGTGCAAGCTTAGCGCTGAATCTTTTGAACTTATCGCTCTGATGGAAATTCCTCTTATAAACTATCTGCCCTACTGAAAACTGGGTTGGACGAGTACGTAGATTATATACACGAGCATGTTTTTTTTGTGCCGCTTTTAACAAATTGTAAGTTCTGTCTCTGATTTTCTGAAGGTGGTCTAGTCTGTCTAGTGTCTCAGGTGTCTCACCGGAAAGTCCATCAAGCCTTCTAAGCAGTTCATATGCACTTCCATGTGTAACCATATGGCTACCCATTAGCAGATAATAGGGGCTAAATCCAGTGGATTCATGAACCACATTTCTTAGAGCACACGCAATTGATCCTAAATGCCTATCCCACTCCCTATGATCTTGTCCAACATACATTCTTACTGCAGTAAATATGGTCCTATTGGCTCTTTCAGCAGCGTTTGCTTGCGGAGAATAATATCCCGTCAATACTTGATTAATTCCCCACAGCTTTAGAAAGTCTTTAAACTCTTTGGATGTAAATTGTGCACCGTTGTCACTCAGTATTTTTTCTGGTACTCCAAATAAATCAAAAACCTCTTTTTGGAGAGTCTGAATAGCAGATTTTGAAGTGGCGCTTTTAAGTGGCTTCACAATAACATACTTTGAGAATTGATCTAAGATAACCAGGGCTTGAGTATTACCTACCTTAGACCTGGGAAATGGACCCACAAAATCGATATGAAGCTTCTGCCATGGTCGCAATGGTGGTGGTCGAGGGTGCGACACTGGCCTCAATATAGCGTTAGGACTCTTAGACGTTTTACATATCTCACAATTCTTAACGAACCTAACAACATCAGTTACCATTTTTGGCCAGTAATACATACGCCTCAACTTTTCTAAGAGTTTGTTTATACCTGGATGTGAACTTGAAGGAGGACAGTGTTGTTTTTCTAAGAGCGTACTGCGACATTCCTTGGGGACGTAAAGTCGCCAAGGGTTATCTTCTCTATCCACCTCTCGTTCACGAAATTTCGTTCTTTTGTAGAGATATTTGTCCACAAGTTTTAAATCAGGGAACCGCTCAGGGCTCGACCTCACCAACTCGACCATAGACTTATACTCCGTGTCTTCGAAAGCACTTGACGTTAGATCTATTTCACTGGCCCCCATACCCGTGACTTCTTCAATTTCTGCCCTAGACAGTGCATCAGCCACAATATTGTCTCTGCCCCTACGATGCAAAATCTCGAAGTCATATGGCTGCAGCTTAAATGACCATCGAGCTAGACGCCCATTTAAATCTTTCTTCGCCATTAACCACTTCAGGCTCATATGGTCTGTAATAATGGTAAACCGCGTACCCTCTACGTATGGCCGAAACTTCTTTACGCTGAGCACAGCAGCTAAGCATTCCAACTCGGTAACACTGTAGTTCCTCTGCGCAGCGTTAAGCTTCTTCGACATAAAGGCCACCGGTTTTTCCACACCAGCCTCATCAACCTGAATCAGTGCACCGCCAACACCCAACTTTGATGCATCGCATTGAATTATGAAAGGCTTATTGTAATCAGGCGGAATCAATACCGGAGCGGATGACAACATGGCCTTCAACTTTATGAACGAATCTAGAGCTGCTTCAGGCCAGTCGTTGGTATATTTCTTCCCAGTAAGATTAGTGAGAGGAGCTGCTATTGCAGAGTAATTTGGTATCATCCTCATGTACCATTGACACATGCCTAAAAATCTTCTCAACTGCTTCAAATTCTGTGGCCGTGGAAAATTTTCAATAGCTTTCACCTTTTCCGGATTCGCTTTGATTCCGTCCTCTCCGATTATATATCCTAAATATCCTATTTCCCGCTGACAAAACTTAGACTTTTGTATGTTAATTGTAAGATTAGCATCAGACAAGCACTTAGCCACCTTTCCTAATAATTCTATATGTCCCTCGAAAGTCTCAGACAGAATAAGGAGATCATCAACATACTTAAAAACATCCCCATGTAGTTCGTGTGGTATCGCTTTATCTATCAAGCGACACATAGTTTGCGTTGCGTTTTTTAACCCGAATGGCATCATCTTGAAGTGAAACAGACCTAACCCTGGAACTGGAAACGCTGTCTTTTCCCTTGCACTTTTGGAGAGCGGTATTTGCCAAAAACTCTCTTTAAGATCTAAGGCTGTAATATACTTTGCCTTTTTCACCCTAGAGAGTATGGCATCTATAATGTGCAAGGGATAAGCATCTGCGAGAGTATGCTCGTTGATTTTACGTGCATCTAAACAAAATCTGTATGTTCCATTCTTTTTCTTTACTATCACCAACGGTGACGACCATGAGCTTTCGCTTTTCTCAATAACGTCCAACTCGAGCATTCTTTTAATCTCCGCTTCCATTATTTTCTGCATTGCAGGTGAAATAGGCCAATGTCTCTGCTTGATGGGCTTGACATTACCAGTGTCTATGTCATGTTCTACTAATGTCGTGCGACCCAAACCCAGTCTGTCAAACGACGGAATCGCCTTTATAGCTTCTGCCAGTACACCAGTTTGTTTTACTGTGAGGTCGTGAGCATTATCATCTGTAATCGGAAGACTCAGCTCACAAGCAGAAGCAGCTACCAACCCAAAGGCTTGCCAAAAGTCAATTCCTAATGTGAATAATCTTTTAAGCGACGGAGAAATAAAGAACTTTATGGTCTTGATGGTCGAATTAAACTTTACTTTTAAAAATACATAACCAATGATAGGTTGCGATACTCCATCGGCTGTGTGCAATTTGCTGTGCAAATTTAAAAATTGTATGTTCCTACTCTTCAAAAACTCTAAACCCCCTGAGCCTAATACTGAAATAGTGGCTCCGCTATCCAGTAAACCTGTCTGTTGCGAATGTTCTACTTCAATTTTCGCAAAAGGACGCGGATCATCTATAGAACTAACAATTGCGTGTTTAATTGAATTATATGTTTCTTTTCTTTTCTTCATATAATTCAGACATCTCAAGTTTATCTTACTTAGTTTTCTGTTTGAGTTTGTTGAGACTTCGCTACCCTCTGTCTCGACAAAATTTGTGCTGGGTTCTGCTGAGGAGGCATTTGATATTCCGGACGTCGGTACCCTCCCCTCCTGACATCCGTCCTGGCGTTTAACGAATTGCACCGAACGCAATTAGCTTTGGTGATATCTTTAGCACCACACGAGTAACAAAATGTTTGTAATTGTTCCCTTGGGCAATTAACAAAGTTGTGACCGATGTCGCTACAGTTCCAACAAATGCTCAGATCATTCCCTTCAACCACCTGACCATCATACACATTGTCATCAGTAGGCCCCCCTTCTACGAAACTGAAATGCTGCGGAAATTCAAGCTCATGAACTAATCTTCTACGATTGACTAACTGTTCATCCAGGCTCTCACCTATCTCAGAGAGGGCTTTCTCCACTTCGATGCACATAACTCTCAACTGGTCAACAGTTACTGGATGCGCTAACATTAACTGTTTTCGCAATGCCGGATGCATGTTGCTTTTCAATAGTGAAAGCTTATCTGCTTCAGAGTAGGGAACGCGTAGCGAAGAGTCCATATCTTCTATTGCTAGCTTGAACTCACTAAAAGACTCTCTGGGTTTTTGCCTCCTAGCTTCCATCTGACGACGAATCTCACGGTCTGTTGTAACCGTTTGAAACTCCGAAATCAGGGCCTTACGAAATTGTACCCAGCTTGGGCTCATGTTCCTAGTTACATATATCCAAAACCAAGCAAGAGCGGAACCTGTTAACAGCTGATGCATCGACAAGCATAGTTTATCAAAAGGGATACCCTGGCTTTTAGCTAGAATCTCTACACGAAATATAAAATGTTCTACTGACAGACGACTACCGTAGCCATCAAACTCTAACTTCCAATTCGATAAATTGGATAATTTTCTGTAATCGAAGGCCGCAGAATCCACTGCTCTATCAGCAGACATACTTTGATCAAGGTCGGCAGCCACATTTGGGTCCCTGTGATACCCCATAGCGCTACTACCTCTTTGTCCACCCTGTACCGCAGGCATATAGCTGCTACCATAGTAAAACTGACACGCGGGATCAACGTTCCTTGTTAGGGGATGATTTTGGAAATGTCCGGGTAAATAATTCTGCTGATAACATAGATTGTTAGCCTGTACTCCCTGCGATTGATGTGGCAATGTCCTACCCAAACTCAAACTATTAAAAACGTGTGGTAAATTATCTTGAGAATTGTCTACAGTTACGTTGTGATTAGTACCGAAGTGGTTCTTTTTCTGTTTCCGAACAGCCCCCTTTTGATTAGCACTGATGGCCAACCCACTTGCCGAATCATTATTCCTATGCTCATTATCCTTATCTTTTTCACTATCCACGACATTCTGCGCTATACCATCAGCTGATTCTACAGGTGTAGCAGGACCCGCCCCTAACTGCTCAGGCGACACGCTATCAATAACATCAGTGACTTCTTCTCTTAGATTTGCAATAGCTTCTTTCATTTCTGGTGCACGTCTATCTTGCATATCGAGACGTCCCAAAATGTGTATACCCCTTGACACTACTCTCCGCTGTAGTTGAAGATCAGCAGACTTCCTTGCGTCTTCACCTAACACCCGCAACTCTTTTACTTTGGCACTACAAACCTTCATCTCGCTAACCGAATCATTTACGTACCTAACCTCTGTTATTATCTTTCCCTGTAATTCATCTTCATATAGTCGTGCTAACTCTTTTGCTAGACTTCTTGTGCTGCCCACATGTGGCATACCTCTAATCTGGCACTCGTGCCGAATCTCATCAGATTCCAAAAATCCGAAATCCATTGTGACTCAAAATTCTAACTGTTTATGTATGAATTTATATACGTATATATATATATATATTTTTTTTTTATCTAAACACTATTAACCATACTTGACGTCAATATTCCCGTAAACTTTTTTTTTTTTTTTGATTTATAGAAAATTTTTTGTTTTTACTTTTTATCTCTTATTTTATTTTTGCCGAAGTCAAACCAATTTCGCCAACCACGCCGAACCAATACCACTTTTATGTAATCCCCAACATGAACTGTACTGCCGATGTCAAAATGAACCATTAAACAACTTTCTACCAAGATAATTATATGAACTCATAGACTCCTGTATAAAATCTAATTGGAGGACGACTGCTCGAAGGATTAAATGAAGACAGATCTTCCGATCTTCATTTCGTCTGACTTCAAACTTAACTATGAAATTGCGGGACTAAAGCAAATGTTTTCTATTACACATACGTATTATCTAACCGCACTTTCATTTTGATTCAGTTCACTGCACCCGCACCTCAGCTCATGTTACCGATCACTGTCTTTAATCTCTACTTTGCATCTCATCAATTTATTTTGTATGTTACTGGAACTTATACCGAACACATTGGGCGCCAAATTACTGCAACATACTCTCTGGTGGCCAGTAAGACACCACATAGAAAGCATATCAAAGCAACTTTGAGGAGAGCATTCCTAAATTATATCACTTACAAACCCCGAAGCTCATCTCCTCCACTCCCCCACTCAAGCTCTCCTGCTTGTTTATTACCCGAGCTTAGCTCAGCCTCCGTGGGTGCCGTGAGAGGAGGGAAGATGATGTCTCTATAATAGGGGGATATTTACTTACATTATGATGTTTGGTTCTCTGGATTAGTTCGCGCAATGATAACAAAACTGGTTTGACTTCACCTCTTACTTTAGAACATTATTGGTTTATTTAAAATGTTCTCTCTCTCTTAAATATGTGGTTCTGTAATTCATTACCCCACTTGTATCTTAAATATAATGACAATATTTTGTAGAATATATATATAATGATTTGTACCTAATTCAATTCTGTAATATTCTTATGCTCCTTGTATACATGTATAATATGTATGTTTTCATTTATTTATTTGCGAAGCGAAAAATTTATATGTGTATGATTTGTTTTTAGTGTTGTTAACAAATTTACCTGTTTTCCCTCCGTCGTGACATGTCAGGATCAGTGGTGATGAGCAGCTCACTTCGCTGTTTGATTTTAAGCATTAATTTTAAGACACATAATATGATCTTCGCAAACACAGATTACACTTTTTTTTTTTTTTTTTTTTTTAACTTTTTACATCTATATATATTCTACCCGTATATTATGTATGTCCCTTTATACGTTGTTCAATCGAGTTTAGTTTAGTTTAGCAAATTTTTAGGTTACGACAATATTGAAATTTCTTTCTTTTTATGATACTAGCACTTTAACACTATGTCACTTATGTATGGTTGCAAATGACCTATGTCTTTACTTGGCTGGTGATATAAGGAGACTCAGGGGATCACACTAGTCCCCGCAGCTGCGAGATGAAGAATTGGGCTGGGTCTTCTGTTTTTTTTTATAGTGTGCGTGTGTGTGCCTCAAACCGTGCTCTCGTGGTTGGACTTGACACCTTTTTGTAACCACTTCTCCACCTTCTTCCTTTGGAATGAGGTGGAAGGCACACCGATTTCTGTACTCGAAGAAGAGCGCTCGTGATTTTCTTCACTGCAACAGATTTGTATTGGTGGCCCTTAGCGATTCTAAATGTGATGTTTGCTCTCAGATCTCCAGCAAGAAAAACGTGTGTGACAAGGTACCGAAATGCAAAGTTATTCTTATAATTAGAAAACCTAGAAATTAATTCTCTGTTAGACTAATTAGCCACGATACTTCAGCACCTTACCTACCTTATTATCTATATATTCTTAATTTAAAAAAAACTATTCTTAATTTAAAGAAACTTTACGCCTTTGGATTGAATTATTCTAATCCGATTAACTTTACTCCATGAAGGTCTAAGCAGAAAAGAAAGTACAGAGAAAGCGGAAACTGACTATAGATTTTCTCCTTAATTTTGACCCTAGCTACTAACTACGACCTCTGCTGTCGAGCACATTCATTTTCATCGCCATCTTGAAAAGCATGAAAAAGGATGTCGTTATATTCAAAAAAAATAATATTATAAAAAGATTTGGCATAAATTCCTCTTTACAATCCCCGTTTAAGAGAAATCGTGTTGCGATGCATGATGCATGGTCCTTGCGGCCCAAGATCTTCTAACGCACCATGTATGACTGATGGGAAATGCTCAAAAAAATTCCCAAAAGAATTTAACGAAATCACATCTCCAAATGTCAATGGCTATGCAACATACCGACGTCGATCCACTGAGCAGGCACAAGTTAGAGGTGTGCAAATGGACAGTCGTAATGTTGTTCCCTATAATCCATATTTAGCGTTAAAGTACAATGCGCACATTAACGTTGAAGTCTGTACATCTCTTCGTGCCATAAAATACATCTACAAATATATATTCAAGGGATTTGACTGCGCTAATGTTGCCATAACATCTAATGGAGAGCCAGAATTGAGATACAATGAGATTACTAATTTTACTAACTGTCGATATGTAAGTGCGCCGGAAGCAATTTGGCGTTTGCGAGAATATCCTATGCATGATAGATCACATAGTGTGATGAGACTTCCTGTCCACCTACCAAATCAGCAAAGAGTCATATTTCAAGAAGGGAATGAAGAAGAAGGATTACTAAGAGCACAAACAGGATCAACTAAACTACAATCATGGCTCAAACTTAATGAAACAGACATGAATGCTCGGCAATATCTCTATACTGAAATGCCTCATCACTACGTATTTTCAAAAGGAAATTGGCAAGTAAGAAAGCGACGCGGTGAAAAAGTTGTCGCTAGAATGTATACAGTTGGAGTGAAGGATGAAGAACGATTTTATTTGAGAATCTTGCTTTTACATGTACGAGGTGCAACAAGTTTTAAATCGTTGCGAACAGTAGACAACATCGTTCACCAATCTTTCAAGAGTGCAGCTGAAGCAAGAGGCTTACTTGAATCTGACAATGAATGGAATAACTGTTTAGTTGATGGTGCAACATACCTAATGCCTAAACAGTTACGGGAAATGTTTGCATACATTTGTTGCTTTTGTCATCCTTCTCGACCCCTCACTTTATGGGAGAATCACGTCACTGATTTTACACTTGACTGCTTGAAAAATTATCCGGAAAATGTTGCGATCAACAAAGCTCTCCATGATATTAACTTTATTCTTAAGCAGCATGGATTATCATGTGGAAATCTCGGCTTACCAGTCCCAATAGGAAATGCTCATGTCGACGATGATCAAGATTTTGACATTTTGGAAGAGAAACGCGATGCTGATGAAAGAATAGCTAAACTCAATGAGAAACAATTGGACGCATTTAATCGAATCGTTAGAGCAGTTCACAATTCAAATTTAAGAAGTTTTTATCTCGATGGTCCAGGTGGCTCCGGAAAAACTTTTCTCTACGAGACACTTTTAGCATTCATTCGAGGTCAAGGAGAAACAGCATTGGCATTTGCCACTACTGGAATTGCATCTACATTACTCAAGGGTGGAAGGACAGTTCACAGTGGTTTCAAACTTCCAGTTCCATTGCTTGATACATCAGTCTCATCTATGCGACTTAATTCACCTGAAGCTGAACATTTGCGAAACGCCTCTCTCATTTTAATTGATGAAATCACGATGTTGCCGAAAAACGGATTACGTTGCATCGACAAGCTTCTGAAGGAAATTATGAAAAGCGATGCAAGTTTTGGCGGCAAAACAATAGTAGTCGGTGGCGATTTTCGACAGACACTTCCAGTCGTTCCCAGAGGCACACGTACTGACATCATTGAATGCTGTATTAAATCAAGTCCACTATGGAATGATTTTATACAGCTAACTCTTTTAACAAACATGCGGAGTGAGAGTCACTGTTACTACCAACAGCAGTAATTTAAATGTGCGGTAATAGATCCAGATCCGCATACACATCTTCGTCAATGTCGCACCCTATATCGACCACAATAATCCACCGTTTTTTCTTCGCACCACACAACTGAATAGCAAACCGCTATGATGCAGTAAAAAACTAAAAGAAAGGCATTAGAGTTGATAGAAAAAAGGCATTGGTAGTAAGAATCGCCTAACAAATAGAGTCTCTTTGTTTTTCGCACTGCGTTCACCTCGTAAGACCATCACCGAATATGTAAAATTCAAATTTAATTATCTATTATCGAACTTTAAGTCATATATTGCTTAGTTTTAAAATAATCTTTTTGTGCTAAGTTTTTTGAATCAAATAGAATTAAGTGTTTTTGTAAATAAAATAAAATGGAGTGTTTTTTATTTAACTGGTGTCATTGAATTCTAATTGCATAAACTGAAACCATTATCATTAAATACAGTCCGCTAAAACAATTCTCAAAAAGGCTTGAGAATTCATCATGGTCCTTCAGGAACCGAATAAAAACCAGCAAAAGAATCAATTCATTTAATTAATTTGTTTCGCGCTATAATTCATGATATTGCTTTATCCAACATCTTTCTCATCGAACGAACAAACGACATTCACATCAAACACCGTGAACGCAATCATTCGAGACTCGATTAGCAATTAATATTCATTGGCCAGTTAAGTCGTTGGCGTCACTTGAAAAATACAGTTGGAATAATTACAGCTACGAGAAAAGTGGAAAAATTACAATTTTCGCATTCGCAAATAATTCAAATTCATTTTATTACATCTCGTTCAGCATCAATCAATTAAAACCTTTTGAAATGTCTGACACGGAACTAGATAACAAAACACCGAGCAGAAATGATGAAAAAATCATAAAGGAAAATAAATCCCTGCGTGCAGTTCTACTCGGTCAACTTACAAAGGCAAAAAACCATTTAGCTGCAAATATAGACAAAATGACAGTGTATGAACTGGAAGTCAAGCTGGGAATGCTTGAATCTCAATTCGCAAATTTTTGTACTGTTCAGTGTCAAATCGAAAGACTAGACGAAAAGGAAGTGAATTCAAACAAACGTGATACCTATGAAGACACATATTGCACACTTAAAGCCCAAATGTTGGAGAAAATTCAATCCAGCAAATCTGACGTCTCATTGGATACCACAAATTTGCAATTTTCCCACGTCCATTCGCACCCCAAAATCAAACTACCACACCTGGAACTCAGCAAGTTCTCCGGGTCACCCACAGAGTGGATTGATTTCTTTAGCATGTTTTCGGCCTTAGTGCACAAAAATAATCAGCTGTCAGAAATCGAAAAGTTTCAACATCTGCGTTCGTGTCTCACCGGTAAAGCTGCACGGCTTATACAGTCGCTTGAAGTACTTGGCAAAAATTATCACAAGGCAATTGAAATACTTCAAGCACGTTACGACAACAAAAGGTATGTCTTTCAATCACACGTCAAACAAATCTTTGAGTTGCAGGTTATGTCAAAACCATCCGTCGCCAACATTCGCAATATGATGGACACCATAAATGCAAATCTACGAGCCTTGCAATCACTTGCAAACAAGGATCAGATCGCCGATGGTCTACTGTTGCATTTACTTGTCTCCAAACTCGACAGCGAATCCCAAGCCAAATGGGAAGAGGAAATTTCAGCAAAGGCAGATACGAAAATAAATCTCAGCGACTCCACATCAGAGACGGAAGCAGAATTCGCCACATGGGACGATCTATCGAGTTTTCTCGAACGTCGATGCCAAACTATTGATATCATCGAAGCAAATCGTAAACCAATCATCGCACAATCGTCCGCACCATCACAGAAGTTCACACCAAAGCCAAGACTCATCAACAACGCCAGTTTTATAGCATCGCAAAAACCATTATCATCATCATGCACATTTTGCAAGGCATCGCCAACTCATAATCCATTCGCTTGCACTAAATTCACGAATCTTAACCCCACCGATCGTTTCAAACTCGCAAAGGAACTTAAACTCTGCATCAATTGTCTAAGGCCAAATCATCAAGTCCAACAATGCAATTCCATCCACAAATGCCAACAGTGTCAATCTTCACATCACACACTACTTCATCGTCCAAAATATGAGGAAACTGATAAAATGCCTGATGATAACCAAGAACCCAGGCAAAAGGCAAGTACTTCAAATTCTGTTGCGTTCGATTCATCCTCTTCAGCTTTGCAGGCTAATTGTCAAGGCAGTCAAGTAATTCTTGCAACAGCAATAGTGCAACTACAGAACGGCGATGGAATCGCAATTCCCGCAAGAGCCATCCTTGACTCCGCTTCACAACTAAATTTTGTCACCAATCGCATTGCTCATTTCCTGCATCTGAAGAAGACACCAATTAATCTGAACGTTTGTGGCATTGGAGGTTCCAAGACAACTGCTCGCTATACTTGCCACTTGAAAGTAGTTTCCTCAACAACATCATTTGCAGTAGACCTTGAAGCCGTCATACTCCCAGACATAACCGATTACCAGCCCCAACAATTCGTTAATATCCAAGACTGGGATGTGCCAAAGAACATCAAGCTCGCAGATAAACAATTTAATCAGCCAAGTTCCATCGATATCCTAATCGGTGCAAGCGTGTTTTATGATATGCTCTCGGTGGGGCAAATCAAGCTTGGCAATAATCTACCTACGCTTCAAAAAACTGTATTAGGATGGATTGTATCTGGTCCCACCACTAATTCGCAGCACTCATCATCATCGCTTCATACAACTATCGCAAATTTCACACAGTTACCAGAACTTCCACCATCAACATCATCGATCGAAGAACTTCTACAACGATTTTGGCAGGTAGAAGATTGCATCACCAGTAATACTAATATGACTCAAGAGGAATTAGAGTGTGAAAACTTTTTCGAAGAAACAACATCTCGCTGCAAAAATTCCAATAAATTCATAGTCCGTTTACCAGTCAAAAGTGATCCAGCAAGTCTTGGTGAATCGTATTCCATTGCAAGAAGGAGGTTATTATCAGTCGAGCACAATATTTGCCGATCGTTTCAACTGAAGTTAGCATATTGTGACTTCATGGACGAATACTCTGATTTAAAACACATGGAACATATTCCAAGCACAAGCGCAGCAAAGGAAAACCTTAACTACATCCCTCATCACGCTGTCATAAAACCAGATAGCACCACTACAAAACTAAGGGTAGTGTTCGACGCCTCTTGTAAGACCTCATCAGGGAAGTCGCTTAATGACATTCTGAAAGTCGGGCCGACATTACAGGATGATTTATTCACCATAATCGTTCGCTTTCGCACCCATCGATATGTAATTATGGCTGACATAACCAAAATGTACCGTCAAATCATCGTAGACCCACAAGATACAAACCTGCAATGTATACTATGGAGGAACCAGAAAACACATAGCATCGAAACATACAGACTCAACACCGTGACATATGGAACAAGCTGCGCGCCATACCTAGCAATCAAATGTCTACGAAAGCTAGCACACGACAAAGCTCTTCAATTTCCAATTGGCTCAAAGGTAACCCTTCGTGATTTTTATGTCGACAATTTGATGTCTGGAGCTAACACCCTCGAAGAAGCCACAGTCATTAAAAATCAAGTCACTCAACTCTTAGCAAATGGCGGGTTTCCATTACGCAAATGGGCGTCCAATAACAGCAGCATAATCGCAGACATCCCAGATGAAGAAAAGGAATCCTTCATTGACATTGGAGGTACCGAAATAATTAAAGCTCTGGGTCTGGGATGGAATCCCAAAGAAGATAGTTTTTACTATGTTTACTCACCATCTAGTCATTCAGCCAAGTCCAGTAAACGAACCATTCTGTCAGAAGCGTCAAGGTTTTTCGATCCTTTGGGGTTACTTAACCCCATAATCGTTAAGGCGAAGATACTTTTACAAACACTATGGAAAGAGAAGTACCACTGGGATGAAAGTATACCGGAACAGCTTCACTCACAATGGGTCGAATATCGCAATCAGCTAATACACACAAGGGACATCAAAATTCCACGGTATGTACCCTTGAATTCCCGTAATTTACAAATTCATGCCTTTGCAGACGCTAGCACCAAAGCTTACGGAGCTTGTGTATATGTCCGCAGTGAACACGAGAATGGTAAAGTCCAATGCCAATTATTATGCGCAAAGTCAAGGGTTGCACCAATAAAGGAACTCACACTTCCACGCCTTGAGTTATGCGCAGCATCACTTCTAGTCGATCTTCTGCAAAAAATCATCACTATCTTCAAGGACAGCATCCACTCAATCTATTGCTGGACAGATTCAACAATTGTCTTAGCATGGATCGCAGCAGAGCCACATCGCTGGTCTACATTCGTGGCGAATCGTGTTTCAAAAATACAGCGACTAACAGGATCTGCTACATGGCTCCATGTCCCCACCAACCAGAATCCAGCGGATTTAGTGTCTCGAGGAATTTTTCCCAATCAACTCGCTAACAACCGCCTCTGGTTTGAAGGTCCAGATTTCTTACAACATCCGTCAGCAGAGTGGTCTCATAGTCAAACGATCATCAATGAAGAGGTTCCAGAACAACGCAAAACAACAATTTCAATGGTATCAAGTCGTTGCACAACAGATTTAATATTAGACTGCAAATTTCATAATAGCTACATAAAAACGCTTCGTGTATTCAGCTACGTGGGTAGATTCATTAATAACTGCAGATCACATACATTCAAAACGTCCACCCCCTCTACTCCGACTCCAGATGGCGAAATTCACACTCCACAACAGAATAACTTTACTCCGCTGGAATTCGAGACAGCTTTATTTCGCATAATTCGTAGCATACAACTTAATCACTTCGCATCAGAAATCTATTACATACAAAATGGCAAAGACATTCCACACACTAGTTCTCTTCGATCATTGGCACCAATTATTGAAGAAGGCATCCTGCGAGTCGGAGGTCGACTTCACCAAGCACAGCTGCCACATAATGCTATGCATCCAATTTTACTACCTAAAAATCATGAATTTATCACAACTTTAATTCGTTATAATCATATAAAACACCTACACGTCGGCTGCCAAGCACTACACAATATCCTTCGAGAAAGGTTCTGGATTCTCGGAGCAAAGGACATTATTCGCAAGGTAATTCACAGCTGCATAATTTGCTTTCGTTCAAGGCCAGTCTTAGCTCAACAAATTATGGGATCGTTGCCGAAGGAGAGAGTTATTCCAGGACGAGCCTTTTCTACCACAGGCATCGATTATTGTGGACCATTATATGTCACACAAAGAATTCGAGGACGTGCTCCCATAAAGTCATACATCGCGATATTTATTTGTTTCACAACCAAGGCAGTTCATTTGGAACTCGTCACTGAACTCACCACATCATCATTCATCGCAGCACTAAAACGATTCGTCGCAAGAAGAGGCAAATGTAGAACGATTTACTCCGACAATGCAACCAATTTCACCGGAGCCGATCGTGAACTGCGACAATTACGTTCATTGTTCATATCAGAAGTTCATAATAATCTTGTTTCGAATGTGTGCATTGAAGACGGCATCGAATGGAAGTTTATACCACCTCGTTCTCCACATTTCGGAGGATTATGGGAGGCTGCCGTGAAGATAGCCAAACACCATATTCGAAAAATCATCGGCAAAGCATCTCTGTCATTTGAGGAGATGAGCACCGTATGCTGCCAAGTGGAAGCAATCATGAATAGCCGTCCATTGAGTCCACTGTCCGATGATCCAAGCGATCTCAAAGTGCTCACTCCAGGACACTTCCTGATTGGTTCACCACTTACTACCATAGCAGAACCAAACATAGAAGACATCGATATTCCTCGGCTGAAAAGATATCAGCACATTCAATGGACTCAGCAAACATTTTGGCGGCGTTGGCAAAAGGAATACTTGCATCATTTACAACAACGTAGCAAATGGCAAACATCACATCAAAATATCAACACAGGTGATTTAGTTCTCATCAAGGAAGACAACGTTCCTCCAATGAAATGGCCGTTGGGTCGAGTCATTACTACACACGAAGGAGAAGACGGCAGAGTACGAGTAGCAACAATAAAAACAGCAAGCGGCAACTTCAAGCGAGCAATCACAAAGCTGTGTCCACTTCCAATTGAGTCCAGTACATCGTAATTTTGAAAGCCTTCCAACTTTCAAGGCGGGCAGTATGTTACTACCAACAGCAGTAATTTAAATGTGCGGTAATAGATCCAGATCCGCATACACATCTTCGTCAATGTCGCACCCTATATCGACCACAATAATCCACCGTTTTTTCTTCGCACCACACAACTGAATAGCAAACCGCTATGATGCAGTAAAAAACTAAAAGAAAGGCATTAGAGTTGATAGAAAAAAGGCATTGGTAGTAAGAATCGCCTAACAATTAGAGTCTCTTTGTTTTTCGCACTGCGTTCACCTCGTAAAACCATCACCGAATATGTAAAATTCAAATTTAATTATCTATTATCGAACTTTAAGTCATATATTGCTTAGTTTTAAAATAATCTTTTTGTGCTAAGTTTTTTGAATCAAATAGAATTAAGTGTTTTTGTAAATAAAATAAAATGGAGTGTTTTTTATTTAACTGGTGTCATTGAATTCTAATTGCATAAACTGAAACCATTATCATTAAATACAGTCCGCTAAAACAATTCTCAAAAAGGCTTGAGAATTCATCAAGCACAATGATTGGCTTCTTAAAATAGGATCAGCAAAATTGCCGCGGGTAGCAGAAATGTATGAAGAAGACATTGTTGAAATTCCCAAGGAAATGATATCAACTGGAGACTTGATTGAGACAATTTTTGGCGATTTGCAGCAAATGTCAATGCAAGAACTTTCAAAACGAGTCATTGTCGCTCCGACAAATGCACAGACATTAGAGATGAATAGGAAGATAATCGATTTGATTGGTGGTAGCTCCCATATCTATTTTAGCGCCGATTCTGTTGTCAGTGAAGATCCAAATGATGCATTAAATTTCCCAGTTGAGTTCCTCAATGAGCAAACTCCATCCGGCATGCCACCACATGTGTTGTTGCTTAAAAAAGGTGTCATCATCATGTTGCTGAGAAACCTGAACCCTAAAAAAGGACTTTGCAATGGAACTAGATTGATTGTGGAAGAGCCTGGACGAAATTTAATAAGAGCAAGAATTATTTCAACATGTAATCACAATGATTTAGTTCTAATTCCCAGAATTGATCTCGCTCCAACCGACACAACATTACCTTTCGTATTAAAACGCCGCCAATTTCCGATAATTCCTGCGTACGCTATAACAATAAACAAGGCTCAAGGCCAGTCATTTGATTACGTTGGCATTAATTTGAAGACCGCGGTATTTTCACACGGCCAACTGTATGTGGCTTTATCACGATCAAGAGTTGCAAGTCAATTGAAGGTGTACATTGAATCGGATCCACAGCAAGGAAGATTATTAAATAACGAAAGACAATTCACACGCAATATAGTTTTCAAAGAGGTTCTTTAATAAAATCAATTTGTTTGTCAAACATTTTTTTTTGCATACCCAGCGAAGCGGGTACAACCAACTAGTGTATATATATTTTTTTTATATGTGTTATACTGTGAACGTGTTAAATGTAGAGTCAAAATCTAAATATTATTGTAATTCGACAATTAAAAAAAATGAAACTTGAGTGAATATCTTCTCATTTTGAAGCAATCTCAATATCTTAAAAAATTAAATAATTTAAATCCGACTGTTATTTATAGTGTGTGGTTACTGATAGAAATATTGGTGGCATTGACATTTTTTCCATCTCTCGCGAATGTTAAACAATCATCCCATAATACTTCCTAATAATTTGCAGATCTTTTTCATTCGTAAAAAAAACCTCGTACAAACCAACTAAATAATTTGTCCAATTATGCATGGACTAAATGCCTGCGACAGGATTGGAAAACCATGAGCCTTGCGAGTAAATTAAATTTTAAATCATCGTAATCTTTTCATGAGATCTCTTTCCACACTTTGAGTATGTTATGTACCAACCTATATTGTTCGGTATACTATAAATAGGAGCGGAAGTAGCATCCTACACAGTTTTGCTCATTAGATATTCTGCTGCAAAAGCAGAATCAATTAAACGAATAACACATTCCACCCTGACTTGAACGTGGCCTTTAGAAATTGAACCATATGCAAAAAATAATAATGCCAAATCCAATGACACCTGTCTATAACCACCCACGCGGGGTTCCTTTTTAGCTGTGACATCAATTTTTAAATCCAACTCATTTCTTTCACAAGGATACGCTTTCTCCTGATGTGCGGAGATATTCGTATGCCATTCAGGCAGTGTATACACATAAAATTAGTAGAAATCGCATTTTTAATTGCAGTCCTTGAAAAGAGCACAGTCGTATCTACGTATACGTATACTTGCAGCGTTTGTCTGACTTTAATGGGACACACAGTAATTGGTCTGTTGGCTGCAGTGCGCTCCATCTCCACGTATCAGTCGGTTACAGCTGGCAACAGACTAAGGGTAAGGGATACCGACGAGTCCTTACTCCTGAGTCCTGACCATCAACAACGCACACCGGCACGCTTGAAGTGGGTTAAATAGCGGAGAAATGATTAAGCTGCAGCAGAGACCAAAAGCACTAAATGTACTTTACTCTTGGAAAAAGGATATTTTTATACTTGTTCCATTTAAGGAACCCCCTTGGAGGTATGATGCCATTCGCATCTATCTATGTGTATGTGCATTATGCTTCCTTGTTGTTATTTCTGTTGTTTTGCGTGAGCTTCGTTTGTTACTCCTTAATTTAGTTCGTTGTTTTTTGTCTTTGCTTGGGCTTGGGTTGCATTTGGGCACTTTTGGCTTTCGGAAGACAACCATACTGGCAATGTAGCACAAGCGGAGAGCAGCTACCACCACCATTGACCCTTTTTGCAAATAATTGCCGGCCATTAGTGTGCAGAGGGTATTTAAATGTTAAAATAGATTTAACGCTTCCATTTAAAACGAACTCTGTGGACATGACGGCAAAGCAGTTAAAACGAGCGAACGCCGACTTCGCAGGGGTAGTATGTAGCTGAGTAATTTAATGCATTTTAGATTGTCCTAAGCGCTTACGGTAGGGAGGAGCTTCACTTTCAATTTGCCAGAGGTGCAATTGTGTGTTTCTGCTATTTAATTCGAAATAACTTTTGATGAGTTTACATTGCGGTTGAGCTCGTTTAGTTGGGTTGAGTGGTTTTGGGGTTTGGGGTGGTTTTTTTTTCTTTTGTTTTGTTGGTTCTAGTTGCCAAAGACCAGTTGAGTGCGGTGGTAATTTCAAAACAATTGGTCTGCGTGGAGAGCTCCACTATAAGATTATTATTGTTGGATTTGTATGCTGCAAGATATTATGTATTCTACTTGATAGTTGAATTTTTGGTATACATACTTGTTGTTAATAATGATATCGAAATAATGTAATGACGTTAAGTGCAGAAAATAACGCGAGGTATGTGTAAGGGTAACAATATATTTCTGATAGCGCTGCAGTTTGTGGTGAATTATCCATCATGAGTATATAGTTCCTCAACCAGTCTTCAGCGAGATCATCATAGCTGTTGGCAACATAAAGTTGGTTAAGGTTTCTCTTTAACGGATCATGCCACCACACAGGTCAAGGACCAGAAGCGATGATAATGAAACAGTTGAAATGAAATGTTGCTGTGTTGGAAAAGATAAAAACAGGAAGAAAGCAAGGACAAGTTCGAGTTACAAACGGAAAAATTGGATATAAATCAAATTATAGTAGACTATTGACACATTGAATCTGGGTATAGTGAACCCAAAAGGTTGCGAAAATGTAAAAATATCATTGGTTTGTGGCGTGGTCATTATTGATATCTATTGAAACAGTAAGCTATCGCTTAGAAGCCCGAATACGAAGCCCTGCCAGCTGAAACACTGAGCCCATCATTTTTACTTGGTGCAATGTTAAGAAGTGTAGTACTATTGGTAGATCAAATTGTAGGCGATCAGGGGCGTAGCGAGGGGGGGGTGTGGGGGGGGTGCGACACCCCCCCACCGTTTTTAAGAGTCGGCAAATCAAGGAAGTAACATTTTAACTTGAGCAGCTAAAAAAAAAATTATAAAAATTCCAAAAAAAATTAAAAAAATTTTAAAAATTGACTCGGAACAAAATGTTAAAAAATAAGAACTGAGTTTGGATTTTCATTAGGTATATGTTTTCAAACTCGTAAATGTATACAAGACGGCATTTTCAAAGGTTCCACCTTTCGGAAATGCGAATTTATATGTTTTTGACTGTATGTACCTTTTCCGAGTTTCGATTTTAAAAATGACGGTCAGCATCAGTGAATTTGCCGACTGAACACATTAAAATTTATCGATTTTCGATTGGGTTTTAAAAAAGATTGTCGGCATAGCTGAATTTGCCGACTGAACATAATAAAATTTAGCGAGTTTCGATTCGATTTTAAAAAAGATTGTCGGCATCGGTGAATTTGCCGACTGAACACATTACAATTTAGCGAGTTTCAATTCCATTTTAAAAAAGATTGTCGGCATCGGTGAATTTGCCGACTGAAATTCTTAAAATTTAGCGAGTTTCGATTTTAAAAAAGATTGTCGGCATATCTGAATTTGCCGACTGAACATAATAAATTTAGCGAGTTTCGATTCGATTTTAAAAAAGATTGTCGTCATCGGTGAATTTGAAGACCGAACATATTAAAATTCAGCGAGTTTCTATTCGATTTAAAAAAAGACTGTCGGCATCGCTGAATTTACCGACTAAACACATTACAATTTAGCGAGTTTCAATTCCATTTTAAAAAAGATTGTCGGCATAGCTGAATTTGCCGAATGAAATCCTTAAAATTTAGCGAGTTTCGATTCGATTTTAAAAAAGATTGTCGGCATAGCTGAATTTGCCGACTGAAGATAATAAAATTTAGCGGGTTTCGATTCGATTTTAAAAAAGATTGTCGGCATCGGTGAATTTGCCGACCGAACACATTAAAATTTAGCGAGTTTCTATTCGATTTAAAAAAAAGACTGTCGGCATCGCTGAATTTGCCGACTAAACACATTACAATTTAGCGAGTTTTAAAAATTGACTCGGAACAAAATGTTAAAAAATAAGAACTGAGTTTGGATTTTCATTAGGTATATGTTTTCAAACTCGTAAATGTATACAAGACGGCATTTTCAAAGGTTCCACCTTTCGGAAATGCGAATTTATATTTTTTTGACTGTATGTACCTTTTCCGAATTTCGATTTTAAAAATGACGGTCAGCATCAGTGAATTTGCCGACTGAACACATTAAAATTTATCGATTTTCGATTGGGTTTTAAAAAAGATTGTCGGCATAGCTGAATTTGCCGACTGAACATAATAAAATTTAGCGAGTTTCGATTCGATTTTAAAAAAGATTGTCGGCATCGCTGAATTTGCCGACTGAACACATTACAATTTAGCGAGTTTCAATTCCATTTTAAAAAAGATTGTCGGCATCGGTGAATTTGCCGACTGAAATTCTTAAAATTTAGCGAGTTTCGATTTTAAAAAAGATTGTCGGCATATCTGAATTTGCCGACTGAACATAATAAATTTAGCGAGTTTCGATTCGATTTTAAAAAAGATTGTCGTCATCGGTGAATTTGAAGACCGAACATATTAAAATTCAGCGAGTCTCTATTCGATTTAAAAAAAGACTGTCGGCATCGCTGAATTTACCGACTAAACACATTACAATTTAGCGAGTTTCAATTCCATTTTAAAAAAGATTGTCGGCATAGCTGAATTTGCCGAATGAAATCCTTAAAATTTAGCGAGTTTCGATTCGATTTTAAAAAAGATTGTCGGCATCGGTGAATTTGCCGACTGAAATTCTTAAAATTTAGCGAGTTTCGATTTTAAAAAAGATTGTCGGCATATCTGAATTTGCCGACTGAACATAATAAATTTAGCGAGTTTCGATTCGATTTTAAAAAAGATTGTCGTCATCGGTGAATTTGAAGACCGAACATATTAAAATTCAGCGAGTTTCTATTCGATTTAAAAAAAGACTGTCGGCATCGCTGAATTTACCGACTAAACACATTACAATTTAGCGAGTTTCAATTCCATTTTAAAAAAGATTGTCGGCATAGCTGAATTTGCCGAATGAAATCCTTAAAATTTAGCGAGTTTCGATTCGATTTTAAAAAAGATTGTCGGCATCGGTGAATTTGCCGACTGAACACATTACAATTTAGCGAGTTTCAATTCCATTTTAAAAAAGATTGTCGGCATCGGTGAATTTGCCGACTGAAATTCTTAAAATTTAGCGAGTTTCGATTTTAAAAAAGATTGTCGGCATATCTGAATTTGCCGACTGAACATAATAAATTTAGCGAGTTTCGATTCGATTTTAAAAAAGATTGTCGTCATCGGTGAATTTGAAGACCGAACATATTAAAATTCAGCGAGTTTCTATTCGATTTAAAAAAAGACTGTCGGCATCGCTGAATTTACCGACTAAACACATTACAATTTAGCGAGTTTCAATTCCATTTTAAAAAAGATTGTCGGCATAGCTGAATTTGCCGAATGAAATCCTTAAAATTTAGCGAGTTTCGATTCGATTTTAAAAAAGATTGTCGGCATAGCTGAATTTGCCGACTGAAGATAATAAAATTTAGCGGGTTTCGATTCGATTTTAAAAAAGATTGTCGGCATCGGTGAATTTGCCGACCGAACACATTAAAATTTAGCGAGTTTCTATTCGATTTAAAAAAAAGACTGTCGGCATCGCTGAATTTGCCGACTAAACACATTACAATTTAGCGAGTTTTAAAAATTGACTCGGAACAAAATGTTAAAAAATAAGAACTGAGTTTGGATTTTCATTAGGTATATGTTTTCAAACTCGTAAATGTATACAAGACGGCATTTTCAAAGGTTCCACCTTTCGGAAATGCGAATTTATATTTTTTTGACTGTATGTACCTTTTCCGAATTTCGATTTTAAAAATGACGGTCAGCATCAGTGAATTTGCCGACTGAACACATTAAAATTTATCGATTTTCGATTGGGTTTTAAAAAAGATTGTCGGCATAGCTGAATTTGCCGACTGAACATAATAAAATTTAGCGAGTTTCGATTCGATTTTAAAAAAGATTGTCGGCATCGCTGAATTTGCCGACTGAACACATTACAATTTAGCGAGTTTCAATTCCATTTTAAAAAAGATTGTCGGCATCGGTGAATTTGCCGACTGAAATTCTTAAAATTTAGCGAGTTTCGATTTTAAAAAAGATTGTCGGCATATCTGAATTTGCCGACTGAACATAATAAATTTAGCGAGTTTCGATTCGATTTTAAAAAAGATTGTCGTCATCGGTGAATTTGAAGACCGAACATATTAAAATTCAGCGAGTCTCTATTCGATTTAAAAAAAGACTGTCGGCATCGCTGAATTTACCGACTAAACACATTACAATTTAGCGAGTTTCAATTCCATTTTAAAAAAGATTGTCGGCATAGCTGAATTTGCCGAATGAAATCCTTAAAATTTAGCGAGTTTCGATTCGATTTTAAAAAAGATTGTCGGCATCGGTGAATTTGCCGACTGAACACATTACAATTTAGCGAGTTTCAATTCCATTTTAAAAAAGATTGTCGGCATCGGTGAATTTGCCGACTGAAATTCTTAAAATTTAGCGAGTTTCGATTTTAAAAAAGATTGTCGGCATATCTGAATTTGCCGACTGAACATAATAAATTTAGCGAGTTTCGATTCGATTTTAAAAAAGATTGTCGTCATCGGTGAATTTGAAGACCGAACATATTAAAATTCAGCGAGTTTCTATTCGATTTAAAAAAAGACTGTCGGCATCGCTGAATTTACCGACTAAACACATTACAATTTAGCGAGTTTCAATTCCATTTTAAAAAAGATTGTCGGCATAGCTGAATTTGCCGAATGAAATCCTTAAAATTTAGCGAGTTTCGATTCGATTTTAAAAAAGATTGTCGGCATAGCTGAATTTGCCGACTGAAGATAATAAAATTTAGCGGGTTTCGATTCGATTTTAAAAAAGATTGTCGGCATCGGTGAATTTGCCGACCGAACACATTAAAATTTAGCGAGTTTCTATTCGATTTAAAAAAAAGACTGTCGGCATCGCTGAATTTGCCGACTAAACACATTACAATTTAGCGAGTTTCTATTCGATTTTAAAAAAGATTGTCGGCATCGCTGAATTTACCGACTGAACACATTACAATTTAGCGAGTTTCAATTCCATTTTAAAAAAGATTGTCGGCATCGGTGAATTTGCCGACTGAAATCCTTAAAATTTAGCGAGTTTCGATTCGATTTTAAAAAAGATTGTCGGCATCGCTGAATTTGCCGACTGAACACATTACAATTTAGCGAGTTTCAATTCCATTTTAAAAAAGATTGTCGGCATCGGTGAATTTGCCGACTGAAATCCTTAAAATTTAGCGAGTTTCGATTTTAAAAATGATTGTCGGCATAGCTGAATTTGCCGACTGAACATAATAAATTTAGCGAGTTTCGATTCGATTTTAAAAAAGATTGTCGTCATCGGTGAATTTGAAGACCGAACATATTAAAATTCAGCGAGTTTCTATTCGATTTAAAAAAAGACTGTCGGCATCGCTGAAACACATTACAATTTAGCGAGTTTCAATTCCATTTTAAAAAAGATTGTCGGCATAGCTGAATTTGCCGAATGAAATCCTTAAAATTTAGCGAGTTTCGATTCGATTTTAAAAAAGATTGTCGGCATAGCTGAATTTGCCGACTGAAGATAATAAAATTTAGCGGGTTTCGATTCGATTTTAAAAAAGATTGTCGGCATCGGTGAATTTGCCGACCGAACACATTACAATTTAGCGAGTTTCAATTCCATTTTAAAAAAGATTGTCGGCATAGCTGAATTTGCCGACTGAATAAATAAATTTTTAATTTTATTATAAATAAATGCACCACTGTAATAAAAATGTCTCATATCGTCTTTAATGAAAATGGATCGTGGTTTGTGTTTGGATGCGTAAAACTTGAAAACGACTTGACCAAATTGGATACTTCCTTCTGCTGGTTTGTTCGTAATTGCTACGCGAAGGTTTAGGAAAAAAAAAAGTAGGAAAATTCTCAACAGGTGGCGCTGTAGCCCCACATTAGATATCTCGAAGACCACCAAATCGATTGAGCTCCAATTTACAGGTAGTATTAGGCATTGGCGCAAGAGTATTCGTGTTAAGATTGATCAAAATTGGACAAAGGGGCGTGGCGCCTCCCATACAAAAAAAAATTCAAAATCCTATATCTCGAAAACCACTGAACTGACTGGTCTCAAATTTTGAGGCAATTTTAGGTATTGGCCAGGGATTGTTCCTGTGAAAATTGGTCAAAATTGGACGAAGGGGCGTGGCACCTCCCATACAAAAAACATCTTCTATGGGGTGAAACTCGATGACGTTATAACTCGATAACCGCTGGCCCGATACAGTCGGCAAGTTCCTGAAATAAGTCGGCATTTCAATGAAAGTCACCCCCCCACGGCTCGAACCCTCGCTACGCCCCTGTAGGCGATACACTATGCGTCATTTGAATCAGCTGGGACCCATCTCTTAGTACACAAAAACCGTATCAACAGAGCCTCTGCGCCGACAATATTTCTTAAGGTAGTATTACACTAGCATATAATATATGACAGATAATATACCTATGACACAATTTGTGAATATATATGTATACTAGCAATGCCCGCGGCTCCGCCCGCCGGTTTCATTTCTTTTAAATAAAACTAAATTTATTTGACGTCTGTTTATAATTTTTCCTCTTTTTGAGCTTACAAAATATGTTAACGCAATGTTTTTTTTGTAAACTAAACACGTTATTTTTTTTAGTGGAAGCAAGTTTAAACAAATCACTACTGCAGCTCACACACGACCATGTCGGAGGTAAACTACGGCAAAAGCCGAGTAGTTCCAAAGATAACCCCTATACCTCCGTTTCCTCTTCCTCCATCTTCTCCCTAAGTAACTTATACTGGATCCGAAAGAATAGCTAGTACCAGTATAATGTTGTAAGAATTTCTAAAATCGGCCCAATAGTTCCAGAGTTAGTCCCTACCACCGCTTTCCTTTGCTTATCCCTCCCCGTCCCAACTTATTCCTTACGTAACCTGGTACTGATCCGAACGGTGTCACCATGACAACGCAATGGTAAAAGAATTTTTAAAACCGGCTTAGTAGTTCGAGAGATACCCTTTACCACCCCCTTTATATAAAATATGGCTTACATACACTAACACCCTTACGGGATAAACATTGAAAACAGGTGAATACTACGCGATCATATCGTTACACTTCCCATAGCTGCAGATCTCAAATATAGATGTAGATATGTACAATTGTGCATATCTACATACTTACGCATCGCAAACTCCTTATAGCTACGTAGTTTGTTTTATGCATATCCATTCCCTACACCAAATTCAACTACGCATTTCATGAGCATTTACAATTAAGCATTCTGAATGCCCGTCGTGCGAGTAATCACGAGTGCGAGTAAACGAAATATAAAACTACCCCTAAGCACAACTGCAATCGATAAAGCAATTTTTTTCGCACTTGGCCAAATAAGATCTAATTTCAATTTATTTTATCTCACCCTTTGAATGGACCAGAAAGACGAATGTTAGCTCAAAATACTTGGTAAAATATTGCCTAACAATTAAAAGCATATCTTGAATTGACATACATAGATTTATGAGTATATAATGGCAAGTTAAGCGTAGTAAGGTCGAAATAGAAAAGTTTGTTTGAAAAGTTTTTCAACCGTTATAGGACGAATTTTAAAAAACGATGAATGAGGCATGTAATAATTTTGACTTATCTATCAACACACAAACTTTTAAGTTCATACGGCCAACGGTTCGTGAGACCCCTCTTATTCCCCACGACCCCTTTACTCCTGAGCAATTCTCACCCACCCTACGGACTAAGTTGGCCACACATCTATAAATCAGAAAAAAAATCATGAAAATCGGACGAATGGTTCTCGAGTTATGGAGAAACGAACAGACGGACGTTGCATTTTATAAGTAGTATGGATGATGAGTGGTATTACACTATGCCATATAAATATGACCAGTTTGTGCAAATGGCTTTGTCAGTTAATTTTTGTTTATAACTATAATATGACAAAGTGAAATTCGCCTATCTATCACATTAGTATGGCAATCTATGACATACAAAATATTACCAAGTAAAACTACGAAAAATTGTATGGCAAATATATAACAATGGATCATGTAGCTTGTTATTTTTTTGTTATTCAGGTTTTCCCACCCGTTCTTTGTTTGGAGGTGTTTCACGTGTGAAAGTTAAAATAAATTCAGGTTTATTTGAACCGAATCAATTCCGTAGACAGGATTTTGTTTCAGGGAGGCTTGCTACCAAATCTTACGAGAAATTCTTTAAATAAAAAACTATATTATGTACTATATTCTAATTTAATGATTTTTATTAGTTTTTAAATCGTATGTACTTAAACGAACATACTCAAATTATTTTTATAAACACATTTTTTCAATGCAGAAGACGTCTTGATATTTTTTTTTGACATTAGATCAATTACTTTATCTGGATCCACATTAATATCCAAACGAACAGATATCATAGCAAATGAGCTTAATCTTGCATTTTCCATAACGCTTCGGGACAAGCTGTTTCAATCCTTTTCATAATTGAAAATTCTCTTTCAACACTAGCTGTGGTCACTGGAAGCGTGGCGAAAACCGTAAGCAAGAAGTTTACAGCACTAAAGTAAAAGGATCACTGGACGATATTTTTTCACACCAAAGAATGTAGGTACTCAGCTTTGCCAGCTGACAACGAAATTGCAAAGTCATATTTTAGCTTTTCCATTTTGTTCACTCCCTCAACTGCAGCAATACCTGCGAGAAGAGCTTGAAACGATGGTAGAACGTCTTCGTCGACCATTAATCTGTCCGTAAGATTTTGTATTAACGAAAAGGAAAAGCATCTATGCAAGGAATCAGTATACATTCTAAAATAATCTTCAGTTGAAGAGGTTTCTGTATGGGAATACGTTGTTTGTTTCAATGAAGTTCTTAAAATAAATAAATAAATAGGTGGCGCAACAGGCGGGTGACACCTAAGGCCTAGCTTCTCGCAACCATTCGTTTTGTGTGAGTTTCTATTTTTGGGACGAATGGAAGGGACCTACAATTTTATGCCGAGTCCGAACGGCTGAATTGAGAAGCTTTTTCATGACAGTCATACTCTCGGATGTTTGTCAGACGTTCGCGAGAGGTGGCGCAGTAGAAAAAACTTTAAGATGTAATTTGTGTTTTTCCGGGGATCGAACCTGGGATCCCTCGCACAGTAATCCAGCACACTAACCACTGCGCTACTGCGCCCACAATGAAGTTCTTATAGCTCTTAATTCAGCTTCAAATAAGTCATCGGCAAATTGGAATGCGGATTGAAAAGCCTCTCTGGAGCTTCAGTCTATCTTATCATCTCGAACCTGGGATATGTTCTTCACTGGAGCATTATTGTTCATTTGCTCTATATGTGGTCGAGCTCATGTAGTCGACATGTTTACCTATAGGCTTTTTGGACTACATTCACATTTTGGTATATTGTGCGCGATTGTATCTCCTGCTTCAATCGCATAAAGGCCAGAAAAAGAACCAATAGGTACATGCCGTGTACAAGCTCTCTTTGTGCACTCTCTGTTGACGTCAGAGCCACATATGTATGTATGTGGCGTGCTACATATCGTGTACTAGCACCTTTAGGCTTTATTCATTATATGCACGGTTTGGGATATGTAATCTCGCTCTCATTATCCAAGAACATCATGGCCCACGATTACCCCATTTTTATAGAAATCTTTAAAATTGTTTTCTCAGTAAATATATCCGTCTCCGAGTAAAAGCGCGACTATACGTGGAATGCGGGAATAGGCTCAGCTAAAGCAGTATCATTACTAATCCTTTTTTCTGTAGTACAAAATCACTTTTTAAAGTACGTACACAAAAATAAATCGCATTGAAAGGGTCACTTCACTCACAATCGAGTACGATGACGATGAATAGAAACAATGGGTCATCATGACCTACTTAGGTACACTGACTAAAGTATATTGGTATACAATACCTACACATAACGCACATGTGAATGAATTAGTGGTATGTATAAAGAATGGGGGATTAAAAATTGCCACGGGGATGGCGCGGGGCCTTGGCGGTTGGGGTAATATAAGAGTAGCTTACATTGTTTCGTCTGTCATTATAGGGCTTTTCTAGCATCTGCTAGGATAAGTGGACACACTCCTGCATTTGGTTACACTAGGTAAATACGTGGCCTATGAATGAATGAATAAGTATGAGTGCACTACAATAGTACCTACAAACAATCAATGTCCAACACGTTTACTCTGTTTTTGCATAAATTCTGAAACAACGAATAAGGAGTCCTACGCTACCAGCGTTGCCATTTTGACTGCTTTCCAGTCAGATCTGACTGGATTGATATGCATTTAGCTGGAAGATTTTTTAAAATCCAGCCGGCTGGTTTTTTAGCTGGATACGAATTTTGTTTGACTGTTTTTAAATGTTTCGTGTAATATCACTTTTCTATCAATATAAATTTTTAAATTCAAAGTGGAAATAGAAAGAAATAGAAAAAACGAAAAAATATTGCTTAAATTTCACTATTTTTGTTGCTCTGAGCTCGGAAGCATATCCCACTCATACATTGAACCAATTTATGCGTTTGCATTTGCACAAGTACTTGCCTTTGCCAACTTACAAACAAATATTTGAAACTGAAAATTTAGCAGTTGTGTGAGGTTCAACTTTCCTATACCGGCCGAAGTAACAAAATAATTGGTTGGTACTAATATTACTTACAGAAAAATAAATAAATAAATAGGTGGCGCAACAGGCGGGTGACACCCAAGGCCTAGCTTCTCGCAACCATTCGTTTTGTGTGAGTTTCTATATTTTTGGGACGAATGGAAGGGACCTACAATTTTATGCCGAGTCCGAACGGCTCAATTGAGAAGCTTTTTCATGACAGGCATACTCTCGGATGTTTGTCAGACGTTCGCGAGAGGTGGCGCAGTAGAAAAAACTTTAAGATGTAATTTGGGTTTTTCCGGGGATCGAACCTGGGATCCCTCGCACAGTAGTCCAACACACTAACCACTGCGCTACTGCGCCGACAACTTACTTACAGAAGCAGCAATAAAATATTCGACATTATGTACATATGTTGATGCAAATGATGAGGAGACAATTGAAGCGCTCAGAGAGATTGCTATATAAAGTTCATTTATAAGTTAATACATTTTGTATACCCTCCACATGAAGGAATATTTTCTTTATCATTACGTTTGTAACTTCAAGTAAGAGTCACCGGATTTGACCAGGATCAAGTTCTGAATCTGAATCGATTTAGCCATGTCCGTCTGCCTGTATGTCTTTCTGATGAAAACACAATATAGCGTCAAAAGGAAAGGAATCGGCCTAGGCGAATGAAATTCTGTCAGAGGACTTCTTTCTACCGTTCAGGTTGATATTGAAAATATAGGCTATATAGGTCAAGTAGTTCATTAGTCAACATTAGACCAATGCCCAGCCCATGCCTCACATGGCTAAATTTTTGCATGACTTGTATATGTATGCAGTGGAGGGTATCAAAAGCAACGGCCAGACCATTGATAACACTTTTACTTGTATTTTTATTTTCATGACTGGATTTTTAGCTGGATTTTTGTTTGAATTTCTTTGACTGATTTTTTGACTGGATTTTAGGTTTTTGACTGATTTTTTTCCAGTCAAATCTGACTGGAAGGCGGATTTCAAAACGGCAACCCTATACGCTACTAGACCAATTTTTCGACACGCAATTGTTATTGTGAATTTAATAACTGATACATGTCATATCCAAAATAACAATGCATGTCATCACAAATTGGACTCGTCTGATATAATCAACAGATCCTGTGAAAGCCATTATATGTAGGTATGAATTTATTTGTCACTCTCGCGTCCATGTTGTGCCATTGTTGTCGAACGTAAAATTGCCAAGGGAAACAGGACGAGGTTGGTAAACGAAATGAAAATACGACGTTATTAATAAAATTTTCTTGTTGAGCATACAAATATGAAAACAATGGAATTAATTGAAACCCTTTGCCTACAAATATACAGATGACTGAACAATTTATTAAATTTCTCTCTTAAAAAGTTTTTAAGAAATTTCAATCTAGGTATATTGGCAAATACGTAATAGATATGTCAAGCGTGAATTTAGAACTACGTTATGAATTATTATCATCTTAATAAGCAAATTGTTTCCTAATGCCAGTAGGTCACAAACTTGATTTTAAGAACTTCAGCTGGTATCAGACGATATGTTGAATCAGCAAACGTTTGCTGAAAATTGTTTTCCAATCACAACAAATCGTGCATACCTAGGTACTTGATAACAGAAACTTTTTTTACACGATATGTTGTGATTGGAACACAATTTTCCGCAAACGTTTGCTGATTTAACATATCATCTGATATGCACGGTTTGGGAAATGTAATCTCGCTCTCATTATTTAAGAACATGGCCCACGATTACCCAATTTTTATAGAAATCTTTAAAATTGTTTTCTCAGTAAATATATCCGTCTCCCAGATGTAAAATGTCAGAGAAGTGGGTCACACACAGGACATTGCAATAAACGATTGGTTGGTACCTACTATAAGTTATCGAAGTTATCTTGTACTCTTTGACTCGTGGTGGCGACAATCGCGTAGAAAATACCAACTCGTACACACCTTACCCTTCAATATTGACATTTTCAAACTTTGAGAACATTTTCTGATTTAACTTATTAGACTAAGAGCTAGCAACGTTTTTTCTCAAGTCATTTTAGCAAGGCTGTAACTTTGTGAGCTTAGTTCGGGATGACTACTGAACACGAAAATAACGGGTTTTTCAACAGGGACGCTACAAAAGTAGAGCGACAGGGACAGCAAACGACGCCGAATTTCTTGCCGCTCTTTTGACATTTCTCTTCACTAAGGTTTGCCATTTCATGATGGAAAGATATACGAGCCAACAACGAGTCAAAATTATTAAAATTTACTACCGAAATTGTCAGTGGCCTCAACGTTAAGAGCGCTACGTCCAATTTATGATGAGGCTCATTTCTGGCTGAATGGCTTCGTCAATAAACAAAATATGCGGTATTGGTCAGGCAGCAATCCACACGTACTCCATGAGTCATCTTTGCATCCTGAAAAAATTACGGATGGGTGTGGTTTATGGGCCGGCGGCGTCCGTCATTGGGCCGTACTTCTTCCGTGATGACCAAGACCAGCACGTTACTGTGAATGGGAATCGCTACCGTTCAATGATAACCGAATATTTTTGGCCCCAATTGGATGATATGGACTTGGAGGACATGTGGTTCCAACAGGACGGCGCCACAAGCCACACAGCGAATGTCACAATCAATTTATTGGAAACCAAGTTTGGAGAACGTGTTATCTCACGAAATGGTCCAGTCGCTTAGCCGCCGGAGCCGTGCGTTTTGACGCCGTTAGACTATTTCCTGTGGGGCTACGTCAAGTCTATGGTCTATGCCAACAAGTCAGCGACGATTGATGAACTTCGTACGAATATCGAACGTGAAATTGCAGCATTATCGGCCGATTTATGCTTGAAAACCGTCGAAAATTGGGTTCAGCGTCTGGACTTCTGCAAGCGTGCCCGTGGTGGCCATGCAAAAGAAATCGAGTTCCATACATAATGGCATCGAACGTACTTTCACAGGAATAAAGAATTTCATTGATATCCAAAACCGTTTTTGTTTTATTTAAAAAAAAACTTTTGTAGCGGTCTTATTGAAAAACCCTGTATATTTCTGGCAGCGCTGCATTGGTTTATATATTAATGCCATAACCTCAAAAGGGCATAAAATGTAAGTACCTCATTTTAGCAAACTTAAGATTTTGGTATGTGTTAATTTACGTCTCTGAATTATTGTTTGAGAGAATTACATTAACAACAACTCGTAGACACAGTCACTTTGGTAGGAATGATAGCTATTTCGAACTACACCACTAATATTCATCATCAGACTCCTTTAAGTGATTGTTTGAATAGTTTTGAATTCTGACAGTCAATTCTCCGTATATATCCACTTGGGAAGACACTTCTGTTTTCCCCTGTCAGGAAGTGAACTTACACCTCGATTTTTCTCAATTGACCAAGTGACTACCACTTGCGCTGATTGAGCGACGATTACAAGCCCGCCAACTGGTGATTAGAACGGAGCAGAAGACAAGCGAGAATCGTTGTTACTCCTCGCTTCCCCACTCAGCAATGTGTTAATTTACGACCGATGTAGACAGAAAATGCAATCGTCATATCAGTTTGCCGGTTTGAAAGTGCAATAAAGGCAAAATTTAAGTCATAATAGCAAAGTCAAATTTTTGATAGTATGTTAGAGACATTATCACTCTACTAATTCCTCAAAGCTAAACCAAAACTCCGGTTTCATCATATACCAAAATCCTAAGTTTGCTAAAATGAGGTACATTTCTTTCACTTTTGAGGTTATGGCATTCCAATATAAACCAACGCAGCGCTGCCAGAAATGTATTTTAGTGTTCAATAGTCACCACGAAATAAGCTCACAAAGTTACAGCCTTGCTAAAATGACTTGAGAAAAAAAGTTGACATTCTGTTTTGGTTTTGAATGAAGCATTTATTAACAGCTTTCGCAGTACCGAAATATACGGATAACCTGGCTCCATTTGTCCAAATGGTTTACAGAAGAGCTTTGTACTCCAGATCAGGTGCTGTGCGACGGATATTTCCCTACACAAAAAAATTGCGTTTTGTAGTCTTCTTAATAAACGCCAGACTCAGAATAATCGACTTTTCTGCTCGGTAAAAGGTTAGTATTGCCATAGCATTCGGTTTCAACACCTCAATATACACAAAAGGATTTTTCGGTCTACAAATCAAGTAGCGGTCACTCAAATTAATCACGTTCCGATCGATGCCTGTCATGCCAACAAATTTTCGAATGTCCAAACATTTTGAGCTTCCAATATAGACTTGGACCACCTTATAACAGTAGCCAAAGAATGGATGCGGATATCCACCGCGACCGGGTCTCTCCAACTAAGAATGAACAAAGTCCCAATATGAGAATGAATTAAAACCAAATTTGGGACTTAGTTCATAAAGAACTAAGTCCCAAATGAACTTACTCCCAAATTATTTAAAATAAAACGAAAATTCACGATTTGAAATGAACTAAGTCCCAAAAATGTTTAATCCAGCATAGGTAGGTATATACTTTTGTTACAAGATACAAAATAAGGGTAAATTAAATACATATGTACAATACAACATTATTATTGTAAGTAAACGTGAATTATATCAATGATCTTTGTGCGGCACAAAGGACATGACACATGTATATCCATCGTTCGAACCTTTGGCGATGCTGTCTGCTTGCAACTTCAAATGAAATTCGCTGCAAATCATCATATGCTTGCATGGAAGAAGGACGATGTTTGGCTTCATATCAATGCAAACATTGCACAAAGAGTTGTCGCTATTCATGCGGTGAACCTCTGTAGATACCTTATCAACTTCATCTTTATCTTGATTATCATCCGTAAACTCCTCAAAAATATTCTCGTCTGGCTCCATCTCGTAACAAATCTCATTTTTCTTGAATATCATTCGCTGCAAAAAATTACCAGCCGTGATCATGCCGTTAACATTAAAGCCAGCTCAATTTTTGAAACAACTTTTATTTTCTCAAATTTTCTAAAGCTGACAATAAAAGTTGTTTCAAAAATTGAGCTGACTTTGAGCTTTAAAAAATTTGAGAAAATAAAAGTTAAAAATTCGCGCGAATTTTGAACTTTTATTTTCTCAAATTTTCTAAAGCTGAAAATAAAAGTTGTTTCAAAAATTGAGCTGACTTTGAGCTTTAAAAAATTTGAGAAAATAAAAGTTAAAAATTCGCGCGAATTTTGAACTTTTATTTTCTCAAATTTTCTAAAGCTAAAAATAAAAAGTTGTTTCAAAAATTGAGCTGGCTTTGAGCTTTAAAAAATTTGAGAAAATAAAAGTTAAAAATTCGCGCGAATAATGCAAACCTATGTATGTACTGTACAAAATCTACAAACCGTATTTGTATGTCTGATTTACATTTGAACCCGTTACCATTCCTAAAAATGTGTTAAAAACATTTTTTTCACAAAATGAACTAACTCCCACTTTCAACAGAACTATTTTTACTCGAAAAAAATTAAATGAACTAACTCCCACTTTCTCAAATTGGGACTTAATTCATTGGGAATGTGTTCATAATGAACTACGAACTATCCCCCAAACATATGAACTAAATCCCACTGAATATTTGGTGGGACTTAGTTCATTTGGCTAGTGGGAGTTAGTTCCAGTTGGGACTTAGTTCGTAGGGCCCCAAATGTGTGCTGCGTCTGCGTTTCACTAGTTGACCACAATCGAAACCCTGGTTTGATAAGCTGTGCCAGCTGGCACATGTAGCCAAAAACAAAACCAATCGACAAGTGCCAATGCATGGATTCCAGTTCGATACTCACCAACTCTTTATATTGACTAAAAGTCGACTATACTATCGCGTTTTAATTTATAAAAACAATGTCAAATGTTTGGTTTCCTCCCAAACTCGTTCGTCCATACAGAGGATAAAAATGACACGCATGTGTCTAATATTGGTTTTGTATGGGAGGTACCAGAACTACTTGACCGACATAGTTCATTTTAAATACCAACCTGACGACGGTAAAAAGAAGTCCTCTCACAAAATTTCATTCGCATTTATGTCGATTCGTTTGGACGCTATCGTGTTTTCAACAGACAGACGGACGGACAGACAGACGGACATGGCTAAATCAATTCAGAATGTGATCCTGATTCAAAATATATATACTTTATAGGGTCTCCGGTGAATCCTTCTTGGCGTTACAAAAAAAAAAAATCTCGCTGCTCAGTCGAAATCGAAAACAACATCGCCGAACCCTTTGCTATCGAACAATTCTTAAGACAAATTGAAGTGTCGGCTAGTAATGTCTTATCAAGAACAAGAAACACTAAGGAGACTCTATATAAGATCCTCATCATCCCCCAGTCCTGAAAATCTTCTTGGTCGTTTCGAACGCTAAATTGGTCGAATGATTTTCAGGCCCGTTTGCGTTGACGTTCTTTGTAGGAAGAGGGGACGGCGAACTCTACTAGGTGTACAGCAACAGCGACCTGATCAGAAAAGCACGTACATATTTCAGTCCACTAAGATGGCTAGGACATGGATACCAACGCTCCGGCCTGATGAGTCTTTGAATCCTACCCGAAGGGCCAAAGCAGTAAAGGAAGTCCATGCATTAGGTAGCGCGCTTAAACTTCAACCAATTTAGAGTGCGAACTGGAGGCGGTTGACCAAAGATCGTGATAACTGGAGGGGCATGTTGGTTGAGGCCCAAGTCCCGGGCCATAGCGCCATCTAAGTAAGTATTTATGTATATTATGAGGAAGTGTGGGCCCAATCTGAGCCCTTAATCAAAAGAGTATTTTGTGTTCATGCGATACAGGAATTTTCTTTGTCTCCTAAAAGCGCAAAAACTGCTGGACAGATTTCAATGAAACACGCAGTGTAATCTTAGATGGACCAAATATAATTTTGTTTTTTGCGTCCTACTATAATTATTTCTTACATGAGATCCTTTCAAATTTGTCATTCAGTCATTGTCTTCAATGGAGCAATAAAATATCGTAATAACTTTTTTTGTTCATTCTTTTATTTGTTCTTTCTTATTATTTATGATTTATATAATAAACTATTTTATTTTTGTTTTTGTTATTTCATTACAGTATAGTATAAAAATATTTACACAAAATGTTTCAAAAAAATACAAATATTAATAATTAAAACATTTTTGTTTGCCAGTTGTATGTTTGCCATTAAGTTTTATGATTTGGTATTGTAGTTAGAATTGATTACTTTATGTTGGCCAATTTATTATTGTTATCTTGTTTATTAACTAGAATTATATTATTTCTTTTAAATTGTTCTTTGAAAAATTAACAAATCTTTCTTATTCGATTTAGAGAGTGATTATTTTATTCGTTTTGTTTGGCAAACATTATAATTTTGTATGCTTGTTAGTTTTATTTTTATTTTCTCTTTTTACAATCAAAACTTAACAATATAAAAACAATAAAATTATAACTTTTTATTTGTATAAATGTATTTTTAATTTTTAATATAAAATCAATAACGCTATTATATAAATATGTACTTTGTTATTACTTACTTTAAAATAATCACTAAGATGTTAATTTTATTTTGCATAATATTTATTTATTAATTTTTCTATTTACAATGAAACAAATTTACAATTTAATTTTGTTTAAAGTTTATTAGTTTATTTTGATTTCTTTTACAGTATGTATCTGTTTACTTCGTTAAGCTAACTAAATTTTTGGTTTTAGAGTTTTTGATTCTTTGCTATATAGTCATTGGTGTACAGGGTGTGAAAAAAGTCATCAACTATTTTAAAATTATATGAAACCATTATTGTTTTATACTAAACTGTGATTTGAAAAGTCGTATATACAAAATTTGTTGGCTGGGCAAAAAGTTCGCATTCTGTGATGACTTGAATAGCAATACCAGTGCCAGCGTAGAAATTAATGACTGTAACAAATTTGACTGTAAAAAGGTGGGGACTTCAAATAAATTGTGTTTTTGGATGAACGTCGTGGTACGTTCCGTTTGGTTATGGATCACTGGTATAGTGGCTTCTATTAAGTAAGGGTTCCAACATCGCCGAATAAAAAGGGATCCATAAGATTTCTTTCAAAATGGAAATGGCTTAACATAATTATAAAGAAATTAGGTAAAGGAAAATAGACACTAGAGTAATATATGCAAATCTTTTCGTCTCGACAACGTAGCCAGCATTTTTCTAACAAAAGTCCAGGTAATCAGGGCCTGTAGATAGCTCCTGACGTCCTGACCGAAGTGACATCCAGACCAACAATTTAAAATGTTCGCCCATAGCTAAGGAAGGAAGCTTATGTGTGATCCGCTTAGCTGAGATACGTGAAGATAGAAATCTAGCTGCGTACTTTACTTCAGAGTCCATCAGGACTAGGTGGACTAATCTACGGAATTTAGTAATTTCAGGTTGGATTTGGTCAACTTAGGCCAGTGTTTGATCAAACAACCTCTTAGCCAGAGGTCACCAAACCTGCAGATAAAAAGGAGGCGGAAAAGATTTAAAATCAGCCTGTGAATTTAAGAAAGCAAATGATGTTAATAAATTAAATGTCTGAGAATTCCGAGAGATCCAGGCCATTGTAGACGTTCCAGGGAATCATCTATGTCGATTCTGACCGAGAAGGAGAATTTTTGCATGCCCTTGACTATACTTAAATAACTTCTAATGAAATATAATGAAATAAACACTCCAACTCCGCAGGCAATCGAACTGAACCACGTGCTACACGAAACAGATTTATGCTGATCTCCAACGCTCTATATATTTAGGTATACTAGTTTCTCCCCGCGGCTTCGCTCGCGCAGCCCTCAGGATTTTGTATGCAGAGGCTTTTATATGTAAATACATATTACGAAGGAAATCTTTCTATGAAGTACCGGAGGAGCAATACAGTCCATAGGCAAGGCCGATGATAACACGTTTAATTGTTTTAATCTCATGTTGGTCCAACGAGTAGTTTTGGGATACTATACGGTATCAAAATGGGCCTACTCGCTGTGACCTGAAACCCGAACCTAATCGACTTCAACGTACGAACTAACTATCGGTGTTGCCAATTAGTCACGAAAAAGAATACGATCCTTTAGAGATATCGTGCCAAATGGCAGACGCAGACCTAATGTGATGTCTTGGATGTACGAAACTCGATGAAGTTGCAGATAACGACTGACAGTTTTGTGTTGGTATAGCGTATGGGCACAAAAAAGAGAAACATACAACAGATGTAGAATATGGTGCACATCGTATTTCAATTCCTTTTTTCTTACTCTAGATGGCGCTTGCAGTGGTGGGCATAAGTATTTTGACAAAACTAAAGTAATTCTACTCATAATTTGAACTTAAAAATAAAAAATAAATAAATAGGTGGCACAACAGGCTGGGCCTAGCTTCTCGCAACCATTCGTTTGTGTGAGTTTCTATTTTTGGGACGAATGGAAGGGACCTACAAATTTATGCCGAGTCCGAAAGGCTGAATGGAGAAGCTTTTTCAGGACAGTCATACGTTCGCGAGAGGTGGGGCAGTAGAAAAAACCTTAAGATGTAATTTGTGTTTTTCCGGGGATCGAACCTGGGATCCCTCGCACAGTAGTCCAGCACACTAACCACTGCGCTACTGCGCCCATATTTCAACTTACTTCATGTACATTTTGTCATCAATGGAAAGGTAATTTAAATTCCGTTTGAATGATAGGTACAAAACTTTCCTTAACCCATTAAGTACCCGTTGAAAATTTAGAATTTTTGTGAGTCTATTTTTTTTGACTTTTTTTTCGGTCTCAAATAAAAAATTTTTGAGACCGAGATAGTAACTGCAAAGAACTTTTTTCAAAAATTTCTTCATTAATATTTTTATGATTTTTGAATGGGATGATCTCAAAAAAATTTTGTATGAAAAGGAGGAAAAAGTGACTAAAATAATTATTTTTAGCAATTTTCAAAAAATCGTAAGAAATATTATCGAAGAGGTTTTTTAAAAAATATTTGGTTTGCTGGTTTTAAAGTATTTTTTGAACATGCTTTTGTTCTATCATTCTACATCTGTATATTTCTCTTGTTTGTGGTATAGGTCAATTTAGAGGCAAATTTTTTAGGTATCTGCCAGAAAACTGTGATATCTCCAGTTCTCTATTTACAAAAGAATTTTTTTTTAAACTTCTGACTTTGCCGGAGCATTAGGATGCACATCGTCCTAAAAGATCTATTGTGCTTGGCGTCAGATATCTATTTAGGTTAGTAGCGCTTCTACTTTCCTAATGTAACTGATAAATACATTCAGCAAAGGATTTCCTTAGGTCTTCGGTATCTACTTATTATTTCTCTGAAAAATGATTTCCTTCTTATACCGTAAAGGGCCGAGCATTCACATACTATGTGTTCGGCTGTTTCGTCTTCTTCTAGACATAGTCTGCACTCCGGTGAGTCGACTAAATGCATTTTATTTAGGTGATATCGCAGACCGTGGTGATCCGTTAGGTAGCCTACTACGTTTTTGATATCGTGCCTACGAAGATTTAGTATCTTACTGGCATCTGCTTTGAAGGGCTGAATAGCTCTTTTGGCATGTCTTAGGCCTGGGATGTTCTCCCAATATGAAATACATTTGTTTTTTTCCCAGCTTTATATAGCCAGATTTATAGCTGATTTGGAAATTGAACATAAGGGTTCAGGTCCAATGAAAGGGGCTAGTTCATGGGCTTTTTCGTTACCTTCAATTCCCTTATGTCCGGGGTCCCACCATAATCTGGTTTTGTTCCTGTAACTAAGTGTTTGGAGGGAATCAAAGCAGTGTAGTACCTATTCGGAGTCAATAATGTGTGAGCTAAGGGCTTTTGTAGCTGCTTGACTATCCGGGTATATTATGGATTTTATCGCCTTTAATACCTGAATTGTATATAAGGTTTGCGCATTCTTTAATGGCATGGAGCTCTGCTTAAAATACACTGGGGCTTTTTCCCATAGGTATTGAGATGTTCAGATTTGGTCCATGTATACCAGCTCCTACCCCCGAGTCCATTTTAGAACCATCCGTATACCACTTCAGGCCGTTTCAGCTGTTTGGTGGATTATTGCTAACCCATGCTTCTCTGGTTGTGATCTCCATGGAGAATCTTTTGTTGAAGCATAGTGTCTTTGGTAGTCTGTAACCACGCAGATCATGTCAAGTTCTGGAAGTTAATGAAGTAGTTTAATTAGTTCTGGGTGTTGGCTAATATTTAACTCTTCCGCTTGTGTCAAACTTGCTGAGCTCCGAATTGCCACTTTTTTACATATCTAGATGTGGAGGGCCGTTTATCCTATTAAGGCTTCTATAGAAATATTACTTGCTTTGTTATGTCAAAAACTGACTTATATACTTACCCATTGATATTGTCAATGTATTTAATTTTTCAAACTTAAGTGAGAAATTACCTTACATTCCTTTTTAAAAAAAAATAGCTCCATCGCTTTTGCAATAATGGAGTGAAAATTTAATAGTTGATGGCTTTTTGTCTCCACCCTGTACCTGTCAGTGCTATGCAAATATAGGAATCAATTTTAATTTTTATTTTATTTTTATATTGGTACTAGTTAGTAATAAACTATCAACTAAACTTCACCTACTTAACACTATGAAAGGAGAAATGTATGAAACAAACAGCTATTCTTAGTTGTTACTTAAATGCTAAAATTATAATATTATAAAAACAAAATTTCGATTTACTAATTTTTTTACAAATGAATGTTTGTGTCTGTCTAAGTGTGTTTATGTGATTATCGCGGCGGCATCGCATATACAATTACACAATCTCCCGATGCACGTATGCCATGAATATACTATAGCCAATCGAAATGATTAGCATAATACTATGGAGATGGGTTTGATATGATTTGGTTGATGATCCGACATGGCCATGGTACATCGCCGCCGGGTTATCACCTGTAATCGAGAAATTTATATATCAAATAATTTGCTTTGATTTTGGTTTGTGCAATGTTGTATTAGGGACAATTGGATGGGGCGGAAGGATTGGCGGATAAGTGAGTGAACGAATGAACGACGCACGGTCCCATTGACGTTGACGTTGATGCTGCGTTTGTCGGTTAGGGTTGAATGCAATGATTTGCGGTGAAGCCAACGGGCACACACATTATGCGTACGTGTTGAGTGAAATGTCTGAGGATTAACCCAACGGCTGGACTTGTTCGACTGTTCGAATATTGTAATATTGATTGGAACTGCTTGTTTGATCATTAATTCAGTAGTTGGCCAAGCATTCGCCGGCTATAACTCGGCGAATTATTAATTGCTTAGGCATATTGGTTTTGATGGTACGTGCGGTTGTTGCTTCAACACGATACATACCTAACCACTGTTTATTTTGGGATAAATATTTGAACTATTTTCATTATGGAATTTGTTCAGACGCGTGGCTAATGGCATTTTCCATAATGTAACTGGCAGTCGGTGAAAATGCCAGATTATATTGATTACATTTTCCTCGAATTTCATATCAGTTTATAATAATTGTCTATGAAATCGTAAGTCGGTGTTTTGGGTGTTTTAGAAATATTGTTGAGGCTGATACCAAATACGAATGTAACATTAATTTGCTTTATATTGAAAATCTATCTTAGCAAAGAAGAAGTACCTATATAAGGTAATTATATTGTATCATCTAAAGGCACTCCTCATCCTCAAGGTGTTGTTCTTTCACCTCTCTCTGGGTCTTCGTGCTCGTGGTAAATGATATCGTTATTATAATTCAGTGGCCTATTGCGACCAGAAAACCTCCATCCATTTTTAATACTTGTCTTGTACAAAGAAGGGCGGGCTGGCAGTAAATCTAAAAGAAACGGAATTAGGTACATAGCTAGTTTTTGAAACACCTCAGTAGTTGTCCTTAATTGGAAGAAATTAGACATTAGCAATTTCCACACAAGAGAAAGACCAACGTCATACCTACCTACCATGACGGTTGTAAGACCAATACTAACATCATGGTATGTAGTTTATATTATAGTCTGCTAGCCAGGCTCTGTCTGCGCAGGGTCAATCTGAAAACTATTGCAAATATTCAAAGAACGGTATAGGCATTGGCACCACTGGGACAATCACAACCAACTCAACAACAGGCGATAGCCTATACTTCTTCTTGTTAAGCCCTTAAACAGCAATCTACTAAGTCCGAGTATGGAAGTTGAAAACCCACCCTGACGGGTCATGCAATGCGTAAAGCGTGAAAAAATACACGGGCAATAATGTACAGTGAGGGGCGAAAGTAGGTGAAGACTAATGCTCTTTAAGTTGATTAGGGTCTTAAAACATAATGGTCCTTTGTCTTTGATTTCAAACTCTAAAAACTAATGTAAACAGCATTGTTGTTCATTTAATTTTTACGTTCACTATATGCACAAACTTATTCCCCAGAGGGGAGAAATGACAGGAAGACCAACCCATACCTATCCATCGGCTCAACTATATACCAATCTACATAGACGGTTCGAAGATGGACGTCGCATCGGTGGTAGCGCAGGTTTTTACTCCGAAAAATCAATCAGAAGTCCTGACAACAGCGCGTTTTCCATGCTGCAATGATTCCAACACCTCATAGAAATATTTTGTTTTTCATTTACTCCCAAGTGGCAATAAAAGCGAGCTCTACCGTAAAGAGTAAACCAAAGGTTTTTAAAGATGGTGTATCGAAGAACTTCAGGCTATTGGCAGCGCGAACAGCACAATGCTGGGTGTCCAACATAACTAAAGAAAGGATATGTCGGAAAATGAAAGGCTGATGAGCTGGCAAGTTGGGATCCTCATTCGAACTAAATCAGGCTACAGTAAACATTCTCCAATATATTATTAAATAAGCAATTGGGAACAAAATACTATTATCGATCAAAGAAAAAGCCTCCATTCCTGTGTCATATCCAGGAAAATATAACCAATCTTATTCTATGACCGAAAACATTGTCCATAAATCACATACACTCCCGCTCATCTGAATAGGTTCAACATTATTTAAAAAGTAAAATGACGATATCTCTCTAACCAACTTGCCGATTTTAATGAAATCAATTTTTTTGTACAGAATAATCAATTGTTAATGAAACACGAAAGTTTGCGGTCTCTAACATACGTATATATATTTTTATTTTTATTTTTGGAAAAACATGTCAAAAAAATCCCATTTATTTTGGCTCATCAGAATAGGTTCAAGGGCAATAACTCTAGTTTGCGATCTACAACGATTATGTAACGACGTCAATTATTTTCCTTTTTTAAATTGAAAGTAATTACAGCCGTTTTTTTCTAAAATTGGTCGCGGAAATCAATTAAACGACTTTGAAAAAGGATAAATAAAGGGATACTTCAAATTTGGTTTAAAGCCGGGCCAAATCGCTTAGAAGATTTGCCGAAGTCAAAATGTAGTTGTTAATTTTAGTCGGAATGAATTAAGCTATAATATCAATATGAAAGGAGGGGCTCAACATGCGACAACACCAGCAGCGAGAAGACTTATCATCTGAACTGCTTCAAATTCCCAACGTTGTAGTGCTAGAATCAGGGAAGAATTCGGTGCTAATAAAAGTCTGGCATCTGGAAAACGCATTATTCGGAGTGCCAAGCATTTGAAGAGACTGAACGTAAAAAAAGAACACATCTCAATGATGTGTGCAAAGCTACACGACTTCAGTTTGCTCAAGATCATATGACGTGGAATAGGAAGTGGCAGACTGTCGTGTTTTCCTATGAAAAGAAGTTCAACCTTGATGGACCGGATGGCTACAACTATTACATTCACGACCTGCGAAAGGATAAATGTGTTTTAGGTAGTCACCACACCTGTGCATCAGGGGCATTACGATGTTCCGCATAAATCATATTATGGGACTTGTGACTTTGTGAGCTGCAATTTGTTACATCGAAAATTAACGCGAATGTATGCAAAACTATACTAGAAAATGCTTTTCCAAATTTTTCGAATATTTTTGAACGGATTCCATGGACAACGGCCCCATTCATACCTACTGGAGTGTTGTTAAACAGTGGATAAAGGATCAAAATGTGAAATTGCTCGAGTGGTTGCCATACTCCCCGGCCATAAATATTATTGAAAACGTTTGGGGTCTATTGTCCAAAAAAGTATATAAGGACAGGGGACAATTTGGGAATCCTGCAAGCCTAATTGGCGCCATTAAAAAAACCGGATCAACAATTTCACTTGGATTTATTGAAAAATATTATAAATATTTTCCAAATCGTATCTATGAAGTTATATTGAACAAAGGAGATAGTACTTATACTTAAATATGTAGCTAAATGTTAAAAATAACCAAAGCTGTGAGTTAGTACTTAATATATATATTTTTTCTTAATTTTAAATTTTTGAACCTATTCAGATGAGCCAAAATATATGGTCACTTTTCGATACGTTTTTTGAAAAATAATCATAAAAATATAAATACGTGTGTTAGAGACCGCAAACTTTCCTGTTTCATTAACAATTGATTATTCTATATAAGAAAATTGATTTCATTAAAATCGGCAAATTGGTTACAGAGATATCGTTATTTTACTTTTTAAATAATGTTGAACCTATTCAGATGAGCGGGAGTGTACTTCGGAATGGCTTGCAGTGTGGAGAGTTGATGTCTGATATCCGTGGACAGGGCTGACGTTATGCGACTAAAGTTGCAGTTTTCCCCTTTTTTTCTATCCCCAATGAGACCACTTTTCAAAAATTGCCCACATTTGCCCCTTTTCTGTATTTCGTTGATAGTTCTTCCCATTTAAAAAAAATAAGTTTTCGTTTTTACTTTAAGAAAGTACTTCATAATTAATTGGGATCTGAATGCGTCCTTTTTCTATCAGCTATGTCCTATTGTCATAAGTTTAGGCATTAACAATTTAGCCATAACTTCCATGTGCCATTTTAACTTCAGTAAACTCACTCGTTTTGGTTTTTTTTTGTGCCATTTTGTGAACAGATTAGTACCTATCTACGAAGTCAGCCCTGTCCATGGATCTTGCAACATTTTCGAGAAATCTTGGTACAACAAGGTACAACAAAAAAAATATATATATGTAGTACACTCTTCCCGATATCGTCTCCGTGTGTGACCCAGAAGTACATACTACTTGCTATCCACGAGGTAACTCCGATAGACAAAAGATAGACATATTCATTGATAGCTAAGCTACCATTAAGGCTATCGCTAGAATGCCGGAATGAGCTAGTCTCGCTTCATTAGTTCAACGTTTATGGAAACGAATATGCGGGTATTAGATTGGCAGGCAAAGCTCAGCCACCCTCTGTTCACATGCAGTCAGGGCAAAAATGTCCTCGCAGAATCCCTATTGTAGTATGGAGGAATGGTAGGTATATGAAGGAGACGGACGAACTGTGTAATATCATATGACCAAAAGTTGAGGCAAAAAATACTACAATGTCCCAAGGGTAGTAAAAACTTTTGGTCATTTTTAAAAAATATTAAGAATTCGGTCTCATCAGCGATCCCAACGATAATTTACAATGACACTCCAGCTGTCAGCTCTTTAGACAAGGCTAATCTGCTCGCTGAACATTTCTCAGCCAGCTCAATGCTCCCAGATTGCGCTTTGTCTGCACCTGTACTCGAGTGCGTCGAATTTACCATTCTTTCTAAGGTCATGGAAACGCTGATAAACCGTCAGCTTATGAAATATCTTGAATCACGGTAACTCCTCAATGACTGGCAGATGGTTTTCGTGGCAACAGGTCCACTGGTGATTTGATGACTTATCTCACCGAGAAGTGGAACCAATCTCTCCATCACTCCGGGGAATCGAAGATTGTTGCGCTTGATATTTCAAAGGCATTTGACAGAGTTTGGCACCAAGCTCTTTTGTCGAAAATGCGTGCTTATGGGATTGATGCCTCTCTTATTGAATGGATTAGAAACTACCTTTCTGGCCGTTCAATTCAAGTTGTTTTTGAATGGTTTCAAGTCTGAAACTCATCATATAAATGCTGGTGTTCCCCAAGGCTCCGTTCTGTCCCCGACTCTCTTTTTCATTTTTATAAATGATCTCTTGTCTGCAACTTCTAATCCAATTCATTCTTTCGCTGATGACAGCACTCTTAGCTTCTCATTTTCTTTCCAAGACTCACGTCCCTGCTCTTCGGCCGTAGAACTGGAACGGCAACGTATATTAAGCTCATTAAATTCCGACCTTGACAGCATTTCAAAATTGGGTTCAGCCAATAGAGTGGAATTTAATGCTTCAAAAACACATTGCTGTCTGCTGTCTCTAAAGCGAAATCCGAACCTACTACAGCCATTATCCTTGAATGGCATTTGCATCACCGAAACCGAAAGACTTTCGATTCTCGGTATGTGCGTCCATAACAACCTTCGTTGGAATGACCATATACATGAAGTCGCCAAGAATGCTGCGATATGTCAATAGGTTTTCTCAAACGGTGCAAGAAATATTTTACCCCTTCTGATCTGGGTACAGTATATAAGGCGTTCATTCGCACAAAACTTGAATACAATTCCCACCTCTGGTCTGGTGCACCGAAAACCAGACATCGATTCGAAGAAAAACACTTTTTCGACGCCCTTTACCTCTTAATAAATAGTTGGCGCAACAGGCGTGTAGGCATACCCTATGCCTAGCTTCTTACAGCCATTCGTTTGTGTGAGTTTATATTTTTGGGACGAATGGAAGGGACCTACAATTTTATGCCGAGTACGAATGGCTGAATTAAGTAACTTTTCCAGAACAGTTATATATACTCTCGGATGTTTGTCAGACGTTAGCGAGAGGTGGCGCCTGGCACCAACCGTATTCATACGACACCCAACATACCCTTTTTCTTCTTAAATATTTAAAGTACAAAAGCCAAATAAAAGCGACCATCATTCTATAGCTGATCTCATATAATACTCACCCATCACGTGCACACATTTTCATCCCAATCACTTTTATTCCATAGTAAATCCCCCAAATAAAAATATTTCCACTCAAAGCAGTAGATGATTTTAATTTTCCACATAGCCGTAAGTCCCGCCAACCAGCCAACATAAACTTCGTTCATGAATAATCCGTCCAGCAACCAATTTTGACTTTTCCACGTCAATCTGCGCTCAACGATACCGATGTAAGGTACAAAAAAATAATACAAAAGTTAATGGCGTACCACGAATGCATTGTAAAGGGAATATATTCCAAGATAATCCTTAAATAAATCCGCTGACATCATCGAATAAATTGCCATTCATCATCGTATGCTTTCGAGTACAAAAATCTGTGCCCCACTATATATGCGGCATTATTTCCTTCGATTTTTTAACCACCTACGTTGAGCCAAAAATAAATTATTTTGATTCCTAAAAAGAACGAGCAGTAATAATACCATGCTCGGTAAAAGTAATTTATGAAAATTACAAAACCATGAAGTGGATTAACACCATAGGGGTAATTTCGCTGCACCTAACCACCACAACCGCCAAACATGCAGACTATTCGTTTCGTATGTGTACGAAAAAGCACGCTTCCTGAATGCGACCAGTAACACCCGCTGAAACCGATGCTGCTAGCGGTTTGGAAAATTTCCCATTCAGTTGCAAAACAAAAAAAAAAAGAAGAAATTTGCTACCCCGAAAAGGGAAAATCGTTTCTTATTCGTCCTTTTTCACCATTTTATGGGACGGTAATTAATTAGCTGCATTTAAGCTCCCTCTCAGCTTCCTTCATCCTGAAAGTGATTGATTGGCAAAATGGCAAACGAATATTCAGCTTCACTCTTTTTTTCTTCAAAGAAGGAATCGTGTAAGCAGGATAATCGAACAATAAAGGAAAATGAGGATTGGGAAATAGAAAATTCTCTTCAATATCGATGAATTGCGGTCTCGCCTCATGTACTTACCTTTGAAAATGTGCACCAGCACACTGGCTGGCTGGGTATTACTAGCTACGCAGGTAAAGTTGCCCGAATGCTCTCGTCTGGTTTTCAGAATTGTCAGCTCCGATGATTGAAAATCTGTGTGAAAAGTAGAGAAACAGAGGGAACATGATGATGATGTTGATGATTACAAATGCAAAATCGACCTAAATCACGTACAGGGCGTGGTAGTGGTGGAACCACACCACCACTCTCCACAAATACAAAATGAATGAGTAAACAGAGAAAAAATTGAACACAGGATATAGCAAAGAAGCATGCAAATAAATCATTCAGCTCTACCAGGATAAGTGGGCTATTCCATCAGGTTGTTAATATTAGGTTAATCTGATGGAATGGAAATTGGGGAAATTTTTTTTTTGGAAAATTTAGGACGGAACACGAGCAATCCACCCGATTGGTTTTATTTGCAAATTTCTTTACGAGTGGATGGTGCTACAACTAGCATCAGTTAAATTTACCTGCTTCTGTTGAAACGTTAATACCTCGATCGATGTCGTAATTTATCATTCGGTTGTCGTGATACCAAAATATGTATTCCGATGCCACTGTATTTTGTACAACACGACACTGCAGGCGCAATGTTGATCCGGGTGTTAAGTACCGGATTGGTGGTCCCGATATTTCGGCACGTGCTTCTATGGCGGGAATAGAAAATCATGGAAAAAACGAGAAAGAACAAGAGAAAACGATAGAAATTCAGAAAGTGAGTGGAAAACCATTTTATGTGAAATAGGAAAATAAACAAATTTTTTACACAATAATAAATAACGAAAAATGGTCTAGTTCCTGGTATTTTGGAAGGAGTAACAGAACGTGATCTGATTTCATGGTTTCCACCTTTAAGCTTCAACTATTATAAATGACAGCTATTCGATGGGAGGTTAAGGTGAGCATGTTTGTTTGGAATAATTTTGAGGCAATGTCATTTGAAGTTCGATAAAAAATAAAGAATTTATTGGCAAAATACAGACAAATTTTTATAGAGCTTAATGGTTTAAATGGTTTTAGGGGAAGTAACTAAAAAGTGCAACGGCGTTCGAAGCCTGAATTGGAACAATGCCGGGCCGGCGAATTAATAATGTAAACGGACGTTTGAAGAAATATCGTTGGCTTCAGGTTTTTCTAGTTATACCTACTCGCCATTAAACGAGGGGCATAAAGAGCTCTTTATTAATGTACTTATTGTTTTTCACTTTAGTTACATTATCTACCTATTTGTAACAATATGATATTAACTGCAAGCTTTTCTGGCTTTTCTCCAATATGAGTACAAAGATTAAGATTTACATTAGTAATGCATGTAAGTAATGCTGTCCAGGGTCCACCTCCCCCACTTACTTCCGACTTGATATTCGTAAATATCGGCTCCTCCAGAGGAAAAATAAAAATCATAAAACGACCATTTGGCTTTCAAAAATCTTAAAGTCCTTTATTGTAGGTGTTGCCATTGTTTTTTAATATTTTATTTTCATAAGTTTTAATTTTCTTTAAATTACCCCTCCCGCCTAAACGAAGCGAGATATACCCCCTCCCATAGTAAAAAATGCTTATATTTAAAAATTTAACCACTCTACAAAAAACCGTTATCAATTTTTGGCGCCTAAGTTATCCTACTTTCCCCAATTATCTGCTTAAAATGAACTTGTACTTGAAAAGTAGATACTTGAAAATGTACTGACCAGTATTACAGTACCCAGTAAATGTCCTTAGAATAAAGTACTTGTACTTAGTTAATTTCAAGTATGAAGTACATTGTACTTTTTTTTCAAGTAAAAGTAGATTACAAGTAGACGGTACTGCGTACTTGACTGGTACTACAGTACAAATGTACTTGAGTTCTTTACAACTCTGAGTGAGAGAGATGCTACTCTAGGAGTTTTAGTAAAAGGTAAAAAGAATATGTAAATACAACATATTTCAAGTCACATATCTCTTTAATATCTCTGCCCGGATGGGCTTATTGATCCGTAACCTTCAGTTGTTAGTTAGGTTTAGCTTTGGGAGGGTTCAATGATCGAATGAGGATCATATTGTTTTTACTATTAGCTTCATTTTGCATTCACGCAGGTGTATAAGGACGTTTATATTCCTCTCTCTCATTCCCCACTGAATTTTATCTAAGACCCATCGCTGAGTAGACCAGCACACAACCCACCACCGTTTGCCACATAGAATTTTTTTTTCCGTATACCACAACTGACACAAAATAGATAAAAGCTTTCTCCGAAACCTTTGTAAACAAATCTTCAAAAATTTCAAGAGCACACCCAATTAAAAAAATTATTCAATTTGAATAAAATATTTTGACAGATGAAGTAAGTAAGACTTTTCAGATATTAACAAATATTGCATTCTTCGCCTTTACATGTTAATTGTGTAAATAAATGCAAATGTTGACTGGTGTGGTAGTTGAGAGCATACTATCCGTCAAATATAAAGCCATAGGTCTTGATGAAATCCATCCACCTTTTTAAAAAATTATATTGCCTATAGTTTTACCGCACATCACAAACACCTTTAATACCGTACTTTACTACTGGAGTTTTTCCAGATCAATGGAAATTAGTTAAAGTTATACCTGTACCTAAGACACCCATCAAGGGGGACGACTTTAGATCAATATCCATCCTCTCATTTCTATCCAAGGTATTTGAGAAAATCATTCAAAAAATAAAATTGTAAGTTTTCTTTCAGCTCATATCTAATATCCTAACTCCTAAGCAGTCTGGCTTCTGACCGAAACAAAGCTGCAGTCTTGGATGTTACCGAGGAAATACGTGAAGCTATTGATAATGGAAATATATCCTTCATGGTGCTCATTGACTTTTGTAAAGCGTTTGACACTGTTGACCTATGACCACTCTTTCTTATGAAATAAATTATCACATATTTACAATTTTCCTCCTGGTGCTGTTAAGTTGATGGCATCATACTTTACTAACAGAAAGCAAGCCGTAGTGATGAATAATGTTCTTTCCGGACTACTTGACAAACAGGGATCCAATATTCGGACCATTATTATTTTAACTGTATATAAATGATATTCCTTCAGTCATACAACATTGTTATTTTCACATCTATGCCGACGACTCGCAGCTAGTGTTCAGCTGCCCACTTGGTTTTATAATGATAATGAAATAATAATGACTTTGCTCAAATAGCACGCTTGTCCGAAATAAACGCATTGCTCGTCAATCCCAATAAAACGAAGTGTATGGTTATCTCGAAAAAACCCTTAGATTTGTCATATTTTCCTTCAATCGAACTTAATCGCGTTCCAATTAAATGAATATGTCGATTTTGCTAAAAACCGCGAAGATTCTCTCGGGTATCGAACTATGCTAAGAATCTATATTAATATGACGTTGAAAAAGCTTCTGGAATTTCGTATGCTTTGCCTTCTCTCGGGTATTTTCTTTACCCACCAGCCCATGTTATGTCTACGAAAAAATAAGATTTTCAGCCTCCGACAGATCTGGTCACTTGATCCCCTCTCGTCATACTTCCTTGACTTCAGAGCGGCAGTTCTTTATAAATGCGTTTCGATTATGGAACTCGTTGCCTAGAAATATTATAGAAGGATCCAACAAAATTTCGACGGGAATTAAAAGCTGCTCTCTCAGTAAATGACTAGCTCTCTTTCTCTCTACTTGTCTATATTAAGTAGGTATATCTACTTTAATTATTTTTTCCCTGTAATTATTTTTTGCTCTTCTCTCTAAAATTTAGTTCCATTGAGTATACTCTATTCTTGTAGTTATCCAACCTAATTTAAGCTTAGCACTAATTTATATGATTGTCCCTTTCTGAGTTTAAGCTCCAATAATGAAAATAAAATAATAAAATAAAATAATAACATTAAAAAAAGCTTAGAAGTAGGGCTGCCAGATGAAATTTTATTAAAATCGGGACACCAAGGCCCGAAAATCGGGACAAATCGGGACATACAAAATACATACATTTTTATACACGCAATTAAGGAAAACTAAACGTTTTTTTAACATTACCTATTATACATGCGTTAAAAACACCAATGAAATAATAGTAGGTACTTCAGGAACTTTCAATATTTAGTTTCAGTTAGGTATCGATACATAAACATTTTTCATATATTTATTGTTTGAACTTATTTTAGAAATAAGAAATAATTTTAGGTGATCAAAGAATCCGTCGTATTCTCGGAATTTTGATACGAACCCCGAAAGAACTATCACAGAATCCGTCATAGCGGGTATTTTTCTTTGGGGGTTCGTAGCAAAATTCCGAATAAGGCGGATTCTGTGATCACCCAGATAATCTGACCAATGAGATCTTCCTTAAAGAACCTGCAAGAATCTTTACAACTATATTCGCAATTAAAAAGTAGCCTTCTTAGCCACGGGCACATGTTTTATGTTTTTGTATAGCAAACCAAAGTTTTGCGATGACTTATTAAACAGGAGAAGTCATGTCAATTATGATTAAGGACATCCTTTCATATATAAAACAGTTTGTCCTAACTAATTACCCATTGGTGATCAACGCCCAGCCTGGCCCAGCCCATACGATAAAATCTAGGAAGCTAATATGTACTTATTTTGAAACAAAATTCTGAAGGAAAATTCAAGTGACCAAGTGGCGGTGGCATACGAGTGGTGTAGCAATAGAATAGCGACGAAGTGGTATGAAATTGATTTAACGCCCACTGAAGTGGCAATCAACGTATGGTGTTCATAAAATGTTATCATAATGTTGAATACTATGCTTGGTCGTCTCGCATGTTTTTAGTTTCTGAGTAATCAAAAATTCTCAGTTGTAATGCAAAAATCCACGTCGTCACCATCCGCCTGCCACTCTCTGACTGGCATCACGCCACCTAAAAAATACCACGTCGCCCCCACTCCGCTTTAATCCCCGCGTCTACATTGGTCCACTTGGTCACCACGCCACTGCCACTGTCACACCAATTGACTGCGCTCCTTGCTTTATATTTCATCTGATCAAACACGTCTAAAGCAATCTATACCTATAAGAAATAGCGAATGCCAATTTTTCTGATTTTGGTAATTTTTGTTTGGGCTCAAGAGGGGTTCAATTTGTATGGGTAACATTTTTTTTATCCTATCGAGCACGTAGGAAAGTTTATTAGGTACATATATACTTCTATAACAAAAGCGAAGCTTCGAATAAATTCTAAACAATATTCGTTATTAGAATCAAAAAACACCAACCGCCACAACAACACTGCCGCAGTTTGTCTGAATTTGAAATTTATGATTATGTACATATTTCCATATGGATAAATGCATTCAAAGCAACAGTTGTAATTTCATATAGTCGTTAAGTTTTGTAACACCATGTTAATATTGTTTTATTTTTTATTTCCGATCATTTTCAAACGAAGTAGAATACAAAGAAAGAAAATCGGGACAAAATCGGGACATGGTTCAAATATCGGGAATGTCCCGCCAAAATCGGGACGTCTGGCAGGCCTACTAGAAGTGATTATTGGCTGCATATTTCTAAATAATTAATCATCACTATTTTCCACCATTAATCATTAATAACAATTTATCTAAAAATTAAATCAAATCAATAATATTTTCAACTTAATATTTTTCAATTATGGTACCTACTCCCGAAAGTACTTAGTTCTTGTTGAATGTTTTGGACTGGTTATTCTATTTTTATTAGCCTACTCGACAAGATTTTTCGTGCGACTTGATTCTTTTTATATTTTCCGTTGCAATCTGTATGCACAGCACATTTGTTGTTTGTGTAGTATGTATAGTGTATAATGATTGGTTTTATATCAAAATTATTATTATTTTATTATTTATTTTTATGTTTAATAAGCAAAATAAAATTTAATAAAGTGGAATTAGATATTTATTGACAATAAGATCCTATACATCTCATACCTGACATCCCAACACCCTATTTTACACTCGAGCTAACCTGCATAAAGTATATATGTAAAATAAATCATTGCCAAACAACATTCTTGACATATGTATACAAAGAAAAATAAAACACTAGCCTCTTTGTAGTAATGTAACCCCCGTTACATCGAACAATTTATTTATCGCATCTAGCTAGCTAATTTCAAAACAAAGGATTTTCGTAATTATTTGCAATTTCACTCCAATTAATTAAGGATTCGGACTCCCATTATCTGCTTTAGCGAATCCTCCAACCACCAAGGAGTAAAAATCACTTCACTATCAATTAATTACATGGAATTTAGTTAATGAATGACGTAGTAATTATGAGGCAATTACGATAACTTTCCACAGAATTAAATTTTTCTTTTGTATCCATTACATTTCCATCCAACTTAACAGGAAATGAAACAAAAAAAAAGATACTTTTATTTATTTATTTACGAAGGCAATTGTTTCGTGAATTTTCCCGACAAGAGTGAAGAATCTGTAACAATTTCACTCAGGAAAGATTAAGCACTTCACTGCCAATCATCATAGCATCATTCAGGCAACGCAACCAAGCCAAAGGATCTGTAGATGAAATTGTGACGGACCGAAATAAACAAGAATAAAAAAAGGGGGAATAGGGATAGCATCTCTTCGGTGTACTCAATCATTCTCAATAAAGAACTCATTTGTCACCAAGAGGGAGAAAGATTTGTCACTTGTTGTTGTTTTTTTTTTTTTTTTTTTGTACATATATTTTTATTTTGTCATCTCAACTTGCGACGGATAAAGATACTAGCTATATTGCAGTAGCTACTATATTAATAATTGCTGTAGCAGCAGGGACGAAGTTTTATGCATGAATATTTATAAAAATTATTTATTATTCAAATGAGAAAGATGAAGTAGGTATCCAGGTAGATACTCGTAAGGTATACTTAATCTGTTAAGTGCTTCGGGCGAATTAAACGCATTACCAGTTGAGATGTTTCCAATTTGTTGAGAAATGGATTCCATAGCCAACAAGTGAATTAAGGAAGCAGTTTTGAGGAGTTTAGGTCGATGAATAATAACATTTCCTGATGACACTATACTCAGTACCTAATATTCTTATATTTTCCTTCTCATTCATTTTGCAAGTGACAGTGACAGCTAGTAAGTACATCGTTATAGTCAAAGATGAGAGCAGATAAATTCTTTCAATGAAGATCTGAGGAATATCTTTATGTGAAATGTGGGTATAGGAAAGTTTGGCATCGTAATGCAAATTTAGGAAAAACTTATCACTAAGTAAAATGTATCGACTTGTATTAAAATGAACGGCGATCATTATTCATTCCAATAAATATATTGTAGTAGTAAAAGGTACAAAAGCTAAAACGAAAGAAGCGAATAAGAATGTAATGGTGCTATCGGTGTAGTAGGGTATATGTATGAATATATATGGATTGAGTTGCACTCAATCCATCTAGAGAAAGATATCGTCGAGTCGACGAAGAACGAGCGTAGTGTGCGGACGCATTTTGTGAAGTAGTGATGAAGATTTGTAACGACTAACGAAATATTCTTGTGTGTTTTAATTGTTTCGTGTAACGAGTTTTAATTTACAGAAAGAGGCCACGGTTATAATATGAACCTGGAAAAACAATACTTGGTTGCCTAGAATCCGAGTATGAAATTCAAAGAAAATTGTAATTTCAAGCGCTAAAAGTGTCAGTTAAATGGTGCAGTTAAGACGTGTGTAGATGAGCCGACGGAGGGGTTATCGTTACAAACTGACGGCAAAAGTGGGCCCTGATGCGTTGTTGTATAATACAAAAGTAGCTGGACAAGATGATGCATACAAAGAAATCGATAACGTTGTTACCAGCATCACCAGTAACATCGTGATGCGTCATTTAAAATTAAAACAAGTAAAAGTGTTATCATCGGCTTGGCCGATGCTTTGATACCCTCCACTGCATAAAAGTCCTGCAATGTTTGCCATGCCATGGAAGGTATCAGAACTACTTAACCGACATAGACAATTTTCAATGCAAACCTGACGACGTTAAAAAGAAGTCCTCTGACAAAATTTCATTCGCCTAGGTCGATTCGTTTGGACGCTATCGTGTTTTCAACATACAGACAGACGGACATGGCTAAATCCATTCAGAATGTGATCCTGATTCAGAATATATACTTTATAGGTGACTCCTTCTGGGCGTTACAAATGTAATGCCAAAGTGAATATACCTTTCTGTGTAGGGTATAAAAATAAAATAAATAAATAGCTAAGGCGTAACATCCTTCCTATGTCTAGCTGCCCACAACCATATCAGTTTTGTGTGAGTTTTCATTTTTGGGACGAATGGAAGAGACCTACAATTTTATGCCGAACGTATTATCTCGCACAGTTGTCCAGTATCAGCACTCTAACTACTAAGCCGCTGAGAGATTTAGTGTCCCACAAAAATTGAGAACTGCTAACAATTGCTGGTTCAATAAATCACCAGCTAAATATTTAAAAGGCTCTTTACTAAAAATGCAGCAGTTCTGAACTCAGATGAAACGAAAAAACGAGGGTTAGCCCTACCGCGTTTGCTATAGCACTGAGTTATGACTGAAAATAAAAACCTGTGTTCTAGGTGAGCACTGGGACTGGGACGACCTGGTTAAGCACTGAGCTGATTCTAGGTATTTAATCAGGGCAAGACGGGAGAGTTCAGTGGTCAATACTGGAATTGGATTTTACCGTCAATCAAAGCTGTAATTTGAGTGAACTGTTGGTTTGTGCTGCATATTTAAAAATGTAGCCCGGAATGTGTTTTTTAGTCATTAAATCAGTTTATTGTTATTTGAATTTGCAAGTGTTAAATCTCTATATTGGTATAATTTCAAAACGACAGGTCTCATTGTTACATATTTTTTTACGTCTAAATTTCAGAGGTTTCCTTAGGTCTTTTCCAGCTACGAAAATTTTCAGTGCTCACTAGGGCTGACTAGACTACGTCCAACAAATTTACTATTAGTGTGGATACAATGTGCAAGTTTGAGTCATGCTTAAATCAAAAACTCATGCTTAAACTTAAACTCAGTCGTGTGAAGAATGCTTGCTAAAAATGCCAATGCCCTTAAAATAATTAAATGTGGCTTCTGTGTTTTTTTTTTTTTTAATTTCTCAGCTCTAGAGCAGCAGCGCTGCGATTTTTTACATCCAATACTGCATACTTTCCAAAAGCAAATTATACTGCTCAACCCAAAGCAACAAATTAAATTAAGAATGCGAATTAAAATACATATGTATTAGTTTTATTTTATAAAAATTTTGTCTCTTTCATCTGCCCTAATTTCAGTGAAATGCATTTGTGAACTGAATTGAACATTTTTTAGTTATCATTCGATTCTTAGCTATGGCACAGTCACCAATACGTTGTTATTTGTTTATTTATTTGTGTCTGTTGGTTTCTATATTTATGTTTAAAATATTAAGTATAATTGCCGAGAATATTATAAAGAACTCTGCAAACAAATTTTGTCTCGCATCAACTTCAATGACAAAGTTTTAGTTGCATTGCAAGGCATTGATCCAAAGCAATTTGCTTCAAGTCTTCTCCCACTAATGACTCAATTTCCTAATTTTCTGGTAGGTATCGATGAAGAATAGGGAAATCTGCAGTTTAGAAATCCTATTTCAAAAGACTTGGAGCTATAGCAATTTTGGAACCACGCTTTCAAACAAAAAAACGCGTTGGGTGAACAAATGTTGCAATTTGAAATATTTGATTGGTTCGGTCCTGACGCTTACCTACTCTACATGGCATATCCATCTTCGACGACTGGTTCGCACTTTTTCTAACCAGGTCAATAAATTTCGTAGAGTTTGAATTTAAATCGTCTTTTCCTGTCTCGCAAGGACACTAGCAAAAATGAAATTAGGTACTTTGACCGGATCCACAATATGAAAATTCAAATTTTGGGTTGAATACAGCAGAAGAAAGTGGCCAACAACAAAAACCACCGAGCGCAATGAAAAGAAAAAATGACCAACAACTTTGTATTAAACTGGAATTTATTTTGCTTTGCTGACTTGCCTATTTCACTTGATCATACAATTGGGAATGACAATCTTTTCCTGAAACTCTCAAACGAAATCTTTACATCCATCGACCTTGGCATATTTCACTAGTCATTGCCCTGGGTTTGCGGGTCCTCCAAACTGCTACGCACTTTATTTAAGTTTAACATTTTCTTTTACTACTTTTTTTTTAATTGGAAGTTGAAATCAAGCACATTATTGCATTTCGTCAGATTTTTAATGGGTCCATTACTTTCATAGTTACATGTTCGCTTTGTCATACCTTGGCAGATGTGATCGGATGTTGGTACACTGGTCTTTCAAGATTACCACCAACTTTTACAAAAAAAATATGTAATATTGTACTATGTGCATTGTGCGCTCTATTTTCACAACACATGTCTTGTTTGTCTGTTGCGTATTGTTGTTAAATAAAAAGAGTGACAATTCACAAGAGCAACAACGACAAATACAAGACGGAAAAAACGTGTCAATAGAAATGCTATGCAGTGTCTGGCGTCAGCCCCTTAAGTAGGCGATCACACCAGTCCAGTCATTCAAATCAGTTATTTCGTTGCACGGTGTATGGCAGACTTAATTAAGTAATGTATAATGAAATGGCACTCCATATTCTGAGCTGTAAATCATACATGAAGATTAATCGCAAACACTGCAGTTACTCTTTTATTTCATAGAACAGAATGACGCTATCTGCCTAAATTATACTGCTAAAATTTTTGGCACACAATATGATGTGTCTTTAACTATACAAGGGCCCATTCTATTACATTTTCATAATATACAGTGCGGTTCACTTGTTTAGACGCACAAGAGATACATTTTATTTCTTGGTTTTTTCTCGTTTTACGTGGCACTAAGAAATAAAAAACTTATTTAGCAGGAACGTACATTCATACACTATAAAGCAAACATAATTTCAAACTCGATGATGGACCCATAACGGCAGCTTTACTGTTTTTCCCTATACCATGCAATAAGGTATATGCATTTTTTTGGTTCACTTGAATAGATGTACCTGTAAAAAAGTCGAAAAACAACAAAACACCAAATTTCTTTGCGATATTTTTATTTTTATATTATATAATCTCAAAAATTGTATTCCTCAAAGAGCCATAATGAACTTTTAAGGTTATTCAAGGATATATTGCCTCAAGAAGCTTTAGGCCCTTATTGATTGTCGATCAGCGATCGTCACGACAATTGTCGATTACGTCGATTGATTTTAGCTATTCGTACGCACAAAATTTTGTCACTTCCAAGAGAAAGCTTCGACCAGACATTTATAATCGACTACAAGCGACTGTCAAATCGACAAATATCAATCGTCGATCGACAATTGTCGCTCAACGATCAGCTATCGACACTAACAATAGGGACCATAATCGCGGAAATCAGCTCTTGATTCTGTTGACACTGATTGTTGCCTCAAGAAATTTAACGGGAGAAGATTTTCTATAATATTAAAGTCAGGCGAATGTGGCGGACAGTGCAATATTTTAATATTTTTACTGGCAATCCATTGTGAATTGTGTATCGGCACATTATCCATCTGTAATTAAATTACCATGGAACAGGTCCACAAAGGTCCTTTATTGCGGGAAAGCTACTTCCATAAAAGGTTTTCAAGAAATACAAGTAAGTAAGTACAAGTAATTTTATTGGAAACGATTTCCAAATTAAAAGCGCCGAAGAAAGAAATTGCACCCCATACTATAACTCCCCCTAATTTTGAATATTTTTTTTCCCGGAGATCATTAAAGTAATAGTTGCAGTTGCAGGACAATCCAAGTTTAACTCATTTTTGTTTGAAAAGTCGGCTTTGCTCCAATTTCTGGAAACCGCTTTAATCTTCATATCCCATGCCATATGAACCTTTGCAAATTCAAGGCGTAGGTTGCTTGCGTGCTTATTTAGGCGGTGGTTTTTTTGTAGCTTTGTAAATTTTGGGTTTAAAGCATAAGACAATAACACAACTTGAGTCGATTTTCTGCAGAAAAACGCAGCAAATTCCATAATTTTGTTTGTCCATTGACTGGCTTAAGACAATAGTCTTTGAATTTTCAGCTTGTTTTGTGGTGTTAAAACTTTAATGATGTTTTCTTTGTAGCTAGATGTTTCCATAAGGTATCCTATTTCTTACAAAGTTAATTCAACACTTTTTTTCTGCCTATTTTAATAAAATTAATATAAAATAATAGTATTTTAAATAAACTTTTTACTGCTCTTTGTCCGACCACTTGTTGTTAACTAACCAATTTAACTGGTGCGTCTGATCAAGTGAACCAAAAAAATGCATACGTTTTTGCTTGGAATGGAATATTTGCTCTTATTTCTCTTGTGCGTCTAAACAAGTGAACCGCACTGTACATTCTGACACTCATACTCGTAAACATTCGCGTTGTCATTACTTTAAAGCTACTATTTTCGTGGTTCTGTGAACTGAACTTGCTTATTTTTGCACACTCATCATAAGGCAGCCTGATGGTGAGCTCCATAATGACCAAATATATTATGGTGCGATGCAGGACCCTTCTCCACTACATTCTCTTTGTTATTTCACAGGCGAATAACTATGAATAGATGGCTTACGTAGATTGTTATAAAAACTATTATATCACCGCCGCTAATGGGAGGAAAGCCGAAAATGCTTCCAAATATGCACACGTATATAGCTATCTATATAGATGGTTATGTTATAACCATTTCATCCGAAAGAAACAAATAACAAAGCAAAGGGATAGGTAATTTATTTTTACGGCCGTTTTATCCAAATCCAAAACCATACACGCACGGGCTACAAACAAAAATAACAAAAAAAGGCCTCACAATACCAAAGTTCATAACTTAAACCACACGCAAAAAGCTAAACCACTAGCATAGAAAATATAATAGTACGAGTACCTCACCTCAACCCCATGGCAGAGCCGGCTCCCTGGCCATCATGTTCGGTACAACAAATAAATCTGACTCACTAAGTGCGGTTGCCAACGTGAATATACATCGGTGGAAGGATAGATTGTTGTCCTCTTCCCGTTTAGAGGTTCACCATAAACGAAAATATTTTTGGCAATAAAACCGTGTATCTGTTTCGGATTTTGCTGGCCAGGGCATTCGGAAAAATGCTTGGTACCTTTTAAATTTATTTAAATTTAAATGAGTACTTTGTAGTTGTTCCCATTCCGTCCGAAAGAGAATTCTCTGAGGTTTGAAGCCACGTGTACAACCACATAGTCCTTCCGCTGTGGTAGGAATGCAATTTCTGCAAAAGGGATGCTTGCGTTATTATAGCAGAATGCTTCTGATGACAGACACAATGGACAACGTAAAACCCTACAAAATACCAGCCGAGTGTTATTGTCGGCCACAATTTGTACAATGGGCGGAGGTAGGTGTGCCAGAATAAGGATTCGATGTTTGTTTAAAATTTAATTTGACTCTGTACAATTGAATGTAGTTCGTGATTTAGTTACCAGCAAATATTTACCAATGGGGTTAGAACATTGCTGTGCGTGTGTCAGTGTATTTGTTAAAGCATTTATGGCACAGGATATTGGCGGACTTGTGTGAGCCGAATGCTGTCATCATCGGACCAACGTGTGCTGTTGTAAACAGAAATGTTAGTCAATAACGTTATTTGTTGTTTACTTCATCACACGGGCGGCATAAATCAATGATAACGTTGTGGGATTAGGCAAACGTGCTTCGGATCAATAGCTGATGTGTGCTGTAGTTGTTCGGGGAAAGTGTTTTCTTCAGAAAATACTTAGGAATTAACCTTCCTCATACAGTTGACTTCGTCGTAATGGAACGCGGGCAACGTAATATACCCAACCCATACCCGCAGGTAATTCCGAAGAAGCGCACAGCAGAAATTTGAAAAAACCAATAGAATATGGCATTCGATTCTATATGTGCCTGTCCATTTGAGAGCAAAAATGCTGCAAGCAGCTCTCAAGCACCTCTCGAGGGCAAACTCACAAGTGGACATAGTCTTGAGAGTAGTTCGCGGAGAGTTAACTTTTTACTCTCGAGATTCGAGCCTTTTGAAAGTCACTCGCAAGTGGACACATGTTCTGGTCACTATCGGAGATTAGCTCGCAAAATTCCAACATGGTTCGTATTTTGGGAGTAGCTGTCGAGAGTTGAAATGGCAAAACAATGGGTAGCGGAGAAAATAAATCGACTCATAGTATTACCAGTACACACTCACAAGCAACACCAGGGCTTCCCTTAATTTGGTATCCTTTTTAAAAATATTTGGCCCAACAGATTGAATTAATATTGAAGTATTATTACTTGTTGTCAAATGGTTAAAATCCCTAACCTCCTGACGAGCATCTTCAATTTGAAGCTCTCTTGCAAGAGCAGACCCTTCACCGAGTTGCCGACAACGATCTACCCATGGTTTAATCCAGCACTTCTTTTTTGCTTCATTCTTTTCGTTAAGTCCTAATAATTATTAGCGCAGCGGTAACCTTTTGCTTGTAAGAATACATTTTAACTGGTAACTAGCAGACGAAATATATCAAATGGACACGGTTATGAGAGTACTCTCAGGAAATCTAATCTCAAAATGTTATCAAAGAACTCGCGAGATTAAAATCTCGAAATTATTACTCTCAAATGAACTGGAACTGGACAGCCACCCGAGAGTAACTCTCGAGAGTTTACTAGAGAAAGTACTCTCAAATGCACAGGCACCTTAATATTGCCTTTTGGAGCCAAGGTTGAATGGTGTGGGCATTTGGTAATCAGCTTGTCCTGCTTGTCTAGCTTACGCCAGTACAAGATTGCAACTAATCTAGGAGCTCAAAGTTAATGAACATAGGCAAAGTCGTTTGTTCGATGGCTTGGCTTTGGAGCGTTTGGAAGAGGGCCTAAATTTTGGCCGAAAAGTTATCTTTAGCGACGAGGCGCACTTTTAGACGAATGCGGGTATGTGAATAAGCAAAATTGCCATAAATATCTGACGACGATATTTCAACGTCTACCAGTCCTTATTGAAAACCCCTTTAGTGAATCTGCAGTAAGATCAGCTTCACATACATATCTGTGCTCTTAGAGGGGCGTCGCAAAAATAATTCAACTTCTCCAGGGAGTCGCAATAAAGAAAAAGATTGGGAACCCCCGGTGTAGAGAATAGAAGCTTATAAGTTCACTTTCAAAAGTTGGCAAACTGCGGTCGAGTCGAGTCATCACCCGAATTGTCGCTTTAATTCTTTCAAATAAACTACCGGCCGGAAAAAAAGGAAGGAGAATGGTAGGAGGCTATCAGGAAGAACGACTTCTTTTGGATATAGGTATTTCCTTTATTGAAAATTAAATGTAGGTATAGTTTAGGTACAGCCAATATGATGGTAGGCCGCAGCCAATGAAAGCAAGGCGGAAGGCCGCCACCCGTCAATATTTAAAAATAAAAAAAATTTGTAACTGCAGCTAAAACTCCTGCAACCGAAATAAATCACAGCCACCACTGTCAAGGATTAGACTGCAAAAGAATACGAAACCGCGACCAAGGTGAAGAAAACTATAACTGGCAATGAAATTCTTTCTATAAGCGATAGACAAAACGGGACCAATAACTAAGAACAAAGAGAAAACCACAGCCAAAAATACCACAAGGAAGAAACAACACGTTTTGAGAACTAAACTTGACGCTATCTAGATGGCGGTCTTTAGCTTAATGCCTCTAGTTATCTAGTTAGTTAAGCAGACTTATAGTTGATTTGGATAGGGTGGAAACTTTCTTTGCTTCATTATCCCTTTGACGTAGACTCGTCTAAATGTTGCGTTGTTGTCCATACGCTAATAGAGACCTAGTCAGCCATTTTAGCCCTTGCACTTTAGTCTTTTAACCATGTTAGCGTGGCGTATAGGCCTTAAAGTTTGTCGCTGAATATCCTACTTCGACATAACCTGAAATGAAGGATCACTATAGGTTTTCATTCACTTCGACACGCTTCACCAATAATACAGCGGACCCGGGATAATGGTTTGTGTATTAATATCTCCTTAAAAACATGAGAGAGAGCTTTAGTTATTAAATGCCTTCTAGGTTAAAGGAAAACCCGATTTACGAGATTAATTATTCGCTGGATGCACCGATGTCATTTTGCGGGGTAATTGTACGATAGAATCTGGGTAGACAAAGTCTTTAACTACTTGAAGTTATAGCTATCCGTTGTGATGTTTTAAGAGTCCTTTCTCGATGACATCATATTACATATACTCTTTAATAGCCCGCCCCATTTTTGCCGCATTCGTTTTAATACTTCCAAGCGATCCACTGATAGCTAGCTGAGTTTTCTCGATAATGTCAATATGTATTATCTATATGCAAGTAGTGGAACAGACTTTTGAAAAATTGCACCTCTGCTCTGATGTTGCCGTGCAAGTTCCGTTCAGCTGCTTCAAGAGTGACGTTAAGAAAGTTACATTATAGGGTGTCACGTTGTCTTCAACCTTATTCGATATGAAAAGTTTCAATGGTGTTCCTCATCCTCCACACGCGAACGAGTTTTTCCGGGATAGGGGCTTTGTGCAATTCTTTTCTACAAAAGCTATCATAGGCGACTTTGAAGTCGATAAAACCACAGCTCTAGGTATTATATGGGCCGATCAGGTTATTGGCGAAAGGTTTTCGGCATCCACACAGTATAACCATTCTGGAGGCTTATTTCTCTCTAATGGGTACAGTTTAGATTGAGCATTTATTGGGTGTAAGTTGGTGTATGCTCCTTACCAAATACCAAACTGCAAGCAGGTAATAGTGGGCTTCGGCTAACTAACGCAGGGTTTTCCAAAACCAGACAGGTAGGACATAGCTCCATACTAATGGAATCTTTCTCCAACATCCCCGATAAAACGGATGAAAGTTTGGAGGAAATTGACTTCGACACTCCGTACGAAGTACAATACCCAGTTAGGGAGGACTGGCAAAAGAATGAGGTTTCGAATGACAATGAAATCTCGATTTATACGGATGGCTCCAAAACTAAGGGGGGTACAGGTATTTATACTCTAGGGATATAGACCTACACGTGTGATTACGACTTCCGGATACATGCAGTGTGTTCCAGGCAGAGGTTTTGGCCGTGCTCAAAGCTGCGGATCTACTTGATATGGGATCAATATCCAACAAGAATATCGCTATCTACATTGATAGTCAGGCTGCGCTAAAGGCGCTAGAGTCCTTCATAATCAAATCTGAACTAGTCAGGAGCTGCCGCACAATGCTCAGAGCATTATGCGCGCAGAACCAGGTCAGATTGTGTTGGGTACCCGGACACTGCGATATAGAGGGTAACGAACGGGCTGATGTTCTGGCGAAAACCGGAGCTGAGCTTCCACCTAATGAAACAATTGAGGGCATTAGACCACCAATAGCCGTGGCCAAGAGAATTATTATCGAGGATATGAAAAATAGGGCAGATCAGAGATGGTTCAATATAGAAGGGCACAGGGTCTCAAAGCCGTTGTTAGTAAAATCCCCACGATATTCCCCACGAAAATATACATTAGATATATAAAACTACTAAGCACAAAAATTGTTTTTTTGTGAAAACATTTTGCTTATTTGTGGCGTTTCCTTGATTGATTTTAGATTTGTTATATGTTTGGATCCCATACTATGGCGTAACAATTCGCTCTTTCCACACAAAAAGGATGTGCCACATGCTTTACATGATGCCTTGAAGTCATCATTTGGCAGCGGCCTCAGCCAAGCCGAAAATTTTGGATCATCAAGCCAGCTCGCCTGGAATCGTTTTTTGCTTCCTTTTTCCGTAGACATTGTACTACAATAGATAATCAAATATGTAGGTCAACACAACCACTAAATGTTAGCACAAACTTTTTAATAAATTATTATTTACCTATCTACTATCTGGCGAAAATAACAAATTAAAACAGACAAGTGCGCAAGCTATTGAAAACTATTGACTTATTATATATGGCCTGCTAGTGAAATGTCAGTCCATACAAATTTTGCCCAGAAAATGCCGCCAACATAAACTAGTGCTCTTGGTTCGGAGCGGAAAATAAGTGAAACAAAATGACAAACCATCTTGGATTTTTCCATAGAATGCTAGAGAACCTATTGGGCGTCAGAGAAATTACGAGGTAAAACGGTTCAAATTCAAATTGTTGCGTTACTGTTTACAGTATATGGCATTGGGAAACGGAGCCAAAGTGACAACCATCTTTGATTTCTCCATAAATTTCTAGAGACACCTATTGGGCGTTAGTGAATTTGGCAAGTAAAACGGTTGAAATTCAAATTGTTGAGTGCATTCATTGAATGAATCTAAGTGGGTTGCTTCAGAGTATGCATTATTTAATGATTGCATTCAGATATTAAAATAATTTAATAAAATGAATATTGCTAAGAGATTAGATGAAGTATTTCAAATACCCTTTTTTTGTTCTGAGAGATATAAAAATGCCCTTTCGCCCTTTTAGCTAATTTTGAAATGCAAAATGCTCACGAAATGGGTAATTACCCACGATCTGGCATCACTGAGTGTACGAGCTCTTGTTGCTCGTTGAACATGCTTGTGCAACGCGTTGAGAAACGATTTTACAATAATGTGCTGCACATTATCTGTCCAACTCGTTCCTCAACTTCTTACATTTTTTGTTGACTCGAGTTGCGTTGGGTGCGACGAAATGCGTGTGCCTGTGCTAGTTGAGCCATTGTAATCAATCAACTGACATCTGTTTATGCACTGTGCATGGTTTATCATTAAATTGCAGCTCAGTTGTCTAGAACAAGACGATGGTGTAGATCATGTGTAGGCAACCTTTTTCAGGTGACGGACTACTTTTACCTTTTACAAAACTTCGCGGTCCACTTGGAAATATTAGCCACAATACTTTGTCCAAGTTATTTTTTTTTTTTATTTTATAAATAAAATTGTGTTTGGTATTTTTTTTTTTTTTTTTTTCAGAATTCAAAAAATTAATAAAGAGAAAAAAGTTTATTTAACAAATAAAAAAATATGTATTTTATAACTGCTGTACACTTAAAATTTAAGAAATTCAGCAGTTCTTAAAAGTTGAAGCATGACACTGCCAATCGTCTTCTAAGTTTGTAAATCTCAAATACGCATCCAAGTTCTCTTCGGATTTTTCAAAACGGTGATCCCCATTCTTATAAATATGGTGAACAGAGGAATGACGTTAAATGAAGAGCTTTTTTTTCAAGTTCACATACTCCTCTTCGCTTATAAATTTGCAGAAGCATCCGAATTATGAGCCTGCAGAGAACATTACTTTGAAGGAGTTACATTTTCTGATTCGTTTAACTTTCTCCTACTAAGAGGAAGATAGATACATATGTATTGTTTTCGTTTCGAAATTTCGAACTCAAGCTCTAGATTTTAATAATTCCATATTACGATATTGGAACTCAAAAAATTGGGTCACTTTTTTAACGCATTTTTTTTAATGCGACAAGAAAGCTAACCAATCTTCATTATTAAGTTCGTGATGTATTCCATTTGTGGATGTTGGAAAATGTTTTACTTCGTGAGTCCTTGTAAAAACAGATGCCTACTTAACCTTCGAATGTGTTTTATTGCATGTACATATCAATAACATGCGGAAAATTCAAACTTTTACAGCGCAGTGATTCCTAGTGATTACACTGATAACAAAAACCTTGAAAGTAATCCTACGAACCCATTATTTCTGCCCGTCATATAGTAATGAGAGTATTTCAAAATTGTCAAATAGTACTTTTTAGTCTTTAAAAATCAGAGTGACAGTTGCGAAAATGTCAACAACCGCAAGCAACTTTGTGCGAAAGAAGGTTTTAATATTATGCTAGAAATTTTGAACAACCATTGGTTGTAAATTTACATTTTTGTCACCTCACAAAACAAATATGTATAACAATGAACGCGTATAGTACATTTTTTGTTTCAGAAATAGAAATTCTACAAGAAAAAAATGTAATGTAATGTAATGTTGGTTTGTAAGTATAAAAATGAATAGAGGAGAAAAAAATCGCTTTTATTTTATTTAAAAATATTCAATTGAAACTCTTGCGCGGTCGCCGGTTTGCCCAGCCCTGGTCTAGATCTACCCAGCGCAGATCTTTGCGGAAACACCTGTAATAAAATATCTGCGCGCACAAGTAATTAGTGCTAGACAACACTTCCACCCCTAATAAAGCAATAAATTCATGAGGAAAATCCAGAAAGGGAAGGCATACAAAATGAAAGTAAAACGAAGTACCTATGTTTTGCTTTCAGTCACAAATCAAATGAAAAAAAAAATAAATAAACAAGAAACAATGATCTGTACCCTAGGAAGATCACTACCAAACTGATGTCGAAAGCGAAACTCGAAATATTTTATGAGGGTGTGAGAAGCTATCAGCTACCAAGTGCTTCCAACGCGTTGCCCAACAAGTGATGCTTGGTTAAATGTACGAGGGTATCAACGCGTTCTTCAACTCTATGAGCAACCACAACGAAAACGCTGTTGTCCAACTCGAGGAACTTTTTTTTTGCCAAAATCAGACATGTTGATTAGCTAGGTGTACGAGGTCATTCAACAATTGAATGAGTTGGTCAACTAGGTGTACGGGGTTATTCAACAATTGAGTGAGTTGGTCAACTAGGTGTACGGGGTCATTCAACAGTTGAGTGAGTTGATAAACTAGGTGTACGGGGCCCGCAACGCGTTCAACACAGAAATGTTCAACTTTAATTGGAATTACGTTGCTCAACATGAACAACGTGAGTTTGTGCACTAGTGTACGAGCCTAAAAAAATTGTTTCTTCAACTGAAGAGTTGAATAAACTGTTGAATAAGATTGGTTGCTGCGTTGGGCACTAAGTGGACGGGCAGCATTACAGGCCATAGAGGATATTACCCATCTCCTCTGTGAATGTCAAGCTATTGCTCGGTACAGGAGGAAATACCTTGGTAGGTACTTCTTCGACAATTTGGAAGAGGTCGGCCTCGCGAACAAAATTGAGGCAATTTTCAGGTTCTGTAGGGAAATTAATTGACCGTTATGGTTCCCCAGGGATGGCGATGGGTCCAATATGGTGCCTAGTCCTATCTGATGAACTCACACCCTATTCAACCTAACCTAATCTAACCTAGAACTTCCGAATATTCCCTATGCAACGGCGTCACTTAGATCCAACTCACCGCTTCTCATACTTTTTCTTACTTCTGAAAGTCTCATGTTGGCCGCTCGGAATGTTCGGTCTTCCAAGGCCCTGGAGACGAATTGCAATTGCAACGTGATCAATTTGATAAACCGTTACTGGATCTGTAGATCGACAAGCCAAGTCCCCTTGCGTATATAGAAGTGTCGGAATCGTATACTTGCTTTGAAGAGCCTTCGCCGCGCAATAATGTCGATTCCCTTGAGTACGTTTTTGGATGTGTTGTTGATATAAAAACCAAAGTTTTTAATCTGCACTGGTCGTGTTTGTAACAAATTTAAATAATACCTTAAAACCAAACAAACTATGTACTTAAGCTGTAACATGTTTGCAATATTGCGAGGCATTGTTAAATTATTGAATGCGCATTATAAAGAAACATATTCTCTCTGTTACAGAAATAACTGAAACTGCACTATTCGCACCTCAAAATGTATTTCCAATGTCGGATTTTCAGCAAACTACACCATCAGCATTATAAATAGTGAATATGTAGGTACATTGTTGATGTAATAGCCTCGCGTGCATCATTTTAACCGCATCAAAGAGTTGGGGAGACTGCATCACCCCCATTCCACCTTACATACTCCACCGGTTGCCTGATGCAAAATGCAATTTCAATATCCTATCGAACATTAAATTTGTGTGTGTGTGTGCACTTTATTTATTTGCCTCGACAGACAAACATACCTACACAAGATTTCCTAACAGTTTTCGACTAGCCAGACCATGAGATGTGCTCTGCAGGATAGGTAATAATTCTATTTCAATGTGCAAAGGACATTACGATTTTTGCAGTTTGGGTCCTTTTTTTACTCCACGCAAATATTTTTATATTCCATTGAATTCGATCCAGTGATTTGAGAGTTTCAAGCGAAACTATTACCCACTGCCATGGCCCCAGCGCCAGCGTATCCCACTAAGGATGAGGTTTGTTTGCAATAACAACTGAGAAAAAAACTTCCAATATTCTCTTTGCAATAGCGGGTATAATCTACTGATGTGGAAAAAATATCTAATAGCAAAATGGACCAAAGTACATACAAAAATCCAGTTTGAATATTTATTTTTCGAGAATTTTTGATGACCACGAGACTCGGCTGACAGATAACAGTGTTCGTCGGTAGATTTTAATATTTATAAGCAAATTGTGAGTCGGCAAATATAGACTATTTTACAACCGAATACATTGAATTGAAAAATAGCGGTGGTTTATGTAAAAGCTGAGGCCCCAAAGTAAAATTATTTTGGTTTTGATTGGATGGCGGTTTTTTTTGGTGAATCTATTAATTGGATTTGCTATTTTGGTACAATTAATTAATTTTCTGGCAATCTTCATTTTTGTATCTTTAACAAGTTTAGCAGATACACACGACTGCAATATCATAAAATTAGAGCTGATGGGAGCTTTAAAATATCGGTTTGCCTCAATTGAAATAAATGGCTTCACCATCATAGGTGTCTATATGTGTAGAGGAAATGACTCCATGGCACGTAGGTATTGGTTGAAAGTCAGCTTGGAGATATGGCCATAAGGGCCCAGCAAAACAATGAACGGACGGCAGCTGGACTGAGTTATTATAACTATAACCATTATAATAATGGAGACACTGAATTTCTGAGGAAAACTCACAACCGGATGCATCCATTCCATTTATGCCTATCGGATACGATGTAGTATCACTATAGATATGAGGCAGAGATTGAGTAAGATCGAAAGAGATGAAAAGACTGTAGTTGAACAGCAGGAAAATCCATTTACCCTACGAACTAATTCCCAACTGGAACTAACTAAGTCCCACCAAATATATGCAGTGGGATTTAGTTCATATGTTTAGGAGATAGTTCGTAGTTCATTGTGAACAAATTCCCAATGAATTATATAAGTCCCAATTTGAGAAAAGTGGGAGTTAGTTCATGTAACTTGTTTCGACGAAAAAATAATTCTTACATACCTACACCCAACCTTGCACTTAATCGATATCCAACAGTGACCCCAAGCAGGGGGTTGCATATTCCATTGTATCTAATGGGAGATCAAATAGGAGAAATTTCCGTAGGCACAGTGGTATATGTATGGGGGAGGCATGCTGAATGCAACCCCCGTGCTGGGGGTCACTGTTAGATTTGGAGGTTGGGAGTAAGTTCATTTGGGACTTAGTTCATAAAGAGCAAAGTCCCACTATTGACTTTTAATTCATTCTTATATTCGGACTTTGTTCATTCTAAGTTGGGTCTTAGTTCCTAAAAATCATGGAAGTTAGTTCATATGAACTAAATCCGTAGGGCCAAAGCCATTTACACTACAGCCAAGGACTTGAGACCAGAAAGTCCGTCGCCGTTAATGCTAAAAACACTGGAACGAATAATAAATTTGAATATTGTGGAAGTGATCGGCGATCATTATCTCTCAAAATCACAGTACGCGTACATAAAGATCTATGATCTTTATGATCACAGCTAATGCAATCTTACCACAAAGTAGTGTCTTACTGTCTTCTCATATTAGATCACTTGTAGTTGACGAATTGATAAAAATAATGAAACAGGAAGTCTATTGTGAGCGCATACGTAGACTTAATTCTGGCCCCTGGTATATATTTACCAGGCGAAGGCGAACACTTTCGTTTTGTGTATGGAAATTCACCATCCTACCTACCTACCTATAGCAGAAGCAAATGGGAATAATGAACATTAATTAAAGGATGTGATAGCCCTCTATACTGACCCGGTGCGAATCTCTCAGAATCTTAAGCTATGATATGATACCAATGCCTTTGCGAAAGAATTGCAGAGACAATTAGGTTAGGTTAGGTTAGATTCAGGGTTGTGAGGAGAACCTCACAAAGCACTAGGCACATTAGTGGGCCCATCGCGATCCCTGGGAGAACCATCATTTAAAAAGATGGAAAAACCTAGTCACTTTTCCCAAAGCATTTTATTTCTCTACAGAATTTAAATATCTTCGCTTGTTTGATAAGCCCTATCTTCTTTTATGTTGTTAAAGAAGTAATTTCCCAAAACTTTGAACCGAGTACGTGCAATGCCATGACATTCACACAGTATGTGTGTGATGTCTTCTCGACACCTATATCATTGCAGAATCTACACAGATCTGTGTCGGAAAGTCCTAGTCTTTTGGCATGCTTTCTAAGATGACAGTGGCCAGACAGGATACCTATTGATATTCTCAGATTTGCCCTGCTAGGTTTAAGAATTTCTCTAGTCTGTTTGTGGTCCGTTTCTGGCCACAGGGCTTTGGACACCCGGTGGCCAGTAATGTTTATGCCCATCTTCGGGCTGCTTGTTTTTGTATAGTACTTTTGATAGTTTCCTTTAAGGTACTTAACGGTGGGTTGACGTCAACTTGTTGATTTCTCATCAATTCCCCGCCCTTTTTTGCCAATTCGTCGGCGAGTTCGTTTCCTTCTATGTTGAGGTGACCTGGGACCCAGCATATGCCGATTTGGTTCTGTACACATAATGCCTTAAGTAGGTATTGCGTGCAGAGACGATACTATCCCGAAAAAAATATCAGTGTATACACTGACAGCCATGCGGCCATCAGCCTTGGTGAAATCAAAAGCAGTTAATATACATTCTAAACAGGGTGGCTTTACATTTCGCCTAAACTAACAAGCCTCTACAGTTAGCCCGGTCCATAGTTGCGCACTCAAAGTTGGTTCATGCCACTTTCTACTTTTACACGTCACTAAAGGCGATGAAGACCTCGAGGACTCAACGGGCCGCAGCATTTGAGTCCACCCCTCTACTTGTCCTAATTGTCTTAGGACTTAAGCTACGATTACACGGCCATTTTTTCGAGTCATTTAAATGGCGCTCTGACGGAAAAATCGCGTCACAAAGCAGTCATTTAAATGTCGTTCTGTGTGATCGCCATTTTTGGGATAACATTTTCGGCGTCATTTAAGTGACTAGGAAAATGTCGGACCAAATGACATGTATTTAGTGCCATTTAAATGGGGGAAAAAAATGGCCGTGTGATCGCTCTTCAATGACGCCTAGGACAAATAACTAAACTTTTTTGGCATTTGCGCCATTTAAATGGCAGCGTCCAAAAAATGGCAAGGCTCGAAATTCATGCCATGCCATTTTTCTACGCAAATGACGAAACATTTAATACGATATCTGTGCTTTCATTTTGATTTTTGACTCGTGGCGAAATGACATGTTTGATTAGATTAGATTAGATATTAAGTCGGGAGAGCGTTCATTTTGCTTCGGCACTCTCTAAAGGGGCCTATTGTGGGTCCTAGAGCAATCTTTTTACTCCGGAGACAGTCACGAAGACAAGTATATGTATTTTTTCTGGGGGTATTTCAGCAAGATTTGCTGAGTTAATGATTTCTTCGCCAAGGACATTCTTTCTAAGGTGAAAATGTGAAGAGAGGTTTCGTCGCTCTCCAGACATAGTCTACATGTGGGGAATATGGACGAGCATTTGCCTAGGCTGACTGAAAAGTAGGTAGGTAAGTAGGCTGACTGACGATGGAGTAGGTTTGTATTTTTCCCAGTCTTACCTTGGAGGGATGATGATAGAAAAGTTTTTATGGAAGCCATATTATATTAGGGAAAGGTGACCTCCATGGTAGCAATGGGGTCGATGATTTTCGAATGGAATAGAGATCCCTTGATTGGACAGGGATTGGAGTAGGTCGTCAATGACTAGGAACCACAAAAGAGGCGAGAGGACGCCCCCTTGTGGAAACCCTCTAGTTGTTAACGCCGAATGTTCCACATCGTCAATGCGGGTCTGAATTACTCTTGAGCATTGCCATAGCCCATCTTCCTAATATTGGAGACTCAAAGGACGTGTAGTTGAAAACTTCTTCAATATACAGCAAAACAAAGAAATAAAAGAATGCAAGTCATAAAAATAGTTAATGGCAAATTAAGATGCATAGGTACCTATAACAAAAAAGTAATCAAGGGCACGATTGGAGGTTTTTGGTGGTGACTGAGGCAGTCAAATCCTATATAAGTTTGCATCACCTTGTTGCGGCTTAGAGTTCGGGTCAAGGTCAACAAATAATCGAATTGATTGACTGACATACGAAGGACATTGCGATTTAGTTCAGGTTCTTCTTCGCGCAATTCGAGTAGTAATCCAGCACAAAATCCACTCTCCTCGCGACGGATCAACCACTTCCGCTCGTCGCATTGGCTCGTTATTAAGTCGTCTTCTTCCAGCACACACGCCGCTAAATACGCCGTCTCTCCAATTTCCACCATCATCCCAAAAGTTCTTTTTGGCATTTTTTATTTATTAACAGAAAAATGACGGGAAATCGACATAATGGGAAAGGTGACATTTGCCATTTTGATGAGGCAAGTCATAGCCGTGTGATCGCCATTTTTTCGCTTCTCATTTAAATGGCATCCCTACGGAAAATTCTAAATGACTCGCAATGTCCGTCTTTTGATTTTGGGACACAAATGACGATGATAGTCATTTCGTGTGATCGCCATTTTTCCAATGAGGAATCGTAGCTTAAATGTCGCTCTAATGCTATACATTTTTTCCTTATGTCACAGCGCCATTTAAATGACTCAAAAAAATGTAATCGTAGCTTTAGGCTTTGAAATTGAAAAAAAAGAAAGATAGTGAGTATCCATTTGGACTTCTTCCGTTTCTTCCAAGGTCTACTTAAGTGCGAAAAATAGATCGATGGTGCACTTTCCTGACCCAAAACCGCACTGATATAGATGACAGATAGGATCCTGTGTTCGATATTATGCCACTGTAGTTCGCGCAGGTGAATGGGTCTCTTTTTTTGTGTAGCTAAATGATGCTGAAAATCCATTCATCAGGCAAGTATTCTTGTCTATTAGTCGACATTGTTCAACAAAGCATAGTTTTCGTGGATGTTGTCGAGTGAAAATAAGCCAACTCGAGTCGCGTCATTAAGGGTTGGTGAATCTCTGGCCGTGTTCCTGCTGGTCTTCATCACTAGCTGTAAGCAAATGTAAGAAATATTTTGCCGAATTGATATACACTATACGAAGCCAATAATGTTCGCACATAATTCCATACAAAATTGTTGCCCTATTTTTAAAAAACCTTATAAAAAAATATAAATAAAGTCAAAGACTTGTGCTTTTTTAGAAAATCGGAATTTTTCAAAAATCCAAAAATATTAACTAGCTACTACGCGCAGGGATCGTTAGATACTACTGGTATGTATATAAAAATCATAGCATTTTAACTAATGGAGGTACCTACCTATACAAACATAATAAAAAAATTATAAATTTTTATCGGAATCGGAAATTTGAATTTTTTTATTTATTGGCCAGGTCATAAATCAATAAATTAAATTAATTACTTCAATTTATTAATATAAAGAAATTCATTAAAAACCATGTCACATTCCATTAAACTATTGGTTAATCAGAAAGTTGTGTACTGCATCCTGCATACTGACTCCCAAAATCCAGGGCGGGGAAACACAAATAAAATTTATTTTCATAATAAATTATTATAAATAAAATAAATTAACTCAATTGATATTTTAACAACAGAATATAATTTAAGAACTTACCGACAACATCCAAATGGAGAAATATCGATGTGGGCGGGTGAGTCGACACCTGACACTCATAGACGCCAGCGTCACGCAGTTGAACGAATTTTATTTTCAGCGTCCAATCCTATCATCCCCCGGAAATGAGATATTTCATTGGAGCGCATTCACATATAATCCACCATATTGAAGACATGCACATGAACGATGACGCAGATCGAGATAGCGATGCAGTACCATATGCCAGACACCGAAAACGATTACGTTCAGCAGGTCACGATGGCAGCAAAAGCACGTGTGTTCACACCACATGGTCCATAATAGCAGCAAGAGACAAAAAAAAAAAAAACGCCAGGTAACCATGTTTTTTTCAACACCGTTTTTCCGTTTTTCCCCAGCAAAGCAATCATATGTTAAGCGTTGGATTTAAAGGATTTTATATTTTTTGATCCCAACATGATTTCGAAAATATGTCAAGGATATTCCAGAGGATGATGATGTAGGTATAGAAAGAAAAAGAGAACAAACAAATGTTAGGTAGATGCAAAAACTTAGGTATATTTTTTTTATTTCCTCTTGAGCACATTTCACACTCTAGTTGTGCGTCCAAAGAGGAATTTACTCGTAGTTTCAAAGATAACCTGGTGATGACTAACACTTTGTCTGCTTGACTGAGCATGAGTACTTAAATAGACAAAGTTGCCTCAGCCTCAAAGCTGATGAAATTTGCCTAAGTTCGCAAACTAAATACTTTTATGAAGAAAGTTCTGACAATAGAAGATTTTATTGTGCAGGTGATGTTGACTGCACCGAAAACTGGATTTTCGATAGCTGGTGTTGGCAACGTGCATGAGGACACTTTACGAAAATTTACGAAGCCATACATGGAGCCATTGAAAGGGGGTAGGTATTTATAAAATGGATTACCACACTCATAAACAGCGTTCTTATGGAATATTGTTGAAACTATTCTGAAGTGTGTATCCGATTTAACCTATGTGAGTTATTGTATTTTGATTCTATATAGAATTTACGGTTTCCATAGTCTATACAGGGATATATATTGAGTTGAGACTGATGCCCTCTTGCTTCTGGTAGCCTAAATTGTTTGTTTGGAATATTTTTCTAAAATTTCCTATCCGAAGGTATGGGCAAATTGGCAAAGCTGGATTGAGTAAATTTCAATACGAATTTCTATGCAAGAATGTTTACTCACCCCATCTTAGAAAAAAAAATTGCTTATAAGGAGAGGGAGAGGGATTCAGCTTGTATGCGGAAATTTTTTTTCATCCTATCGAGCGCGTATAGCAAAGCACGTTACATTGGTACTTCTGGAACGTTTGCGAAGCCGCGGATAAATGATGGTTCTTCTTAAAAAAGTAAAAAAAAGAACGAGTAGAGCAGTGCGAGGCACCTTTCTGCGATTTATTATGATATTGATTATCTCCGGTTGTTCTAAATGACGATTTTGAATTATATCTATTCTATTCTTCTGGGTTCATGGGTGATTTTCGGCACACCAGACCAGATACGAGAGTTGTGTTCAAGTTTGGACGAACGATACCATTAAAAGTAATCGAGAAAAATGTTGTACTTAGTAAAAGTTTATTATCAAAATGGGTATTCTTTGACTTTGGTATGGCAACGATGCATGCATAGCACACATTTCACTGTTTAAATGGTGGTTTTTCCTATCAAACGACGAGTTGGAGGCCAAATTTGGACCGATTGAAATGATAGTGTTTCCTTAAGCAGTAGATCAATGCCAATAATCCGCAAACGATAGGTGCCCTCGAAGTCAACATAACCTATCCCTCAAATTTAACCTGATCTATTCGCCAGAGGCATAAACAATTATTTGGCTTCTATAATGCACACCATGCAGCAAAGCTGTGGCTATTAAATCGATGTCATATCCCATACATAATGTCATTGATAGACCTTTCGAATAAAACAAAAAAAAAACTACTAATCACCCCTATCGGCAATTCCGAGGGAAAAATGTTTCCCCCGAATGTTTCTTGTTCCCGGGAATTAAATCTACCCATCGTGAATTTCCATCGGAATTTTTTTCCCCGGGAATCAGAAAAGTACTTTCGAAAATAATGTTCGAATGTTTTGATAAGAGAGAGAGTAGAGTTTTTAAAAAAAAAATGTTTGATATATTTGTAAGTGCGCATTTTTAATAAACGATAGAAGAGCATGAGGAAGTGGAAAGGAAGATTCACGTAGAATCTTCGGACCTTAAACAGACCAGCACCAGGGCCCTGTTTCATAAAAATTGACAATGCGACAGGTGACAGGTGACAATTTGTAAACTGACAATCCGACAATTGTCAAATTTCTGTTTCATAAATAATTAGACAATTTTGTAGAATTGTCGCAAAATAGCCGACAATTGTCAAGTTTTGGTTTCATAAAAAAATTGTCATGACAATGAATTGTGAGGAATTTTTCGAGAATTGTCATGAATTCTCTGACAAATTTGTCGTGACTATTTTCTTATGGGACAGATAAAATCATACAATCGACAATTTTGTCAGTATGTAATTGACAATTCCGACTGGTGTTTGAGTCTCGGTCAAGTATTGAGAGTGAAGTGACAATTACGATTTAAAATGCTTAGGTAATATTTTTTCTTGATAGCTCCTTCCTAACATAGTTGAGCTATCAGTTAAGATTTCAGTTGAACTGATGTCTAAATGCAAAAATTGAAGCGTCTAACTGAAACTGATGGAATTCCCATACGTTTTCAGTTCAGTTGCCGGTTTTAGTAGAAATAATCTTCTAACGCTCTGCTAATCAAGAGTAAATTGGAAGCTCAACTGAATACTAGACTGATGTGTAAATGCACCACTGTAGAACATCAGTTCAACTGAAAGCTATTATTATTATTTCCCTTTTTCCGAAGGGATTTTTTTCCCTTTCGAAAATAATTCACGATACCTATTTTGTGAAAAAGGAAAACATTTCGGGGTAGATAAATATTATTCCCGATAGGGGTGAATATATCACAAACAACTTTTTAGAATTGTGGATTTTTAACTCACTCGCAATGACGACTACATTAAATTTCAAGCTGTTGTAAAAGCACAAGCTTTTGTATATAAAACAATCTATGTAGGTAAGGTATTTAGAATGTGAGCCTTTTAAAGTTAAATTTCGGATTGAAACTGTGGCCATAATATTTTGGAGTTTGGTATAGGTTGCATCGATATGCACACATTACTTTGAGTTGGCATTTACCTTACGGCAGGTACTACCGACTACCTTAGGCTATGAACGGGTAATATACCTGATATATACTATGGACACTAGGTCTAGGAATAACAGAATAAGTCAACTTATGTCAAAATTGAGTCAATGGTACTGGAAGGCTTTTAGCTATTCACTATAACTCGTGAATATTTCTAAAAAAAAATCTACATGTTGAAAATAAAAAATATTTAAACCACAAGACTTGTGCTCTATTGCCTTGGGTTCTTATCCTATGAATTTTGCATCATATAGTGTTGTTTGGGTTGTTTTTCGCGTAGAAAATCATTCCATTTGAAGGCATTATGTAAAGGTACACTATTGTACTGTTATTCTATACAATATATCTTTTGAATATTTTACAACCAACCAGACCTGTGTTATTATATTAGGTATTCAAAAAAAATTAAATTCGATGAGAAATTATATAAACCTAGGTCGTTATTCCGAGAAAAATATTCGACAGTACAGTCCTTTTGAATGTGAATTCTTCCATTTGTTTTTGGGGTGATTTATGTTGAGTAGACATTTTTATTTGAAGCCATTCATTTTTTAAATGTGAAAAGAAAAACATTAAGAAATACATTGCAATTAAATTAAATCCGAATAATAATTACCGTAAGAACAAGTTTAATTTTGCTTCATCTTTTAGCAGCGAGTGTCGTCCCTGGAATGTGTTATTTATTAACCATTAAAACAGTAGTAACCGTGCGACATTAGTATTAAGTCAAAGTAATAGCAGCTTAAGGGTATCAGCTGTAAATCAACAGCTTTTATTCTTACTGGACATTATGTACCTACTTGTAACTAAAGAGTCCTTTTCATAAGTTTTATATAAAAAGCTGTAACAAGCTGGTGATATTTTGTAGAATTGGCTTTGTTGAACTGGCAGGCGAACAAACGTCAGTGTTGATTGTTTTCGTGAAACCGATAATTTAATAAGAAAATTGGGTACGTAGTGTTTAGATATTTTCATCATTATTAACTTTATCGGACAAAATAGGTTAATCTAAGCCACCTGATGTACTAGATGAAATAAAAGGAGAGATTAGAAAATTCCTAGTTGACAAAAATCATTAAGTACTCGAGAAGAGACACGTCAAAAAAATGTTTGCATCCTGTTCTTACGTTAACATAATTGTACTAGAAAACGTATTGCATTAGGTTTATTTCTTAATCTTATAAATTAAACCACCACAGTGAGACATGGTGCATATAAGTTTAAATTAAAATGATCAGTTACACTTCCACAGGCACAGATACCTGATGAGATAAAGGGATTTATCGATGCACAAAAACTGCATACAACAATGTTTGCCTATCTTAAATTCAAGATCAAAATCAAGATCAAGATTAAATAACTAACCCCCAGTTTCACAGTGAAAGTTTAAACTACACTTTCAGTTTAAAGCTCAGTTCAACAATTAATTCGATTTCAGAGTTTGGTTAAACCTTGAACGAAATTCATTCTGATGTAGTTCAAGTTAAACTACAGTATTCTGCCGTTTAAACCTCAGATCAGGCGATTGTGAAAAACACAAATATTTGACGTTGTTTCGTATGATCTTTGAAAGAAAATACAATGAATGATTTTGAAAAAGTCGTATAAAAGCTAACTACTGTACAATACTGCCAAATTCTATTCATAAAATTTCGTTAAACTGAGTTCAATTGAATTGAAGTTCAGATTATATTGCGAAACCGGACGAATTGAACTCTAAATTTAAACTCACGTTCAAGTTTAGTTGAACTATAGTTTAAATTTCCAGTGTGAAACTGGGGTTAAGATATAAATTCTATAGACTTAATTTAATTTAATTTAAATTCAAAATCTTCTTTCAACAAAAATTTTCTGATATCAGCACTTCTACGAAAATTGTCAGATTCCAAATTAAATTTTATTTTTATATTGGTTGTCAAACCATAATAACTTTGATTGCAGTTGTTTAAAATTTAAGTCATATCGAGGATGAGGACCCGAATCGGCTATTTTGAACGTTATTTCTAATTTTATGTCATAAAAAATATTAGCGAAGAGATTTTTGAAAATTTTTTTTGCAGTCACTATTAGAATTGTTTGGAGAAACTTTTTGCATCAAAATATTTTTTTTTTTGATACCGAGGAAAAAAAGTCAAAAAAGTAGACCTTGACAAAAATTCTAAATTCTAAAATTTTTAAATGGGTACTTAATGGGTTAAGGAAAGTTTTGTATCATTCAAACGGAATTTAAATGACCTTTCTATTGATGCCAAAATTTACATGAAGTAACTTTTAAATTATGAGCAGAATTAACTTTAGTTTTGTCAAAATACTTATGCCGGCCACTGTAATTATCAAGAACCTCTAGCGATCTAAAAATAAATTCAAAGCTAGAGAAGTTACTTCTTAAAAAATTAAATTATAGGGCCTGAGAAAAACTTAAGTGTTCATTAATTTTCTTCATTCCTCCTAAAAACAGAATGACCTAGCTGTCTCAAAATTGACCCAGCCTGACCAAAGCTACAGGAAAACTTGGCATTGCTTCTTCCATCACTCGTGAATAAGACCCAAGATACTTAAACTTATCCACCTGTTTCAATGGGACTCCACTAACTTGCAGAGTGCATTGAACAGGCGTTCTGGCGTTTAAGTGTTTCTAAATAATTTCTAAAAACGTTATTTACTTACAAAACTTTGCTATAATGCAAGTTTCCAAAATGTTGACCGATTTGCAGTCACAGTTTTGAACACCCTCGAGTTAGATGTTATGGAAAATAATTGTTGGCTCTACAATTTCGAAGTCTCAAATTGAGCCCTAAAAACTGTTTTTCTCAAATTATACATTATACGAATAGGCATGTACGAAGGCTCTTTTCTTGAAACTTTCAAACATTTGCTAACAGCAGCCCATTAATGGGAGTACTATTATCCTACACTCGAAATATTGGAACATTACATTGTCAGTCTTTTTTTACTTAACGGCTTATTATTCCTTTCAGCTTAAGTTCAATTCGATTTATTGCGTCAGAAGAGCGATGTTAATAAAAATGGCAATATTTCAATATTATGTAGTATCTATAGTATTTTCCATATCTTGAAAACGGCTTTAACGAAACGATGAAATACTACATTGAAATGTGGCTTTAAAAATCAGTTTTTAAGAACGAAAATAAATGGCGCATTCAATATACGGGTTGTATTTTAAAGTTGCAAACTTTTACAAATATTTTCTGCAAGAGAATAGGGCACCTAATTTAAATGGATTTTTGAAAATTTGTTAATTGGTTTAAATTTGCAATTCACTGACCTAGTGCTTATATGAGTAGGTACATTACGGGTGATAAATTTGGAACCTTATGAAATTTTCTACAAATTAATCTATTTTCGAACAAGATCCAAGATGGTTTACCTAAATTGTGCTTTATTAGTGTTCTCTTAATTGGTATATTGTTTCATGATTTTCTGTGTTACACATTATTCATTTTTGTAGCGATATCTCATAAGTTTAATAATTGTTTTTTTTTTAAAGGTTTCGGTACAATTAACTCGCATAAGTTAAGATATGACACAGAAATTTGTATTATGATCATATGCCAGAAGGGCAATCTGCTGCAGCATAGCACGGTGCACACTATTAGGCTAGCCGCACATTGAATGCGTTTTCGTACGAATTTAACTCGTGCATAAACGTACGAAAACGCATGAACAATTCGGACCTTCAAAGTAATACGCACGCAGGGTGCGAGTAGGCTCGAAACACACAAGCGATTTCAATCGCGCGACTGCTCAGTCGCAAAAAATGAAGCACACACATTTTATTTTCGCAAAGCGACATATGGCCAAATTTCGAGATTTGTCACGTCACCTGATGAAATTCAATTCACTGAATTCATTTATTTCATTCATTCATTTCGCGCACCTACTCGATTCTACGATAGCGATGATACCGGTAGGTACCGTCTCCGAATTAGAAGAAAACTTTCCTCAGACTTACAGATTATTCGGGTTGGTGATGAAATCTTCTTTTCCAAAATCCATTTTCTAAAATCCCCTTTATAAAATCCCCTGTGCTGTAATACCTTTACTCCAAAAGACCCTAAGAGAAAATCAGGGACAAAATCTCCCATTTTTAGATTTGGTTTTATTATTTCTGTCACCGCGACACCTAAATTGGTGTTAAAAAGTGAGATACGTATGCAACCCCCTGCTTGGGGTCACTGTAGGATTTGGAGTAGGTGCAAGGTTGGGTAATATGCAAAGTTTAGTTTGCTTGTGGGAAATTTTGGCATAGGGGGTTTCGTCCCGGGAGATTTTGGAAAAAGAGAAGAAAAAAATAAGAGATTATGTCCAATAAGGGATTTTGGAAAAGGAGATAACGTAGGGATCCCTGATTATTCATCATACACATAAAAGCGATATCACGGGGCACTGCCTACTTTACGGAGAAAATAGTATCTATTCATTGTGCATACTCAATTCGTACGACCATTATTCATACCTTTACGTACGATACAAATTTATATTTAATGTGCGGCTAGCCTTAATCTTTTGGATACTTTTGGTTGAAAAAAGTGCTCAAGATAGGCGAATGAGGATGGAATTTAGATACCCAAAATGAACTTCAGTGCACAAAAGTGTATGACATCGTTCGACTCACATCAAAAGGAAAAATGTATCATTCCTGCTTTGCTTTGAATTGTGATGATTGTAGGCCAAAAAGAGTCAGTTGTGTTATGCATTAGTACATATTTTATTGTTGCGAAGAGGTGCATACAAAATGATTTGGTTTATGAAATTATGTTTTACAAAAAAAAATAGGGAATAGGGAAAGACTATGCGTGAATTGAAAAACTTTTTTAGCAGATTAGGATAGCGATCATACACAAACGATGGGTTTTATTAATTCTATCAAATTAATAATATAAGGTCGAACGTACCTCTGAATGCTTTAAATGCGTAGCACTAAATCGTTCATCACTGCTATATGTCGTCAAGGCAACAGTCAGCAGATGATAGTCCTTTTTTCTTATCCAGGACACCTGCAAATATAAAAAGAAAAAGAAAGTCATTGACAAATGATGATGATATAGCAACAAAGAACTGAATACAAACAAAGGATATATAATAGCCGTTATGTAGATATTTGAGCTGTTATTTACACTCTGTCTCTCTGTCTCGTAGCGTGTTGTCTTTATTCATTCTAAGGTGAATTTATCCCTAAAAGCTTCCCCCTATTAAATGAAATTCTTCGTTCTTGCATTGTTTCTCCCCTAGCCTTTGATTGTTGGGTCTTCGGAGCGATAGTGTATTCTTTTAGCTGATAAACACTCATTTCATCTGATTGTTTGTCCAAGTCCTTTGCTCAGTCATTCACAACAAGTCAAGTGGTATACCCTACCCATGCAAAGAGACATTGCTCTCTTGCTACTTGAATAAATTGTCATTTCGGATGACTTGGGGTTGAAATGTTTTTGCATCCTTTCACAAACAACAGATGCAATGAGTCGGTCAAAAGATTGTTTATCTAGTTCAATATTGTTGTTCTACAAATAATCCTGTCCCGTTTGCTTGTAGTGTCCAGAAAAGAAAACAAATTCAACGAAGGGTTATATATCGCTCCATTGTCGTCAATCTATCTGATTGCGTTGGCAGTTGACAGAGTGATGCAGCCTAAACACAAAACTGGGTCGGAAATACTTGCAGCATTGTATTGGAATGGGATATTAGGACGAAAGTGAAATATTCATTTAGACTTTTCTATCTGTAAACAAAGCATTTGAATGGGATTAGGAACTGGGAATGCAGAATGCTTAAACTAAACAAAAAGCGACTTGGAAAGAGAAGCCACTCACAATTTGTAAAGTGCATGGGATTTATAGTTCAGCATAATACTGAAGGTAAACCTTATAAAAGTATCCAATGAATTGAAAAACCGTGTATTTTGTACTACATTCAAACTTACAACCAAACAGCAAACCAACATACCGCTTATTTCACGCTTCGATTCATTTGGTGTAGCTATTTACCTTCACAGAAATTCCTACTTCAATTTCGAACCAATTTACAAAGTTCTTTTCAGAAATTCCTATAATCGGTTGGAAAATGTTTTCGAATCGTTAGTCTAATTCAATCGAAATGCAACTAATCGTACCTTCAAGGGAACACGAATTGTATCCATTTTTCAGCCAAAAAGCACATAATACCATGCTACTCAAGTAATTACTCACATCAAGGACCAGATACGCGCAATCCTTTTGGCAAATTGATTTTGAACATACTGCTATGAGTTCGAATTGAACTGCATTGTTCGTTTGTGGAGCCAACACAAACGGTAGAAACGCTACCTGCAGGGGTGGATTACCTACAGATGCGATTGTTGGCATTGCTATGAGTTGGCGCATCTGTTCACGCCTGCAGGCGTGCATTGAATGTTAAATATTTCGAATGCATTCCGTAATGTCTATTTCATTCAGACCAAAGATGCAACTTTCTGGAATGTAAATTTATTTCACATAATTATTTTGCACCGAGACTATTGTAAGGAAGAATAAAATTAAAATGGGTACTTCTTACTATCAAGATAAATTTAAAAGGATGATCAAGGGTTTACAAGGATTATAATGTATTTTCTCATTTTTGAATTTTTTATAGATAGTTGAGAATATTTAAATTGAATACAGAGCTATGACCAAGGATACAACCCACTTCCTATGTCACTGCCCAAGTCTCCAACACACCAGGTACAAATTCCTAGGGAGTCACTTCTTTAACGACCTAGACGAGCTTTCCAGCACATAAGACATAGACAAGATAATGAACTTCGTCAAATCAACAAGATGGTTTGTATGTAGCAGCACAGTAAGCAATTTGAACACAGGGTTATAATGGGTAAGGGACAACATTTTTCCCCCTATGGGAATCACAATGGGTCAGTATTGACCTGAGTGTTGCACGGAGAAAATCCTCGCCAGCCTACAAACCTAACCTAACCTAGCTACGACCAAAGAAAAAAGAACAAAATAAAAATAATATTTTATAAAAACATTAGGCGCGTTGTTTTTTGTGCAATCCTATATGGGATTAGCAAATTTTCCATACAAATACGAAATCCTATACAGGATTCGTTAGCCGGGATAATCATCGAGGCTTATGCTTAAACTCCTTATAAAAACTGTGCTACCAATCTACGATTGCTTTAAATGTTATCGAAAGTGCTATCGATTGTGTCATAATTGACACTAATTTGACAACCAAAATTAATAGGAAAGACTGGGGCACCTTTGAACTTGAGGCACAGTTAAACATTGCTAATAAGACAACATTTAAAAAATATTAAAAAGTACATAATCAAAAGTTAAACTTGGTAATACCCTCTTCTTAAGTCGTCAACGACTTTCGGATATCCTTTCAGTCGTCGCCTGGAAGCAGTCGGTGGGGCGATTTTTATGCTTAAATTACATATTTTAATTTTTCTATTTGTAAAGGATCATTCACATGGAAGCAAACGAACTATTAGATGAAATGCGAACAAACCACTTTTTATGAACATTCATACCTAAACAGAAAATTGCACATTTTATTATTCCAATAGGAGGATTATTAATTACATATTCCATAAAAATGTATTAAGAAAATAAGCTTATAAACAGTTTAAATAACGAAATTCCGAATTCCAAACTTTTTTGCCGGGAACGAAAAGGCCTGTCTTGTCTGTAAGTGGCATTGAGAACACCGAAATTCCTGAACAGCTTACTTATTTTTGTTTTTATAAAGTTTCTTCAATCATTTGTAAAAATTTGTGAATTTCAGTTTGTTTCTGTTAACCCTCACATCACATGGACACGGACAGTTTGAGTTTTCATCTCTAAGTATCTCTTCGGTTTCTTGTTAGATTTTAATGCAGTGTCGAATCAGTGACTAAATTATTGTTTTATTGAAGATAATCATGAAAAAAGTTCAGTGAGAATATTCTCTCTTAAAATTTTTGAAGTTTTTGATATTCGTTGAATTTGCATATGCAAAATGTCGATACAAAAATACATGTTTGCACCAAGTAGAGCTTAAAAGTAAACTAAATTATATTGTTTGAGACATACAAGTACGTGTATAGCAAATAAAATAATAAAATACGAAATTGCTTTGAAGCGCCTCACCCTTATCGTTGCCCGATAAAAGGCAGCGCTATGCTTGAAAGAAAAGCTTTTATGTGGAAAATAGTCACAATGAAAGGTAAAAAAATAAAGATAATGAATGCAAAAGGCTAAAATATTGAAAGAAAAACTATAGAGTAAGTTAGGGTAATATGGAATACTGTTTTTTTATTGTGAAATTACACCCACATTTTTTGGATAAAAGTTCTAAAATGACCTCTGTCTATCCAGGTACCTATGTTAAACTTTGCAGAACAATAACACTTACCAATTTTGAGCTATGGATTTTTATGTAAAAAATGCAGATTATTTTAATTCCGCAAAATGTATGGGTTATATGGAATATTCCATATTACCGAGATTTAGGTGAATATGGAATATCCCATTAGCCACATTATTACTCTTATTACCCTAACTTACTCTAACCTAATGGAAAAAAACCTTATACAGAATGTGTGAGATTTTGTTTATCTACCGCGGTAGACACTGTCCAGTCCATGTAAGTACAGCCGTTCAAAAGTATTGCAGCCCAAAAGTCAAAACTGTTCAGCATGTCAGGAACCAAGGTGCCCCAGTCTCCCCTAACAAAAAGGAAAAGAAACATCAACACTCAAAATATGGACAAGAAAGATTGCAACTCTAAATTTGGTCTTAGAAAGAGACACTCGGGCCAGATTGGGACTGCTGAAACGCTACTGTGTACGTAAGGATTTGTGCACTGCCACTGATTTTCCGCTGGAACTTATATCATCATGAATCATCCGATAAAAGTGCAGGCGCATCCATTACGTCTAGCAAATCGCTCTTACGGGTGGAACTTGCTGTTGCTGCACAGCTTACCAACAATAAGTGTTGTAAGGTAGAGGCTGTGGATAGTGCGAATTCGTCGTATACTTCATTAGTTGAGACTGATTTCGACGTTGCAGCGAGTGAGTTATAAGTAGTCCCGATGACATTTGAAGAAAATGTGAGCCCGAGTCAATCTGAAAGTGCGCGTATTGCCTTGAGTCTTTATGCGATGCTAGCCGCTGCTACGGAAGATGTCTGTGAACCTAAATCGTATCAGGAGGCCATACAATGCAATGAGAAAAATCAATGGAAGGATGCGATGATAACGGAGTACGAATCTCTGAAAGCCAGTCAGACGTGGGAATTGTGTGAGCTGCCTGCTGGACGAAAAGCAATTGACAGTAAATGGGTCTACAAGGTCAAACGTGACGCTCTTGGTGCTGTCCAACGGTACAAGGCCCGTCTTGTTATTAAGGGCTACAGCCAAGTGAGGGGCATCGATTACGATGAGACATATTCACCTGTTGCACGTTACTCATCAATACGGTTCCTCTTAGCAATGGCGGTAAAATACAAAATGCTTATACATCAAATGGATACAGTAACCGCATTTCTTCAAGGTGAGTTGATAGAGGAAATCTATATGCGGCAGCCAGAAGGGGTCAGCGATGAATCGGGCAGGGTTTGTCGCCTTAAGCGTGCGCTTTATGGCCTAAAGCAGTCTAGTCGTGTGTGGAACGACAAGTTAAACAATGTACTGGTGCAAGAAATGAAGTTTACGCGATCATCCATTGACCACTGCATATACTTCAAGCATTCAAATCAAAATACCATCATACTGGCTGTCTGGGTCGATGATATTATGATTTTCGCAAGCAACGCTACGATGTGTACGAAACTGAAAAATTAACTTTCAACGCATTTTAAAATGAAGGACTTGGGTGAGGCTAAGACTTTACTTGGGATGAACATCACACGAAACTCAAACGGTTCACTCTCAATCGATCAGCGGCACTATATATCAAATATCGTGAAAAGGTTCAACATGGAGTTCTGCAATCCAGTCAATACACCGATGGATCCAAATCAGAAGTTGTCTAAGGAAATGTGTCCAAAAACAGAAGCCGAGCGAAGGGAAATGAAGAGCGTGCCATATCAGGAGGCAATCGGGTGCATTATGTATGCTGCGCAGATAAGCCGACCAGACATTTGTTTCGCTGTAAGCGCACTTAGTAGATACAACAAGGATTACGGCAGTGCACACTGGGTATCAGTAAAAAGGGTGCTGCGCTATCTTAAAGGTACGATAGACTATAAACTTACATTTCATCCAGATGGAAATGATGAAATAGTTGGTTATTGCGATGCTGATTGGGCCACCGATTTGGACAAGCGTCGTTCAACAACTGGCTATGTTTTCAAGGTACAAGGTGGTGCGATTTCTTGGGCTACGCGTCGTCAACCGACAATCGCTTTGTCTTTGCCGAGTTTATGGCAATGGTGGCAGCTATTCAAGAGGCACTCTGGTTAAAGCGTTTTGAGTGCGAAATATTTCTGGAGGCTTCGAAGATGATTGTTTTGTACTGCGATAACCAAGGGGCACTTCATCTGGCAAAGAACAAGAACTACCATGCACGCACAAAACATATTGATGTGAGGAAATATTTTATACAGGAACACTTGGACAAAGATGCTGAAGGAGATATTCAACTGAATATGCAGTATAAAGCAACAAATGAAATGGTTGCAGACATACTAACAAAATCAGTAAATTATTCAACATTAATTAGATTTGCTCCAGACTTCGGACTTGGCTAAATATTGAATTATTTTTGTTTATTAATCAACTTAAGTTACTGGAACACTAGTGAGGCTGTTGTAATTATTTTGTTGTGATGAGTGTTCCATCACTATTCAAGCCTTCTGCTATTACCTTAACATATTATCTATTACATTTTATTGTTTATATATTATTGACAACTGTCAATTAGATTTATCTAATTTTGTGAACTAATAAAACTCTCTCTGAATTCCACTATAAAAGCGATTAGACGTCTTTTTCAATACTTTTAATCTGCGCAATCTGGGTGAATCCGATTTTTATAATATCAATAAGTAAACCATCTGAAACCTATTTAAAAACTCTTCCATTTATTCCTTCTGATGTTTTATGGTTTTCAAAAATATACATTAATTTTCACATGTTTTTTCGCACTTGTTGCCGTAAATGTGTTCTAATCACCTACCGCCTTATTTATAAACTTTATATACACTCTCTATAATACCTCTAAACGCAAAAACCTAATAAATATTTTTGCGTTTAGACCTATAAATAAGGCTGCTAATGTATAGAGTGTACCATAATTCACGAAAAATGTAATTTTTATAGAAAATACAGATTTTTAATTAGAAAGCTTAAATTTTTTATTGATTTATAGAAGATTGGAGTTATGTATGGAATAGGTACCACATCGGATAAATGGCCACCACGACTTTGCTGTTGCAAGTACGTACTCTATTATTGAAATTGTCCATGACCGTTTTACATAAATATGTCTGAATTTCATTAATATACCTCCCAATTTCTGCTTTCAAGGCGTTGGTGGTCGTAGCCTTGTTTGCATAGGTTTACCTTTGACTTGAAAAAAAAAAAACCAAAAAAAATTCCAATGGCGTTAAATTGCAAGATATGTATGGCCAATTCTGTTCTGATCACAAAAACGGCCGTACACGATTAGGAAATGACTCATACAGTATTTGAATTGTTTCTCTCGCTGTATGACATGTGGCACCGTCTTGTTGAAACCACATGTTGGTCACATCAATATCTTTTAATTTAGGCACTAAAACCTGGGTTATCATGTCACGATAACGAACACCATTAATTGTTACTGCCTGACCAGCTGCATTTTCAAAGAAGAATGGTCCGAAAATGCTTCCAGCCCAAAATCCGCACCAAACAGTCACTCCCCGTTGTGGATGCATTTGTTTCTCAACAATTACTCGTGGGTTTTCTAAACCCAATTGTGACAATTTTGAGTAACAAAGCCATCAAGATGAAAATGAGCTTCATCACTCAAGATGATTTTGTGTGAATATTGTGGACAAACCTTCATATTTTTTTTTTAAATGCTCAACAATGAAAATGCGTTGTTCTTTCGTATAGCGGTCCATTTTCACTAACCCCGAACTGTCAGCTTCCACATTGTTATTTTTTTTTCCAGTTGGTATCACTGTACTATTAAATATGGCAAAATTCAAATGTTTTGCGAATTATGGGACACCCTTTATAATGACTTCTTATTTAGTATTTTTGTATTGTGAAATATTTTTAATATAATAATTGTCCATCGTTAAAGTGTACAATTACTAGAAGATAAAAGTATGTTGAACTCTTACATATAAATTGCAATAATTTCGTTTAGAAGTGTAGTAGATGCAAAAGACGTGAACCTTTGTGTTATTTGCCTAGAAGAATTTGTTAGTGATTGCTATTATATTTGTACTGGCATTTTTCTGAAACATGTACCTATGAGACTGCTTTAATTGATGTTTTTTGAGAAAACTAATTACGGGAGTTTTCTTTAAAATAGATATAGTAGCGGGCGCGTGCTCGCCTTTTTTCGGCCGCCTGGCCCTTGGCAAATAAACAGATACAGATAGTAAGATATGAAATAGATGAGAATGCAATTTAGTCATTAAGACCACTTTCTAAATCTTTTGCTTGAGGGTAAAGTCTACTTACGAAATATAGATGTGTCTTTCTTCAACAAACAAAAAATAAACTCTTCATCTTATTTTAATTCGTTATTGTAGATTTCCATCAAACGGTATCCGTAATTGCAAATATCCTTGGCGAAACCTGACCCATTTGCAGTGCGCACTGCCTTCCTAACGAAGCTAGCTACCGCAGCATTCCTTGACCATGAAATTGTGTGTTGGCACTTTGTTTTGCTAATAGCCATTGACGCCTTTTTGTGTTTAGTTTTCCGGTGGCACATCGCCCAAGTGTATACACATACACACATGAAGCGCTGTATTAATGTCGTAGTTTTATTTAAAGATAGAGCGAGAATAGATAAGATGCGAAACGCCTCATCCCATCTTCTGTGTAAGCGCACGTCCATTTCAATCCACAACAAAAGAAGAAAGGGAATAAGGAATCAGGCTTTATTGAATAGAATGCGTATGAACGTTCTTCGCAAATTAAGTTTATTCCTATATCCTCTATTTGACGATGCTAGACTGTGTCCTATTTTCTGCTAGAGTGTATCTACGCTCATTCCTCTCCAATATATATGAGCGCTGTTCTCCGTCGAATACTAAAACTTCGCATACTCATGTAGAATGGTACTAGATGCCATTTCATTCAAAGAGTTATGTTTGTGTGCTCAACTCGAATATACAAAGAGTACTTTGGTTCGCCGCCATTTTTGTTTCCTCCCCACACTTAAAAGAGAAGAAGAAAACTTAAGCTAAGCATTCAATTATTATGCGAGATATGTTCCAAGAGACAAATCGACATTTGTTCATGCCTTGGCGGCCCACCACTACTCTAGCTCCAGCCCCGACGAATGTCGCCCTTCACATTATATTTTAGCTTTAGCAGTCGGTTATCAGAAGAAAGATATGCTCCACACAAATCCTTACGCCATTATCATTCTCTTGGAATCTTTCGTGTGCGTTCTGTCTATTTGTTATACCGCGTCGCCCTGCCCCAAATGGATGGCACGAGTGTAACGATGCGAAAGTCACCTCAACTCCTTCTTTCCATTCCATCTGGGAAAGCGCTTCATGCATGTGTATGTGCGGATTAACATTTCAAAGAAGAAATCACTCGTAAATAGTTCTCTACGAGTTCGTCCTTTAAAAATGTCAAATGTGGAGATTTCCGCATTTCATCTCCCTGTTAAAAGAGTGCTCGCCTTTTGTGAGGCTTTGTTGGCTCGATATCGTCCTGATTTCTAATGCAAAGCATCAAGGAAAAATTACAAACATTGTTGAGGGTGCTGCGGCGGTGTTGAAAGAAGTTCTATCACGCACGAAAAAGTCTCACCCACACCGTAACCACGCACCACATACCATACATGTACAAAAATATTCAATGAAAATTCATTTAAATTTTTATGAACTCCTTTGTGGTATGAGAGGCGTTGCCTGTGTTGATTTGGAGCTTCAAATTGTTCCGGGAAGCTATGGTGCGAGATAGTAGGTGTACATTAGGCGATGGCGACATTATGACGGAGAGCGAGGATACAAGATTTCAAATTCATGATGATGCTGTGTGCCTGTGGATGTTCTTGTGCGAAAGTATGTATTACGTTCGTATTTAACAATAATAATTTGAAGACATCTTTGCTTGTGAGATCGGTTTTTGTTGAATATTTTTCTACGCCTTTATTCTGCACATATTATCCAAAGCCGTACACACAATGCCATTAAGCATCCAATTTATGGTCATGGAGTGTTCTTTGTGGTTATTAGTGGGTGTCTTGTTGGCATTTGCTCTCTTTTACCATAGAAAACAGATATACTTTGGTGCTTATAGAAACGACGACAAAGCGAAGATGAAATTCTAACTATAGATACATGTGTATATACATTTGCAGAGCTGCTTCTATGTCGACTTATTCAATTTGGAGGCAAGCGAGTATATTTACGAATTTGCAACGATTTATCGCTGAATAAATGGGACGAAGAAGCATAGAGCGTGAGCTTAAAATTGAGCAGAATCGCAGATGACTAGAACAATGTGTGATTTTTAAATGGCTTGGAAGTCTAATTTGTTCGTCGCCATAAAATATTGTTGATTATTTTTATTTGTTCGCAATGTAGGGGTATAGACTGTCTTATAAGTTACTGCGAGTGGCAAAATGTCTGGGTTGATGACTGCGGGATTTAATTGTAATAGTCTGTTGTAGGTATGTCATTGGAAACAACTTCACCATGTTTGTATTTTAATCGTCTTAAATTTTGATTAATATCTCCTTTCGTCCGCCCAACACAAAATTCAAACATTGATGCTCACCCAACCCACACCGACTAATTGCAAAATTCGAATAAACACCAGAAACGTACCTAAATTCCAAATTTGTGTCAGTCTTCATACCTTACTTACCGGGCTCCCGGCCCGTGGTTTAAGGGTAGTCTATTAACAGTTCTCTCAAAATCTAGATACACATAAAGTACCTAGATGAAAGAGCACGGGAGCAGGTTTTAGGGTTCACATAATGAGGATTTGGAAGATCACACAGGGTGGCTCTCCAATTGTGCTACAATAATAAATTCAAATAACTTTTTTTTAATCAATAAATTCAATTTAATTTTAAGTAATTGCCTTTTGAAGATGATAGACCGTAAATGACATTCATGTTCATCCACGCATATGTGACATATCCTGATCAGAAAATTATTCATTGCGGCCTGAAGGGTTGAAGTCGGGATCGCATCAATGATTGTTGTAATGGACTGCTTCAATTCAGTCAAACTCCTTGCTTTCATTTTGTACACCTCTTGCTTGATCATAATAATCACGTCGGGGTCACCAATTTATACCGACACAATTATTATGATTCAATTAAATGTTTACATATATCAATTTCTTTGCTTACAATTAATTACAAATTTATATGCGATCCTAACACGGGACAAAAGCCAATCCATTCTATGGCGGTTCGTATTCAACTATCTCGTGGTCAGTTTTTCGTTTGTCACGTAGGCAGCAACCATTCAGTTCAATGCACGGTCGGCGTAGTGGTTTTCAATTCCATACTGTGCACAATAACTATAAAAAAAAGTCTGGTGCAGTCAGGTAGGTGACCATGGGGGTCAGCGGAAAGTGGAGTTTCTGGATATTAATTTGCAATAATTTCTCGGCAAAATTCCAGGCGTCCAGGCGAATAGGCAAATTCAGACGGTTTAACTTGCTTGTAATTTGGACTTTGTACGGAAACAATTTGAAGTCGAAACGTTCGGATTTGCCTGAATTGACGATGCTACTGCCGCGGTTGTGTCTTCAACCCGAACATAGGGATCTCGATGGTATGGTCTTCGTGCGATGCTTCCAGACTCGGCAAACATGTTGCCTTATAATGGTCCATCTACTCGGGGGAGTGCTCACGCATAAGTTCCCTTTGGACGGAAATGAAGGACTGCAAATCATGGTACCGCTGCACTATTAAAATTCTCTTTTCGGTACCCCAAGCATTTATTTTAATAAATCTAAATTGTAACCTGCCAAATAATAAAAAAAAAAAACGCCAATTACACAGAAAAAAAGTTATTACGTTTTGTTTTGGTAGCACGATTCGTGCGCCACTCTGTATCTCTAATTCGAAAGCGTCACAACAACGTTGGCCTATATAGTAATAGTTCCATATAATGATTTCTATAGGGATTGCAGTTTAGAAAATGGAGATATGTTAGGAACACATACTGAGAGGTACTGCAACAGCAATATTTTTAGATTTCTAAAAACCTGTAGCGTATTCCAAGCTGAAACCGTGACAATAGAATGAGCTGTAAGATACATAGAGGACCTAAAGGATTAGCCAGACGAGGCTCTGGAAAATCCCAAGAAGTGCAAATTGATACTCACTATCTCCTTATCGATTTTAGGTCCGCATAATGACAGCATTTATAGACGAGCTAGAGCCATGTCTAGTTTTGGCATCCATGCCAAACTTGTCAGATTATGTGTAGAGTGACGATGGAGAACGCTCGCTGCTTCATAAAAATCGGAAACAAATTCACCGAGACTTTTGATGCCAGAAAATGATTTACACAATGTGATGCGTTGTCATGTGATTTTTTCAACATCATATTTTAGAAAATTGTGCGCAACTCGCAAGCCAACACCAGGAGTACAATTTTCCAAAAGTCATAATTGGCAGAACGCAGCGGGCTGTCACTGGCACTGGTGCGTTTGCAAGTATGAGCAGAAAAAAGCGGCAGAAATGGGTTTAGTGGTGAAAGAGGGCAAAACAAAATAGATGCTAGTCAACAAGAAGGGACACTCAATATGGACGATTTGGACTGCGCTGCGCTATAAACTCTGATAAGGATACCACAGCAGAAATCAAACGAAGAGTTACACTTGCTAACCGATTTCTTTGGCCTAAGAAAGCAACTGAAACGTAAGGCATTTTCAAGAAACACTAAGGAGACTCTATAAGGCCCTCCTCATTACAGTCCTGCTCTATGGCGCTGAAGCGTGGACCTCTACAAAGACGGAATGAAGATCTGCTTTGTCGTTTCGAACGTAAAACTCTTTAAGTCATTCTCGGTCCCGTTTGCGTTAACGAGCTTTGGGGGGAGGAGATTTAACAGCGAACTCTACCTCTACAAGCTGTACAGCGATATCGATTGGTCAGAAAAGTAATTATTAGTCGACTAAAAAGGCTATGACAGCTATGTAGAGCGAATGGACACCAAAGCTCCGGCCCATAATGAGTCTTCGATCAATGCAGTAGAGGAAGACCTCGCCTTAGGAGGTGGTTAGCTAGACACCGCGCATAAGGCAAGCCATTCTATGATAACCTCTCTGAAGCCTCTCTTAGGCATCAAATTCAGCATAATCGCATTAAATTATTCGACTCCGGGTGGATTTGAGCAACCTCCGTTCGTATCCTGTTTCACTCGTATCTATATTAGTCTCGTGAGTTGTGGTTTGAAAAAGGCGGGCAGGTGCTATATGTAGGAAGCGGGATAAAAGCCCCTTAAACCAAATCAAACATAGCATAAAGGCCACTCACCTTCCTTGTCGGATATGCCTAAATGCCTTCGTTTTCAGAAATGTCACGTTGCACTAAGCGCAGTAAGAAGAGGCGGCTGCTTGTGAAACAAAAACATATACATGCTGTCATTAAATTGGAAAATTTAAAGCATATAGTAGAGAAAGGCGTCAACATTATTCTGGTGCTATCTCTCGTAAATTACGGCTGAAATTAGGCAAAAATAAAGAGCGTTCTGTAACTAAACAGATCCTCTTTCCGCATTATAACTTGCATAACCAGAGGATACTTCGGCATTAGAGTCAAGCTCCGGTAATGCAAAACAGAGTCCAATAAAAGCAAAGCGAATTATTGTGAGAGGCTAGGAGACCTATACAGACCTAGAGTTAAAGACAATTCAATATTAGTTTGCCATTCCCTCGCATGAACATCGCCTAATAACCAGATTCATCGCAAGCACTGCAGAACTTTTAAATATCGCATCTTTAGTTGGTTTTTAAGAGGCCACCTTTTAGTTTTCAGCGTGGATGTGATAGTTTGCATATCCCTTTACAAACTAACTTCATATGCACCTCACGCTTCAGGCACGAAAAAGCGGGAGAGTATATGAAATTATTATTGGTCATGATTATGATCACTGCCAGAGATAAAAACCCTGTCGACCTCAATTGATATCTGGAAAATGCTCTCCACAGTGAACTCTGTATAGATAAAATGGTCGCCCTATAGCTAAGAAAAGACAGAAGCATCACAATAGATGCAAACAAACTTCTTTAGTACTGCGATCTGGAGAACAAATTTTCCGAAAACTCGCTGTCAAAAGGGTGCCAAAATATATAATTTTAACAGATAGGATGCCAAGACCGCGCAGCATAACTGGTGGCAATCAGCGAAGATCAGTTCCGTGGAACTGAAACCTAATGTTTAATGATATACTATATGAGATCGAGATCTTCGTGTAAGATAATCGTCATTACCGACGGCATGCATAGCTATAGTGGAGGTAACTTTAGATTTCCGAAGCAGCTAGAGGCTTGCAACAAAAAGATCAGGCACGTTCAATTCAGTATGGTTGATTTCAATGGGGTTAAAGAGAAGACAGAAGTTTAATGAGAAAATTACGACAACTGTCGGTGACTATAACATGCCCTCTAAAACAGAGTTAAAGTTGGCATTATCATAGGTGCGACATTAAGGTTCAAACGACGCCTTCAATAGATAGCTGATAATGAAGCATAGATAACCGCTGCAATGTCAAAGACGACTCTCAATATTGCAGTATCAAATCAGAAGAAGATTGGTCGAAATATGCGTTTCAGCGTCGACAATTGTTCCATCCAGCTGACAGCATAACTGCGATCACTCTGACAAGGAAAGATGGACCCAACGAATTGTATCCATATAGTCGACGAATGAACCAACAAAAAACATGATAATTAAATGTCTATTTAAAACAGATGCTTACAGGCGGTGGATGTTAGGACTTCTTACATGCACGCACAGACAGGTTTTATCATGATATCAACCCCCATTGCCCATCCTTTACAAGAGGTGCAGATCATGTAATGTTTTACAGGAGAACGGTTGTAAGCTGTATCTTTTTCATTCATTCATTAATTTTCGATGGCCCGCTTATCCATTATGTGGGTCGTGGGTGTAGGTTGCTCAAGTGGACCCTCTCGATAGCTCTCGATTCTCCGCTATCGACTCTAAATCATCAAGGGCAATCCCCATACGGGTAGAAGACATATTATGGACTTGGTTTAACCATCTCATTCAGGGTCTACCTAGAGTACACCTGCGTGATGGTACGGACTCCATAGCACATTGTGGGATCCTGGTTGGAAACATTACCAAAAAACCGCAGCATGGACCGCTCCGTCCGGAGAAGTAGCTGCTCGACATTGAGATCCTCACGTATTCTGGTATTTCTAAAACGATATAAATGGATCACGCCATCAACACAACGGAGGAATCAATTTATTATTTTAGAGCCTATATTTCTGTATATTACTAGTAACGAAAGGACGACAACAAAATAATTCATCGCTGAAATGTTCAGCTTGAAATTTTACTAATTAGTTCTTTGAAATCGAGACTTATTTACAAACAAATACTCAAATAAGTGGACTTGTAACTTTTAATTGTCTAAATTTATAGTCGAATGCATTAGTCCACAAATTAAATTTTAAATTGAAATCCTAATCATAGATCACATGCTGTCCTTGCGCCCACTTAGAGTACACAACTTAATTGTTTTCCCCATTTCAAACACCGACAATTTAACCACGCCAAAGAGCCGAAATATACCACAAAAAAAAAGTATGTAATTACAAGGGCAGCTTTTTGGCAAAGCAATCGATTCGACCGACAGTCAAATCAATAAATTACACTGGATAAAACTGCGATGAATAAATTAAAATGTGACAAAGTATTGAGACAAAAAGCGACAAAGAACGACAGATAGATACAATTAACATTCAACATTCGCCGCCTTTGTTGGGCGATACAAAAAAATATTCAATTACATTCAAAGCGAAGATTAATTAAACAAAACTGCCAATGGCCGGACTTGGGCCTCTTCATTTTTGGTCGATGTTTCCATTTCCATTTAACCGTGTAATTAGCCAAGTCTACCGTCCATAATCTCCGCCTCTGGTGAATTGTAGCCCGACCTTGACTGAAAAATGTTCTCAATTAAACAAGCTAGCCATGGAGTATACGATTCGCGTGTTTGTAATGACAATTTGTCTTCGGGTCTGCGCCTGATGAATTGTTGAAAATAAAAAGGGACCAAATACAATAATTATTAATTCGGTCCGAGGAGGGTTGAAAGTCGTTACTGGGCTCTGCCCCATTACTGTGCAATCACCGAGTCATTTAAAATTGGGAAAGGACTCCAGTGTGGAAAAGGAAAAGTTGAAATGAAGTCATTTGATTTTAACATGACCATTTTTTTTTGTTTCAGTTTAACGTTCCCTTCAATTTGATCAATTTGGAATGTATCGCTTTCGAAATGGGGTTCCTTCAAAGTGTCCCTTAGGGGACAACCTAACTAATACTGTCATTATTGTCCGTAATTTATATGTACTGCTTCTTATAAGTTGTGTTTCTTTCAGTGTATTGTTATAGTCTTCATAATGTCCGCATGCTCATGCTATTTTTATGAACAGTAACAAGAAGATCGCCGCAAGTGTTTTAACTGCACGATTTTCAACCAGGAATTCTGAAAGATTTTTTCAATTTTTGCTGACATATTTGCGACAAGCGAAGGACGTGTAATGAAATTTAATTTATATGAATTATACTTAAAGATCCTTTACGGTTTATTCCTTTCATTCGTGCATTCAGTTTCAATGTCCCGATTACCCATAAAAAGGGTTGCGGGTGTAGGATGCTTAAGTCGACCATCCATAACTCTTCAACATTAAGGTGAATCTGCAAGCAGGTAGAGGGGAAATTATGGGCTTCGTCTAACAATCTCTTCCTGGGCCTGGCATGGCTTCCATAGCACATCTAGTAATCCGAAGTAAAGATTTTGACCTCGAGATATTTAAGCTTCTCCATTTGTTTGAATGGGGCTCCAAGAATTTGCAAAGTCATTCATCTTCATCTGGAGGCGACCATAACTTTGGATTTGTTCAAGTTTACCTTCAAAATCGATGGGGACAAACCTATCGAGTGCGCGTGGAAGTTTAGTCTGGGATAACCCAAAAATGACCAAAGCGTAGAGTAAATGGTAGAGTTAATGACGTATAGGTAATAGGTATACTATAAAGTCTCCCAATATGAAACGTTTTTCGAAAAGGTTTCGTTGTATCACCCTGTACATATAAGCATTAAAAATAAGATGCACTCCTGATAACGAACACAGATTGAATTTCTCTCATTAGAAAATCTGTATTCCAGCAGAACACTCCCGACGGACTCAGTCGTTTACCTTGTCCAAATCTACAGAACATATTATGCAAGGTGAAAACCGGCCTTCTTAACATTCTGAGAGTGACTGAATAGCTACGGTTGACTGTGCTTCGAAAAGAAAACCTAACTGCTCATCCTGCAAAGTGTATACCCTAACCCGAACACAATTGTCCAACTTTTTTCCAATACCTTGGAAATCACAAGGTGATATACTTCTCTAATTATAAGTAATGCCTTTCACACGTTTACTGAAAAGGGGCAATATCGTTCAGTTCAGTGTGGTAATCGGTGGGTTCCCAGTACAATTTAATGAGGTTAGAATAATATTTAACTCTCTCTCTCTTCACCTAAGCCCTTACAGCATTTCTAGTCGGATTTGATCAACTGTGGCCAACTTTTAGCGATTTGATCGCAAAATTCAGTTCCTCTACTAGTGTGGTAGGTACATAAGGGTGTCCCATAACCCACGCAAAATGTACTATGTAACTTTGATAGAAAATATAGATTTCAAATTAGAAAACTTATAACTTTATTGATTCATAGAGTACCTATACAGATTGAGGTTATGTATCGGATAAATGGCCGCTACGGCTTTGCTGTTAAGTACGTGCTGTTTTGTTGAAATTTTCTATGACCGTTTCGCATAAATGTGTTTAAATGAATTTCATTAATACACCTCCCAATTTCCTCTTTTAAGGGATCACAAAAACGGCCGATTACAGGATTAGGAAATGACTCATGCAGTAATTGCAGTAATTGAATTGTTTCTCTAGCTGTATTTATGGCATGTGCGCATGCGGCACCGTCTTGTTGAAACCACATCTTGGTCACATCCATATCTTGTAATTTAGACACTAAAAACTAGGTTATCATGTCACGATAACGAAAACCATTAATTGTTACTGATGAGATGACCAGCCGCATTTTCAAAGAATTTTCCGATAATGCCTCCAGCCGAAAATATGCACAAACAGTCACGCGTTGTGGATGCATTTGTTTCTCAACAATTACTCGTGGGTTTTCTCTTTTCTGAACCCCAAATTCGACAATTTTGACGACTAACGAAGCCATCAAGATGAAAATGAGCTTCATCACTGAAGACGATTTTGTTCGAAAAATCAGCATTCAATTGTTGTTCCAAAATCCATTCAACGAACTCTAATAGCCAATTTCACAATGGCAGCTTAATCCTGGGTTTAGCTAAGCGTAGGATTGAACATAAACTTCCCTTAAGTAATTTTCGTTTTCACAGTCCATATTTAAACTTGGTTTAGTTAAACCGCACTAATGCCAACGGGATTGGCTGAACAAGTCAGTCAATTTCTCCTCCAAACGTAGAACTTTCTGACTCAGAGGGGATGAAACGGAGGGGTTAGAGTGTTTCGGTCACCCCTCGTCGCCCTCTCCTGCCGCAGTCTTCCTGTCTGATCTGGACCAGCCACCCCCTTACTAACGGAGATTACCACCAATAACCTCTCTTCGAGATAATCTACCCAATTTTCGCAAATAGCAACGGTACTCCCACTGTAATGCCCGGCACATAAAATATTCCTGGCCGATTATATTGTTGCTTATTTAGGTTTTCTCAGGGTATTTTGGGATACATATTATTTTACTGCGCTTGGCAATTATGTATTCTCTGGATTGATACTTAGGCCACGGAAGACGGTGGCTTAACTTTTGGTACTATTTAAGTGAAGTTTAGCGTTAAACCTGAACTGTGGAAACCAAATGTGTGCTAATCCTGAGTTTATCCTAGGATCGACACTTAAGCTCGGAGTGCGGGTATAAGTCTTCAGTTTTTGAGTCAATTGAATTTTGTAAGCATAAAGTTTCAAGCAGTGTTGGGACTTGAGAGTAGTAGTAGTAGTAGAGTAGAGTAGATATATTGGGAAACCAAAAAGTGGTAGAAAGTGGTAGATTTTTAAAACATATCATAAATGCAGCCAAAAATTAAATAACGCTCTTTTCTTCTGCTAACAGCGACACTTTCCCACGCTTTTCAAGAGTCATCAAATCAGCTTGAGCAACTTTAAAAAAAATTGGAAAAAACGAGCAATTTTCTTAGGTATTGGCCCGGGATAGTTCGGTCCTGTAAAAATTAGTCAAAATTGGACAAAGTGGTGTGGCGCCTCCCGTACAAAAAAAAAAAACATTCAAAATCTTATATCTCGAAAACCACTAAACCACAAAAAACATCTTTTATGGGGGGTCAAACTCAATGACGTTACTACTCGGTAACCGCTGGGCTGATTTTCATGATTTAGTCGGTTAATTTTTAACCACTCGGTTTCTATGCGTGTATGATGGGAAATAAGTCTTATAGTGTGTGGGTATTTGTTATTATTTGCGTTATTGTTCCATTTTTTTTTTTTTTTTTTTTTAATCTAAAAAAGTGGTAGATTTTGATTTGAGGGTGTTAGAATTTTGGGTTGAGGAAAAAGTGGTAGAAATACCATTTAAGTGGTAGAAGTCCCATCACTGATTTCAAGTCTTTCGTGAGAATTCGCTATAGAGAGCTTCTCGAAATGCCCAATTCTTGACTACGGTGCAGAATTGATTTTCCTGGACTGTCAGTAATAACTCTCGCGAATATTGGACTCTATTTTTTACGAAAAGTGCGCACAAAATGATCGTTAATTTTAATAGTGAATATTTATAGGTCATTTCTTTTTTTTAAGAAAAAATCAAAAAAATATTTTTTTTAAAAACTTTTGCATTTAGCTGTATTGAAAAAGGTCTTGGAGCCCTTAAAAAATTAGAAAATATAACATAAAATTATAAGGACTTAATTCATTTCATTAAAGAGCAAAGATAAAAAATAGCTATACCAAAATAATAATTCATTTTGAGCATTTGTTACAAAGGTCAACTTTATGCCCCCAGCATATGCTTCCTTGGGCGTTAGGTTTTATCGACCAAATTTCTAAATGTCATAACGCCCACAACACCCCTTCTTGGGGTCACTGTTGTCATTATGAACAAAATCAATGTCACATCGCTCGAATTTGTGTGAATATTTTACAGCAAAAAATTGCCCAAGAAATGTTTTGAGCGTTATGACATTTTTGAATTTGGGAGTTATGGTTTTGGGCGATAAGATCTAACACCGCTTCCTTGTAGGTACGTATCTCATTATTATTTGCTCATGTGCCATTTTGTTTAAGGACAATATTTTGTAAAAATGTTACCTTTTTTAAATCTATTGCATCTATTTGTCCTCTCTTATTTGTTCGATAATTTTACTGTTTTTTTTTTAATACAAGGTGGCGCAAAAATAACCTTCCAATGTTTTTTGGCTGTAATTTAAAAAAAAATTAAAAACTTTGATTCTTCTTGTGGATTATTTTTATTTGGTCTTTTAATTTTTTTTACATCAAGTCGAGAATATGATGTCATGTAAATGGCCGCCGCCACAGTTGATTGTCATTTGAGCCCTTTTTATGGCGTTTTCCATCACTTTGGCCAAAACTTCCGGCGATAGGTCCTCACATTCTTGACGAATATTGTCTTTAAGAGCTGCAAGAGTCTGAGGCTTGTTGACATAAACCCGCGACTTCAAAAAGCCCCACAAAAAGAAGTCTGGAGCGGTCAAATCAGGCGATCTTGCTGGCCAGTGCAAATCACCAAAACGGGAGATTAGGCGCCCAGGAAATGCATCCATCAGCATATCGGTTGTGACACGTGCAGTGTGTGCCGTTGCACCGTCCTGTTGGAATCACATGTTTTCCAATCCCATTTCATCAAGTTGCGGCAAAAAGAACTCGTTGAGCATTGCTCTGTAGCGCTAACCATTCACAGTAACCGTTTGGCCCGCGAAGTCTTCGAAGAAAAAAGGTCCGATGACTCCTCCAGCGTTCTCTGCAGAACGGCTACTCCGGGGTCTGCCACGTCTGGCAGCATCTCGTGTTGTGCCAGTCTCTTCGAGGCGAGCGGCTAAACGTCGCAGTGTTTCACCAGTAGGCGTTGGACGGCTAGGAAATCTGCGACGAAATTCACGTTGTGCCAAAGTCACCGACCGATTATTGCTCAAATAAATAGTCACCAATATTCCGCGTTCTGGAGCAGTGTAGCGTAACATTGTTTATTAACGTGTATTTCGCATGTGTTTACTACACAAATGTCAAAACAGAACTGACATTAGGGGCCAATCGCAAAATTTATAGCATTTTCTGATAGGAGGATTACTTTTGCGCCACCTTGTATTACCTCGAATCGAACACTAATAATTACGTAGAATGTAATCTTCGCCGTTTCGACGAGCACTGGCGCCATTTTCGATTCCACAAACTAGAAGACCTTAGAGATGGCTGGTCGCTGGTGGGACACGGAGAGAAGCTACGAAATGCAATCGGATCGGAATGAAGATCGAAGAGAAAACCGAAAAAAATAAATTGTAGTTGATGTTCGTCGAATCGACGAAGATTACCCTTCTAGGGTTAACATCATTAATTGATTCAATCTCCCTGAATTGTTCAATTATTCTCTTCACAGTTGATGGTTTTAAATCACTTTGACGGCCATAGTTTTTTACGTTGGCATCACTGTAGTATTAAATGGCGCGCTATTAAAATGTTGCGAGAATTATGGGACACCCTTTATATTCCGCCCTGCTCAAAGCGATGGGTCTGTCTTTCTCAATTGCCTGTCCTGAATTGAGCAACTGAGAAGATTTGCACAAGATGGAAAGAAGTGCCCAGTGGCCTGTCTTCGTTTAATTATATTCTTATCCTTCTTCTAAGAAAGGCGCATATCTGCAGATCTGTGATCACCGGTCTTACTTTTCGCCGAACTCCTCCCAAAACTCTTCTTGAATGCTTTAAAACAGATAACTTGGAAGATTTATAGCGCCTCGCCTATGTATGTACTGTAGATTGTTTTCGAGAAAAACCGGTCTTCCAAGTAAATATGTACCACATTAGACATTGAATTAATCTATATATATAAAAATAAGTTGTATTGTGTTTGTCGCCAAGGTTCTCTGTAATGCGTGAACCGATTTTGATTCTGGAAATTTCCCATGAAAGGTGACGTTAATACCATGGTTTGTAAGTATATACAGTCTTTGTAGGTGTATTGGTTCATGAGTTATAGGCGCGTGGCACCTCCCATAAAAAAAATTCATTCAAAATATTATGTTTCGAATAATCGATTAAATTCAAATTTACACACAATCCTAGGTATTGGCACAGAAGTGTACCTGTGAAGATTGGTCAAAATTAGACAAATGGGCGTGGCACCGCCCATACAAAAATAACATTAAAAATCTTATGTTTCGAAAAGCACCGAATCGATTGAGCTCAAATTGACAGATAATTTTAGGTATATAAAGGGGTGTGGCCCTATTTGTCTATATTTGACAGTCATGTGAGCTAAAGTTTGTAAAATGCGTAACATTGATAGCTATGCATTGTCCTGATAGACAAGAATACTTTCTACAATACGATTCTTGGAAAAACCAAAAATGTGTACCACGGAGCATTACAATAAAAACTGTTTATCACTGATTTAAATGAATTTAAAACCGATTTTTTTATTTTTATATTTTGCACTACGAAGTGTGCAGGGGTTCGCTAGTATGGAATACATATTATAGGTGAATCCCATAGTTTTGGGTACCTTACAAACGCCTTAAGACTCCCCCTATAGACCTGATGGGCCTTGTTGGTTGTTATACCCTCCAGAGAAAGGTATAATATTCACTTTGTCATTAGCATTACATATTTTACATTACATATTTTAACGCCAAGAAGGCCTATGCCAAGAATTGACATAGTCGAATGAAATGTTGTGAGAATTTTTTTTTACCGTCGCCGTCGTCAGGCTGGTATTGAAAAGGGGCTATGTGGGTCAAGTACAGTTCTGGTAGGTGCGTGTCATAACGCCCTGGGGCGCTATGTACAGTGGAGGGTATCAAAGCATCCGCCAGGCCAATGACAACACTTTTACTTGTTTAATATTATTATTATAATCATTTTCGATTACGTGAGGATTATACACAAAGTTGTACCAGATAAAAAACAGACTCAGTCTGACTGAATTATTGAACGGATGCAATGCAAAAAGAACCAAATTTATGGTTTGCTAAGTTAGTTAATCGTGCTTTTGTGACTAAATCACTATGTCGAAACTATGCCGCAGGATAACAATATTATAGTGCTTGCTCGTAAATAAAACCAATCGAACGAATTCATTAAAATCCCACCAAGTGTGGTTGTCTATGTGTGCTTATTAAATGAATGTGATTCTGGTAATGAATGTGTCAACATGAATTTATTTGCTCAATGCTTATATTGTGAGCGTGTATCCGTTGGGCGGAACATCAATTAATGGCTTCACAGTCGTTTGACTTATAAGCCAATTCTATTTCCGCAAATCGAAAATAATTTATAGCTATCTATTCCAATTGCGATTGGAGCGGAACATGGAGTAATAAAGATCAACCCAATAGATTGGAAAAGGACACGTAGGTATATCTAATTTAAATTAAACTGCATCAGCAAAACAGCGATTTTGCCAGTAATTACTTGCGTTGGAGATTATGTCTTGTTGTTTGCTACGGACACTATTTCTACCTTGATTGTAAAAGATATTATGTTAGTGTAATTATGTACTGTAAAATGTTTCAGAATTGTATGTCGGCCGGCGTGTGTGATTTTACAATATGTATCTATCTATATACTACTACTAAATCAAATGGAGAGGAAAATCTGATTTTTTTTTTTAGTGATAGCAAGACTACTTACTAAGTACCTACAAACTTTAGCCACAAAAAGAAAAATATACATAATACAGCCTTGAATGGATCTGATTTAGCAAGGAATTATTGTTGTCATTTACGAAAAACCCACCATAACCAGTCAGCGTTACCAGATTATTATTATTATTATTTTTTTTTTTTTCAAATATGCTAAAGCCGGTGAGGAAAACTGCAAAAACTGCTAAACAAAGAAACTGTGATCGATTTCTACGCGAAAAATAATTGAATTTGTTACTTTTTAGTGTAATTTTAGTGAATTATTTTACATTTACAAAAAAAATTCATATTTGTGTACGTCAAACTTCCATAACTCGATTAGGTCGAATTTTTCTTTTACTCAAAGTTTTATTGAAAATGTTTGGCTTTTATAACTCGAAATTTCTATATTTCGAATGTTTAACGATAAATATTAGTGCTTCATTCATGTCTTTATGTTAGTTGGACAAAAATTGATTTGAGAATTGGCGTTAAATAGCGTTTAAGGCCCTAGTTATAGCTATCATTGAAATGCATCATTGGAACAAATCAGTGGGATGGTGGTTTCATTTTTTTGACAAGTCGGTTATAGGAGCAATCATTGAAAAATTCCTGTCAGTGAAAGAACCTGTCAGTGACTTTTCAGCAAACGAGTCTAGGTTTTGAGGTTAGAGTTGATCATTGAAATTGAAAGCAAAACTGACAGCTGAGAATAGGAAGAGAATCGAACACATTAGTGAAACGATTGGGTTCCAAATTGGAGAAACTGATTGAAATCGATTTCGATCAGTGAAATAATAAAATTGAATTTAAAGATTAGTTTTAGTGAGAATTAAGTAATTTCTTTCGTAAAAAAATTCCACAATTGATTACCTTTATTTTGATACCAACTAAAGCCAATATTGTTTGATTAATCGTCTTAAAATCGGAAAACTAAATTTTCAATGATGCATTTCAATGATAGCTATAACTAGGGCCTAAGTTAAATTGTGAGTTTTACCAACTTTTTAAATAATGCCAATGTATGAAATGGTGCTTAATATTGATTAAAAGTGCTTTTTGCATGTGAAAAGTGCTGCATGTGAAAATTTACGATCAAATCCTGCTAAAATCACAGGAAACTGCTAAATCTGGTAACGCTGCTAGCAGAATAAGGGTGACGATGAGGGTGATCTCCTCGTGTACGGTTGCTATTTTATCACAGAAAATAAACATGTGTGGTGTTGGTGTGTGTCTTAAGCACCTCAGAAGAGTGTTACCATATTCATTTGCAAAAATATCATTACTGGTTTTTCTATAGATTTTGTCAGAGAACTATCGGGTTTTGTTGCTTTTTAAAGCTTTTGAGAGCGAATAAATGAATTTGATTATGTGGGATGTTGCCACATTCGGGTTTTACTCCTTTAATTTGTTTGTATTTCCGAAGGATCTGTTAATATGCAGTTAAACCATTTTTTCGATTTTGTCTTTTCAATATGAGGTTTATTCGTTAGGTGTCTTAATGCATTCAATTCATTATCAGTGCAACAAGAGTGATCGTAAGTGCTTTGCAGTGATATTTTAATAAATTAAGAGTGATCAATGGGACAACCGGATTCATACTCAAGTATGTTTTTTGATAAGTACAATGTACTTACCTACAAAAAATGTGTTTTACACAAAACAAGGCAATTCGAGCATTATACTTTAGGGCATATTTGTGCATATTTCGGTATAAATGCATATTTTCTGTGATTTATTTTTTTTACGTTAAAATGCCTTCTGGTGAACTCTTTCAAAAAGAGTTACTTACTATCTTACCTCTAGGTGGTGTGCAAATGATAGATTTAAATTAATTTAGATTTAGTTTATTTGTTTAGATTTAGTTTACGGTCCACATGTTCTGTTCATGAAATCTTAATAAATAGTTGGTAACCCTACCGATATTTGTGAGAGAATTATGCCAATTTATAATGCTGACTATGGCAACCATGTGAGAGCTTTGAAATGGAGATAGCTTATTGAAATCCATAATAGTATAAGGGTGAAAGGCAAATACACTATCTTCCCTGTACTGAAAATATAAATTGGACAAAGTATAATGATATTTAATTTTAGATTATTATCATGCAAAAATGTCTTGGCGGTATGTTATACAAAATGACTAGCTGTAGGTTAAGTTTTAAAGTTGTAATGAATTCTTTCAATTGCAATGGGCTTTATATGAAGCCCGATTTTTTTACAGATGCGCTATCATTTCTGTTTAACGTCAAAAATACTTGTAGATGTCTACCAATATCGATTTTGCACATCCATAGCAGTGAAGATCAATAATATAGTTAAACAGTGCTCAATCCCTAAATCGTACTTCAATTTTTCAGCTTTATACTTCAAAGACAACCCCTTGTTGTGAAAACGCGGAAATAATCGGTAAATTGTTTGAGCACTGGGCGCCTTTCCAACATGAAAGAAATTTCCATATAATCTTTGTGGCTAAATAATCAAATGCCGACTTTTAAAATAAAATTGAACAACTTTGGTTCTTTGTTTTGTGCTGAGTTTTTTCATCATAATTTTTTTCAGAGTTTTGAGAAATATTATAACGCTAGTTATATATATGCATGCCTTATGCGCCACCCTGTAGTAGAAGATAAGCGGGAATGAAAAATTGTCATACAAATCTGTAAAAATATAGAACTGTAGCCAGATTAAAATTTTAAACTACCATGTTTGGTACACCAAATAGCGGTGTACCTACATTTAATATAAAGTACATAATAATAACCAATTGCTAGCTATTATTTTATTTTAATTTTGTAGGTCAATTCCTTATGTATTTACATATTCCTATCAAAATATTTTCTGCAAAATAATATTAATATTTACAAAGCGTAGGCATACCAATTAAACTCTGACTCTCATAATAATTATTCATAAACGAAATTCTGTACTAGGTATGCAATTTTCCCCATGAAAACATTTTATGGTATATGTACGAAATGTTAAATGCAAATGTCATTGCATTTGTTAATTTATTGAGAAGCGGTCACTCTAAAACTCCACATTCCATACATTGTGGGTGTGTTTTTCGGTTCGACTGATGATCCGCACATTTCGTCTCTGGTCTGCGGAATACCATCGCATTATGGAGAACTGAATTCGGTTTGTCGAACACAAATTATATGGCGTGACACATGATTAGATATGCAAACCTAAAAAAAATTTACCTAACAGATGCGCTCCAATTTTGAATTTATAATTTAAAAATGTTGTTTTCTATTCGCGTGTATTCGAACGTGTGAATATTATGTTTGTTGTACGTACATCCATCCAGTTCGGTGGATAGGGTAGGGGGTGGGAAACATGTTAAAACAAAGTTTTCACACGACAATCTACTACGTGACTTCGTTGGAAATGATGTATCTACCTCAGGTTGGGTGGCTGTTGGAAAAATTAATTGGAAATGAGAAAGTTATCATCTGTGTTCTGATACAATTTAAAAGCTTTCCTTAAAGCAATGTTTGTTGTTCGAACTATTTTACGAGTACGACTGTCAAAGGGTGGATATTGGGAATATTGACCTTTTTTGATACGTTGAGCTGTGATTTAAGATCAACTTCAAATGTTTAACAAAATAAGAATACTGCATCTTTCACTTAGATTAAGCTTACAAAAGAGTTAACCTGTCATAAGAACTGCCATACTAAATTAATCAACCAGCTGTTTCGTGTTCTTTGGCCTGCTCGGGCCATGGCTTCTGCATCGGACATACAATCATAATATACATACCTACATACATAACATACACAACTGACCACTCACTGCGAAAACAAATAAACCCTTTTCGAATGATTAGTATACGTATGCTAGTCTTGTTTTGTTTTTGTTTGTCCTGTCGCACGATCGCAAAATATAAACATCCATTTGTATCAAGGTATATGTGTGTGTATATATTTTCACATCAAAAAATACATTTTGGCTAAAAACTGCTGTTCCTAAGGACGTGGTTATAAACGACATAGCCTATAGCAGTCTCACAGTCTTAAGGAACATTTTAGAAAAAAGTTTCATTGAAATCAGTCCAGTAGTTTTCGAGTTTTTAGCTGACAACGAAAATTGCTACAGTTTTATTATTAGGGGTATCGCGAATAAATTCCGATAGAATTTTTTCCCTTGTCAGCAATGTACATCAAATTGCTGAATGGGAAACATTCCGGGGGAAATATTATTCGCGATAGGGGTGTATATGTATGGATTGTTATTATGTACCTTCTCCGAGTTTCGATTTTAAAAAAGACGATCAACATCGGTGAATTATTTGCCGACTTAACACCTTAAAATTTAGCGAATTTCGATTCGATTTAAAGAAGGACGGTTGTCATCGGTGAATTTTCCGACTGAACTCCTTAAAATTTAGCTAGTTTCAATTCGATTTTAAAAAAGACGAACGAACACCTTAAAATTTGAAAACGACTAGACCAAATCGAATACTTCCTTCTGTGGGCTTTTTCATAATTGCTACGTGAAGGTTTGGGAAAAAGTAAGAGTCGGAAAGTTCTCAACAGGTGGCGCTGTTTGCGCATACATATTTCGATATTTCGAAGACCACCGACTCTATTGAGCTCAAATTTACAGGTGGTCTTAGGTATTGACCCATTAGTATTCCTGTAATTTACGCCCTTAAATGGGGCCTTTCAATAATCTTGAGGTCAACTTTTCGTCATTTATTAAAATTACCCCTCTGCCTTCTTTTTGAGGAGTATCACATTAAAATGCAAGTTAAGACCGAGAAACAGAATAGAAAACAATTGGACACATGTATTTATTCTGTCCCTGCTAACACTTTGGAGACAATTACTTCCTCTTCTCGTAGCACTGTGATTTTTTTAACAATTGTGTTTAAGGGTTATTGGTCTATCATAGTAAATCATAGCAAGAATATCTATTTTAAATCCTTCTTCCAACAATTTTTTTTGCAGAAATCTGACCAATCGACTCTTAAATGACTATTTCCGAGCACGATTTAAACTTCCATACCTATGATATATATTTCTACGCAATGCTGAACCGACGTCGTTACAGTTTCGGGATTTTAGTTCTATAGATCTTAATGATTTTTATATGGCAGCAGACTTAGTTCCGTGCGAATATTGCTTACAGGGCTAGGCTCCCAATGAAAAATTAAAATATTTACAGCGCTGTCTATTGATGAACTCTATAATCAATATATTCCCATAAAAACGATGAAAATTTTACTCTAAATAATAGAAATAAGCATAAAGCGCTAAACGCCTAACAAATCTACGCTTGCCGTTCGTTATTCGAAAAGCAATTTCTTTTGGACTAAACTTAATACTTCTTTGACTATAAAAGTAGATACTTTGATCTAATATTCGTCAGATTGGTAACCAATAGGAGACTAGGAGTATTAACGACAGTGCTTTGGACCGTGAAAGGGATTTGCCACCAAATAGTTTCGAACTTGGTACCAGCATTGATTCTGACATCAATCTGGTCTCACCACATCCGATTTTAAATAAAATATTTTCCAATCATACATCCTCTGACAGATAAAATCAATTTTTTGCTTTACAACCTCCACTTTTCCTCAGGGCGGGAAATATGCAAGAGTGATATAATATTGACTGCACTGATGGTCAACAATTTGTTACCTTGATTTACCTACTCGACTTCTCAAAGGCCTTTGACAACGTTAATCATGGCATCCTCTGTTGTAAATAAAAAAATATTTGCATGATGATTTGATTGGTATCCTTTCTAATAGAACTTTAAAGAGTTATTATTGGTAATAGTTCCTCCGTATCAAAGCCGCTCAAGCAAGAAATGCGTCAGGGATCATTCTTGGGATATAATTTGTTCAGCATGACTTGCGGGTTATTCAAATATTGTTTCATCTATTTCTAATGCTGATGATACCCAGATACGCCTATCTATCATACCTTTGGAAACAATTTCAGAGCTTGTGATTGAATTGCTAAAAAACTAACTTCTTCTTAGCGCATACCTACAAAATCTTTCGCTAAGCAATTTTTTTTTAACTCGATTTTGTTCCTTACAAATGGGTTTTATATTGTAAGCTGAAAGTAGTTGAATCTGCTACCCCTGCCTTGGTTTCTTTATTAATCGCCATCACTCGCGCTGTTACTACTTCAACATTGTAATAGGGCGTATCTACGGCTGTTTTGACAAACTCTGGCTAACCTCGAAATTTACACTTCGGAATTGAAACTAGGTAAACATTTGTTCGCACTCTCATTCTTTCTCTCTGTCAGTCATTTATCCCAATGCCAATCCTGACTCCAAGTAGCTTTTAATGATTCAATACGCTACACGGATGGTCGTCGTAGGTGGAATAGAATCTCTCCTTACGCTATAACATTCTCGAATGTACCTACTCTCATACTAGCAAATTGATGTTTCTGCATAGGGTTCTTATAAGCAAGTCTCGCCCGTACATTTATCAAAAAATTAAATTTTTTGATCTCATGGAACCATAAACATTAACATATCTTCTTACAAATATCATATTCATAACTCTTCAAGGCTATTTTACATTCATGCAATCGGGGTATGGAGTTCTTTGCCTTTGCATATTAAATGTATAAATGGATCCGATAACTCTCGGAAGTTATACATTTTTTCTCAGCACAGCAATGAGGACTTTTTTCTATCTTTTCTCATCCTCTTTTTTTATAATTGTTTCCTTTAATCTTCCTTTTATTCTCTAATAAGTTAGGTATACAATATTATTTTAGTTTTAAGAATAAGCCCTCGTTGTACTGTAAAAGACCAAGGTGATGACTCTTGCGCCACCTCGTCTAATACTTTTTAGTTAGCTATCGTTATCAGTTGTTGAGTCAGCCGGGGTATTTTTTTTTAGGTACGTGCTTGATTCACGTTTAGTGATTTTGAAGTGCAATCTTTTATGGCTCGTTGGCCATGTACTGAACAATGTATGTAGGTCGAAGTACATGCTAATAATGGCTGGCTTCGTATGATAAGGCTTTAAGGATGTTAAACTTAAATTTAAATCGCAAAATTTTTATATAAGAAACGTTATAAAAAATACAACCAAATCGCACATGCTACAATACATAATAAGTGTCAAGTGACATATTCTACATAATGTCGAGTATAATCTATACATATAATAAAGCTGTAGGCATTTTCTTTGGCCGTTTAAAACTCGAAAACTACAGGACAGATTTCGATGAAGCTTTTTTTAAAATGTACCTTAAGACTGTGAGACTGCTATAGGCTATATCGTTTATAGCCACGACCTTAGGAACAGTTTTTAGCCAAAATGTATTTTTTGAAATCAAAAAAATATATACATAGGTACATTTTTATACTTTTGCGACCGTGCGACAGGACAAACAAAAACAAAACCACACTAGCATACCTATACCTCGCATTCGAAAAGGGTTGATTTTTTCTCCCACTGACTGCTATGGTCAGTTGTATATGTATGTATATTATGATTGTATGGCCAATGCTAGATGGGGATGGGTTGCGTACTGGAATATGGCATGGGTATATTAATAATCTTCATAAGAGAAGAGATACTACAAAACAGGTTTCATTTCACAATTTCATTCGATATGTGGTATGGTAACATTGCAGGGTTGGATTAGGTAGTTGTTTGGATTCCATAGGAAGAGGGAAACAAAGGAAAGAAAATGCAGTAGGTATTACAAATAAGTAACAAGATCTAGGAGAGGGAGGAATTTTTTTTCTGCTAAAAGCGCAAAAACTACTGGACAGATTTCAATGAAACACTCAAAGTGTAATTTTAAATGAACCAAATATAATTTTGTGCGAGCGGGCAATGCGAGCACGGGTCCAGCTAGTGTTATAATGACGTCCTAATGGCATGTCAGATAAAATGACTACAACAATAATAAATCGATGGCAAAAATAGTGCTGTCCGGTAAAAGCTTCCCATTTATAATTTATAACAAACTACTATTGTCTGTTATTTTCAATAGTTTTTTTAATTTAGAAAACAATTTTGCACTCAAGTGCACTCGCTATACTCGCAATTCCCCCTTTATAGCAAGTAAACGTATCTATATCTATACTCTATTTTGTTTATTCAAAAAGGAACATCCTCAGCACTTCTATTCTAATTTTATGTGGAAATCTTCTTGTTGACCGATTGTCATCTTTGTTATTGTTGACATTTCATATCGTAGTTACGAGGATAATAGCTTTAAGCATATCGTAGCCTTAAGCACATATCGTCTTTATACAAACAACATAAGGCGTATATACATTTTTTTTTTTTTGAACGAGGTACGGATATCCTTTTCGTTATTATGCTGTTGTCTTCTCCGAACATATTTACGGTCTACTTATGGAATATAATGGGCCAACAGCACTATGTATCATGCATGACGTGCTTGCATGCATAATGATAACAATAATGGTGGCCCAATGCATGTAAGTAGCTTATAGTATGCACGATGCACTGCGTTAAGTGCGCATTAGATGCCATACACCCACTTATTCTAATCCTGAACAATGAGAACGTTTTCAAGAACCCCTGGTATTGCAGCATTGAGAAGGGAAGCACAAACAATGGGATCAAACAATTCAATGTGTCACATATGATAATCCTGCACAAAAGACACCCCGGCAAACATCCTAAATGTCGCTTAAGTTATGACCACTCAAACGAGTACAAGTCTTGAAATTAGACCTAATCTTCTTTGAGGGAAATGAAAAAAAAAAAGCAGATGAAGCCTCATGCTATGGCGAAGAATGTGTAAACACACTTGGGAAAGGACACACAGATGCAGAGAGTCCTTTTGCACAGTGCGGCCGGTTGATCCCGCCCGTGATTGTATTATTATTTTGTAGTTGGCTGGCTTGCTGTGCATATATTCACCCGTTGCTGTCATGGCGACATGAAGGCATCATGCATTTTAAGGACATGTTTACTGTTTGCTGTGTTCTTTATCTTTCTGCTTTATTCTTGTGAAATTTTGTTTTGTGTGGCCCTTTTGTTGGTGAGCTTTTTTCCGCAAAACTTGTTCTTTATTGTTACTGACGCACCTCTACTTAAATCGTCCATGAGGACATACAATACCTACGTATAGTCCTTTCTTTCGGTCGTCGTATATGTATTTTGTATATCCTTAAAAAAATTGTTTGCCCATTTATGGATCCAAAAGTGGGAGTAGAAGGCCGAGACGTCATCTCTCCTACTTGATAGTATACTCCAGTGTCCGCTGAATGTAGAGATGCCTTTTTCGCTCTACCTCTTGCCTGATGTTGTTGTTGATAATAAACCATGACAATGGCCAAGGATATATTATGGGGGTGAAGGATGCTGATGCAGACCACGATGATGATGGCAAACATGATTATGATGATGAAATAAAAACAAATTAGTGGAGAATGTGGTAAACATTAGTTAAGCTTACGTGTGCTTATCTCGCCTGGTAATGAGCAGCATTATAATATGCACCCAAATGCACATCCAAACACAAGACTGTGTTTAGATACTAAAGGTGGGAAGCTTTTCAATTGTTATTTCAGCTGTATTGATCTATTAGATATATCTTATAGCTGTAAAGGCCATGGTAGTGTAATCTAAAAACAAGTTAACTGTTATCGTCGGCCTGGCCGACATGATACGATACCCTTCACTACATACAACTCTTGCAAAATGTTAGGCATGCGAGTTAGTACGTACACAACACATGGATTTCAGGGGTTTGTATATGAGAGGTACCAAAACTGCTCGACCGATATAGCTCATTTTTAATACCTGAAAGAAATCCTCTCACAAAATTTCATTCGCCTAAATTGATTGTTAGGACGCTATCGTGTTTTTGATAGTCAACTAGCTATATTCTGAGTTCTGTAGCTATAATTTTTGGTTTTTAATAATCTATTATAATATTAAAAGCCGACCTGATTTCGCTTCAGAGTCATTTACCCTATTTAAAGTATACCAAATCTATTTATCTTTTTACCAAATTGAAGCTTACCACTCATATATGTGTTAAGAAGAATAATTATTTGGAAAAGTATTTGCAAAATAGGTAAATTATTGTTTTTAGATTACATAGGTTACAACAACAACATTCTTCGCTGTGCATACAAAGAAAATTAATATTTCCCCTTCGCTCAGTTTAAGTTCTTTCTCTGTGTGAAGCAGAAATTAAAAAAGAGAATCATACACAGAGAACGTTTCTATTATGTATAACTCCGTCTCTTCTTATGAGTCATCGTAACTCATGACTTTGCCTTCAGCTGGATTGGATACCAGTAGATATACAACAGCACACATAATTATATATAGATATACTTTTTGCGATCGTGCGACAGGACAAACAAAACAAAACTACACGATCATATGAGTACCTCATTCGAAAAGGGCTGATTTGTTTTCTCAGTGAGTACTATGGACAATGGTCAGTAGCTGTATGTACATTACATATTATTATGATTTATGATCGCGCATAGCATGGGGTTGGGGTATATTAATAATCTGCATAAGAAAAGAGACATATACAGCTACCAGGGAGGGTTGGGTTGTTCCGTCGGGGTTGTTTTTTTTTTTTTTGGATTTCATAGGAAGAGGGAAACAAAGGAAAGGAGATGCACTGTATGTAGCTTGTGTATGTAGTTGAGGCACATACTTTTTTTTTGCATGTTGCGTTTCTTTGTGTTTATGTATGGTGGGCGAGTTTCGACCACTTGGCGAGCCTATAGTAAATATAAAACAGAGCAAAAATCACCTTTAATTCAATATTTTATTTTGATTGTTAGATAATATTTTTATCTAAACCCGCCACAACTACGTACCTACCAGCCAGCATCATTTTTCCGAAAGGGAATAAATGATTCAGAAACTTTCTAAAGGCAAATAACAATATAGATACTCTTTGATTTTTGACGGATGTTCGCGAGATGCGCAACTGTTGAAAAAACGTTAAGAATAACTTAAAGTCATAGTGTGTTTCCTTTGGATTAAACCAGAGAACGCACTCTTAGTAGTTTAGAATACAAACCACCACCCACAGATTATTATATATTTATGAAAGCAGATATTATTTCTCCATCTTTCATATAGAATTTCTGGTAGCTTTAACCATTTTATGTGTCACATTGCTTTTCTATTGTAGTACACAACTACAAAGTCTTATTTTCAGTTAAAACTTCTTCTAAAAGAAAGTATTCGAAGACGACATTTGAGTCCAGAAATAACTCTCTAAGCAGAATAGTTAACTCTTAGATACAATAGTGTCATTTGTTGAAATAGAAAAAAATAAACCTCTTAATCTCCCGACCGTAACGATGCTTGTGCAAAATCGAAAAAATTATAAGCTATACTGAGTTGCTTTAAATATAACTTAATATCAACATCTAAAGCAAAAGGGCTGCAGTTCACCATCGTTTTCGATTGGTTTTGAACTAAAAATCATATTATTAGAAGTAACCTTTTGGGCTCGGACTTTCTTACGAACATTTTATATTATCTGTTCCGATATTCTTAATTAGGGTTCAAAAAATTTACTTCATACCCTTGGTGATAATACTAATCCATTTTGTTTATGAATAACTTTTATGAAAATGCATTTTGATGTAACACCAACCAAACTTTATTAACATCGTAAAAATGTTCCACATATGCCACTGTATACGAATTATTTCGTTACTTATACCAAACATTCAGGCGGTGGGCATGGTGTAGTGGTTAGAGTCATTGCTTGTGACCCGAGCGGCGTTGGTTCGAGCCCCGGCAGGGGACAGCAATATTCTGCCACCGACTATAAAGAGAAACGAATAATATCAGAGTTTCTCCACCACTACACCAAAAAAAGGGTTTCTGCTTGGTAGTAAAATGGACCGAGATTCGTCTGAGTGCTCCAGGATTTGGAATCTCCTTTAAAAAAAAAAAATACCAAACATTCAAATTATCGAAAAAAATGTTCCACATACGCCACCGAAAATATTTTATGTATCTGCCTACTGGACGTTTTAGCTAAGTATCGGAGTCATAATTATATTGACTTTTGTGTACGCAGTACTTCTCCTCGCCAACCCGCAACCCTAACCTAAGCTACCTGGTGTATGATTATATTAAACTGTTTTTAGAAATGTTCTCAGTGTTCTGTTTTCAACGTTTTTCCTTACCCTAAAATTACCTTCTAGTATGCATTGCTTTGTTATGGATTCGAAAAACAGATGTAGAAAGGAAGGAATTGAGCTTCAGAAGATTAACAACATATTTCATATTTTATAATGTATACACTTACAGGTACCGAATGAACTCAACGTGGAATTAAATTGAAATAAATAAGTTGTATCTCCATTGGGAACAAACCACATCTACCGCCCCTAAAGAGAGACGAAAAATATCAAATTTAATCCAAAAGTAACACAGAAAACTGAGTAGTATGATGCACCGGATATTGAGTCTGAGTGCTACAGGATTTGTAAGCAGAACGAAAAAATATATTTATTAAAAAAGGAGAATGTTGAATATGGGGAGTATAAAGAGGCATACATATAGTTCAAAACTACAACTGTCAGTTCACTACCGACATCACTTGGCAGTATTTATATGGCAAATACTAAATAGGGCAAACAAAATTCCAAACCTTAGCTGATAATTTAATAGACTTGTTTGCGTTAAATTACTTTGACTTTGACTTAGACTTTGAGAACTTCTAAGAACGACAGTGCTCAGCTCATATCCCTCAGTTTGCTACTGGAGCCGGTAACTCGGCCCCTCGTCCTTGGCATATATTATGTAAGTAGTCCCCCAGGTTTGGAGTTGCCCATATGTACCTACTCACAGAAAAAGAGGACGACGCTACCAAAAACAGTTTCAGCGAGCTCCTCGAAACACTTACGAACAATACCCGAAACAACGCACTAAAATTATACGGGTAACGCTAGAACAGCCAAGGAGAACATCCATTCTGCCAACATTGACTCGGATGACTAGACTACCTTATTGCAGTATAGTCAATTATGCGGATATGCAACACACCTCAACAAAGAAAAACTTTGAGCCATTACGACGTCGAAAACCTCCACCAGCACCACTCTACGACGCTAATGAACAACGTTGACTAGCAAACGCATCAAAACAAGAGACATGAAAAGTACTAAAGCTGTATTTAAGATCTACGAGAAGGAATCTTGGCTGAAAAGGAAAGAGTGCAAGAAAGTGTTGGATCGAAGAAATTGGGAGATGCTACTCTAGGCAGTGCCGTAACTAGGCTTTGAGGCAACAATCAATAAGCAACAACTGGCAATAGGAAACCAGCAATATTATCGCTCACAGTTAATTTACTTTGAATTGAATCAGAGGTCTCACATCAAAGCAACTCAATATCGCATTCACGAAAAATTTTGCTAATTGCGGCAATAATTATAGCGATACACAGCACATATAAGCTTCCTAGTAGCAATATTTGTGATTATTCACACTTTTGCGTTTACTACGTTCTACAAAGTTCTGGAAAATATGTCAGAAAAATATTCCTGATAGGTAGAAATTTGAGGCAATCTTTTTGCTTCGATGTGAGAATAGGTTCAAACAAAATTGCGTATTGCTCCATGACAGTTGCCAGTTGCTTAGTTGCTTAGTTCCCTACTGCTTTTGTTGCCTCAACCTGAGAGCCGCCTTACTCTACGTTTAAGTGCTTTCCTCATATCGAAGTCCCCAATGACATCATCATACGACAGGAGTCGTGCCATGTCAGCTTCAATCGACAACATTGCCAGGCCAGATAACCTTTCCTGATTCATTGTTGAGGATCAGAGTTTACTGAATAAACTTTCTCAAGAAGCTACAGTCACTGGCATCGTTAAAAAATGCTTATAGCTACTAATACGCTTGGAAACATTTCCTTTAAGTCCAGTTGTACTATCCTCTTAGGGCCGTTTGCTGATACGACTCATAACGATTTAAGTTCCACTGAAATGCTTATGGGCTATTTTTTGTAAGGCATAAACACTGTCACATAAGAGTTTATGTGGAACTTAAATAGTTATGAGCAGTATCAGCAAACGGGCCTTAGAGACTTAGGCTTGATTGGCATTTTTCTAAGTCGCTTTAATTTGATTTTCAAAATTTCTATTTCGGTCCAAAATTCTGTGGCATTTATGTCACATCAACTTCTACTACTTAACAATCTCTGACTTGAGTTTAAGTTCGAACGTTTTTTTTATTTGATAGTTTGTGGAACGGGTTTTAATGTCGTGAATTTTGAATAAAATTGTGACAATTCGCACCAGAGGTGTTTTCCTCCGAGGCAAACATGTTTAGATCGAAATTTTGTTGTTTAAACTCTTTTCAAACTTGTTTTTCCCATATTTTGATGAATTATTTTTTATTCTAGGTACATACTCTTGCAATAGTAAAATGAGCAATGGGTATTGTGTGCGTGATTGTAGTGTGTGTAGGTACCTGCATAGATTCATGAGAGGTAGGAAAATGTAATTTCGATTTAATTTCGGTTTCTCGACTGACGCAAAATGGATTGCATTTTAAATCAAAAAAAAATAATTAGATGTCATAAATACATGACACCTGCAACCTTTTTATAGGTAATATTTTTATTATTAAACTTATCTTATTTGGGTTTGTAATGTTGCGAGACTTACGAGTGTCAGAGTTTAAAGATCTTTCAACGCGAATTACATAAACGTTTTTTTGCGCCCTCCTGGGCCTACGCCCTGTGCCTGGGCACCGCTGGCTACGCCCTAGTTACGGCACTGACTAGGGACAATCTACGGAAGATTTACTAAAAGGTAGGAAGTATGTGGAAAGGTAGAAAATCTGTAGAGATACCACGGGCAGCTTCGTAGTATAATCGCAGTAGGTATTTGGACTGTGGAAAAATTAATTCTGCTGACTCTACTCTACAATGGTGACGAAGAACAAAATTTCACAGTTCAGCAGAAAATTTAATTCAAAATAGACTATGACATACAAAGCTGTTGTCGACGTGATCAAACTGATTAAAATATGCCAAATTTACTGACTAGGTCAATGTCGCTATACAGCTTCTACTATTCTCCTCCTTTTAATCAGTCAATGTAAACGCTACCTCATATTTTTTCAAAGAATCTTTCTCTCGAATCCATTTTCCAAAACGCTCTGTAGAACATTACTACAGTACCAGATCTTTCGCTTTTCCTCCTAGCTTGGTATGTATCATTAAAATACTTTGCTTGGATCCAATTTAATCATTATCTTAAATAGTGGAGGATGACTCGTTTTTCGGAAATTGTTTCGTAAAAGTGGGCAAATTTATGCAGCCTTAAATCTAAGTTATTCATCTTACACTTAATTAATCTGCCTTATTAAGAATTTTTATTTTATATTATTGTAAGATTTAAGTACTTCGTAAATTAATTGGATTTTTAAGATATACGAATGCACAGCTCCTTCCATTAAGGCACACTGATGATGCCAGCTATTCGATTATATTCAAACAATTGAACTCAAGAGTATGAATACGTAGGTACTCTTCTCATTCTCCCCTGTCTTCGTTTATATGTTTGCTTCCTATTACTGCATACAAACATTACATGCTGTCGACTACATACACAGCATTTGATAGATATTGATTTTCTTATCAATTCTTCACGAGTTGTTTTTTACAAAAAGAAAAATCTCTTGAAAAAAAGAAAAACGAAACGCTTGAAAAATACATAAACATCACAATGGAGCTTAAATCCAATTTTCTTCTCTTAATTTTCCACTTCTGTTTAACCAAACAGCACTCGAGTGTCATTTTAATTAAAAGAGACAAGAGGAATTGCTGTCACGTAAGACTCAGCAAAGAAATATAATCTTCTAAGAAAAGAAAACATAAACTGAAAGCCAAATAGAAAATCGTGTCCTTGCTAAGAATTGTCTTGGCAGAGGGGGAAGAAAAAAAAACTGAAAACAAGAAAACCATCCTTAAATAAACATAACGACTTAATAGAAAATCCTTGAACGGTTTATGCACAGTCGGAAGGAGGTACGTAAAAACTCTTAGGCGCCACTACGGACACAAACGACAAGAATGCGTTTTGTTTTTTGTTTTTTTCGTATTTGTGTCACTACGGTGAGTGGGAGCACCTACAGAGCTGATGAAAGTATAACCAAATTAGAAGGACATGAAATATACACGAACAAAGGCATACAATGAATTTAAATACCAAAAACCAGATTTCACATAATTTGCATATATAATATTTGCAAATGAATTGCGACAGCAAAGCAAATAAAACAGTTTTTTATCACACCATATCCTCCGTCCGAATTCGGGGAAAACAGGATAATACGACGGATAATAAACATATCTTGTCTGGGTTCTAAAAACACGTGTATATGTATGTATGGGAATTAATTTTGTTAAGATTTTTCAACTAAATTATCCCGAGATTATTTTTACTGAAGCTTACTAAGTCTACAGTGTGGCGTGTCAAGATGCCCGATATTATATATTTTGCTAGTTTTTTTTAGATGAATGGTATATTGCTTATTAGACTCCCCCACTCCCAACTCAAGAGGATAACAACTAATTACTCACCATCATTTAGCCACTTGTGTTCACCCCGCTGTATTGAGCATGCTAGAGTGTACCCCAACCACGCCGCAATCCATCACTCCCATATTAGGTATTCAGTGGTTGAAATTGGTGAATAACTGAATAACACTCACACACTCACCGTCATAACAAACGAAGTAATATCCGCTTTGTGCCACAAGTGCTTTCACTTTGTTGAAGTTTGTTCATTCGGCCATCCAATTCATACTGCCTTAATATTAGCAATACCTTCCACTGCTGCCGGTGGAGAACTGTTATTGAAGGCAGTCTGTGAGAACCTATTAGTAACATCACACTCTTTTTAGACTCTTTGAAGTTTTAATAGAGGGACATTTCTTAGAAAGAGACTTAATTGTACGGACGTCTTCTAAACTAACCTGCTAACGCAGGATTTATTGCAGGTTTCCAGAGTAGTTCATGTTAGAATCACGAATGTAGATCGCTGCTCACGCGAAAAACGTACAACGACACAGATGTCTGTTGACATGGGAGTGTTCACACAATAATTTAAGCTTGTTTACGATGTAAAGAAGACTGATACATCTGCAGTTAATGCAGTTGAAGAAGCAGGATTTTGTCTTAGGCTAATGCCACATGAGCTCCTTTTGCCATTTGTATACAAACCAAACCATTGAGTGTAATGAGGGGTACTGTTTTATTATTAAAATTTTTAATATTTATTTTTTAATAAAGGCATTGTGAGTCTTAAGCCTACAAGGACGAACAAGGGAACATCATAGTAGAATCGCAGTCGATGCTGAGGATATGGAAGAACTACTTCTGCAGACTGTTTAACGGCGATGACGAACTAAATCCCGCTGTCAGGCAAAATTAACCATTCAACCTGGACGATGAAGACCAAAAATTCCGTCCACCCGATCTGGACGAAGTGAAGATGGCCATATCTAAGCTTAAGTCCAACAAAGCCGCTGGAGCAGATGGCCTAACCGTCGAGCTATTCAAAGCGGCAGGCGAAGACTTGGTTAGGAGCATGCACTAACTCATCTGCAAAATATGGTCGGAGGAAAGTATGCCCGATGAATGCAACCTCAGCATTGTTTGCCCGATCGTCAGGAAAGCAGACCCTCTGAACTGCGCTAATTACAGAGGTATTAGTCTTCTTATATCATTGCCTACAAGATCTCATCTGCCGTGTTGTGTGAAAGGAAAGTCTACCATCGACCAAATATTCACACTGCGGCAGATCTTGGAGAGAACCCAGGAAGTCCAAATCGATACCCACCACCTTTTCATCGATTTTAAGGCCGCCTATGACAGCATTTATAGAGACGAGCTATACGGAGCAATGTCTAGTTTTGGCATCCCTGCCAAACTCGTCCGTTTGTGTAGGATGACAATGGAGAATGCACGCTGCTCCATCAAGGTCGGTAAAGAACTCACCGAGACCTTCGATGTCAAAAAAGGATTTAGACAAGGCGATGCGTTGTCATGTGACTTCTTTAACATCGTTCTTGAAAGAATAGTGCAAAACTCAAACGCTAACACCAGAGGCACCATCTTTCAAAAGCCTGTCCACCTACTCGCCTACGCCGACGACATCGACATAATCGGGAGAACACAGCGTGATGTTACTTTGGCGGTCAATGAGGGCAAGACAAAGTATATGCTGTCATCAAGTAAGGACACCCCACACCGACGTCTTGGACAGAATGTCACTATAGACAGATATAACTTTGAGGTGGTAAAGGACTTTGTCTACCTAGGCTCCGCTATGAACTCAGACAATGACACCAGCGCTGAGATTAAACGAAGAATAACTCTTGCCAATCGCTGTTTCTTTGGGCTAAGAAAGCAATTGAGTAGCAGAGCCCTCTCTCGAATAACTAAAGTGACCCTTTAAAAGACCTTAATCATCCCAGTCCTTCTTTATGGTGCAGAGGCATGGACTCTATCAAAATCGGATGAGGTTACTCTTGGTTGCTTTGAGAGGAAAATATTCTTCGAGTAATTTTCGGTCCCGTCTGCATAGACGGTGAATGGAGGAGGAGATACAACGACGAACTGTACGGGCTGTACAGCGACATTGACCTAGCCAGAAGAGTGAAGGTCCAACGACTGCGGTGGCTGGGTCATGTAGAGCGAATGGACGTGAATGCTCCGGCCCGGAAGATCTTCGAATCTACACCCGAGGGACGGCGCAGTAGAGGAAGACCGCGACTGAGGTGGCGCACGCAAGTTGAACGGGACCTTAACCAACTTAGCGTGCGACTCTGGAGACAGCTGGCCAAAGATCGTGCTGGCTGGAGACGCTTGTTGGTTGAGGCCCAGGTCCACCCCGGACTGTAGCGCCACCTTAAGTGAGTCTAACGAATTTTGAAATTCTTCGGTGATTTTTTAAGCGTTTTTTTTTTTTTAATTGAAAAAAAAACCTACGAAAATTTGCAAAATTGAGTGAAATTTTTATAGGGTTAATAACGTTATTGCCATCATCATCTTTGAAGAAAAACGGCCCAACCCAATGGACGCATTGGCAGTTCTTGTAATGCTCCTGGTTGCTCAGCAGGCCATTTATACGGCAATTTTGATCTGGAATAGCACCCTGAGTAGGACGATTACGACGACCGTAAAATGGACGAAGTGCAAACTTTGTTCGGGCGTAAGTCTATTCGTGGTAAAATGACAATGCTAACAACCATTTTGGAGCTCGTGTGGCATTAGCTTTAGTGAGGCAAAGTGGAGCCATTTAGTGTTTGTCTGTTGTTCTCTCAGCCAATTTAAACTAACTTAAAACTAATGCAATTTTCGGGTAATACGTAGGGAACATTGTCACTTCTGACTATAATCTCCCGATCTCTACTTTGGTGGACCATTTCCTTACTCTATTGGGGACGAATGGAATAAATGAACATACGTATGGAAAATCCATATCCATCTGGATCAAAGATGGACTGCTGAACCGGTGTCGAAATATTCTCGAAGGAATTAAGTACAGTACACTGCTCAATCAGGCTTTTTGATAACAACAGTGTTTTCCAAGAGAGGCTCTAGGAATCGCGAAAGCTGCCCGTTAAGTTATCAATGTCGACAATATCACAGTATGAAACAGACACCGGGAGCAACAAACTTTTACAGTTTGACATGACATCGTTGTCTTAGCTGGTAGGGGCTCTAACGCGTCATAACTTTCTAAGAAAGTATACAAAGAAGCAAACGAAACTACCTAAACTTTGTCACTTGAGGATAAGAACACTTAACTTAGAAGCCATTACCTCAATGGCCTACAAGAACTTTCTGATGTCTCACTGTCTGAACTTTTCAGATTTTTGACGATACCTATCAGGATGGCCGGTCGGCGCCGTGTCGGGTAGTCACAGGAAGGAGGGACATGGTGCGAAACTATCTCAAATAGCAACGATGAACCAACGGTTGAGAATTAAATTATACATACCCTGAATATTTAATTTGTAAGCGTTCACGAATGTTACATAAAGAAAATGAAAGGAAGGTCAGTGCCACTCCAGTGGATACTTTTTCGCTTCACTTCATAAGTTGGTCCGATTATCGTAGCTATTCATAAATGATTGATCAAATGATTTCGAGATATACTACAATTTGCATAGGTGATTTAACTTCAGTTTCAATTTTCAGATTGACAATCATTGACAAAGTTCAAAGAGGTTAAGTACAATTTGTTTTATATAGTAATAGTAGTAGATTATAAATAATCAAATATAGGTACTACGAGCTATCTCAATCAAGTCACCTCCAGCGGTTCTTTAAGTCTTGGCGAGTAAACCGTCAGGCTCAGTGGTTTTGTTGGCGTTTACCTTGGATTTTGATATCCTTGCTATTTTTTTTTTTTGATCCGTTGGAGAGAACTTTTGCCTACGTTATCGATAAAATGGCACAATTTGCCATTTCAAAACAGTTCGATATATTACAGGAACGAATCTAGAAATGAATTGGCATAAACTTCCTTGAACACACCTTCAAACTCACTTACACTTCCTTTTGAACTTGAAGAAGTCAATCACCTGAGGATATATTCACATAAGGCATACATACGTATAAAACACAACCGAAAAAAAACAGTTTGTCTTTTTTGGGACACCTAAATTGTAATGTAATTATTGAAGTCAAATGTGCTTTTAATAAAATTAAGAAATTGATCTCTAAATTTTCTCTGAAAAGAATTTCAGATTTCACAAAATATAGCCAACAAAATTTGAGACAGCTTGAGTTTCGTACCCTTCAAGCAAACGACTCTGCAACAACCTCATAAACGTATCCAAAAGTGTTCCAAATCTAAAATATTTTCCATTATTTTCGTTGAAACTATACCGACATTTTCCATACCGAGCAGTTGAGTCTCTATTGTCAATATTTTTATGAGGGAATAATAAAAGAGGATTTCTTAACATCTTGCGCTGTGGTGTAGGGGCCCGTGTCTACTCGGAATCACCTCAAATATCAATTTCAGTACACTTACCGGATTTTGCCAGCGTTTACCAGGCGGAATTACTGGCCATTCGAGAAGCTTGCACGCAACTAGAGCATGACACAACGCTTAAACAAAACAGTGCTATCCTTATAGATAGCCAAGCCGCCATCAAAGCCACCGACTCGGCTACCATGGTGCAGGAGTGCCGGAACGAACTTGCCGCCTGTCTGAGCGAGCGCTTCAGGGTCACACTTCTCTGGATTCCAGGGCATAGTGACATAACAGGCAATGAGCGCGCGGATTAGCTGGGCAGGAACGGCTCAGCACTACACTCGCCTCGCTCTCAATGAGGGTCCACATTCCGCTAGGAGCGGTAAAGGGACAAATACGTTCGCATTTTCTGCAGAAAGCCAATTTCCGATAGTCGGGGTTGACATCAAGGAAGATATGGCCTACCTACAACCAAAACAGAACAAATAACCTGCTAAACAGAACCCGCCAGATATCGCCAGACTCACGGCAATAATCACGGGGCATTGCCCAATTGGAGACAATGCGGCCAAGCTAGGTATCCCATACAAACCGCATTGCCGGAGCTGCGGTAATATACAAATGAAAAAGAAACTCTCTCTCACTTTCTCTGCAAATGTCCAGCTCTAGCGAGAGCCAGTCTGCGCGCACTGAACCAACCATTCTTTGACGACCTTAGCGACATATCGGGCAAAGGGATACAGAATCCTATCCTATCCGTTTTCTCAATTCGACAGGTTTGCTATAGGCACCGACCGGACAACATCCTAAACAACCATCAGAAAACAGGTAACACGAGTCGTGGTAACAAAACAGCACATTTTAGTGCTAATTGGGTTCAAGGTGAACTGCCACTGCTACCTACCTACCCTAACATCTTGCGACGCATATGAGAAGATTCAATGTGAAGACATGATGAGAGAACGTCGCGTCGGTTGACTGGTGTTGCATTATCACGGATAGTAGAAGATCTTTGCTACGAGTTCGACATTGATTTAGAATGGTGCGTAGGGATTGGCATAGACAACTATTCTCTGATGACTTCTGACACAAAGGGTGCAGTCAATGAACTCTGCAAAAAAGCTACTCATGCCAAACGTTGTCCATACAACAACTATGCTTTAAACAACTCCTTATTGGCAATGTCTTCAAAAGTAAAGTTTTGTCGGAAGCATCAGCGACTATGAAAAAATGTTTAGCTTTTGTCAATGCTTCAGCAAAAGAAGACAACGTCTTCGTGGAAGAGCCAGGAGGAACATGGATATTATGCTTTTTACCGATTTTTTTTTATTGAGACTATTCATAACATTCATTGCTATATATATAAATGGAAGTTGTATGTACCTATATCTGTATTAAAAAATATTTTTTATTGGTTGGCCGACCACGGCCAACGTTACCATACCCAAACAGAATTCCTGGATTCGCCCCTGTGCAGCAATAATAAAAGACTATAGCTGTTCACGAGCACTGCTTTCTTAAATATATGTCAACATAATCGACAAGTTAATGCCTACATATACCTATGTAAATTGTGCGAAAACATCATGTCAACGCCAGGGGCACCATTTTCAAAACTCTATTTAGATGCATACGCCGACTAGTTTAATATAATAATTTGTAGAGCTCTCACTGGACCAAAATGATGATTGTATCTACGACTTTTAACTGCTCTAGATATACGATTAATAACGATAGACTTTCAACTGACAGCATATCAGAGATAACGTGCAAACTAATTGACGTGTAACAAATAATAGAAATGTAAAAGTTGTGCCACGAGTTGTCTAATTCGTGTAATTAGGTCACCAATACCCAGGGGAATTAGATTGTATCAAACTCTCCGGAGGCACTTAGCACTTCGACCGCTTTTATTTCCATATATAATTTCTATAAATTGCTCCAGTTGTTCGGCTAAGCATGAATATGTACCCACTTTATTGATAAATTTGGCTAGCCCCATGCGACACACAGATCTCTGACCTAATTGCGTTTTTAGGTAGGTACATATATCCCGCAAAGAAACTGTTGGAGATGCCTCAACTCTATCCACATCATCGCCTCCTAACCAATTACCTACACCAAATCATATACCTACCGCATTAATCAAATGAAAAATCCAACTGTTGATTACACAAATGTAAACAGCAAGCGTAATGTCCTTCAAAGGATGTAATTTGCGGAGATTAGCTTTTTCCGTAATTCATCATCCGGTCGTATCCCGGAGCGGTAAATTAACTCCCACATCAACGTCGGTCGTCTACTATAAATGACAGAAGGACATTCTGTAAATGAGCCCATATCCTTGGGATAGGCATCCGTAGCCGTACCCCACTGCAATGTAATTGTGGACAGTGAAAATATATATTCGAAGCGACTCGGGCTAGGGTTCTCTAATTGAATTCCATTAAAACCTGATGACAAACTGTCAGCTAAAGATATATATACGAAAGTAGTTAAGGCTGCATGAGTTGCAAGTCCATGAGTTATCGTTTCGTTTTTCTTTTTCCTTTTGTCTGTTTCTATTAATTTGGTCCTATCACGGGTCCAAGCAACAAAAAAAAAGGCCAAAAGCCCTAAAGTAAGGATAAATCACAGCGTTGTCAGTTCCAGTTTTAGGACATAATAATCAGTCGCCATTTTTAGCGATGACATAAGCCCATCCCAGCGGGAACTGCCATACCTAACAAAAAGCCACAAAGTCATTCACAATGATAAACACAATTACCACAAGGCGAACTGTGTCGTCGTCATCATCATCGTCTGTGAAATAAGGACTCGGCACAAAATATTAAAATCCATTTCCACATACTAACGGGCAAAAAGGGATCAAAATTAATGTCTCAGGAGGATGTTTTGCAGCCGTAATCCACAGACTAGTTCTCGTATTTCTGTGTATAATAACTATATGAATGTGTATGTTGTGTACTCACCACGCCGTCGCCAATGTGATGAATGGTGCAGGGTATATGTGCTGTGGCACCAATTTGCGTTGTCACCACGGTTGAGTTCTGGGTGCCAAAGTACATTGGGGACTTGAAAATGTCATCCCCGCTGCCGCCATCAACAATGACCGACGTCCCTCCACTGTTATTTATTGTGTCCTCTGTATTTGTGTCGATTATGTGATTGCCGCTGATGCTGCTGTGTTGGTGTAACCGGGCATTGGCATTATTTATTACGATCCCCGCTGTCTCCTTTGTTAATTGGTGATTTTTGGCTACGATATTACTCGATGACGCAATATCTGTTGCTAAATGTGATGACATAATTAAATTTTGATTTATATCCCTATTCAGTTCATTTGTATTATCCTTGTTAACGTATGGTGTTAATCCTGAAAATATACAAACAAAAAAATATGAAAAAAAATTAGTCACAGGTCATGGAGATTATTAAACATAATTTTATTTTTATTCCATTATCCTGGGGGAGTTTGTGTTATATTAATGAGGACGATAAGTAAATTGAATTGGGTTATGACTACGAGTGAAACGGTCAATGATCCTGTGGCGGGATTAATTGTTATTTTTAGAAGTATGGGATGTTAATGACACATAATAGGGAATAATTACTCGGTCTATGAAGTAAATAAAGTTGATGTATATTAAGTTCAGTAGCTAAAGGACTTGAATATAAATTAAGTAAGTTTAAATTCTGGGTTGATCAGCATGCTTTTCCACATTAAAGTGACTCAATTTAGTAAGGCACGACATTTGGTGCATTGTTTAAATCAATTTTAGTGCTCGACTGGATCGCACGGAACTATCAAGTTAGTCTTCAGCGGGGCGACCTATTCTTTTATGTTCATTACATCAACCACGCTTTGTCACAGAAACTTCTTCGGGCCAAGCTTTAATTGTGCTGCCTTTTTCTAGACCCACCCAAGGACCACAGCGATTTATCGTAATAACTTCTTGGCGTCATGCTTGTAGCTGGGTCGCTCTGCCTCCCTGACTCGGTTTGTTGTAACCACGCTTTGTCGTAATGTCGTCTCCAGGGTCACGCTTATAATTGGGTCGCCTTCTGCCCACATAGCTCCAGGAACCATGCATTGTCGTAGGTACGTAATGCTGTGTCGTGGTCGAGCTTATAGTTGGGTCACCTAGGTATACCCAAGAGATAGGCTTTTAAATAAGATACTTTTTTTATATAATTAACACGCGCTAAAGAGGTTATGACTACTCCTATAGTGCAATGTGATTTACACAGCGCGGCCATTAAGGAAATTGGGATAGAGAAGATAGGAGATTCCGATATACATTGGTTTTAAATGTCTATAAATTGTACTGAGGAGGAAAGACAGTCATGGGCAAGGCATTCCACATTCCTGATGTACGGCTTATGAAAGAGTCTCTATATATTTCATAGTATACCCGAAGATAGGTTCAATGGTAAACTGATGGGTATTCATAGGAAGGCGAGTATTGTGGTTGAATTGCTGAAGGGGCGGAACTGCTCATTGGAGCACTGTTTGTTAAAAAAAAACATCTTGAAGTAGGGCAATACTCTGCTATAAGGATCCATGCTCGCCTAAATGGCCAACCGCTCTGCTTACCGTCCAGTGCTAGAGGTATTTGGAACATGGGAGTGATCTTGGATCCCTAGCTTAACTGGAAACTTAATATCGAACAAAGGGTAAAGAAAGCAAGTAGGTAGGTACATATAGATTTCTATTCTGCAACAGAACATTTGGCAGGAGATGGGGCCTGCAACCAAAACTAACGCTTTGGATGTACACAGCCGTGGTATGACCAATCCTCACCTATGGGTCAATAGTTTGGTAGCCGACTCTTGGAAAAGCCTACAGCATAACTAAACTCAACAAAGTCCAAATGTAACAATCTGCTTTCTCTATCAAGAGAACTAGTACACCACCCTCAAGTGTGTTTCAGGCGGAAATACTTGCCATACGCGAGGCTTGCCGCCAAATCAAACCACACACAAACATAATTCAGAGGCAAAAGATAGACATATTCATCCACAGTCAAGCTGTCATCAAGGCTATCGCCTCGGTGTATAGGACCTCTAAATTATTATTAATTGTTATTAAAATGTCGAGACAGGCTGGCCCCGCTTGATCGGCACCTACAATGTTACTGTGATTTGAGTTCCAGGTCATAGCAACGTTTATGGCAACGAACAAGCCGACGAGCTGGCCAGACAAGGTTCAGATTTCCAAAAATCTCCTCAGAATTTTTATCGAAGGCTAACCATGGATGGAGGGAACTATTGAACTGTAACATATTATCTAGAAGAATGTGAGAAAAAAAACCTACCTTCTAAATAAAACTCAACAAGATATCTCCAGAATAAAATCAATTCCCACAGACCACTGGCCGATAGGGACCATGCGGTCAGATTAGGGATCCCTCATCCCGCATAATATTCACTGTTGCAGTTGCAAGGACGCAGCCGTAAAAGAGACTCTTACTCACTACCTATATGCGCACGTCCGGCACTTGAAAGGATCAGACAGCGATCTCTGGGAAAACCATTCTTCGACTCCCTTGAGGAGTTTTCGAAACGTTTTACAGACATCCTGGAGTATTATTGTCCTAATAAATCTTATTCATTCAGCAGTTCGGACTCTGCATAAAATTATAGATTTTTGCTTCGATTTGATTAAAAAACAAAAACAAAATAAAAGCGAAAGATTTAGAGAATCTAATCATATATGGACCTGTTTTAATGTACTTCTGTTTACATTTGGATCCGTCAACTCAGGATGAGTAAAAAAGTCCCCGAAAATTAAAAAATGTGGCGTTGCCAACTAGAATCCACAGTTTAGCTTGTCAAAAAGCATCTCTCAAAAGAACTAGTTTCCAAATTTTCAAGCAGACTTGTCAGATAGTTTTGTTTTTGCAGCCAATGGATAAAATCAATGTTCGTGTGCTCATTATTCCGAATTTTTTACGCGCAGCAAGAGACCATCACTCAAACAAAGTAAAAGCTTGAAAATTATTACTAAGGGCTCTTCAACACCGATTGGTGGAACCATCCACCACTTGTTAACTCAATTTATGGGCGGTCACTTAGAAGAAGTGACGCCTGACGCCTGACGCCGAACGTTCTCGTTGCCCACAGTAGGTACGAGTATGATTTTGAACAATCGGCGAGTAACGAACTTGAGACTGCATTTTTATCGCATGGATCAGTAAGTTCAGTACAGTTAAAAAAAAAAACATTTTGATATTAAAAAACTACTCGGCAGATGGGTGCCGCGATTGACATCAAACTCAATCGTTTTACAACTAAGGGTTTTACGATGTTCAAACACAATTCGGAGGAGCTTGTAAAGCCTTTTCGTAAACGTAGATGAAACATGGATTCATCATAATATACCAGAACCGTCGTGGACTCCTCCTGATGAATCGAAGTTGGATAAGAATAATGCAGATCTTTCGACCAACTATAGATCATGGCGACAGTTTTTTTTAGTTTGAAAGGGTAATCCGATCTCCGGCGTCTTCCATGAATCAAACAGCAGATGTTGAGGAAGTCGAAAAATCGTCTTAGGTACATATTTGGAGGGCATACAAAATTGGAGAAATATTTGATGAAGTCTTTCGAGCTAAACGGAAAATAAGTTGAAAAATAAAACGAGTTTTGCCGAAAATAATGTTACTTATTAAAATTCGTCTATAAAAATTAGATTTTTCTGAGTGTTTTATTGCTGGCTTTATTTAACTTCTAAATTGATAATAAAGCTTCGAATAGATAATAAAGCTTCACTTCATTCAGCTCACTTGATTCAGGATCTACTTTTGTAGCAAACCTGGGGCAATTTTCGAATTCCAGAAACATTTTTTAATAATGTTTCGCAATGTGCGTTCTGTAGGTACCTAAGTTATTCCAATAATTCACACACATGTATATTACATGATAACAGAAAAAAAAGGAAAGAGCCATTAATCGGAACTTCACAATAGTTGCATTGTGATCCTTTGCCTTTCTCCGCCTGACGGACTACGAGTGCAATACACGGAATGACTGATTGCGTCCCATCGGATATTTATGCCATTTCATGTTTTTTTTAATTTGTCATGATTCAACTTTTCCCTCTATGTATCCTTTTATTCCACATACCAACCAGATATATGTCATCACCCATTTGCAAATGAGAACTGATCCAAAAGGGGAAGTACAAAACGTCGCACTTAATTATCATTGGTCTTGAAAAAAAAAAATACAAGCACGGATGCGAAAAGCGGATACAGAAATGAGGCAGACTTTTAAAACAATATCACAACATCGCTTCCGGACATTTGCATTCACTATATGGAAATGTCCGAGTATTGTTCAAGTGAATTCCGATTAATCATTCCACATCATTATTTCGTCCCCTATCAACATCCCCAGAGTTGTTGTTGCACTTTGCGTCGTCGTAATCATCGACAGAAGCGACCAGCAAAAAGCCAACTCTGACCATTGAAGCCACACAAAAGGACAAACAAAAATAAACCGTAGCAATCTGTAATGGCTATCTATATGCAAAATCAGCAAAATACAAGGAATTCCATCAGTCAACAAATATACTGCCGTCACGGTCACCGCAAAATAATCCTTTCTGGTTCATAATATGTACCTCTATACTTTGCAGAATTACCCACCAACCGCAGTGTATCAAGAAAGGAAGTCGGTTTAAAAACAACCAACAACATTAGTCCATGGTGATCTGCAGAATACCCCCAACTTACTTGTATATGAATATGAATAGTAAGGACGAATCAGTCGCAACCACACGACTCTGTCGAATTTGATTTGCTTAAACTCACAACAGGACACACTTCTCCCAACCCTTCTCGCAGGTCAATAGTCAGCCACCATGCATATGATTCATTTTTATTGAATGTGAACACATGAACGCCATAACCAATATTTGGAAACCAATGATGTGAACATAATTTATACAGTTTATTTTTATGTATTCATGTACCTATCCCTGTTGTTCCGGTTGTGTTATGTTTTTTTTTTTTTTTTCGTTAAGCCTCGTGTGTGTGTATTTGTTTTATGGGGCACGCATTGTTTAACACTTTGTGTAGTCAAGTTAGTTGTTTTTTTGTTGCAGGACCTTTTAGCCATAAAACACTGCGCAGCAATAAAAGCGTCCCGACTATTCGTTACCATCGAGACCTTTTAACAGCATCCAGCCGCTAAGTCGAAGGCGGTCAACCAGATATTTATGATAGTGACACGGGCCACTAAAAGTGACGAAGTTTTCGTCTTAATTGAGAGAGTCTCGGTTAATGATTCTTTTTAGTGGGGATTACATTAAATGGTCGGTTATTCATGAGACCGATATGTACCTATGCTAGTTCGAGTGGGCGATTAAGTAATAAAACTTATTCATTATTACGTCATCACGTATAAGAGTGTAATTGAGATTCATTGGTCATCATCTATGTACTAGTAAAGTTTACTTTTATTTGACGGTTTGACGTGTGTAAACACAAAAGCTGATGACACAGTATCTAAATTGGGCATAAATATTATTTGTTTTGCCAAACTTACCAGCAAGCAGTCGTCATTGGGAAGGAGCTTGATTTAGGAACTTGTTTGTGGCATAAAAATGGGTTAGTTAGGTACACAGTATTTGTATTTAATGTATTCGAGAGAGGAATGACAGACATTCGTTCCACAACTTACGGAACACTCGGTAGATGCAATGGTAAACTGTTCACCAGACGGTGATTTTTTCAAAGTTTTCTATAATAGTTAAGCACGTAATTTTCTTAATTAGTTCTGTGCGACAATAATATCAATTAAGGCTTAAAAAATGATATCCATGTGCTGCAACTATTTTTTTTTAAGAGTTTGAATTAGATATACTTAATACTTACAAGATAAGGGAGGGGATAGGGCACCTCGTATTACCAATGCCCCAATATACAGGCAAAGTAAAGTAATGAAAAAGGCATAAAAAATGTTTGCTCTGCCAGAAAAGACTCAACAGCTTGTATAGTTGCTGTTAAATCTCATATTCTTGGGTCTTTCTTATGTAGATTTTCCTGAAAAGGCTTTATTAATCGAATGAATTGCCAAAGAAACAGCGCCTAGTTCTTCGCTTGATTTCTGATTTTATGTCATTTTCATAATTTATATAGCTGGGCCGATAAAAATCCTATAACTACCTCAAAGTTATAGCTATCTAGTTGGACGAATTGTCAATATATGTAGTGTAGGTAGTATGTCTATTCTTGTTAAGAGCATGTATAAACCTGGTATTGCGATTGCCCTATGTCACGACTAAAATCCACCTTTGTCGAGAATGCCTTAACTCCTCTCTGGGACATAGCTCAATAAGCAAAGTGGTTAGGTTAGGTTAGGTTGACGGGTTGGTAGAGTAGGGTGAACCCTACTGAGTGTTCTTAGCGTGTTAGCGAGTGTTCTTAGCGAGCTTCCTGGCATGTCGCTTATGGTCGGTAGAAACTTTCCTTTTGCAAGCAAGATAACATCGTCTGCATATGCAGTTACCTTGACCCCCATATTGCTAAATTTCACTAGTATCTCATTAATGACAAGAACCCAGGGGCAGATGACCCCTCCTTGTGGGGTGCCTCTCGAGGCAGTTACTCTAAGGTTAGTGTCACCTAATTTCGCATTGATATTCCTTTCGCTAAGTAAATTTACAATCACGTTAGTGAGGGATTGATCAACATTTGAATTCTGTAGTGCTCTCTTCACTGCACACGTTTTGACATTATTTAAGGCGCCTTCGATGTCTAGGAACGCAGCTAGTGTATATTGTTTGTCTTTTAATGACTTCTCTATAGTGCTAACGACCTCATGCAATGCGGTTTCCACCCCTTTGCCTTTGATATAGGCATGTTGAGCGGAGGAGATCGCATTGTCATCTAGTTGACTGCGTATAAAGACGTTCATTAGTTTTTCAAAGGTTTTTTAAGACGAATGATGTCAGGCTTATTGGCCTAAAATCTTTGGCAGTGGAGTGGCTGGTTCCATGGACACTTTCCATTCCCGCACATTAAGAGTTTGTGAGTTGCTATAGAGAGTTATATCTAAGACCTCACGCCTATTCCTTGTTATAAAGGTTGGTTCGTCGCCAACGTTGGCTACTAATAAGTTATTTCTTATAATGAATTCTAAAAGGGACTCACTTCGGTCATTGATGTCGGTACTTCCCCAGACTGTATGATGGGAGTTGGCATCGCAGCCTAGGATTAAGTCCCATTTTTTGCGCTCTGCAGCTCGTATCCTTTTCCTGCCCTTTCCCATTTAACAGCAGTTTGGTCGGTATCGCTGAGGCTAGGTAAAAGAAAAAGTTTAATCTGTTTTCTGGCGACAATACATGTTCGAGAGTTACCATTGTCAGATGTTTTGTTATAGATCAGTAAGTCTTTGGAGCAAAGCAAAGGGGTTACTAGAGGCAATGCTCACGGATTATGCAGTTTTCTGCGTTTTTTTCATAGATGATAATACTTTAAGAACTCCAATAGCTACGCAGGTGATTTTGGGGATTTTAGTTTATTCAAAATTCATAAATAGGTACATCCATTCTACTTTATAAAATGCAACGTCCGTCTGTTCTTCCCTCCATAACTCGAGAACCATTCGTCCGATTTTTATGATTTTTTTTCTGATTTATAGATGTGTGACCAAATTAGGCCGTAGAGTAGGTGAGAATTCTAGAGGATTAAAGGGGTCGCGGGGAGTAAGGGGGATCTCACGAACCGTTAGCCGTATAAACTTGAAAGTTTGTACGTTAAAAGATAAGTCAAAATTATTACAAGCCTCATTCATCGTTTTTCAAAATTCGTAATTGCGACCTTATTCGCTTTACCATTAAATTCATCTCTATATATATAAAACAAAGTGGAAAAAGCTGTTTCCCTCCGTCGCGTCGCCCGTAATTTTCAACCGATTTTGTTGATTTTTTTTTAATGTAGGTAATTACGGAGATTGGGTGATAGGCTAAACAAATTCAAAATAGGACAAAGGGGCGTGGCACCGCCCATACAACAAAAACATTCAAAATCGTACATCTCGAAAACCACAGAATCGATTGAGCTCAAACTTGCAGAAGAGCTTAGTTATTGTCCCTGAAGTGGTCCTGTGAAGTCTGGTCAAAATCGGACAAAGGGGAGTGGCACCGTTCATAAAAAACATTCAAAGTCGTATAACTCGAAAACCACCAAATTGATTGAGCTCAAACTTACACGAAATCTTGCGTATTAGCCGTGGAGTACTCTTGTGAAGATTGGTCGAAATTGGACAAAGGGGCGTGGCACCTCCAATACAAAAAAAATTGAAACATTGTCGCCCGTAAATAAATAAAACAAAATAAAAATAAAAAAAAAATAAAAAAGTAAAAAAAGGCCTGGCGAAGATGGCGAAGCTCTCGAAGAGAGGTTTCTGGTGCTGACTGAGGCAGTCAAAACGTATGTATATTTATATTTCTTACATCTTTTCATCTCCTACTCATTCTTCGGGTCAAGGTGGAGGGAGTAGTAGCTAGGTATGTACAATGTACAACATGCACAATCGTACTTAAATATATTTTAGATCTGCAGCTATGGAAAGTGTAACGATATGATCGCGTACGCGTATTATAAATAATCAAATCATACCTAGGACGAGTTTTCATTTGTATTATACAAAATATTGCGTCCATTGAATTAGGACCTTACAATTTTGCATACTGGTTAATAATATCTAATGAAGGGAATTTAATTAGTTGTCGATGAATATTCGACTTTGTTTTATTTATTTTACCACATTGTCAAACAGTAAAAGAACTAAGAACAATATTCCCTTTCCGTTCGATGGCAAGGATATTTTCCCCTTTCATAGAATTCTATGGGGGATAAAAAAATAGACACGTGCAGCTGAGCACGATCAGCATGATTCCTCACTTCTTCAGTCAGTGGTGAATCAACCCTGAATCACAAACTATTGTTACTGGTCGACCGTCGCGACGCGTCGATTGAAAAATCCTAGGCCCATGGTATATCATGGAAAATCATTGCCGCCATTAATTTTGACATTTACACGTATTCACAGACAGGGTAATTTTTTCCGGGGGGAATCGGGTAGGTGTACGGGAAGTCGGCGGTCTATTCTTACTGGTTTGTAAAGAACTAGACCTCCGACTTCCCGCGCACCTACCCGATTCACCACGGAAAAAATTACCCTGTCTGTGAATACGTGTAAATGTCAAAATTAATGGCGGCAATAATTTTCCATGCTATACCATGGGCCTAAATTTTTGAAGTATGCGTGCGTTAATGGCGTTCCTTTGGTTTTGTACGGCACAAATACATGAAAAATCCTGGGCCCGCTGGCAGCTTGTACGCAAAGTCCGTTATGTGGGAGGAGTCGACGGTATATTGTTACTGGTTTGTGCCCTTGAATTGTGATGTGATCGTGATGTGTTTTTTTTTTTTAATCAGTAAAAGGGTGGAGTCTGAGCCAATATGTTGTTTCGTCTGTGGATGAGGGCGAATTATTCATTGAAGCAGAGGTCCTGGCAGTTTTTTTTTTTTTTTTTTTTTTTTTTTAATATGTACTTCTCCCGGGAAAGGCAAACCTATAACGCTTCATCAGCGCCCCGAGATGCTTGCAGATGTATGTTAGTTCTGCACTTAGTAGCAGCACAGTAGTTACTGTGACAACAGTAGCCCGTGAGTCTGTGGTAATGGCAATACCACCTGTAGATATTACCTTCCTTATCGACAGCTAGGCAACAATAAAAGCAATAACTGCACCAGAAATAAAATCGAAGGGTCTTGGTACACAGCACAAGGTATCCCTCTGCGGGTATGAAGGCTTTCCAGGCAATGAGATAGCAGACGAATTAGCAAGACAAAGTTCGACAGCTGTTTCAGAACAAGCTGATCCCTCTGTGAACATCTCGCCTTGCACACTCAAGTTTGAAGCAAGGAGAAAGGCCACAAGAGAGACGAACGCTATATGGCCTTAGATACTTGAAATACCACAAGAATGCTTTGGCCGTCCTTAAACGAAACCAAAACACAGAATATAATGCGGGAGGATAAAAAATCCCTGTCCACCCTCGTAGGTATCATAACGGAGTAAAACAATAACACTCTGCGGTACCATATGAAAAATGGGTTTAACGGAAGAAGAACTCTGTAGAGGCTGCAGTTATGAGTGAGTTCTTGAGGATACAACCCACTTCCTTTGTCACTGCCCAGGTATCTAAATGAGCAGGTATATAAATTCCTAGGGAGACACTTCTTCAATGACCTATAGGCGAGCTTTCCAGTACATCAATAGACAAGATAAGTAACACAGTAAGTAATTTAAATACAAGGTTATAATGGGTAAGGGACAACATCTTTCCCCCATGTGCATCACAATGGGTCAGTATTGACCTGAGTGTTGCACGACATAGGATTGTACACCGCAGTAATAATTGTTAAGGAAGATAATATATCTTTACACCAAAAAGGAAAGCAAGTCACTTAAAAAAATATTGAAATTCCTGACAAAGAAAACATTTCCATTCGGGTAATTAAATTACTAATGGACAGGGGGATTATGGTCAGAAATAATTACAACCTCTTCAAAAATCTTCATATCTATCCCACTGGAATACATCTATCGCATTATTGAAATTGAATTCCCTTCAGAATATTTTTCGTCATTTTTGTCATATCATCGCATTTTTTAATTTTGAAAACTGTGTTTATACGGTATCAAATAAAAGTCCTTTGACATGCTGCGAAAGGATCATAAGTTACATGACCTTATTATAATACCAAACGAATGATTTATTATACCGCCCTTACATCTTGATTCCTGTGTACTATACGAACACATCACTCTTGACACAGACCCACCTACGAGTTGTGGAGTTAAGTCTTTTTTTTAAATCCCCTCATATCACTATAGCATCAACAGTATTTTTCGATGTGCCCAGGCCCACGTCCTTTTTGGCATTTATTACTGTAGAGTATAGACAGGAAAAAGAAATACTTCTGACAATATTGATCCAACACAAACCAAAGAACATAACGGCGAATAAGAAAAAAAAAATGCTATCCATCGAAGAGTAACGACAATAATAAAATATCCTTCTTTTGTGTATCATAGGATTGCGGCTTTCATCGCACCTTCCAGTCTTATACTTGCAGTTGATTGTGTGGCAACAGTTGTTGTGTGGTTTCTGACGGTGTTGTGTCAATCCACCAGGCCTGATTTAATAATGGAGGCATGAAAAGGAACGTTAAAGAAAATGAAGCTTTTATCCAAAGAATTGCTATAGAAATATTTATGACTATCGGAGGAGCAACTGTAACAAAAGAACAATCCATGCAATAATATTATTGCGAGTCCATCAAAGAGATTAAATTTATTTTCACATAAATTTCAGTAAATTTTTTGAATTCAGTAGGTATTCAGTCTGTCGCATTTTATTGTCGGAAAATTAGGTCTGAAAACGTTTTCCATGGCAGTCGATTACACTATATATCTCTCTCTGGATATATAATACATACACACAGCAGAAACCAATCAACAAAATAACGAGTGCTTACGAATCTTAATAAGTAGACGCGTAATTACAAGGCATAAAAATGCTGGCTCATAAAATTTAGCACAAACATTCAACTAAAAGGTATCTACTATTTGAATTAGGCTCGCAATCAAATCAGTTTTGTGTGCGGGACTTATTGGATACCTACACATAGATTTTCCTGCAAAGGAAATGTCTTTGGCAAAGGAAGTACACTGGCGATCACTAGGATAAGGCCATACATTTAGCAATTGATTTTCACTCTTTTTATACCTGTTGGAAATTTTGTACCTACCCGAAAACTTTTACTACCACTGAATAGGTACATATTTTCCCAACAGTAAGTAATAAAATTCAAGGGATAATAAAAAACTATGGCTGGAATTTCCCAAGATCAAACAATGAACTACCAAAAAAACTATAAACAGATGCCCCACTAGAATGAGGCCACATGGAAAATCTTCGAAAGAAAACAAAAAATTTAATATGAGTACCTAAGCACGCCATTTTTCGATATGGATTGGAACAGAGTCAGAAAGTTTTTTCAAATAATTAAGAGAAATTTGGGCTTCGATTAAAGTGTCCTTGTCTTCAAATTGTCTGCCGCCGTCAAGGTTAAACTTTTTTTCATCCGAAAAGACCACGCGTTTTTATTCATTGCTCCAAGCGACATGTTCTCTTGCAAAATTCTTTCGATGCTCCATGTATTCTTGCCTCAAAACAGGTTTCTTTTTAAGTTTTCTTTTCTGTATAGTACCACTTTTTCGTATTAACCTTCGGACCGTTGCTATGCTGGCTGATACTCCACTGTTTGCCCTTATTTTAGTCGCTGGTAAAGTAAAATTTGAGGCCAGCGGTAGAATTAACCGCATTTCTCGCAAAGGTGTTGTTTCTGCCGTGCGTCCTTTTTGATTTTTCCCTACTGTTGTGGATTCGCAAGATAACTTTTTACAACACAGTCTTACTTCCATTTAGCCTTCTTGCAATTTCTCAAACTGAAGGTCCTACATAACTCCTTGAAAGTATCTATTTTTCCTCTTTCTCTGTCGCTGAATAAAACAGTTTTTTTCAATGCTTTTTTAAATATTCTTAACAAAACTTTGAAAAAAATCGCTGATGTGCACTCCTGCAACGAAATATTCGCAATGGCCTCATACTAGTGCCGCATCTTATTATACGCTTTTCGGGTAGTTCATTGATTGATCTTGGGAAATTCCAGTCGTTTTTTATTTACCGTTTAATTTTATGATTTACTTTTGGGAAATAATGTACCTCTTCAGAGGTTTCCAAAAGTTTCCGGGTACAAAATTGCCAACAGGTATAAAGAGTGAAAATCCATTGCAAAATGTATGGCCTTATCCTAGTGATCACCAGTGTATGTTGTTATCCGAATTTTCTGTATCGTTCATATCCTTGTTCTGCCGTTGTGGTGTTCAAAAGATCCTTACAGAAGGAGGCGATAAAGATTCAACGAATCTTAATGGGATTTTACCGTACAAGCACATCCGGTGCGCGTATTTTGGCTGAATGTGTAAATGGCTACATCTTTGTGTGTAGAAAGGACTTTTGAAAATGTATTACAAAATTTAATGCACCCTTATGCGGGAAATACCTTTTTACATTTTTTTTATTTGAAAATTCGTTTTAACAGCAAGCGTAGTGGAGTGATAAAGACGAAGGTCAGCGACACGTAGTGTGTTTCAATTTATAAATCTTTTTGATGTTGTATCTAAGCCGGATGGCAGAGCCACTTTCGCTATTGGCTGTATATTTTTCTCTTTAGCATTAGGTATGTTAATTTATTAGAAAATCATTAAGCGCAGTGTACCTTTCAAGGATAATTATGAAAGCGAACGGAAATTAATGAGCATGGAGAATGAAGATTGAATTTCAAAATCAAGGATGCAGTAAACCAGCTTTCGAGAGGATTAATTTAAAAGAAAATCGTACAACTCATTTAAAATATGTATGGCTGAAGTACCTAAAGGAAATAATTGTGTTACCACCGGGAATTTTTTTATACTTAAATATAATATTAAGCTTCTTTTATAGCTTATGGTTTCATACAGTATGTCTGACTGATTAGCGGTAGGTTGTAGGTAATCAACGGCTAGCCCAAACGTTAAGAGCTAGAAAGTTGACATTTTGAAATAAATTTTCTTTTACGGCCAAAGTGAGCACTTGCGGGAAAATCAAACTAAAAAATGAGGGATCAAAGTTTGTAGGCATGGATAAATTCTTATATTTCATCCAATTGATTTCAAACTCGGTTTGAGTATGTACCCCATACCTATAATAAGGAATAGAGAAAACTGGTTTCTAAGATATTGCAAATTTTTCTTCGGGCCAGAATTATTATAGCGACCGGAAAAGGGGGATTCAGTTTGTATGAGCAACTTTTTGTTCATCCTTTCGAGCGCATTGCAAGCACACTTAGTCAGCTACTTCTCTAACGGGGGCAAAGCTTCGGATAAAAGCATATGTCCATAAGGTATTATGGCAAATTTATGAACGCCAAATGTACATTTTAGGCTCATCACTCATCAGTCGATTAGGCAATAACTTTGTAGCAATGATCTCTACCAAAGAACTTGAGGTAAAGTGGATACATGGATACAGGCGGTAGACACCCTAGGCCTAGCTTCTCGCAACCATTCGTTTGAGTGAGTTTCTATTTTTGGGACGAATAGAAGGGACCTACAATTTTATGCCAAGTCCGAACGGCTGAATTGAGAAGCTTTTTCGGGACAGTTATACTCTGAGATGTTTGTCAGACGTTCGTTATTGACCCTGGATTTGTCCTGTGAAAAACGGACAAAGAGGCGTGGCACCGACCATACACAAAAAAAAAACATCCAAAATTGTATACCTGATACAAAAAACATATTCTATGGGGTGAAACTCGATGACGTTTTATCTCGATGACGGCTGGGCCGATTTTCATTATTCTTTTTATGTTTTGTTCGTATTGCTGTATTTCAGGTTTAGGCAGAAAGAAAATTCCATTAAATCGATTTATTCTCATTTCTGGCATTTTACGAAAGAACATTACTACCATTACTACCTAAGCAATACAATTTCTGTGCAAGGGCAAAGCCAGGCGGGTACAGCTTACTTACTTACTTAGATGGCGCTACAGTCCGGGGTGGACCTGGGCCTCAACCAACACGCCTCTTCAGTTAGCACAATATTTGGCTAACTGCCTCCAGTTGCGCACTCCAAGTTGGTTGAGGTCCCCTTCCACTTGTGCGCGCCACCTAAGGCGAGGCCTTGCTCTACTGCGTTGTCCCTAAGGGTTGGAATCGAAGACTCTTCGGGCCGTAGCGTTGACAGACAGAATTTTGTAAGCGATGTTAAGGAGACTAATGCCTCTATAGTTGGCGCAGTTTAGAGGGTCTCCTTTCTTATGGATCGGGCAAACAATGCTGAGGCTCCATTCATCAGGCATACTTTCCTCTGACCAAATTTTAGGAACGAGTTGGTATATGCTCTCTACCAAGTCATCCCCCGCTGCCTTAAAAAGCTCGGCCGATAAACCGTCCGGTCCTGCAGCTTTGTTGGACTTCAGCTTGGATATTGCTATCCTTACCTCATTTTGATCAGGTGGACGGAATTTGTGTCGTCTTCGCCGTTTAACAGTCTACAGAAATGGTTTTTCCATGTCCTCAGCACCGACTGTGACTCTACTACAAGGTTTCCTTTTTCGTCTCTACAGGTCTCTGTTCGGGTCTTGTTCCCGTGACACGTTCTTTTTACCTTTTGGTAAAATTTCCGAACATTGTTCCTGAAGTAGCACCTCTCTATTTCCTCGATCGCGCGCTTCTCATGCTCTTTCTTTTTCCTCCGGAGAAGCCGGTGTTCTTCCCTCCTTTTTTGCTCGTAGAGCTCACGAGGGTTTCGCGGTGGTGGTCGGGTGAAACCTAGCACATCAGTTGCGGCTTTTCTGATGGCTTCTTGGCATCGATGCCACTGGTCTTCAGCACTTGATGCTGGCTGCACAGGACTTCTCGAGAGGTTGAGGGAGACACGATCGGCAAAAGTTCTGGCGGTTTGTTGCGTTTGTAGCCGTTCAACGTTGAATCTCCTCACAGTATTTCCTCGTTGTTGTGGTGTCTGGGATATCCGCATACGTACCTTGGCTACAACAAAGGTAGTAATCCGAGTCTATGTTGGCCGCTCGAAAAGTTCGGACATCTAGAATACTGGAGGAGTGCTTTGCGTCGATCGCAACATGGTCAATTTGATTGACCGTTTGATGGTCTGGTGACCGCCATGTTCCTTTGTGAATGTTGAGTTGTGGAAACCGTGTGCTTGCTATAGTAGCATTACGTCCCGCAGCAAAGTCAATTAGCCTAAGTCCGTTTCCAGACGTGGTGTCGTGTAGGCTGTGCTTTCCGATTGTGCTACCAAAGAGGTCCTCCTTTCCTATTTTGGCGTTAAAATCACCTAAGACGATTTTAACGTCGTATTTAGGACATTGCTCATATGTTTTGTCGAGGAGCTCATAGAAACATTCTTTGGTAGCATCGTCTTTATCTTCTGCGGGGGCGTGAGCGCATATCAGGCTGATGTTGGCGAATTTAGCCTTGATGCGGATAGTTGTAAGGCGCTCACTAACGTGTCGAAAGCTCAAGACTTCTTGCCTAAGTCTGCCGCTTACAACGAATCCGTATCCAAATAGACGCTGCTTTTGCTCTCTGTAGCAATCACCGTAGTAGATGTCACAGGTTTATATCCTTCTTTTGCCTGGCCCTTCCCACCGCACCTCCTGAATGGCGGTGATATCTGCCTTGTAACAGTTCGGTTGCATGCGGTCTGTTCAGGGTTCGAACATTCCACGTGCAGATCCGAACGTCATTGTCCTTTTTTCGTTTTGCAGGGTCGTCAACAGTGAATCCAGCCGTATCCGAGGCTCTTGGTTGCTTCGTACAGAGTATATCCATTAATGAGTAGGGACACTCTCTCTACATATGCATTTCATACTACCACAAAGCAAAACGCAGAAAAAATAGTGCAGTAAGTGGAAGCAGGTCGAAAGAATACTTTTTACCTGAATACGACGAATGCCTGAGAAGAAAAGGGTAAACAACACACTTTACCTGTACCACATACGGCTTGCTGCGTACGACGAACGATTGTGGGTTTTTTCATAAAGCATTTTTAAGGGCGGTAAACTCGATTTCGATGTGTGTACCTTTTCACTTTTATGCAGTGTGACCTGATTTGCTTTTTGGAAAATGATTTTTTATGATTACTTTTTCCAGGAATTGCACCTAATTCTGAACTGCTACCATTAATATTTCTATCTAAAATATGAAAATAAATGTTTCTACTCTGTTCTGACTTCGCTAAAAATAATGCAATTCGATATTGGGCGCAGTAGCAATAAAAATGATTTCATTCCATAATTGCTACTTTTTATAACAACTGGTCACACTGGTTCTGCAGTGACAATGGGGTAGGTTTTTTCATAATGCATTTTTAAAGGCGGTAAACTCGAATGCTTATCAGTTGTGCGAAAGAAGGGAAATAAACACAATACAGGGTGACCCGTGATAGTTTTCGGTGAGAACAAACTACAGTGAAATTGTTTTTGGATTAAATAGAAATTTAAATAGGAAATAGGAAAACATATTTTGAAGTGTTTAGCCTGCACGGTCGGGAACAAAAAGAAAATGCAGGTGTAAAATATTTTTATGTGCCGATAATGGAGGGGATTAAAAGTTTAACTTTATTGGTTTTTTAGTGATAACTCCTGAAACTATCCCTTTTCTGACTCCTTTTATGGAGGTGTAATTTTCCATTACAATTTTTTTTACGCTGTTTATTTTGCTTGAACGCATTTAAAATGCATATCTATGCCTTTTGGTTTTAAAATGAATAGTATTGCTTGTGGTCGAAAAGTGTCCTAAGTTATATTAATCTTTAATTCATATAAATTTAAAGGCCCCAACAAATTCAGAAGACCATTTTTGGAAAATAAAGAGCAAATAAATTTCTTATGAAATGCATTTTTTAAGTAGGTACATATTGCTTTTTTCGATAAGTCTGCCAATATAACTAAAAGAATGGCAGCAGAATATAAATAGTCTCATTGGTATTTCAATTGACTTAATTACCATTTTAATGCAACCGAGGAAGAAATAATAAGTTACTGACTCCATTTCAATACATTTGTGAATTTAAAAGATATTTTTCAGCAAAGTAGCTACATGGAGAAAATAGTTGCGAGCCAACTGCAAATTTAGAGCTTTCCAGCGTTGAAATAAACGCTTTCAAAACAGAATCTGACTAGGTATAAAACTGCTGATTTCGGTATTGAAATTATTTGCATGCTATATAAAAAAAACGTCAAAAACGCAAGTGTGAGTTGGAACTAAGTCAGCAACATAGTGTTTCCTCCATATTTACAGATTTTTTAGCGCATTTGAAGTGCGCATTTAACACGTTCGCCTCAAGCATTTTTAGATGCAGTAGAAAGTTTATAGCAAAATAAAAAAGAAAAATTTTAAATGAAAATGTATTACGTACATACCTACATATAAAGGAATAAATGTGATTGATTACTGGCTGTAAAAATCAAAACAAATAATTTCTTATAAAATGGTATGTAGGCACGTGTTTGAGAGCATGACTTTATCAAAAAATGTAATAGAATAATCAAAAAAAAACAAAAACAAGTATAAATATCTTAGCGCAACACACACGTAATATTATAATTTTGTATTTAATAAAAATGTATTTATTTAAAATTTTCCCTTTTTTTAACGGAGCACCCTGTGCCATTTTCCGAAAAAATATTCCTCCTCTTTTTTCTCTCTCTCACTACACACTTTATATATCCGTCTATTTCTCATGTCTGTGTGACACAGTAATACTTGCTGATAAGGAAATTGTCGAAAGTGTCCCTGCTCATTATAATGGATATACTCTGGCTTCCTAACCATCAATTTTTCCGTGGTTGGGTAGTTAGCCCCACGCACAACCCCCAACCTGGAGGACCAGGCCCTAAGATAACCCTAGGACAGCGGGTCGGATACTCCGTTGTCAGTAACCCACTTCGGGGATATGAGTGCTGCCGTTGGCCCATAAAGGGTTCATCCGCCACCATCTCTATTTCAGCACCCTGACTAGTGCTGAAAATCCTTACAGACCTTTGCTCCAAATATGTCAGAGAAGCTCACGCAAGGTATCTGCCATCTCGACTGTTGACAACACCGTTTATTCAATCTTGTGTATTCATCCGCTGTATGTCCTCTTTCTGAGGGGCTCATGTAAGACCTTTGAGACTCGTTCAGTCAGTCATTCCGACAGAGCATTATAGTGTTGCTATTTTCTTCGTGTTCAACACTCGCGCTTATAAGTTTAGCAAGCCAAGCCGGGTTGAGCGAGACCAGTACCCGGTGGTTACCACGCGGAGGTAAAATAAAGTTGCAACAGCTGAGCACCGCCAAGTTGATGCCAATCAGCGCCTACCCGATTCATACACACCCAACCACCAAAAAAAAAAAAAAGGCTTAGGTTCCTTTAAACAATCATTTACAACACTCGCCTTAAACATTTTACATCGAAAGGGATATACTACAATAATTTTAATCCGACTAGACCATTAAATGTAATATGTACCTTAATCAACCACTATTTCCTTCCGTCAGCAAATAACTACCTATACAATAAACCCTTATGTACCTACCTACTCGTGCATTATGAAATCTTTGGAGAAAAATGAACCCTCTACTTATCATCACAGTGATGATAAAATAATTACTAGTGATTATAGACTAAGCACGTTTCTACGAAACGTAAATTTAAAAGCTGGTAGGTATTAGATACATTTTTTTTTATTAGGTATTTATTTTATGTACACCTAAACAGAGTGAAAATCCGCCACATTTCCCAAAAGCTATTCATTCTCCATTCGATGCTGCATCGGCTTTACATAAATACTTAAAATTAAGAAAAAATCTTATAGCTTTGTAATTACAGGCAGCGATTTAAGGAGGTCATTAAATACTGCTTCCCGTTGAAATAAAGGCTCTTGGATTCTAAATTAATTACAGTTTTATGATTTTCCTATAAAATAATGCTTATTCGGCAATTTCGTGGAATTAATTAAACTGCACTGAAACTGAACATCAGGCGATTAATTATGCCATCGGTGTAGAATGCCGCTATAAACATTTAAGTCTCCTATTCCGAATGATAGCGCGCGAAATAACTCACTGCTTGTCATGCGAAATTGATGATGTATACAAGAACTTTTCCGACATCACCGATATCTACATTATCACAAATATCTAGGTACATATTTGTAATATGCGTAAAACGTAAAGCCCGCATGGATATGCCCCAGAAACTAGTTCAAAGAACACGAATTCAAAATGTAAAGAGCTCATCATTTGGAATGCTTCTTCTTCACATTTCAGACCGGAAGACGCATAGATTACATACAATCAATATTCGTAATCACCATTCTGAGTTCTGACCATATGAAATGCTACCGGCATACCACACACATATGCATATTATTATGGTAAGCTGCACACCCCCAGGCAATCACACACAAATCGACCGAGCCGAGATATGCGAAATCAGCCTTTTCCTCTGCGCCTTTCACCGACACGACCGACATGTGGGATTTCTTAAATGACATGGTTTTCGGATTTTTAGCCTCAATTCCAATGCCACAACCAAACATTGTCCTGCAATATGTACTAAAACGTTCCCATTCTTTTTCCTCAGTACTCTTATATACTCATATAGATAGCATGCATTTTATAGCAACACATTTGTTTCATAAGGAGCATTTCAGCACACACAACACAATCGCCTCATTCTCATTCATTTTCGGGTCAAGTACAGCCTCCTTCGTGCGGGAACAAGGGTGCGACGACCGACACTATAATTCGTGGTCTTTGTTGCACCACAGGCAAAGAATAATACTCCACCATCGACACTGAGTGGTGAATGAGGAAGGACACCAGCGGCAACTGTTGAAATATCCTTCTCTTGAGAGTATTCCACTAAACAGGCGAGGACGACGACGACGACGACGACGACGACGACGACGACGCACGAGGAGGAATGCAGCAACAGCCGTATTTGTAAATACGACGTGTGTATTCACAACCCTAAAACAAAATGTTTTCGAGTGGCTCCAAAGGGGTTTTCTATTTTCTACTTCGTGGTGATGGTGATGGTACCTAGTTGTGTCAGCAATCGATATTACTGACGCAAGTTGGCTTTTGGTGATTAAGTGGGCAAAGTTTGGAGGAGAATGATGCTACGAAAAAAGATGAGAATTTATCTCTAGGCACTACACCACAGAATGCAAATCAATTCGATGACCGATATTACTCTAGCAGTCTATAGCACAACCAAACCACTGACACCATCAGGGAATTTCAATCTTCCCTAACGAAGAGGTTCATAGCGCTCCTTCTGGCACGTACTTGAGGAATAATAAATGAAGCGGTCGTGTAGTATAATTGCAGCAATGAGTGTACAGAAATTGTGTGGCAAATGCAATTTAGTGAAACTATGTGTGGCTTTGTATTATTTTTGGTGAGAGTGTATAGATCTGCTTTGCATATAATCAAATGGAAACTGACAGTGGAATCATTATTTTTGGTTTGTAGGACTTCAATTTGCCTCTAGCGGTTTTCGGAAATTTCAGAGCAATTTTCAAAAGTGGGTTAAATGTGTGGATATACATTCAGTGTGTGAATAGCAGGATTTGCATCTTTTAAGTGACAACGATTACAGTGATGGTTGTGTTCCCGATAGCTATACGCTTTTAGCTGTTGCTGTGATGTGTGTCTGTTTAATACCGATAGGTGCACAAACCGTTCAATCGATTGAGGTGAAACTTTGGGAAATTAATTTGTCTGAATGACGCAAAGGTATTATGATACTCCAAAAAAAACATTTACAGTAGGTGACGCTCAAGTAACATAAATTAGGAAGAGTTACAATAACAGAAAAAAAATATCATAATTTTTAAGACCCTCTTGAAACGTAAGCAGTTATTGTTCCAATATTTGGTACATACCTACATCCCTATCGGCAATTCCGAGGATAAAATGTTTCCCCAGAATATTTTTTGTTCTCGGAAATTAAATCTACCCATCGTGAATTTCCATCGTTTTTTTCCAGTGAAACATAAAACTACTTTGTTCGAATGTTTTGACAAGAGAGAGAGAAAAGTTTTAAAAAAATAAAAATAAATATTTTTGATATTATCTATGTGTATGTATATTTTATTAGCGACTAGCTGTACCCGCCGGTGGTTGGGTGTGTATGAATCGGGTAGGCGCTGATTGGCATCAACTTGGCGGTGCCCAGCTGTTGCAACTTTTTCATACACATAAATTGTGCTTATTTTACCTCCGCGTAATAACCACCGGGTACTGGTCTCGCCCATCCAGGCTTGGCTTGCTAAACTTATAAGCGCGAGTGTTGAACACGAAGAAAATAGCAACACTATAATGCTCTGTCGGAACTGAGTTTCTGCTCGAGTATCAGAAGTCTAACATGAGCCGCTCAGAAAGAGGACGTGCGGCGCAAGAATTGACGCGATTGAATCAACGGTGTGTGTGGCATCAACAGTCGGCATGGCAGATACCTACATACTTTAATGAAATACTTCGACGTATTTGGAGCTAAGTTCTACGAGCAAAAAAGGAGGGAAGAACACCGGCTTCTCTGGAGGAAAAAGAAAGAGCATGAAAGGCGCGCAATCGAGGAAATAGAGAGGTGTTACTCCAGGAACAATGTTCGGCAGTTTTACCAAAAGGTAAAAAGAACGTGTCACGGGAACAAGGCCCGAACAGAGACCTGTAGAGACGAACAAACAAACCTTGTAGTGGAGTCACAGTCGGTGCTGAGGATATGGACAAACCATTTCTGCAGACTGCTAAACTGCGAAGACGACACAAATTCCGCTGTCAGACAGAATGAACCATTCAACCTGGGCGATGAAAGCCAAGACTTCCGTCCACCTGACCAAAATGAGGTAAGGATAGCAATATCCAAGCTGAAGTCCAACAAAGCTGCAGGACCGGACGGTTTATCAGCCGAGCATTTTAAGGCAGCGGGGGATGACTTGGTAGAGAGCATAATACACCAACTCGTTTCTAAAATTTGGTCAGAGGAAAGTATGCCTGAAGAATGGAGCCTCAGCATTGTTTGCCCGATCCATAAGAAAGGAGACCCTCTAAACTGCGCCAACTATAGAGGCATCAGTCTCCTTAACATCGCTTACAAAATTCTGTCTGCTGTACTGTGTGAACGTCCGAAGCCTTTCGTCAACAGCCTGATTGGTCCCTATCAGTGTGGCTTCAGGCCAGGAAAGTCTACCATCGACCAAATATTCACACTGCGGCAGATCTTGGAGAAAACCCAGGAAGTCGAAATCGATACCCACCACCTTTTCATCGATTTAAAGGCCGCCCATGACAGCATTTATAGAGACGAGCTATACAGAGCAATGTCTAGTTTTGGCATCCCTGCCAAACTCGTCCGTTTGTGTAGGATGATAATGCACGCTGCCCCATCAAGGTCGGTAAAGAACTCACCGAGACCGTCGATGTCAAAAGAGAATTTAGACAAGGCGATGCGCTGTCATGTGACTTTTTCAACATCGGTCTTGAAAGAATAGTGCAAAACTCAAACGCTAACACCAGAGGCACTATCTTTCAAAAGTCCGTCCATCTACTCACCTACGCCGACGACATCGACATAATCGGGAGAACGCAGCGTGATGTCACTGGCGCGTTCTTGAGCATTGAGACGGAGGCGGCAAAGATGGGTTTGGCGGTCAATGAGGGCAAGACAAAGTATATGCTGTCATCAAGAAAGGACACCCAACACCGACGTCTTGGACAGAATGTCACTATAGACAGATATAACTTTGAGGTGGTAAATGACTTTGTCTACCTAGGCTCCGCTATGAACTCAGACAATGACACCAGCGCTGAGACTAAACGAAGAATAACTCTTGCCAATCGCTGTTTCTTTGGGCTAAGAAAGCAATTGAGTAGCAAAGCCCTCTTTCGAACAACTAAAGTGACCCCTTATAAGACCTTAATCATCCCAGTCGTTCTTTATGGTGCAGAGGCATGGACTTTATCAAAAGCGGATGAGGTTACTCTTGGTTGCTTTGAGAGGAAAGTTCTTTGAGTAATTTTCGGTCTGCATAGACGGTGAATGGAGGAGGAGATACAACGACGAACTGTACGGGCTGTACAGCGACATTGACCTAGACAGAAGAGTGAAGATCCAACGGCTGCGGTGACGGGGTCATGTAGAGCGAATGGACGTGAATGCTCCGGCCCGGAAGATCTTCGAATCCACACCCGATGGACGGCGCAGTAGAGGAAGACCCCGACTCAGGTGGCGCACGCAAGTGGAAGGGGACCTTAACCAACTTACCGTGCGAAACTGGAGGCAGCTGGCCAAAGATCGTGCTGGCTGGAGACGCTTGTTGGTTGGGGCCCAGGTCCACCCCGGACTATAAGTAAGTAAGTAATTGGTTTTTGCTCTAATAATGCATTAGTAAAGCGGCGACCTCTTAGCGGAGTGAGTGAAAAACTGTCCAATATCTGCCCAAATCTATTTTAAAGAGATGCAGTAGCTACAAACTACATTTATGTTCATCGGCTGCATGCCATTAAGTATATCTAGGTACTAAGCTCTATTAATGCTTCACAATCAATCAATAAAAAAAAAAGTTAAAAATATATGGTACCACATTTTGTTGGCTAATGTTCTACATTTGCTTTAGATTTTTTTGGATATACCTATACCTTAACATTTTTTTCTAAAAATCCAAGCATATACCATATTACAAAGATTTTCGTATTTGTATCAATTTTTGACTCTCGCACATTAGACACACACATAAAGAAATAAATAATGCCTGCAGAATAAACAATCAATCATCTCAACAAATCCCAACTGAGGGAAAGAAAAAAATATACTTAATCCCTCAAACTTAGTTAAATTTCAAAGGAAGATTGATCTCCTTCTCATAAGTAGGATATACAATTTGTTTTCAATTTATCTTTATCTGTTTTATTTATGTTCTTTCGTTTGCGAAAATTTATCTAATCATTATCGATCTGGATTCGAGCAAATAAACTACCTAGATATTATTAAAAAAAAGAAAAGATTTATTGCTATGACCAAATGTATGAAAAATCGCTGAACCATTCATAACTTTTGTAATTGAATAAAGTAGATATCCGGTTATTTGGTCCATGCCCCTTAGATATACAATTTCATATAAATTTAAGATTTCGAAACATTAATAAAAAAAAATAAAAAAAAATTAAATCACTTCCTCTGCAGAACGACAAAATACTCGTCGCTCCTTCCCAACAAAGGACTCGTTCGACTTCATCTAGCGTAGACGATCTGACATTTGAATTGGAAATATTATTGGTTGTTTTCCCTTTTAGTTGCTTTCGGCAGAAACTCGGGGCGTACTCAGATTGGCATACTTCCGGTTTCTGCAGGGCAAATGAGCAGCAAATGGGTTGACTGTTGGCTCGATTTACACTTTTACTATGGGGCACTCCAATACTACAAGCAACACCAGTGGTATCGACAGGCAACATTCCAACGAAATTTTAATTACAAGTTGGTCTTTGGATTTGGAAAAGTATGGCAATTAAGATGCCCCCAAATGAGATGTTTGTTCGTGTAATGTTTCTCGTTTTCTTTGGTTTGTTTTGCGCCCTCCTAAGCTGCAGATTTTCGCTTTATTATATTTCTAATGGATTTTATTGATTGATTTCCACTGTAATTAAAACTTTTGAAAATATTGCTAAAAGCATCGTAGGGCTTTGGATTAATAATAAAACAATGAATAACCAAAGAAGTGTGCGAGAGCTTAGTATCTGCGAGAAAGTTACTTTATTGGAGCTTCTTTGTTAAAAATTAATCTTTGAAGGAAACTCGAAACGAAAAGAATTTGCAAGCGGTATCGAGGAGAGGAAACTTTTACTGAATTTTGCATTAGAGATTAGATGATTCAAGACGAAGTTATTAAATTACATATTAGGATGAACAAAATGAATAATGTTGTTGATTTGTATTGGACTTTTAGCCTTATCACAACTACTTACTTGTTTATGTTGGTTTTATTTTTGGGATGAATCGAAGGACCTATAATTTTATTATACTATCGGATGTTTGGCAGACGTTGTAATTTGTGTTTCTTTGGGTAGCTATCTTTACTTGAGAGCCCTCAGTTGTTAGGTAAACACTCAGCAGCTATGCCAACGAACTGATGAACTATTTAATTGAAAAATATGACTAAGGTTTTTGCCTAACCCTAGCATGTTTCGTAATTTTTAATCAGTCTTCGAGTTATGAACCCAGGTTTATGGTACTTTCAATAGAAATTATATAAATATAAATCTATATAAATAAAAATGAAATGATGTTCGTTAGTAAGGGCATCACGAGAGAACGGCTGGACCGATTTGGCTGGACAATTATTTTCAAAGCAATTGCTGGACATTGGCAATGGCAAAATCCCCGTTGATATTACAACTGGCTACATTCAATTCCCCGTCGATTTTTGCAAGTTTACCGAATCAAAGACCGAACTTATACAAAAGGTATTCCCAAACATTGCACAAAATTACAAAAATCATGTTTGGTTGAGCGAACGTGCTATATTGGCTGCGAAAAACATTGATGTCGACGAATTGAATTTTAAGATTCAAAGTAAAATTGCTGGCGAATTGATGACGTTCAAATCGGTGGACTCAGTTTGTGCCCAAAATTATGTCGTCAACTATCCAACCGAGTTTTTAAACTCGCTCGAATTACCCGGATTACCGCCTCACAATCTCCAACTAAAAGTCGGTTCGGTAATCATAATGTTACGAAATATCAACCAGCCACGTCTTTGTAATGGGACCAGGCTTGCAGTGAAAAAACTGATGAACAACGTTATCGAAGCAACGATACTAAAAGGAAAGTACGAAGGAGAAGACGTTTTGATACCACGAATTCCAATGATTCCGGCCGACATGCCATTCGACTTTAAACGCTTGCAGTTTCCGGTGCGGCTTGCATTTGCAATGACAATAAATAAATCGCAAGGACAGTCGTTGAGTGTATGCGGCATAAATCTTGAAAGTCCATGCTTTTCGCACGGTCAATTGTATGTCGCCTGTTCCCGTGTCGGAAAACCATCCGATTTGTTTGTTTACGCGCCAGACAACAAAACAAAAAATGTCGTGTATCATAAAGCATTGCAATAACAGAAATTGTGAGGTCACAGCAAACCAATCGGAAAAAAGTCTTTCTTTTGCTTTGGTTAGTTACTTGAATATCGACGATACAATCGAAATGTAAATAAGTTACCTGGAGATTCAATTTCAACTCTAAATAAAACATGACCAAAATCTATATAAAAATAAAAATTAAAATTCATAAAACTATCTCTGAAAAATATGTCTTTTCTTTTTTTTTACTTTGTTTACACATTTTCAATAGCTTTTCACAAATTCACTAAACGATCACAAACAATTTTTTTGAAATTTGGACAGGACAACGTCTGTCGGGTCTGCTAGTATAAATATAAATAGAAATTATATAAACATGAACTACCTATATAAAGTTTCTACATTAATTTAGCCTGACGACGGTAACAGTACTTAATTTACTTTATTTTAGTGGCGCTGCATAATAGTCCGGGGTGAAAGAGGGCCTCAAACAACCTGTTTCAAGTTATACAATACTCATGCCGTATTGCTTGGTTGAAGATTCTATAAGTCGAAGCATTGATTTCAATCCATCCGCTCTGCATGTTCCAGGAATCTTCCACATAACTGTGCATCCCGTAAAGTTTTTCATTGTACTATCTTTTGCAGACTCCTGTGTCCTGCGATAAGAACTTGACCAAAGATCACTCGGAGAATTGTCCGCTCGAAAGAATTGAGTGTGTTTATTTTATCATCCGCCCTTGACAGAGACCATAATGTTTCTGCACCACATAGAAGCACAGGCTTGGTAAGGGTCTTATACAACATCTGCTTATGTTCGTTGTTGTTGGGAGGATTCTGTTCCTCAATTGCTATCTATGCCCGTAGAAACAAGGCAAGTCAACACGGAAGGTACTATCTTCAACAGGTCCGTTCTGCTGCTGCTGGGGTATGCCGACGGTATTGACATCATCGGTCGCTCCCAGCGTGTCGTGATAGAAGCTTTCACGGCGATTGAAGAACAGGCGAAATCCGTTGGCCTTGAAGTAAATGAGGACAAGACTAAGCAAATGCTATCACCAAACAAACAAGCATCTATTCACCGCCTAGGACAAAACGTCACTATTGATAGCAATAATTTCGAGGTAATTAAGGAGTTCACCTACCTCGGAGTAAACATGAACTCCACGAATGACACCCTAGTGGAGATCCGGCGAAGAATTACCCTATGAAACCGTTGCTACTCCGGTTTTATCCAAACAATTGGGTTCAAAACTCTTTTAGCTCGAAAGGACGAAATGTGTGCTCTACAAAAGACAAAACCCTTATCCTGCCAAGTGTGCTTTATGGCGCCGAGTGCTGGACGATAAGCAAGAAGGTAGAGCTGATACTGAGCTCCATTCGAAAGAAAAATACTTCGGCGGATTTTTGGTCCTGTGTGCGAGGAGGGCGAATGGAGAAGAAGATACAACCGCGAACTCTATGAGCTGGACCAGGATGTGGATGTAGTATAAAAAGCAAAAACACGTCGACTACATGCTCCAGCCAAGAGGATCTTCGAATCCCAGCCCCCAGGTTCGAGAATACAAGTAAGACCGAACCTCCGTTTCAAAAACCCAGCCATCGCTAATGCCAGAGCGCTTGGTCTGGACAACTGGAAGCAGCGTGCCTGGGATCATGGAGGATGGGAGGCTGCAGTGTCAGAGGCTTATTAATGGAGTTCACCGCAGAGCCCAAGTAAAACAAGTCTTTTACTAACTCAAAATTATAACTATCTGTTGACACGTTCTGTCCAAGGCGCTGATATTGAATGTCCTTCCTTGTGCTTGTGGACATTTCATTCTGCTTTTGTTCATAGCTAGTCATTTGCCCCCTCTACAACTTACAAATGCACCAGTGATAGCTCTTTGAGTTTTCTTCCCATTATGTCAATGTCATCGACGTATGCCAGCAATGACTTTTGAAAGTTCGCTTGTGAGTTTCCAACAATCCTCTTCAGAACTGATTATGATGTTTTAGAAATCACAGAACAGCGCTTCATTTAGTTTGACAACTTCTGACATCGAACATTTCTATCTAAATGTTCCTACCGGTTTCGATCTAGCAGATAGATCTCTCTAGTTCTGGATACCTAGACTAGACATGTCTCTTTATAGTTCATATCAAAGACAATCGACGAAGAGGTGTGGGTGTCAAATTGAATTTCCTGGGTCTTTTCCTAAGTCTTACATTGCGTGAAATATTAGTCCAATCAATTGTGGATTTTCCTGGCCAATCCACCTGGCCGTCGGCTTTAGGCGTTACTATGTTATTGCATACAAAATCTTATTATGCCTCTGTAGTTGGCGCAGATCAAAAGTTTTCCTATAGATAGTTTAAGCTCCCGGAGCAGGACAAATTGTTGACAGCTGAAAAAAATGTCAAAAAATGATCCGACGGTAATTATTTGGCCAAATTGACACACTGTGTAAATAGTACCCACATTGAGAAACTTGTTTCAAACTTTCCAAAGAAGCCTATACTTTTACACCAATCCTGGTACTTACAGTAGGTAGGAACTAAGTACTACAACGTTACCGCGGGAGTATTACAAGGCTCTGTTCTTGGACCTCTCCTGTGGAATATAGCTTCTTCAAGGAGTTAAGATGATCGGTTTTCTTACGATATCGCCGTGGTAACGGTGTCCAAACACATCCATGAGATAGAGACCGCTACAGATGAAGCAGTTGACAAGACCGAGGCTGTCTTGATAACCAGCCAAAAGTCGGTGGAATTTGCAAATTTCAGAGTTGGGAATCAAACCATTCCCATCCCCATTAATCCCTAGGAGTTATTCCCGATAACAGACTAAACATTAAAACGCACATCTAGTACGCCGGAAGACGCAAGCAGCTCTTTTCCGAATGCTATCCAGAGTGGTCAGCTCAATACTTTTATACGCGCTGCACCGGTCTGGCCGGGGGCTCTAAAAACAAACGAAACTAGGAGAAAGCTCTCGTCGGCATACAGGCTCTGCGCAATACGAACAATAAGGCGATTTCGAACAATATCGGATGAAGCAGCCTGCGTTATATCGGGAATAATCTCCATCGACATTCTTGCCAGCGAGATGCAAAGGATCTACCTTAGGCAAACAGTGAGCTGACAAGAGGTCCCTAATAGATGGGTCCAGCGTTACCGATGGCCAAAATGATAAAGTCGCCAAAAAAAGTCGACAAGAGTTTAAAAAGGGGCCTAATACATATAAAACTTAATAGGTACTCGATGTATTTTCAACAAAACCTGTTCAACAGGTTTTTTCTTTACTTTTGTAGTAAGAATGGAAAAGACTCTCAAAACGGCAGTTGTGGCGATAAATTCTTTCTAGCGACCGCTTTTGCAGTAATCTATGAAAACTGACAGTTGCATTTTGTTTTTCCGTAAATTGTAGTAAGTATGTTATGTGACCTCTTGTTTGTCAATTTGTCAAATTGTCAGTGGTAAAAAACGTCTTTAAAATGTCTGATGAAGGCGAAAAATTTGCTAATTCGTTAGCAATTTTCATCTACAGGCAAAAGTGATTCGGAATTAATCGACATCTTTTTGATGAAGTCAAATCACAATTTGTATAAATAAGGGTTTCCCAAGCAGTTTTGGTTTTGGCCAATCTTAAACCAAAATTCATGTGGCTCCTCCAAATAGTTTAAAATGCGTTCATCATTTGAAACTTCAGCAATTTTTATTCAGTACAAAGCGTACTTAACTTGACAGTGGAATCATATTGGAAAATGTTAATTATGGTTAATTATGGATACAGAGAATATTTGTTTGAGTTGTTCAACAGCTTTGAGGATTTCTTTTAGGGAAATAGTCGCCTAATAGTTTTAAACATCAAATAGTTAGACATCAAACACGTCGCCAAATGGCGACTAAAGTCGCCCATCGACCATCGGTAACGCTGGATGGGTCAAAGTAAAGGTGAGGGAAACATCGATGGCACTATGGCAAGCCAGGTGGGATAACACGGCAAAAGGCAGATGGACCCACAAACTGATCCCCACCATCGAGGTCTGGATAAAAAGAAAACACTGGGACTGCAAACTACCAGCTCACGCAGTTCTTATCGGGGCACGGCGGCTTTTGGAAATACCTTCACAAATTTGATCACGATAGCTCGCCTTTCTGTTCCAGATGCCCCAGACGAATAATAAGATAAGGAGCACGCAATGTTCCATTGTAGGCGATTTGCAGGGGGGAAGAGCGAACTTACCAAACCCCCAAAGTCTAATAAGCCATATGTTGAGGTCAAAAGATGACTGATTAAAGGTATGCTCCTTTATAACGAGTGTACACGAAGAATTAAGGAGACTTGAAAGACTTAGAAGAGTCGAAATGGCGGACCCAGAGGATTTAGCATGATCTGCTAACCAGCCCCGCAAACTAATACGTAACGGCAGCGGCGTAGCGAGGGGGGGGTGTGGGGGGTGCGAAACCCCCCCACCGGTTTTAAGAGTCGGCAAATCAAGGAGTAACATTTAAACTTGAGCAGCTAAAAAAAAAAATTCTAAAAATTTAAAAAAAAAAAAAATGAAAAAATTTCAAAAAAAAAATTAAAAAAAATTTTAAAATTTGACTCGAACAAAATGTTAAAAAATAAGAAGTGAGTTTGGATTTTCATTGAAATGCGAATTTATATTTTTTTGACTGTATGTACCTTTTCCGAGTTTCGATTTTAAAAATGACGGTCAGCATCGGTGAATTAAAATTAAAATTTATCGATTTTCGATTCGATTTTAAAAAAGATTGTTGGCATCGCTGAATTTGCCGACTGAACATATTAAAATTTAGCTAGTTTCTATTCGATTTAAAACAAGAATGTCGGCATCGCTGAATTTGCCGACTGAAAACACTAAAATTTAGCGAGTTTCGATTCGATTTAAAAAAAGATTGTCGGCATCGCTGAATTTGCCGACAGAAAACATTAAAATTTAGCGAGTTTCGATTCGATTTAAAAAAAGATTGTCGGCATCGCTGAATTTGCCGACCGAACATATTAAACTTTAGCGAGTTTCTATTCGATTTAAAAAAAGATTGTCGGCATCGGTGAATTTGTCGACTGAAAATGGATCGTGGTTTGTGTTCGGATGCGTAAAACTTGAAAACGACTTGACCAAATTGGATAGGTACTTCCTTCTGCGGGTTTGTTCGTAATTGCTACGCGAAGGTTTAGGAAAAAAAAGTCGGAAAATTCTCAACAGGTGGCGCTGTAGCCCCACATTTAGATATCTCGAAGACCACCAAATCGATTGAGCTCCAATTTAAAGATAGTATTAGGTATTGGCCCAAGAGTATCGTGTTAAGATTGATCAAAATTGGACAAGGGGCGTGGCGCCTCCCATACAAAAAACATCTTCTATGGGGTGAAACTCGATGACGTTATAACTCGATAACCGCTGGCCCGATACAGTCGGCAAGTTCCTAAAATAAGTCGGCATTTCAATGAAAGTCACCCCCCACGGCTCGAACCCTCGCTACGCCCCTGCGTAACGGCAGTCCCGCGGGGAGAGTGGTTGAAGGAAGGAAGGTTGTGGATTAGTACTCCTGGCATCGATTATTCGGGTTTGCGAATCGTTCTAGTTGGTAGCACGGGCTACCGTATCTAGATTACCACATCCATAGTTATGAGTGTATACAGAAAAGATCTACCTAGTCATGAAGAATTCAGTTGCTCACAAAAATATGTCTGTATATGTATGTATAAATATTCAAGCATAGTTGGCATAGTGCTAGCAATATTCAATACTATCCATTGCAAAAATATATAGGAGCAAAATAAAGCTTCTGACATGAATAACTCTCCGTAGCCTAACTTTCAATTTGATTTAGAGAACCACTTGATGTAAACGGATGACTGTTGATTCAACATAGTGTTGATTTACCATCATCGGGCTATTTGCACTGCCATATAATATAGAAGTCAGTCAATTCCAATACGTAGATACTCTTCACTAAAACCTGGTCGGTCATCAAATTTATATACTCAATCAATTTAAAAGCTACTCGATGCAAAGCAATCTACTTTAAAGTAAACACACACATATCGATGGTGCAATCCAACTTGATTAAAATTTCCGGAAGAATAATTTATTTACCGGACACAAAGCAAACACACACGTACATATTTTGTTTGGACTTGTAATTTGTTAATTTAGATAGCTGATGGCAATTGGCATGGCATAGATTGAAAATGAAGTACCTATAGAACTGTTCGGAAGGGCAATGAGCAATGAGGGTCTATAGCCAATTATGGCTTGTTAGATGGCCATCCATTGTTGCTAATATATGGGATTTCTTGCAATCAGCACCATGTTGAGTCGGATAGTCTTATGCACTATTGGACAAAGCCCTATTCGGCTGCGCTTGGCGTCCTTTTCTCAATGCGTTGCTGAAATTTGGCATCTAAATTGATCGATTACCATGGGACTATGCATCTTACATACTGAATGGCTAAATACTTGTAGATACACGCAATAAATACATTTATTATATCGGTACAATTTAGTAGACGCCTAATATCCTTTGTGGCAAATACAAAATATTTTCATGTTTCAAAAGAGCATCTTAAAAGCATTCTATATTCGACACTGACTTGCCATCAGGCAACGACAGTAGTAGCAGTAGGGCAGCGACAAGAGGCTATATATAATATTCTGCGCGACAAATAATGTAACTGCGAGCGAGAGGAGCAACGCAAAAGGTCGAGCAAACCTCATTGTCTATTTATCAATGCCAACGAAATACCTGTAGCTGCTGGATGTCATTAGTTATGCCTGACATGCCAGGACAGTAGACTACAGATAGATGGATGAGCTCGATACATTCGCATCATTAGCCATAATGTGTTGCAAACAAAGGTTAAAAAAAAACTCGTTCACAACATAAATGTCTAACTCGCTCCTACGCTAAACAAAATGGCGGGTTAGAGAGATTATAATCGGATTACAGGAGATTTTATTCTTCATTACAAAGACAATAGTCAAAGACAGATTCCCAGACTAATACCGCCTCAAAAGACAAATTCTATCCTTCGATAAAAACATGTTTGAAGAAATTATAAGCTCCGAGTGTACAATCATGTAGTTACTAGATTTTTAACTTTCTCGTATACGTAGTAAGAGAAAGATATTGTTTTCGTACAAAATTTCGAACTCGAGATTTTGATCAATTCTGATATTACGATGATAGGGGAGCTCAAAAAAGTGGGTCTCGCAATTCTGTCCATCCGTATGTCTGTCTGTCCCACCCCTGGGGAATCTAAACGCTTTGACGGATTTGCTTCAAACTTCGTATTTAGGCTTAGGCTTGGGACGTTTTTTTTTTTATGCTAGCCCTAATATTAACGGTACCTCCCATATAAAAATTTTACGAAATATTACGAAATATCTACGTCTAAATTTAGATTTTTTCGAAAACGGCTCTAACGATTTGAACCAAAATTGATATTTGAGTTAATGTAAGCATGCTTAGCATGACTGCATACCCAGTTTTTCGCTAAAAAGTCCAGCAACGGCAGTTTTGAAAATTGGCTTTTTCTCGAAAACGGTAAAAACCATCTAAAAAAAAATTTATTTTTAAGGTACTATTGTCATTCTTAACTTGATAGCAAACTCAGTTTTTCCCTAAAAATACTGCGTCCTTTGATATCCACCCAAATCCCTAAAAATAGTACAGTACACGCTCGATATAGTGAACCTCTGTATAGTGAACTATCCAATATAGTGAACCACCAACATTTTACACAGACTACTCTAAAAATAGTGAACTATGGAAATCTCGATAGTGAACTCAGACTTTTTTTTCTCAAAATTCAACGAAAAATTTTCCAGTTTTGATATTTTAGTTATGACACGCTTACAAGAAAAAAAAGTGCAATTTAATTTAAATAAAACACTAATGAAGGTGACAAATTGTTTTTCAAAAATGTAATTCTTTCATTTTTGAAAAAAATTATATATTTATATTTGTGTTCCTGCGTTTATCTCTGTGAATTTTCAAGATTGATATATTTTTTTTTCTTTCGGAATAAAAACTTATACGTTTTTTTGTTGTTTATTGTTTTAACTGTTAGATTTATAAAAAAAAATTATATATTATTATATCAAATTAAGGTTTTGTAAGCATTTAAAAATTCCCCCTCGAAATAGTGAACAATTTCGATATAGTGAACAGGCCTGGTTTTTATTAGTTCACTATATCGAACGTCTACTGTACTTTAAAAAACTGCTCATATCTCTAAAACGCCATTTTCGATTATGATAGAAATGTAACTGGGAGGTAATGCTTAAATCCATAGTAATAGCATTTGCTCAGTTTTGAGCTAAACAGTTGAAAAACAGTGTTTTTTGAACCATGAATGCGTCCTTCGATTTCCACCCCAATCGCTAAAAACGGTACTTTAAAAACTACACATTATCTCGAAAACGCCATTTTCGATTTGGTTATTAATGTAACTGCTAGGTAATGTTTATATCCTGAAGAATACGTCGTACTCAGTTTTTAGCTAAACAGTTTAATAACAGTGCTTTTCGAATCCAAATTGTAACATTTGCCAGCATAATTTTACAAAAAACCGCTCTAACGATTTTGATCAAAATACATATTTAAGACAACATAATCATTCTAAACATGATCACGTACTTAGTTTTTCTCAGAAAACTCGAATATTGCCGTTTTATGAATATTTCTCAAAAATGACTACCCAAATCCCGATCTATTCACACACGGTATATTTTTGCAAAGCCCAAAACTTCAGTGGCAATATAATTCGAAATTCATCGCCTACTTTCCTCCTTCAAGTGTCAGTTCGGGGTGAAATTTGAAAGTAAGTACATAAAGTGTTGTCGTTAATATGCCTATGTAGTATAATTATTAATTAGTATGTATTACTTTTTTAATTAACAAGGTTTCAGTTACTAAACTTCTGAATACATCTTGAGTAGGTATGATTTTAAACGTACAATTAGCTGAAATCACTCAGAGATTCTGCGAGATTCGTAATAAACGAGAAAGTTACGTGCGACCCAGTCGTGCAATTTTTTTTAGTGGCAGTCGCAGTGGTACATCAGAGTCAAACAGCTTAGGACAACGTGTCTCCGTGGTGTCAGCCGGCCTCTTTGCCCTACCCCAGGAAAGAAATGCTAACTACGCCATCCAATGTCACTGACTCTAAATCGCAATATGAGTATAATCCGAGTTGGTGATACGCTTTTGGCTCCACCAAACCGCCAAGACATGCGCCGCTTCGTTGGAGGATTAGCTGCTCGATATTGAGTACCTAACTTCCTTACAACTAAAATTATTAGTACGTAATCGGAAGAACTCGTCGGGACTCGGATCGGAGAATCTTCCACTCCACCTCAAGGCAATTGAAGAACCTCTTACCCGCAATAGAACCCTTTTTATACCCTCCACAGGAAGGTATATTCACGTTGTCATTATACGTTTGTAGCGCCAAGAAGGATTCACCGGAGACCCTATGTATATGTATTCTGAATCAGGATCACATTCTGAATCGATTTAGCCATGTCCGTCTGTCTGTCTGTTGAAAGCACGATAGCGTCCAAACGTATGCGAATGAAATTTTGTGAGACGACTTCTTTTTACCGTCGTCAGGTTGGTATTGAAAATTGTACATGTCGGTAAAGTAGTTCTGCTACCTACCATATAAAACTAATATTAGACACATATCTACTAACTCGCATGGCAAACATTTTGCATGACTTTTATGCAGTGGAGGGTATCAAAGCATCGGCCAGGCTGATGATAACACTTTTACTTGTGCTTTATTTCCATGATCTAAGAAAGGAGGAGCTTATTTTGGCAAGATATCGCAGCCGTGTACATCAGGTGTAATAGTGTGGGGAGCTATTACCTACTATGGCACAATCGATTTGGATTTTTTGTTCACAACAATGAACGGAAACAACTACAAATGTTTGCTGGAACGGTCATTTCCAAATGGGAAAAACATTTTCGTACCCCTGCGCCTGCCATGGATAGTCTAACAAGAAAATGTCCCTATCCACACTTCCAGGGTTGTTAGAAGTTGGATTCAATCAGAAGACGTGTAACTTTTGCCATGGCCGCCCTATTCACCGGACTTAAACATAATCGAAAATGTTTGGGCATTTTTCGGGTACACAATTTCCAACAGGTAAAATATAAAGAGTGAAAATAGATTGCAAAATTTATGGCATCATCCTAGTGATCACCAGTGTATTAAATTTGGTAATCAAAAAAAAACGTTCACAAAGCCTTGCTGCAAAGGAAACATTTTTTAGTTGTAGAGTATACGCACTTTTTAACATTACATTTAACTACAACCTTGATGTATTCCAAAATCGATTTTTTAATGAAATGAAAACACCATCATCTTTCATGTTCTGTGTAATGTTTACATGCCCAGAGATGCAGAAGAGTGTAATGGTAATGTAAACAATTTGCTGAAAGCAATGTGCAACAATAAGTAACTTTTCAAAGGCCACCTTGACATGTGCTGTGCACAGTGTATAATCATGGGCTCTGATTATTATTGACATATTTTTTTTAACTCTTGTCTATAGTAGAGATGTCTTTTTATATTTTATTTTTTTTTTTTAACTCTGCCTTGATGTTCATGAAAAATGAATTGAGTTTAAGGATTGTAAACCCTATACCTAAATCACTGAGTTTTAGTTGCTTATAGACTAACGTATGGGACACGTGTGTGTATCTACAGTTTTCTCCTACCTCACACTAGGCATCTATAAAATCCCTTTGAAATAATTATTATTATTGGAAATGTATTTCTATACTTCCACGTGTAAAAGTGTGTCTTTTGCTATGTCTGTGCTTGACATCTAAAGGCAAGACCTATAGAAATGTTGGAACAAAGGCGAACTGACAAAAATAGATATTATCTAAAATAAGCCGGCATAAGGCAGTATATTAATTGGTTCAGGGTGAACCTACGAAACAGAAATATGAGTATCCAGACAAAAGCACTTACCGAACAATGGATGTGGACTGGTAGATATTTTTAACTCTCTATCATGTAATACTTTTTATAAAATGAAAAAAACTATGCCGAGCCGATGAACAATTAACTCCTTTGCTGACATGGTTGTTGTAGATACAAGAAGGACACTAATATAAACGAGCTGAATACATAGCAAATACTGCTTTGAGCTTATAGACATTATGGGCTGGGCAAAAATCCTCTCCTTGTTGTTCCTTCCCGCGGGCGCCCGGTTAGTCTGGTTAGTGTCAGCCAAGGGTCACACTTGCATATCAGCTGTTCAGCTGTACGTTGTGATTCGTTGCGACCTACGACTGGTGTGAAAGCGTCAACAAATAGTTTGAGGTGGGAGTAAACCCTAAATCAAGGCCGCACCGAGGTGTCGTACGATACCACGTGCTCCATCACGAAACAGATCTGGCCAATTCTGGATCTTAAGCGCTCCAACGATCTTGTAAAACCAAAAAGATCCAATATAAGCACATTAGTAGGTGTCATCGCGGGACACTGCATTATTGGAACACATGCTGGGCCTTCCTTCCAATGATTTCTGTAGAAGCTGCATGAACGAGGAGGATAAAGAGACAATTAATTCTTCACCTCCTATGCACGCGCCCAGCCCTTTCAGCTCGTAGAAAAGTATATCTCGGAGAATACTTCTTCGACAATCTTGGCGAACTAGCTAGCCTATGTTACCTCCAACGCTTCATTCTCAGCTCCACTTGGTTCAACGGGTAGTTGTGAGATCATTAGGTCCTGTGTTATCACAATGGTCCTTCTCTGGCCTAACCTAACCTAACCTTATAGCCATCTTATTGTACTTCATAATGTCTGGGGGTCAATCCCAAAAAATGGAACAGGGTTCGAATTACCGCGTCCGTGAGCGAGCAATACGTCACTGAATTCTACTGATTTTACAATAAAAACAGTAAAAAAATTCTTTAAGCAGTACTGTCGATCACGGATGTGGTAATTCGGCCAATGGCCATCTTCACAAACAACTACAAAATGACCAACTTTGTTCCACCAAAACTAATATGGCGAAGTAGTTAGGCGTCATTCTAGACAGCAACATGCGCTAGACCCAATATACTGCAGCCTATCTGATGGATTGCGCTTGGAAAGGGCATCCACTAACAACCACGATGGTTGTTTACAAATTGGCTTCCTGATGACCATTCCATCTAAACGGCTATGGGGAGGAGGAGACTATTTCTCACCTCCGATGCACATTCCCAGCCCTCTGGAGCTCGAAGAAGACTACATCCTGGAGAATACTTCTTCGACAATCTCGGTCAACTCGCTAAAATAAGCCTCAGCCGCCTCCAACGCTTTATGCTTAGCTTATGCTTTGAGTAAAATTTGCTTTCGTCAAGTTTGAAAAAAATATTTTCCTCACTCACTCACATAATTTTAAAACTTAACAGTTGTTGTCTCAATAATGTTGATGTTTTTTTTAATTTTTCGTATAGGTATACATACATACATAATAAGAGAAAGATAATTGTTTTTGAACAAAATTGCTAAAGCTACGATTACACGGCCATTTTTTCGAGTCATTTAAATGGCGCTCTGACGTAAAAATCCCGTCACAAAGCAGTAGTCATTTAAATGTCGCTCTGTGTGATCGCCATTTTTGGAAGCGTCATTTAAAGGACTAGGAAAATGGCGCACCAAATGACATGAATTAAGCTCCATTTAAATGGCGAAAAAAAATGGCCGTGTGATCGCTCTTCAATGACTCCTAGAACAATGGCATTCCAATGGAAAATTCTGAACGACTCGCAGTGTCTGTCATTTGATTTTGGGACACAAATGACGATGATAGTCATTTCGTGTGACCGGCATTTTTTCAATGACGAATCGTGTCGCTCTAATGCGACATTTTTTCCTGACGTTACAGCGCCATTTAAATGAGTCAAAAAAATGGCCGCATAATCGTAGCTTAAGAAGCGATTTGGGGAAAATCAAACATCAATTGCTGTGTCATCAAGGGGGATCAAAGTTAGTAGGGAAAAGTTCCTGTTTTTAACCGATCGATTTCAGACTCGATTTGTATACACCAGCTATACCCATAAGGGGAGAGATAGTACGATAACTACGGCGCCAAAAAACTAATGATGAGAACTTAGGACGGATTTATGTAAAGGGGTAAAATACAAGCATTTTTTACTATGGGAGGGGGAGGGAGGCTATCTCGCTCCGGTTAGGCGGGAGGGGTAATTAAAAAAAAAATAATACCTAAAAGGAAATTAAACATTAAAAAAACAATGGTAACACTTACAAAAAAGTACGTTGGCATTTTTTAAAGCCATGAATCTGTTCTGAATTGTGTATAATGCAAATCCGCAAAATTTCTTCTACCAATGTGAAATTTCAGGCCAGAGACTGTAGAATGTAGATGAAGGAAGTTGGGTAAACTATTATAATTTAAAGAAAGATTGCATATACTCAGCCTTGCACCTATCCCAAAATCCAACAGTGATCCCAAGCAGGGGTTACCCTTACGCATTTCAAAGCGCAAGGGTAACAAATTGTAGTCTAAGCGGAGCGATGTGTAAAAGTAATTTTCCAAAAATTAGGGGACATAAATCAATCCGGTTTTCAATGTTCGATTAAGAATTGATTTCGGCAGTAAAAACTACAAACAAATTAAGTATCTATTAGAGATGTAACGGATATCCGGTTAGTATCCGTTATCCGGTTATCCAGTTAATAGGCGCGTTTCCACGAGCAACTTTTCATAGCCTGCCATCTGTCATTTTTCAAGCATGCTATATGGCCATTCTATGGAAATCTGCTCGTGGAGATGCCAGGTAACGGGATGGCCGAGTTGTTTTTTGCAGGATAAAACATGAATGTATGCGTCGCAGTATGCATTTCTTCAACCGGATACCCGGCCGCCGAATATCCGGCTATTCGGCCTTATAACATACCGAATATCCGGTATCCGGTATCCGGCTAAATTACTATCCGTTACATCTCTAGTATCTATTATCTCAATATTGAACAAATCAGCCTACAACTTTTATTTTTTGATTTTTTTCCTTAAATGTCAAGTTTGAAAGAATTTTTTTTTAAACTGTTCATAGAAATAACTTGATTTAAAAATAATATCAAAAAACAGATTCCTGGCTTTCAAAAATCCTAAAGTCCTTTATAATAAGTGTTGCCACTGTTTTAAAAAATGTTTTTTTTTTTCATTTAAAGTAGCTATACATATTACATATTTTGTTCAACTGCCCCTCCCGCCTAATTGAAGCCAAATAGACCCCCCTCCCATAGTAAAAAATGCATGTTATAAATTTTTGGCGCCGTAGTTATCGTACTCGTGCCCCCATAAGAAATAAATAAAATCAATTGTCAAGTGAATGCACATAATTTAGCTGCACCTATATTCTCGATGGATATCGGAAATTGGAGCGATTAGACACAAACTCAACACCCTGCGCTATCTCATTTGTATATTTTTATTAGCATAATTGAAACCGATCACCTAGTCGACCGTCAGTCTTGCATTTCATTTCCCCTGCAAGGAATTTCTGGTTTTAAAAAACAGCTTAAACCCATAATTTTGCACAATGCATCCCTGAGATAGAATTTGCCCTGGTTTACTTTTACACTCTTCGCGATTGAAAATGAAATCACATAAAACGTTGGGTGTGAAATATCTTTGCGCATCGAATGGCTTTCGAATTCGATACCACAGGGAAATGAAATAAAGTCTACGTCACTCTGTTACCCACCCGCATTTAAAATGCGCAAAACATACCCGCAGCAGGAAGCATCCTCTACAAGGACTTAGATATTTATTATGAATATTACAAAGGACAAAATAAAGAATTATGCGAAATAAATTCTTGCTTTTTCGAAGTTGCCTCTGGAGTCTGGAGTCTATGTCCGTATGCCGTACCGCTTTTTACTATAGAATACGAATACGATACACTTAACTGAATGAAAAAACGGAATGCATTTGGTATGTGCCTTGATGCGTAAAATGTGAGAAATATGTTCGTTTTTTTTTTTTTTTTTGTATCGTAATTTCCTGCATTTCAATGCGACATCAAAATAGACTAGTGTATACGTATATGGATGTTGTTGGGAGGTTGGTAGTTGGAGAATGAAATGCAGAAGCAATCTGTGGAAAAAAAAAACATTGATTGTGTATCACAGTCAGTAGTCTAGAAGTCCTTTCTCCTTTGTCCGAGTTGATTTTTTGCCCTTTGTACCGAGTCAGCCTCAGCACTTTGTAAACCATTTTGTTCATTTTTGTTATACTTAAAGCTGCTAAACGGCAATAAAGCTTCCAGGGAGAGTGAGCAGTATTTTTTTCAGGGTGAACGAAAAAGAATATGATGAACAGATAATCGAATCTTTTGTAGTGGAGTTGAATATGTGGGCAACTCAGCATGTCAAGGTTGCAATTGCAACTATACATCAACCATTTGTGTACTTTAAAAACGAGTCACTTTGTTGGGATAATTACTATGGTCTGTCCACTCATGGTATACGAAATGAAATGATTAAAAATCATTATTAGTTTTACATTAGAGTTTTTGATTAGAATTTAATTAGAATTTAAACTACCCACAAATTTGAAGGATCCGAAAATTAATAAAAGAAAGCAGTCTTTTTGAGATTTCTCAATTTACGAATTTGTCGACACCACAAAACTAAACTTAACTAAAACAAAACTTTTTTCAACACTAATTCAGACATTTCTCCATCTTTCTGGTATGAACACGACCTAAAATTTGTAGTGTGGAAATGAAATTGAAATGATGCCTTACGCCCAGTATCCTGCTCGCGCAAAATGTTTTCTCCCATACAAAAATGTCTACAGAGATAAAATTTAGCGAGTCAGTTTAGCAAAGCAGCATCCTGTTCCGTACGCTAAATTCTTACTTTCACATAAATGGAACACACTAAATGTCAGTCGGGTATAACAATATTGTGTGTTAAACGTACTACGTAAATTTGGTTATCACTCGGCCAAGAACATGTCTCCACTACACTGATTTAGCTCGCGAACGAATTGTCTGATGCATTAAATCGGCGCTAAATTTTGACATTTCTGGAACAAAACAAATTTTGAATTGACTACCTATTTCGTGGAACACTTGCAACTCGATGTAAAGGACCATTCACATGAGAGCGAACGAACGAATTGATGAAATGTGAACAAACCACTTTTTATGCATATGCAAATTGCGCATTTTATTATTCCAAGAGGAGGATAATTATAGGTACTGAAAAACTGAAAAAAAAACTAAACTGAAAAATTAATTATCCCATCAAAATGTACTAAGAAAACAAGTTATAAAGTTCTAAAGTTATCAAGTTTAAATAATGAAATTTCGAATTCCAAACTTTTTGGCCCGAACGAAAATACCCCTGGCGCGAACTGTCAAAGTTTTTTCGCAATCCACATCATTTTTAATTCGTATTCCACAAACTAGCGAATAAAGCATTCGTTCGAATTTAACCTCAAACTAGACATTGCGGGTAGAAACTGATGGCTGAAATTCGCGAATTGCCGCGACCTAGAAAAGTGTTCATGTGAACGGACTGTCAAAACTAGGGAATATTCGTTCGTTCGTAGGTAGTTAGTGAATGGTCCTTAAGTGAGTAGGATAATGTGAAAAAATAACAAAAAACAAAATACATGTGGGATGAGTAGCTAGATGACGACAACAACGCATATTACGTACACTAACATACAACTGCACAAGCAGAATGACAGATGTGACAGAACACGACACATCAAAACATAACGACACAGACTGAACGAAACTCGCTCGTACGTCGTCCCTTTTTCATAAAACCCAGCTGCAATGAGAGTAGAGTAGAAAAAGTCTTATTCGAGCCTTTGTACCAGCGCTGCCCCCCCCAAGAGGTCGAAAATGTAGTACGGGAGCTTTTAAAATGTAGTACAATGTAGTACAATTTGAAAACACAAATAATTACTTAATATTAAGTAATTAAGTAAATAAACATGAATTCATAATTAAACAATTAAGAAAAAATTAAATACATACCTATAATTAATAACGCAGCTCGAAAAATAATCACAGAAACTAGAATGATTATACATAATATTACTAAGTAGGTACATGGTACCTAAATAAATAAATAAATAAATAGGTGGCGCAACAGGCGGGTGACACCCAAGGCCTAGCTTCTCGCAACCATTCGTTTTGTGTGAGTTTTTTTTTTTTTTGGGACGAATGGAAGGGACCTACAATTTATGCCGAGTCCGAACGGCTGAATTGAGAAGCTTTTTCATGACAGTCATACTCTCGGATGTTTGTCAGACATTCGCGAGAGGTGGCGCAGTAGAAAAAACTTTAAGATGTAATTTGTGTTTTTCCGGGGATCGAACCTGTGATCCCTCGCACAGTAGTCCAGCACACTAACCACTGCGCTATTGCGCCCACATGGTACCTACCTACAATAAAAAAGAAAAATAAGAACTACATATATTACATTTAAATACTATTTTGGATAATGGTTGGCATTCTGATAGAAAAAAGTTTTTGCATATGTTAATAAGGATTGAGGCGGATTATGTACATTTCCCTGATCCCTGACTAATTCCTTGGACTGCAGTATTGCATCGACCGTATCTTCAAACTATTTCTCTGCGGGGGCACTGCTATGTGGGAGGAGGCACAATGTTAACATATAGTTACATATTATTTTTCCAAATGCAGGCTTTTGTTAATTGGAAATGCTTATTGAGTTGAGTCTCCTGCGTTTGCATACAGAAGTCAGTTTGTAGTAACAACAAGCGCTGAGAAAAAATATAGTTTAATAATTTTTTTATTATTGAGAAATGGAGGTTGTACCCTAGCGGCGACAATTTGAACCCTACTAGACATACAAATTTGACAGATCAGCGAAAAAAATATATGGAAAAGAAGCTAAGCGCCACTAAATAATTAAATATTGTGAATAATAAATACATTTTTCATGTAAAAACATAAAAATAAATGCCTAACTAGTTTACGCTAATGGAAACTAAAGAAAAAGTGTTGGATCGAGCGTCGCAATGTGGTGCAACTCATATAGACAAAATGGTTTAACCATTAACAAGGTTCTTAGTTTGATTTCGTGGGGGTTTGAAGTCATCGAGGATGCATTTATGACCAGACCAGTTACCTCACTCTTTCCTGGATCTTGTATCACACAACCAGCCTTGACGAGCTCTTCCCCTTCCCAAATGGAGCGTTTTATGCCGCTAAAATATTCTGCAATATCGCAGATGGTTATCGAGAAAGTCTGAGATAAATCGCGGTTAGTTGGGTCCGCTATTGGTATTTGGGATAATGCTGCACAATAAATGGAATATTAACAATAATTTGAAGAACTTTAAACAGTTAAAAAAGAGTCTTATCCAAAAAACAAAATTGTTTACACGAAACCAAAACAAGTTTTTCATTCCACTTTTAAACAATTTAAACATAATTTTATGGACCCGGGATTATTTTATTTTTCATAAACAATACTTGAATTTTAGACCGATAAGGCGTTTACCTCGATTACAATAGTTTTTCATTTATAAAATAAATAAATTATCTGTACAAAAATACACGTACCGCTTACCGATGACAGATTTTTGTATGTCTGATAGGGTTCTTTTCTTCACTACCAGATATCGCAGGTGTGTGAGAAATTGTAGTACAAAGTACACAATTAATAATTGTACGTACTCACTTTTTTGACCAACAAAATGTAGTACAAACGCTACAATTGTAGCAAGGGGGCAGCGCTGCTTTGTACTGGCCGGTCGATCGCAGTAAATTGAGATAAAAGATTTTAATAAAGAAAAACGTATTACTGAACTTAGTGTTTTAATTTTGATCGGAAATGAACAACAATCCTACACTTACATACATGTGGCAATAACATATGGGTGCGTGGCCCATCTATACATATCCTACTACGAATTTAGCGAGCTATATGTGCTGTGGAGAGAAGTGCGGTCGTTAAAATTTAACGCGAGAAGGATAGGTACTGGGCTTTAAACGTGGAAAAAATGTATTAGAGGTTTATTTATGGCGCTTAAAATATCTTCAGAGATGGGGCGAGTCTCTGGATAAGTTTGATTGTTTTACACAGATGGATTTAAACAAAATTCCCAAATGGAGCGATATCGAAGATTACTTGCTTTATTTGCGAAACGAAAATAAAATGTTTGACCAACAAACCGAACAATGTAACCAAAAAATATTTGCAGAGCAAGAACAAAACAAGAATAACTTTTTAAATACACGCACCTACCAATGCACGAAAAATGTGTATAGAACACTTTTAAAAATATACCTATTGTTATTTTTATTTTTTTATTTTTTTTTTTGTTCTTTAATTTTTCATTTGACATTTTTGAAGGTGCCCTCTTTTTGGTGGGCATGGATCTGGTTACCCTAACATTGGGCACCGCATGCATGATAGAAACGACCTAGAACAATAATATGAATTGTGGTCTTGGTGTACGTAGGATCCACGTCGCTTGGTGCAAAGAAATAGAGGCAGCAATTATTGGTTTCAGCTTGTCGGCAAAAGTTGAGACAACTACGTTTTTGTGCACACACTTGGAGTATAGAAATTTTGAGAAAGATTGAAACCCATTGTTGCACGTCCACTACTGCAAAAAATAAAATAAGTTTTCGAATTTTCGTGCACATTTTTAAAATAATAAACATTTTTAACACCAAAAAAATACTAGTAGGTACAGTTTATGAGTTATATTCAAAAAATTTAAAAAGATACTTTAGAGAATAAAAGAGCTTCCAGTTCCAGCATATATTTTTAGGAGATATCTAATTAAAGTCATTTAAAGGAAGTGTCTACTTTTTAAGTATTTCAGATTTAATTGATTTTAAGGCTTTTCAAATATTCTAGTTTGTTGGAACATTTGTATTTTTTAACTCACGTGAAATTCGGATAAGTACTTATGGACTCTAGTCTTTACATACCTGAAAATAAAAGAGGAGAAACGTTTTGTCAGATCATTATGAATGAGATATTAATGAATGAAATAGGTAATAAAATAAAAACTAATTAGCTGACGTTACAACTCCGACGAGAGAACAAATCCGTTTATTATATTGATATTCAGAATTTTATACCTACCTAATTTTATACCTCAAAATTCGTTTATCTGAGTTTTTTTTTATTTTTGGGACGGATGGAAGGCTTTTTAGGACAGTTATACTCTCGGGAGTTTGTCAAACGGTGGTTCAGTGAAAAACATTAAGATGTAAATGGTTTTTTTTTTTCGAGGATCAAACTTGGGACCCTCGCATAGTGTGCATAGTCCAGCACACTAACCACTTCGCCCCTGCGCCCAATTTTATACCTAATCCACTAATGTTTTTCAGAAGGAAATGGTTTAAAAACTTAAAACTATATCATTAAAATAATCGAAAAAAAACTTACAACTATGACTGTAAGAGACTACCGTATCGATCATTAAATCTTTGCAAATCGTGGGTCTGTACTAGGTTAACACAAAGTGTTATAGGTATATACTTACGTGGCAAAAGGAGAATGTTGAGCAAACTTAACAGCGGAGCACGGGCCTGTACGGAGAGAGAGTATGCACTTTCGGAAAAGGCACAGAAAGCACAGACCTAACCTACGAAAAATATGGATCTGTACGTATACGTAGTCGACACAAAGTATTCTTCGATGGCAAGAAAAAGCAACTCTATGACAAGCGTTCAAAGGTTGTCAAAGGATCAGGATAAGTCAAACGGAGACAATTATTGCGCTAATATGATATCAGAGCCCTCTGTAAGATAAATTGCTCCCGGTCTTAATGGGGAAGCTATAGTGTGGGCCTTTCTGGCCCTAGGAGTAGCTCCTCTCTTTACTGTTGCTTTCTCTTTCTTTTTCATCCTAGCCAATATTTTTTCCATAGCTTTTGTTCGTATAGAGCTTAAGAGTCGTGCTCATCCTTTTCCGCGGTCGAGCTTTCTATAGGCGGCCTATTTTACTGCATAATGCTTATCGACGCCTCAACGATTTCGTAGGTGTGTTCAGGTTAAAAAACATAGATCTCCGAAGGCTTGCTGTGGTCGATGCCACTTGCGTAGGTTATTATCACCATTTTGGTATTGAGCCTATACATAGTTGCCAACATACCTACATTCGTGGCTATATCGCAAGAAAAAAAGGAACTTCGCTTCAACCGCTTCAGTATTTTTATTTTGACCGATTTAATAATTTAATATTCTTCTAAAAAAATTACAAACAAACAAAAAGTTATATTTCCTAGATATAGGTATACCTACCAATGAATGACTATCTTCCATCATACATCCATCTCAATTCTCACAATCGTCCCTATTAATTAAATTTGCTTCCTGTGCATACAAATTACTCTAGATTTTATGACCGGCCTACATAGTTTCTGATTTTAATAACTGAATCTTGCTTGTTAAACTTGGAGAATGAGAAACATCCCAAGTAAATATAGAAATGTTATAAACCGGTTTCTCCCTTTTTAACCCTAAAATTGTACCCCTATAACTACATGTGAGCCCATTCACCCGATAGTGAAATTTTAAAGTTTTCTTGCTTCCAGTGACATGAGAACTAAAGCAGAAAAAAAAAACGTATACAAAAAGAAATTGAAATCATATTTTAAAACTTCTACCAGAGTTCTGCCATGTTGCGTCACATTTCGTTTGCTCCCCCTTTTCCATTCTACCTTGTCACCACCATCCTGTCACAAAAGAACACATCCTTATATGAATAATTACAGCTTAAGAAAAAAAAAATAAGGCAAAACTTTTGCAGCAATAAATCCACCATGGAAAGTTTCTGACTCTCGGATCTGAAATTCTTCCCACACTCTGGCACCTCTCAATGGATTTACAAGGTTGAAACATGGCCTCATTTCGACTGAACTGTCTGCTGAGAATACAACTTGGAAAAGAAAAAAAAAATGGACGGAAAGCAAAAAGAAAATAACTTTTGATGTAAAAGGAGAGATTATAATTTAATTTGTATCTCAAGAGGTGACATTCTGAATATACCGCGGAGCTGATGAGAAAATTATATAATACCACTCTCTGTGCGGGCGTCCCCTAGACAGTTTCTCACACGCGGAACTCATGAAGTTTACGATTTCCATGAGAATAAAAATGGCACGACCATTTGCTAATATTTGTACCTACTTATAGCTTAGAGTGGATGTTGAAGATCAAGTGCTCTGCCCTTTACGAGTGCCTGTGATAATGTTCTTTCCGTAGGTGGAGCAAGTTTTTATTCGAACGAAGGACTTGCTTCCAGTAAGATTTAAATATTTTTGAAATTTGTCGTAGGAGTAAAAGAAATTTGCTGAAAAAGGCCATTAGTATCTGAAAATTGGAGGAGGGGAACAAGAGGAACGAAAAAAACAATCCTGGCAAACTACTTCCAAGATCGAATCTACCACAGGACCACTTAGACCACGGAAAACTGTAGCTAAACCTCTAAACCAGGAAACCTTAAATTGCTTCGTAGAATAGAACCCACAAAAAACATGAAATGCCAACGAGTTGATAAAAGTAAATAATTTTGTTTAATACTTCTATCGGGGTATTATATATCCGACAAGCGGGGCTGAAAGTTTTAAATGCTACAAAATTTACTTTTTACCTATTATTTATGTTTTGAAAAGTGCATTTATTTACACTGAGACTTATTGCAACTTTTTAGAATGATACTTCGACTGCCACGAATAGAAGTAACACTAAGACTCCTTCATAAGAAACCAGGCACTACCCCAGTCCAAATTGTCCGTATAGCCAAGCTACAACATCATAATATGTTCAACAAGTCCAGTTCCTGACACTGTGCCCGGCCTTTGATATCCATGGAACTACCATGTTTATAACAGTAACGCCCGCAAGGCCGCAACCACCGTTAGAACTCTGTGGAGAGACGTTTATCTGTGCCTTGTTTTATTTAACCCCAATACCATTGCCGATGTCATATTTATTCCCCATTGAAATTAGGCCATTTTATTCTGCGCGAGGTAGATATCTGGTATCACAAAAATGACACATCAGAATTGACAGAATTTATCACTTATAGTTCTTTTTAGTATACATTTTGACAGGCGATGATGAGCTCGAGAATCGCATACGGTGTGTTCGTAGATTGATAAAATAAAATAGGCAGGTACTGCTGTAGAAACTAAAATGTAATGAACTATTTATCAGTTCAGAGCTTCACAGATCGGGAATTAACCTGCAGGTCATTTAGTTCTTTAAGTATCAGTAACGTTGCGTGCATTGTGTGGTGCCATTAGGCATTTATGTAAAAGTAATGCAATCGTACGGATAACGAGACTGATATGAACAACGCTTTGTTATATTTGGTACTTAATGAAATAGGTAGTCGTCATCGTCAGTCGTTACTAAGTAACGAATACGTTCAGTTTGCCACAGCCCTAATGACTGACATACAATATACAATATGCACCATTTCGAACAACACGCATTCAGCCGCATTATGCCCTCGAACAAATTAATATGCCTGCCATATCTTGTCTATACAAAGCAACACCCACAAACCACTGGCCTTATTTCAGATTCCAGGAAACTTGCCTGAAAGTTTTGATATAATCCTTTCACAGTCATACTTCTGAAAATGTTAAATTCAGTTCCTTCCATTTAGCTGTTAGGGATGTCCTTTAAAATATTTAATTATTGATGTTCCTGCGTATGGTTTGTTTGATATGTGAATGGCCACTTCGATTTATGTTGGGTATGTTATGTTACTGACAGTATGTGGACAGTAGGTAAACAAATTCGTACAGTTGAATCCGTTACAAACGAAGCAATTGCCCGGGTAAAGGAGTGGCTAGCAACAGCCAGCCTGGAACTAACGGATCATAAAATAGAACCTGACCTCATAACCAGTCGAAAAACTGTAGAGTTTGCCAACTTCCAGGTTGGTAACCAAATAATCAGGTCCAAAGAAGCTGTTCAATACCTTGGACAATAGATTGAGGTTCAAAACACACGTGGACTATTTAGCCAAGAAAGCATCGCAAATGCAGGGAGCTCTCTCGCGCAGGAAGGATCCTACTTTTCAGAGTTGTTACATCAGTTCTATTGTATGCAGCCGCAGGTAGGTACTGAGGACGAGGGAGACCAAAATGAGACTATTGTTAACATACAGGCCGCCTTTGTTATAGCTCGAATGGTTCCCGTCGACATTCTTGCAGACGAAATGCTGAGGATATACAGCAAAAAAGCCTTAAACCAATGCGATGCCAGTGAAATCAAGAGGATTAAAAGATAGAACGTAACCATGGAGACTGTTACAACCTTCCACAGTTCCTGTCAGGCCACGGTGGCTATATCAAGTATCTGCACCGTTTTGGGCACGACAGCTCACCATCTTGCCCCGAATGCACAAAAATGGAGGTGAAGACACGGAACACGCAGGTTTTCATTGCCCACCTGTCACTAATAATCGACCACATTTTGCTGTCTGATGAAGAAAATGATAACCATCCTACAAAATGAGCTAAGGAGAATAAAAAGGCTAAGAAAAGCCACAGCAGAAGCCTCAGAGGCCGCAGAAACACCAGAAGCTGGTGACACAACACGATTAGCTTGAGTGCTAACCAACACCGCGAAGTAATGTCCCGTGGGGAGAGTGGTTGAAGTGTGTGGGGTGACCCGGAATCGATTATTCGGGTTTGCGAATCGTACATGTTGGTAGCACAGGCTACCGCATCTTTAGAAGATTACCACATGCATTGGTGCATACAAAAAAATTACGGAAATTTTCTTTTAATTGGAATTTTTTTAATAAGTTACAAATCCTACAACAAGTCTGTTTATTCTGTCACTATTATTGTGTTTATATTTCCTGTACTATAGATAGATATATTTCCAAAAGCCTGCACACCATCATTATACGCATCTGAAAACTTTATGGAATTTTCTAACATAATTCACAGCAGATCCAAGGCCAACACAAGTGTAAGGTCATACTTTTCCCAAGGCCATCATTTTCCACAGCTCGGATTTCCTCTTCGATGAACGTCAATTAATTTATCTTTGAAAGTTCAACAGGTGGAAGAAAATTATGACTGACAGCCTCGTAATTGAGAGTTTCACAAAATTTAATTTTCTTTTAGCCCAACTGCCAATTAATAATTTCATATTAATTTGTCTCTTAAAGCATACGCTGTAATAATCTGAAAATTTGCTTTTAATTATATTGCCGTTCGTCGTTTACTATACTAGAATGCCAGAAGGCTGTTTGGCAAAGGTTCCCGTCAATTAATTTCCTGTCGAACAAACGAAAAGAAAAACCAACACATATACCATTAGACCTGCCTGCGTACAACTAAATTTGCAATTTCTTATTTATGAATTCCTTGCGTTGCTTCACGTTGTCGTCATTCACTTTTGATTGCCTTGACTTCATTTTGTAATCACACCAAATATGGGGGAAGGTAGACATAGACATGCCTGTACCTTCTGCGGATGGCATATGTTAAAATATTGTCCCCCAAACAGCCACCGCAATTGTTTAGAGACGGACGTATCGTTTTTGGCAGTGCTATTAAAACGCCATCATAAATTAAGGAAGAAAAAAGCAAAAAAGAAAACAAAAAGGGAATAACAACTCACGCCAAATGCATAATTCACGACCAGACCACCCAATGGTCTCTGCCGGTGTAGGCATTCCATTATGCCATGTTTTCGAGCGGCATGGAGATGTAGAGATTTTGTGTTCCAGAACACGGAAAAAGTTGGAAGATCAAAAAATGAAAAAGAATTCAATATAGGATACGACACACCACACAAGGAATGCCATTATTCAAGGCGTGATTCTCCCTTCCACAAAGAGTAGGAATAATCTCCATGGATAAGTACAGGCTTTCACTGTCTTCCTCCACCCTCCACTTGGACATTTTTGGGATAACGAAAAATATGCTAATTTATGAAAATTGTATTCAAAGTCATTTAAGTTTGAAGATTACCAGGACAATTCTCTGCCGCCAACACTACTAGCACGCCGGATGTTGTGGCTTCAAAGTTGCTGTAGTTCATGGCGGTGTATATATTGCTGGGATTGAGGAGCATCAGCAAACTAGGCCGCATGGTCTGGGGAAAATGTTCAGCTAACCACCCAAGAAGCGTTCTCTAGTGGTTGAAGAAACAGGCTGGCGGAAGAACACACCCCCTTACATGTGCCATGTCTTGGACATATTTCTTAAATATAAGGACTCGCTCTTTCTGCCACCCACACTCGTCGCAGAAGCGCTATTGTTCTTTGCTGTAGTCGTTGCGTTATTTCAAAAGCATAAAGCATAGAAAAGAAAAGAAAATGGCAAAAAAAATCCAAACTTAGATCCTTAGGCATTGGTTTGAGTCCGCACGACGCGCTGTGGTCGGTCGGGCGGCGTTCGGTGTCAAAGAAAGAGGAAGGCAGTCTATTTTAGGACTCAATTCCTCGAGGGCGAATGATGCTTTATTTGTTTCCTTTCGAAATTTTTCATTTGCCGCTATACTGGTGTGTTGTCTTGACAGCGTAAGGATATCCTTGGTTGGGCTTAGACACAAAACTGTGTTCGCATTAATTAAGTGGCCGAGTCGGCAACTGGAAGCTATCGCTTCGGGAAATTCATCTATTTTCACTTCATGGTCTATAGCGGCCTATGGTAACCACCGATGCGATGCCTGCTAAGGGTGGGATAATCTGATTCCAGATTTAAAAGTATTCCCGCTGTGTCTGTTAACAGGAATTCGGTTTTCCTTTTAAATTATTTGCAGGCTTTTATCGGTATGAGGGTGCAGGTAATTAGATGAGAAAATACTTAATTTTCAAAAAGTCTATACTCTATACTCTTCTGAGTGTATAGGTCGATTATGTTTGGAACTTTGAAAACATTTTAGGTTCGTGGAAGGGGACTGTCAATGTTCGCACCAGCAATTGATTGATTTTAGAAAGTATTCCCCACATACACTTCAACATTGAGGGTTATATAAATATTTAGCGGTAAATGGTGCATCCCAGAAATGTCTAGATAGCAAAAGTATTAAACCCACCATGACCTAAAGAGGGAAAAATCGTAGGTTGGTACTATGAGTGCCATGACATGACATAGGGCTATATTTAGAGTTATGGCTTTTTGTCGCTTTGTCCATAATCTCATGCATTTAAATATTGTTCTTGAGAAGCATCTTGACCTTATTCTTTTTCAAGTTCCCGTCAGTTTTTTTTAGAATACTCCAAACTGACTTCTGTGCTCATTGGTAGCTTGGTTGAGAAAATCGTTGATGGAAACGTGATCTACGAACGTTCAACGTTAAATGTTCTCACAGTATTCCCTCGTTGTTGTAGTGTCTTGTCTGGGATATCCGCATACGTACCTTCGCTACAACAATGTAGTGGTCCTAGTCTATGTTGGCCGTTCGGAAAGTTCGGACATCTAGAATACTGGAGGAGTGTCTTGGCGTCGATCGCAACATGGTCAATTTGATTGACCGTTTGATGGTCTGGTGACCGCCATGTTCCTTTGTGAATATTGAGGTGAGGAAACCGTGTGCTAGCATAATAACATTACGCAGCAAAGTCGATTAGCCTAAGTCCGTTTTCAGACGCTGTGCTTTCCGATTGTGCTAACCAAGATGTCCTCCTTTCATACTTTGGCGTTAAAATCACCTAAGATGATTTTAACGTCGTGCTTAGGACATTGCTCATATGTTTTGTCGAGGAGCTCGTAGAAACAGTCTTTGGCATAGCATCGTCTTTATCTTCTGTGGGGGAGTGAACGCATATCAGACTGATATTGGCGAATTTAGCCTTGATGTGGATAGTCGTAATGCGTTCACTAACGTGCCGAAAGCTCAAGACTTCTTGCCTAAGTCTGCCGCTTACAACAAATCCGCATCCAAATAGACGCTGCGTTTATTCCCTGTACCAATCACCGTAGTATAGATTTCACTGTTTTTCATCCTCCTTGTGTCCGGACCATCCCACCACAGCTCCTGGATGGTGGTGATATCTGCTTTGTAGCAGCTTAGGGCCTTCGCTAGTTGTTCGGCTGCACGCCCGAAGCTCTTGGTTGCTTTGTAATGATAGTATTTTTTCGTCGTTGGGAAGTTAACGCCACATCCAAACCCCAACTTGGAGGGTCAGGCCCTTTCTGTGACTCCATATTGGATGAAAGGGGACGGATATTCCAGAGTCAGTAACCCGTTTCGGGGATTTGAGTGCTGCCGCCACCTTCCGCCACCATCTCTATTTCAGCATCCTAACTAGTATTGAAAAATCTTTAATGACCTTAGCTCCAAATACGTCGAAATAGCTCATTAAGGTATGTATTTGCCACCCCGACCGTTAATGCCGCCGTTGATTCAATCAGGCTAACAAAATAACAAATAACGAGTAAGAGAACAGAACGAGTAAGAGAACAGAATAGAGTTGGCCCGAAGGTATTTAAATCATTTTATTTAAAAATAAAATAAATACCTACATTTTTAGGCAGTAAAAGGTATGTTATTTGCTTCTGAATTCATATACTCAAAACTTATCGCATATGGGTCTTCAAGACCGAAGAGCGAAAGTAATAAAAACTTTTGACAAACTCTGCGTATGTCAGACAGACGGACATGGCTAAATCGATTCAGAATTTGATACTGATTCAAAATTTATATATACTTCATGGGATCTTCTCAACTCAACCTATTCTACCGGATAAAGCCACCATAGGGATACCAATCGCTATACTTGCAAACAATAATTGAAGCTGAATGCTATAGAGAGTACAAATCTTAGGTGGACAAGTGGCATCACTTGTCTAGCAACAAAACAAATTTGGCCTAAGCTGGATTTGAAACGCTCTAAAAGACTGATCTCTCTCAACAGATTGCACCTCTGCACTACAATAAGTGTCATTACTGGACACTGTGTGATAGGTAAACATGCCGCAAGGCTAGACCTTTTCGCAAACGACTTTTGCAGACGCTGTAGGGATGAGGAAGAGGAGGAAACTATCCCTCGCCTTCTTTGTTCCTACCCAGCTCCCTGCCGTAGATGTAAGCTTCACTTAGGAGCCTTCCATTACAATGACTTGGGCGACCTGAAAAACACAGACATCAGAAGCCTCTTACGCTTTATAAAGACCTATGCTGGTCTAAGTGTGTTGTCGTTTCCCAGCTGGCATCCACTTTCAACCAACCATGGGGTTTTCGGTGACTCCCTCTTGGCATTACAAATGTAATGGCAAATATAGGTAGCTTCCTCATCCAAACTAGTTTCGTATAGAACTAGAAGCGGACGATGGATCAAGTATAATTAAAGGGTGGTTAAGTTTCAATAAAACACAAATTATTTAGGAAAATTTTGTCATTTCTTTTTATTATGATAACATTGGTTTGGTTCAATTATGTATGGAACAAAATATCGGCCAAATGACCGCCGCGACCTCGGCGGCACACCTCCATCCGACGCCGACGGTCCAAATTTTCCCCAAAGAAAGAAGTCCAACGGTGTCAAATCGCATGATCGTGGCGGCCAATTAACATCGCCACGTCGTGAGATAACACGGCCATTGAATTTCTCCCGCAAAAGAGTCATTGTTTTGTTAGCTGTGTGGCAAGTGGCACCGTCCTGTTGAAACCACATATTGTCCATATCCATATCTTCCAATTCGGGCCATAAAAAGTTCGTTATCATCTCACGATAGCGAACACCATTCACTGTAACTGGCTGACCGGCCTCATTTTGGAAAAATTAACTATCGCGAACAGCATCAATATTTTCTGCAGTACGAGCTGTATGAGCATGCACTGGTGTTTTCACATCTCCTACGGTTTGCTCAAATTTTTGCAGGATTTTTTCGATTGTACGTACATTTGGACGATTAAATTGACCGAAAAAAATCACGAAGTGTACGATATGAATTTTTATTTGAACGCCCATTTTCATAATAAGCCTGAATAACTTTAACGCGTTACTCGATTGTGTAGTGTATCTTTCCATGGTTCAAATTGAGTTAGTCTCGCTCCTATACGAGCGAGAATAGTAAAATCTATGAGCTTCACTAAGATGTGGATGTTGCCCAAAATGCTTAGAACACGCTCAAATACAACGACCGAATGTAAAATAATGTTCAATCCAAGAAGATCTGCGAATCTCAGTCCCAAGTCCTGGTAAGACCAAACATCCGTTTAAAAGACTAAGCAATCGCGGATGCCAGACCAATTGCACTGGGTAGGGGCAGCAAGCTACGCAATTTCGATCTCAAATGAAAATTGCCTCAGAAACTTGAGTAAAGAAAACCTTGTAGGTATAAAATATTTTTCTTTTAAAGCCATAAAGCATACCCTCTAAAAAGGATATAACAAGTCAAAAGTATTCAACTATATTTTTAATTATCTGATTGAAGAGGTGGGTAACTTTGTTGGTAAAAGAAATAATTATTTCGCTGCTTTAATCTTAATTCACTCGACGAAAGACCTGCAACTTGTTAATTAACATCAAACCGGCTGTTTTTTTTATAATAATTTTACCAGTTTATGAATGATTATACTTTCATTTCAGCAACATTTTAATTAAAAACAGAAATTTTAATTTCATCCATCAGAGGCAGCACCCAGAAATCAGAAATCACCCTTATCAGTTACAGCATGAAGGTTCAGAATGATTCTTTCAAGCGAATGGACTCGCGAACAATAACCAAACAAAAAAAAAAAACAGAAAACGCAAAACGTCAGAACAATATAGTTACGGTACCGTTAAACTGAGTTAACGTGACGTAAAATTCAGTGCTCTTAATTACTTCCCTCATTCACATTAAATGCCAGCACAAAAAAGGCAAATTAAATTCTTTCCACATCAACGGGTAGGTGTGTGGATTGTGCAAAAGATAAGCTATCTATTGGGGTGAACAAAAATCATGCGAGTCATCAAATTCCATTATACATATTATGACTCTCCTCCGCAAACGTACTGCTTTGCAGAAACATACACCTACTCGAACGAGGAAGAGTAATAAATGGCACAAATGCTACCAATGTTAGGTAACTTCCTCTGTCTAATTAATATATACAAATTAAGACTTTTGATTATTCGACAGCCTCTATGGCTACAACCTAATCAGATTGTGTGCATCAATGGGCATGAATTCAAAATCACAGGCGAAGATTCCATTTTCGGTTGAACAAGCATCTATACCAGAATCAAATGAATATAAATGCTTTGCAATCAAATCAATTCGCTGGGTACTAAAGGAATAGTTCTATAACCTAATTGGATGTGCTGTGCAGCCATGGTTTCCTTTTCCCATAAAATAATATAAATATTGACACATGACCTAAACCACATGGAAATTCAATTTCATTATACCTATTGGTAGTTACGTAAGAGTGCACTCTTGTTTGAACGCACATTTTCTCAAAGATTCATCCATGATCCATCCTCCGATTGTTGATGTTATTGAACAGTGAACACACACATAACAAAACCAATGAATTATTTATTTGTTTATATAAAATAGAGCAATTATTTGAATCGAATTCGTATGCCATGAGTTAGGTTTATAGGCAAAGAGATTTTCATAATTTTCCTAAGCAAATAATGTATCTACATTCTACATATTTTTGACAAAATCGGATTTTTGCATGCCCATGATACTGAGTATAAGGAAAGTTAGAAGGCGTCTTGCAAGGATTAGAGTTTGCACTTATCGATAAAGTCCCTTTTTAAGGTCTCTGAAGAGACATATTCAAATTCAAAATAATGCAGCGCGAAGATATGGAGATATGGTTAACCATAGGTTTTTCTTTGGAAAGTTGTGTTAGGAACATGTGGAACTTTTAAAAAGAAGCCATGCATGCTCAATATCATTCCTCTTATAAAGTATTCTCCAATAGGGACGTGTAAGTTTAGACATTTTACGATGGCCATGTTGATTTATCTGTTCTTAATTTTCCTACATTTTACATGGTCTTCTTTCCCAGTCGACTATTTAGCGTTTGGTGACCAAATTCGAGTCGAGCGGTTCAGTGAACAATCAGCCAAATATTTTTTTTTTTTTTTAAAGGGGATTCCAAATCCTGGAACACTCAGACGAATCTCGGTCCATTCTACTACCAAGCAGAAATCCCTTTTTTGGTGTAGTGGTGGAGAAACTCTGATATTATTCGTTTCTCTTTATGGGGTCGGTGGCAGAGTATTGCTGTCCCCCACCGGGCTTGAACCAACGCCGCTCGCGTCACAAGCTATGACTCTAACCACTACACCATGGCCACTGCCTGATTCAACGCCAAATATTAGCGAAACGCAAAACGGGCCGAAAACATCGCCGATGCCAGGAAGAGTATATAGGAGAACCTGAAGTAGTTCGCAGATTCGCGGCCTTTCCAACAGCATGGCGTGCCACATATGTAGATGATACCACAATGCGCAGTCTTCACCAGTGATTTGAAGACATTGTATAACCTCACGCAGAGGCGACGTGAACTGCATACCGATGTCGTCCAATTTGCCCAAGTTAATTTCTTTCTTGTGGGATTTAAAGTCGCAGATCTATGTCAATAAACCTCAAAGATAACATAGCCCGTGCCGTCGCCGTGTCGTTCCAATTCAACCTTATCCTGGCGGCAGAGTAATCACAAAAATGGATTGATTCGTGCATTATGAGAAGATACCAGTTGGAATAGACCGGACTAGCGGTCTTAAATCAAGAATGAAAGTCTTATGGAAGGACGATTATTGTTATATACCAATTACAGATTCGATTGGATCACATTGCCTATTCTTAATCCAGTTCTTTAGGAATGCGTTCAATGGGTCGTGGTCGAAATTCTACATCCATCATCAGTGATTCAACGCTCGGGAAAGATGACGACTCCAGTCGAGTTGTGTGGAATTAAAAATACCCCGAAAACATTGAAAGAAAAATATCCGCCTTTCCTTTAGGGTTTTGTTAAATTTTATGTTTTGGCGGATTGAGGATCATAATATGAAGATTTTGTATGTGTAAAATTATTTCAGTTACGGCTTCAACGTACTAATTTAATAATAAGAGATCAAAGAGCGAAATTACTAACTATCGACCGATAGCCAAACTTTCGCATATAAATACCTAAACTCCTCGAAAGTATTTTGTACGAATCCTTTAAGCTTTCAATGCAAGTCTTAAATTTCCCCAAATCAACATGGCCTTCTTAAAGGTAGATCAACTACTACTAACCTCGTTGAATTCGTGTCCTCTGCCCTATCGGCCATGGAAAGTGGTAAAGAAGTTGATGTTATTGCAACCGATTTTAGTAAAGCTTTTGATAAGAAATCGCATAAATTAATTCTTTTCAAATTGTCTGCCCTCGGATTCGAACCAATACTGCTGAAATGGTTATAATCTTATTTGGAAAACCATTTTTATAGTGTTCGCTTCAGGTCCCGTCCAACCTATCCGCCCTCTTTGTAGCAACCTCTGGTGTACCACAAGGTAGTCACCTAGGTCCCCTTCTCTTTATTTTAACTATAAACGATCTTGATGTTGTTAATGTAATTCTCTCAAACAATAATTCAGAGACTGAAATTCGACATAATGTCCCACCAGAAATTGTCAGGGTCAATCCCAAACAAGCGAGAATCATTGTTACTCCTCGCTTCCCCACTCAGCGATCTTAAAAGGGTCATTAAAAACTCCTCTATCTCTGTCTATGCCGACGATATCAAATTTTTCAAACACATATCTTCATCACAAGAACCCTGTTGGCTACAAAAAGATCTGGATAGTTTTTCTATCTGCCGTATCATAAACTGCCTAGAGTTCGATATTGCCAAATGATAATCTATCACCTTATCGTGAAAGCACAACAGATCCCCTCCCCGTCTAAACCTTATGAATGATCACCCTACATCCATTGTACAGTCTCTTCGTGACCTTGGCATATTGTACGACCGCGGGCTTAATTTCGTCTCTCATATCGAAGAGATAATACATAAAGCCAATTCATCCCTTGGATTCATTGAACGATGGTCAAATGAATTCTGCGACCCCAACGTGACCAGATCTCTCTACACCACTTTTGTCCGCCCACTCCTCGAATAATGCCAGCCAAACGTGGTCGGTCACCCTTGAATCGAAAATATACAAAGACGCTTTCTTCGATTTGCACTCCGCGGTTGTTCTTGGAGCGATCTCCTTATTCTTCCTCCCTATTAAGACCGCCTCAAACTCATCAACTTGAATAGCCTTGAGGATTACAGGGATACTGCAGACATTCTCTTCATTCATCGACTCTTACCAGGCTTTATCGATTGCCGTCGCTTTACAACTCCATCTCTTTCAATACAAACCCTCGTAATTTAGGATATCCACGCCTTTTCTATCTACCAACCCACTGCACGTCCTACGGCTCCAACGAACCAATTTCCCGTATGCTACGGAAGGTAAACTCAAACATTTCCATTTATGATTTCAACCGCCGTATCCCCTTCATTAAACTCAGCCTAATTAAATCTAAACCATATCTTTAAGTCCCAGTTATAAGTCTAGTTTTTAGCTCTAGTATTGTAAGTTTGTTTTTCTGGCTTGTACTAAGCCTAATAAATGGGAACATTTTGCCACCCACCAAAATAAAAATCAATTCAGTTTTCCTAATAGTCAGGGAGCCCGCGTCATATTTTAGTCCGTCATTTCGCCAAAGCTAATTTCATGTTCTAATGAAGCCTTATTCAGCTTTTCAAGCAGTAGTGGTTTGGGCTGATGAGGGCAAGACAAAATCTCTTCGCTAATATTTTTTATGATTTTTTGAAAATTGCTGAAAATGATTATTTTAGTCACATTTTCCTCCTTTTCATACAAAATTTTTCTGAGATCATCCCATTTAAAAAATCATAAAAAATATTAGCGAAGAGATTTTTTAAAAAAAAAATTTGCAGTCACTATTAGAATTGTATGAATAAACTTTCTGCATCAAAACGTTTTTTTTTAACCGAGGAAAAAAGTAAAAAAAGTAGACTTTTATAAAAGTTCGAAATTTTCAATGCGTACTTAATGGGTTAAGGAAAGTTTTGTACCATTCAAACGGAATTTAAATGACCTTTCCATTGATGCCAAAATGTACATGAAGTAAGTTCAAATTAAGAGCAGAATTAACTTTAGTTTTGTCAAAATACTTATGCCGGCCACTGTATATGGCAACCTTATCAACAAGAAGAACATAGCTCCCAAAGAAGGAATGCTCCCTGCTCTAACATAGGCCACTTGCGACAAATACAATCAAATTTGATTGTAAGCTAAATATCTATCTTTAGCTTTCCCAACCTACGTAAGAAAATCGAAAAAATCAAATAAGTTTAGGCCTAATCGGTTCCTATCACTACGACTATGAGTGTTTGTCTAAATCGAATCATTTTACTTAAAAGTCCTGTGCTAACATCATTTAAGAGCCCGGTCTTCAGAAAAAACACACATCTCCTTTGTGCTACATCTACATCCCTATTTCAAATTACAGAATACAAAGTATCAGATAAATTTGCGAAACCCTACTCTACCCAATTTGACCCTTTTTAAAAATTCGAGACGGCCAAATTAATCAACCCAATGAAACATCGATTAAGAAGAACACCGCACCTTTGACAGATTTAACCTTTCTATCGTTTATGAAAAGGTGGGCGCTTTCTAACCTTTTTAACCTAAAATAAAACGTTCAAAAATCTTCAACAAGGCTTCTTGATGCTTTCAAAATGCGGAGAAGGGAAAAAAAAACTCAAAGAGATTAATTTACTTACTCCCCAAAGAATATGGATAACGATAAAGGGTATACCGTCTCGCACTTGGCTTGTAAAATACCCTTTTCACGGGTAGATACCCAACCTTCTCAAATTACAAAATCGGGGATGAGTATTTCATTTTATTCCCGATTTAAAATCACCCTATGGGTGAGTGAAACAGCTGGATATAAACATAACTCATTCATCTGGTCTAAAGCAATGACATACTTCACTTTGCGGGACTACCTGGAAATGTTCAATTAAACCGCAAAGTTTTATTTGTATTCCCCTGAAACCGTGCGCTGATGTCATGGGAGTGACAGTAGAATTCTGACTTGGGCCATGTCCATGACCCATATAACGGATTATGTTTTGCCTTTGTTTTTCTTCGAATTAAGAATGAAAATGTTTTCCGTTTTTTTTTTGTTTTTTGCTTTTGTTGTCAAAAGATGGGAAAAGGGGTTAAATGGAATTGAATATAAAGGCTTTGGAGCTTGTGCTTTTTAGCATAAAACGCTGCAAAATGAAAAAGAAAAATGAGAGGCTCGACAATAAAAATTTCAAATGAATGCAATTTTTATTGCAAGAGCAATTTTTGAATTGCCCTGTCAAACATATGCACTTGATGTTAGCTATACGAATGCTCCTGTGAAAGGGTGATCCATGAAGGTCGTTTAAATGGTTTGAAGATACATACATATTAATGACATTGATATGCATATGGGAATTTTCTTTTCTGATTTAAGAACATTGAATAATTGGATAGGCAATTATGTATACACATCAAAGATAAAATAGATCAGATAGTTATTGAAATTTATGCCAAATTTATCTTTGGAGGGCGTAATTTTAGTTTACAGTAAAGGTAGGTACCTTTCTCCTATTTTTGACACATAATTATTAGGTAAAATATGCCGGTGCTTATGTTTGAGCATCTGAATAGCTAATATTTTTTCTTAACTAGTAATTATGGGTAGATACTACAGGAAGGATGAAAATGATAACAGCAAAAGGGAAATTTTTCTTTTGGTTATTTGTTTAACACGCGGAATTTAAATTCAAACAAAACCAAACGAAAAAAGGTGTTGAACAGTCCAAATTACAATAATTTGAATCAAGAAGACGAGCACATTATTGACCATTAAAGAAAACAAATCAAAAGAAAAACAGATTAAAACAAGTATTTTTCACGTTTAATTATTTTTTATTTGAAGATCGAATGCATTTCGAGTCGAATTGCGACTCATCTTCAGCAGTAGATACACTAATAGGTAGTGGGATACAAGAAAAAAACAAAGGGCAAAAACTAACTTGAAGATGACGTTCACATTGGTGCGAATGACTTGTGGTACAATCCTATTGAAATTAACTTTGAAAACAAACAATCTTTTTATCAAACGTCATTGAGGCCATAATTTCAATTTTTTTTTGAGAAATACGAATATCATGATGCCGACAGCTCAGATACAAATGATTTGATGGCGAAAATTTGGACCAGTTTCCAAGTGTTCATCAAGTAGCTAATCAATCACTGAATTCACGATACAAAGGAAGATCGTCCGATTATTATTATTGTCATAAATTAAAAATAATAATTGTTAAGTGAAACTTTATGAAGCTCGATAAATAGTTAAAATGAAGATACCTACTTACTCTAGATTATAAGTAATTTAAAAACAAGTAAAAGTGTTATCATCGGCCTGGCCGATGCTTCGATACCCTCCACTGTATGTACTGTATAGGTACACGCGTGTGTCTAATATGTGGTTTTGTATGGGAGGTATGAGAACTACTTGACCGACATGGACCATTTTTAACACAAACCTGAAGGCCTCTCATAAAATGTCAGTTGCCTAAGTCTATTCGTTTGGACGTTATCGTGATTTCAACAGACAGAGAGAGACGTGGGTCTTTGTATGGGAAGTGCCAGAACTACTTGACCGACATAGCCCATTTTCAATACCAACCTCAGTGAGGAGTACTCTCACCCCTACTATGGGTCTCTGGTTATTGATAACCTACTTCAAGACCTAAGTAATTCAGGCTTCAATATAATTGGATACGCCGATGACCTAGTCATCATTATTAGGGGCAAAGAACCAAACGAGGTTACAACGCGAATGCAAAACGCCCTTAAGATAGTCATTGACTGATGCAGAAAAGAAAGTCTTTCCATAAACCCCAGCAAGGCTGTCATCGTACCTTTTACGAAAAGGAGAAATTTAAGTCTAAATCGAATTTCAATTAATGACACAGACATTGAGTATTCCAACGAAGTAAAATATCTCGGAGTAATCCTCGATAAAAAACTAAGCTGTAACTCCCACATAAATAGTAAAATCCAAAAAGCAACCAAAGCTTTCTGGGCTTGCCGCAGCATGTATGGTAGAACCTGGGTGATCTCTCCAAAGATCACACACTGGATCTACACGATCATGGTCAGGCCCATTATAACATACCCCTCAATAGTATGGTGGAACAAAGTCACCCAAAAAACGACAATAAACAAATTAAATAAGGTACAACGGCTTGCCTGTCTAGGCACATCCGGAGCCATGCGTACCTGTCCTACTGCGGCTATAGAAGCCTTAATAGGACTAACACCCCTCCACATCTATATAAAAAAAAGTCGCAATACGCAGCTCAGCAAGTTTGACTCAAGCGGAAGAGTTTAATTTTGGCGAACATCCAGAACTAATTGAACTACTTTATGAACTTCCAGAACTTGACATGATCTGTGCGGTTACAGACCGCTTACCAAAGACACTATGCTTCAATAAAAGATTCTCCACGGAGATCACAAACAGAGAAGCATGGGTTAGCAATAACCCACCAAACGTGGTATACGGATGGTTCTAAAATGGACTCGGGGGTAGGAGCTGGTATCCATGGACCAAATCGGAACATCTCAATACCTATGGGAAAAAGCCCCAGCGTATTTCATGCGCAAACCTTATATACAATTCAGGTATTAAAGGCGCCAACATCCATATATTCACGGATAGTCAAGCAGCTATAAAAGCCCTTAGTTCACACATTATTGACTCCAAATCAGTCACTGCTTCGATTCCCTCCAAACACTTAGTTACAGAAACAAAACCAGTCTATGGTGGGTCCCCGGACATAAGGGAATTGAAGGAAACGAAAAAGCCGATGAACTATCCAGAAATGGCTCGGAAACCCCTTTCATTGGCCCTGAACCATTCTTCCAAATCAGCTATAAATCTGGCTATAAAAAGCTGGGAGCGAAACAAATGTACTTCGTATTGGGAGAACATCCCAGGTCTAAGACAGGCCAAACGAGCTATTCAGCCCTTTAAAGCAGATGCCAGAAAGATACTAAATCTTCGTAGGCATGATATCAAAAACTTAGTAGGCTACCTAACGGGTCACCACGGTCTGCGATATCACCTAAATAAAATGCAGTTAGTCGACTCACCGGAGTGCAGACTATGTCTAGAAGAAGACGAAACAGCCGAACAGATAATATGTGAATGCCCGGCCCTTTACGGTATAAGAAGGAAATCATTTTTCAGGGAAGTAATAAGTACCGAAGAACTAAGGAAATCCTCTGCTGAATGTGTGATCAGCTACATTAGGAAAGTAGAAGCGCTACTAACCTAAACATATATCTGACGTCAAGCACAATAGATCTTTTAGGTCGACGTGCATCCTAATGCTCCGGCAAGTCAGAAGTTAAAAAAAAATCACCACTCATGATAGTAATCGATCTACCTTATCACATCCTCTACTTCCTCCCGTTTCCCGTCGCGTTTTCGTTACATCGGAACTCGAAATTATAGCCCAACGAGGCATACAAAATGGCACATCAAAAACAAAAAAAACTGTTAGACGAAAATATTGTAATTAAAATTGATGAGAATACATTTCATAGTTTAGTACCATCTTATTGTCTGAGGGAAATTTTGGGATCAACGTCCTCAATTGATTTTTTGATTTAATTACATTCAACTAAAATGTTTTCCTTTTATTTAAAAAAAAAAACTTCACTTCAACTTTAATTTTCATAATTATTTATTATAGACGAATTTAAAGATTTTTAAAGATTTTTGTATGCTATGAAATCCGTACCATCGGGCAGGCGTCCCCTAGGTAGACCCAGGATGAGATGGTTAGATCAAATTCATAATCTCTCCTCTACCCGTATGGGGATTGCCCTTGATGATTTGGAGTCGATGGCGGAGGATCGAGTGCTATGGAGGGTCCACTTGAGCAACCTACACCCGCGACCCACTTAATGGATAAGCGGGATATTGAAAATGAAATGAAATGAAATGAATTATTTATTAGGTACTACACACACAGAAAAAAATATTACATAATATGTATTTACAATTTTCTGCGTAAAATTTACAAATTTTAATTGTACTATAGTCATTACAATTTAATAGTAAATTTGGCTTATTTTTTATTATTTTTTTTACCTTGAATTTTATTTTACTATCTGTCGTTTTCTGAAGTTTTATGACTCGGCGATAAATCTGTTTGTATCACCTGGGCGATGGATAGGTCCCTCAATGCCAACTTGGCTGTATCCATTTTGTGAAGAATTTCAATATTTTAAACTGTATTCCGAATTCTTTTGTCTGGAAAGCTTCGATGGCTTTGATTCTTCACAATGCAGGAAATACCCTCGCGGTTCCCCAGCACGATAAAAAACATAAAAACACAAATTTTTAAAGAAACTAAAATAGTAGAACTAAAAAAATTGCAATTAAATTAGTAAATTAACCAAATTTGCTAATTAAATTGTAAATAGATGGTTTTACAATTCGGATAGTAAGGCTCTTAACTTTTTTTTCTGTGAGTGTACCTACTCTCTAGCACTCTTTGTATCTGGTATCTATTTTTTGTATTATTTTGCAGATATTTTCAAAAGTTTGTTAGTGACAGGTGTCCGCCAGGTGATGTTATGATCTCGATTTAGAGCCCAACTTAAAACACGAATAAATTGGTCGCCATTATTGTTCGCTGTGGTTTTGTTCGTGCGTTGAATAGGTTTTCGCGAAATTAATTGCCATCCTGCAATAATGATTTTGTAGAAAAATCTCTTCGTTATTATTAAATCTCATGGGTGTGGTAACCCCTAAAAGAAAAGAATAGACCTCCCAACCCTTCATTCCATTTTAATTATTACAATAGCCTTAAAACATTTTTCGTCCATCATAAATGTATATACCTACGTAACGTGCACGTATCAAGGTGGAATTAATTCCAACACTTTTGAATTTCTGCAAAAAAAAATCTTACAAAGGCAATACTCAGAATGTTAAAAGTTGTAAAGTTTTCCTTGCATTGGGCGGATACAAAAGGAAAACTTTTCCTTTTAATGTGCACTTAATAATTAATTTTGCGGTGAGTTAAAGATTTTTAAGAATTCATTGTGTGAAACTTTTTACTTAAACAAAATAAGAACGCATACCAAAGAAAACACTCTATATTAGAGATTTTGGTATCCCTTTGGTTAAAAGTAAGTTACAAATTCTCCAGAGCACTTTAGAAATAAATAATTATCAAAACGGTATTTAGTTGGTATAACTCATATGGAATAAGTTCGACAAAAAGGTGTGGGTATTATAGCTACTCATCGTAAATGTGGCTTTCCATGTTATAGGTCCATAATGGTTAAAAGGTGGGTGCTTGTTTATAATGTTTTAATCTTGGAACGTAATTGAGTTTATGAATTAATATGGAATATCTAAATTCACAAAATCAACTTTTTATAAATACTAGGAAACCCGAGCGGCCAAAATTTTACCGCATTCTAGCGAAAAGTTAAATGCATACAGCCTTATTCATTAGACTTAATTAAATTTGAATTAGGGCCAATATTGGTTTAATTGCAGAAATCTTAATTCATAAACTATTCTCAAAGTTAAATTCAATTTAATAAAATGTGAATAAATTAAATGCCAAAATTTGCATTCAGGAGCAAATTAACTCTGAATTAAATTGTTCAATGAATCAAATCAAGTAATATACAATTGTTATGTTATATGTAATTTATGTATTAGCACAACGCTACTGCGCCCACAGAATTACAGAATTTATCAAATATTTCTACCAAATGCATCATTTTATAAAAAGTTCTGGTATACCTATTTTATACTATTGCCTTCTTAACTCATTGATTAGCTGGTATTGGAAATTTTTATTCAAAATTCTTTATGAATGAACAGTTTTTAAGTATTAATTAAAATGATAGTTTCGAGTTTGGCGTGAATTAGCTGAGACACTGATAAAATTAATAGATTAAATGAATAAGGCTGATAATGTATAACAATCTTTAAATAATCTTTAAATGAGTCGTCAAAACGCTTTTTTTTCTGCATAATTTTGATTATATTTTTTCTAATTGATCTCAAATTATGAATTACAACCACTGTCATTAAAACGTCTTCATAATTACAAAGTTATCTTATAAGACAATACTAATACCAAATATGTAGATATCTAGGTACCAATATTTTTTACTTTTCTCAATTGTTGTTTGCTTCAATTTGAGTAAAAATGCCAAAAGTACTACGAGTACGAGATAGAGCTTATCCACTTAATGTTCCCGACAAATATAGGTTTGCATCTAGTATTTCAGTCAGTTGGTCAAAATCGAATGACTTTCGATTAGATTCGTGTCTAGGATTAGAAGTGATTAAATTTTATCAAAGAGCACAATCTTCAAGGGCTATATCGCAACACCTGGATATCGCTCTGAATTCTGTTAACAATACCAGTGAATATTGCAAGTGGCGAACGCAGTTTGTATTAATTTTGAGATTAATTTTGAGAGACGTTTGAAATTAATTTATTTTATTTATTCATTCCTAAATCAGATTTTTTTCAATAAAGACTTTTAAAATATATTGCCTTTCTCCGCTACTGCCCTTTCAATATGGAGGCAGTTAGCCAAAGATCGTAGTAACTGGAGATGCGTGTTGGTTAAGGAAGCCCAGGCCCAACAAGTAAGTAAGTAAGTAAGTAAGTAAGTATCGTGACTCGTGAGTGACTGACACACCTTTCTATTAATTCAATAATAAATGTATGGTAACACAATTGAATCTTTAACGAAATATAAAAGGTCACCAAATGTATGATTCGCCCGGCGCGGCTATTGAGTAATATCAGTGCATGTCAACTACTTAATATTGTTTCTTAATTAAATCGATCCTCCAGGACTCTCCCCACACTTTGTTTAATGTAAATAAAAATTCGGTCTTGTCCAAAAAATTCGATCATTCCTAAGGATATGAGGTTCTCTCTTCTGTATACATATCTCTTCTCTAGTCTAAAAAGCCTATAGAGTATAGGTACCTATATCGCAAACGAACCAAAGGACACGGTAGTGCTCCCAGCCAGCCATTGTGGAAAGTATTTTGTTAATCTTTCAAGAATCAATTACTCGTATCGACAATTTTTCATAAAATGCTTCGTGGTATTGAAGATTTAAAATTCAAAATCAATAAAAATTCTTCAACTTCAAACTTGGCATTTCGTACACTTCAATATCATAACTTTTAATTGGCTGACTAGTTGGATATTTTTTTAAATTTCTGTTTTTAGTGTGATATTTTTTTCATGTAATTTTTTTAAATATAAATATAATCTTATATACATTTTCGATTATCCGGGATTTTTTATTTTCCGTAATGAGCTCGGTCCCGAGCACTCCGGATAATCGAGAGTTGACTGTACCTAGATATTTTTCACCTGATTTGCTTTATCATAATTAATAAAAAAAAATATTCGACTAAATTATCTCCACAGAAAGAAATGATTTACCTACCTATTTAAGTAAATATTCATTATAACTAAGCGTCTCATGTCTCGTATTTCTTAAGTAATAAAATGTATGTATGTGCTTTCTGCGCAAAATGATGAACAAACTCGTTGAACGTTCCTTTTGAAGTGATGTATTGTGTGGTTTAAGCAGAATGTGATATCACATCATTTCGCCTTCTATCTAGATTTTGGTGGTTGGAAACGAAAGAAAGAAAAAAAAATGTGCAGACAAGCTTAATCCTTGGACATTTGGATTTATCAATCATTTTTTTCGTTAATACCTATCTATACCCTTGGTTTGTAGGACCATCGGGAGTTAATGGAATCATATGTATGAATTATTATTGACCTCAATATTGATGAGGTCTTATCACTCATCAGTCATCACTGATCTTAAAAATCCAAGGTATTTGAACAATGAACAAAATAATCAGTGGTCAGACGTGGCAAAGAATTGTTTTGCCAACAATGAGATGAAATCACGTCCTTGACAAGTGCGTTCTGATTAACCGCATACACAAACACATATCTACATGGCTTTTTGTTGTTCGGTAAATATACTCATGAGATATTTTTTTGTTTTGCTTTAACAAAATATTGGTCAAGTTGGGTTACTGGATGGGCAGCACCTCAAATTGAGTTTCTTTACATCAAGTGGTTTTTAATGCCTTTAGTCATGATTGAGTACAAATAACACTGATGTATATCTTTGCTTTGTTTCTTTATGGATGACATTGTTACCACCGGTCAGGTAAATTGGCTCTTGGTTAATTATTTATATTGTTTTAATGTTGAAACTTTCAACCTGAGTCATATACTGCTCTTAGATTTCGGTAAAGCCTTAGCTTGGTGAAGTTTAAAATTATAATAACCTTGGCTTTCTATATCCTCAATCAAATAGCTCTATCACTCAGAACAGGGAATCACCCAATTAGGTACATTTCATACCCTATTCATAGTGCGACACGTCACTATCATAATAGAGTGTTAATAACCCAACGGAACTATATAGGCTGATGATAAAAAGGACGTCCTCTACAACTAATTAAGGGCCGACATGACGCTATACCTAACAGATTATCATTATTGTATTAGGGGACCTGAATGCGAAGGTATGCAACGACAATGAGGACTGAGACGGAAAGTAGTCATATTCCTATTCAACACGCAGTGAAAGGCATGGGTCTCTACTTGTTTCAAATGACGGATATCTTAAAAGGTGGAAGTAACATTTTTTTGCAGTTTTGATTCGTATATTCGTCAGTGGCACGCGCCTTAGTCAACATAGTCTGCCCTGTCAATGCCCGAATACGCACCGCCAGTTAATATGAGATCGCCTCTATAAATAAGACTTTTAAAAATAAATGTATGGCATTCCCACCAACATAAGCAGCAGTAGAACTCCATCCACTTGTAGAGGAACCTTGGAATAGAGGAAGATTTCGTGACCAGCGGAAAAAGGGGAAACCTGAGAGGAATTTGTGTGCTTCCTGTAGTTGCTTGCTAGTCTAATGGCTGAACATATCTTAAAGCGAATAATAAGAACAACTACGCATTTGTCTGCTCCTGTGTTCACTACATCAACACATTGCGGATCAGTATTGAACAGTGTGTCAATTTCCGATCACCTCTTCACCTGATGTTCATGGATTTTGAGAAGGCATTCGACAATATCAACAAAAAGTTTACTTGGCCTGCCTTGCACACGATCAAGGCCGTAGATAGGGGGGGGGGTCACAGGGGTTTGAACCCTATGTGTATTACAAAATTTGGAAATAAATTGCAACAACTTAATTGGACAAGGGTACGGTGCTTCCGCTATGAGGGGTAGTATTAAAGGTGTCCAAAGCAGTTGTACGGGAATTTTACCCAGAAGCATTGTACGTTCATTGCAGTGCACGTTCATTAAACCTCGCTTTAGGACACTCTTGTCAAATTCAGCCTTTACGTAATATGATTGGCATTGTAAAATCGGTTATGGAATTTTTTTTTAACTCGAACACACTTGTTGCAGGAAAACATTAAAAAAAAAATTACCGGAAGAATTTAACGGCAATGTGTGAAATTCGATGGATTGAAAATCATGACGGCTTATTAAGGATTTTTTGATAAGCTTGTGCTGCTAAATATTTTGTTTTCGTACACACTACCATTGTGTAAAATTTTGCAATCCACTTCTTGTGACCTGGTGTCAGCTCTGGACCATGTAAAGCTTGTTTTAAATACGTTTCAAAAAATTCGAGAAGATGTTAGTTCAGAATTTAAAGATATTTTTGAGACTGCACAATGCCTTTTAAGTATTGTGGATGAAACTGAAACCTTGAAAATTCCACGAACAGTATCGAAGCGGCAGCATAGGGCCAATGCAAACGCGTCTGATCCTGAAAACTTTTATAGGATAGTTATTATTATTATGATTCCCCTTTTGGACGACTTCATAACTTAGCTCCAAACGCGGTTCGAGGACCATAAGAGCGTTCTATCATCGTTATATATTTTGATCCCGTCAATACTTGGAAAAAGCGAAATTTTATAAAAGATTTTTGGGATAGCATGAAGGCTGAGTTTCTACTTTGGAAGGCAAAATGTCATGAACAACGCGAGGCACTGCGTTCACAAACCGCCATAACAGCTTTAGGAGACTGCAGTAACATTTTTTTTCCCAACATACATCGACTTTAAAAAATGTTGGCAACCTTACCAGTATCGACATGTACACCAGAAAGAAACGCTTATGGTTTAGCCTTAATGTCAATTCATCGGGAGATGATCCTGTCGATTAAATTTAGTTTTATAAAATAATTCTTTAGTTTGTTTTGTTGAATATAGCTACTCTGTGTAAAATAACGACTTTATACTTTAGTTTTTTTATTTGTTTGTTTGAGAAATATGCCTTGTTCAATTTTGAAATTCATTCGTTGAGAAATCAATAAAAAAGAAAGAAGCTGATCAAAAACAATGATATTTTTTTGTATATGCTAAAATGGGTTATCGAACATGGTCCTTCGAGCCGGATGGAACTAGCTGATCTATGGATGATGCAGACTGCACTTTCGATAAGAAAACTTTCATAAGCTGTTGCTTTTTTTTACGCCCATGCAATTTTTAGCACAAAGATTTGGGGCCGAAATAAGCGTTTGCACGTCGGAAATGAACGAAAGCAATTGAATGATGACGCAGTTTTTGATCGATCAAATACGAGTTTGATGATATCACGCAGATGGGAATGGGTCCGAATCCGAATGCAGTAAACGTTAAAAAAACAGGTATATATACTTGAGTATAAATGCCGAATGGCGTATGGCCATAACCAGTTAGCAGAAAAGCTTATGGGTCACATAATGCGTGGCCATAACCTGTTACGTAGAAAGGCTATGAGTCACATAATGCGTGGCTATAACCAGTTCTGCAGAATGGCTTATGGGCCACAAATGCCCCAACTAACATTTCAGCTTCGATAAGCTTCAATAGAGGATTACTTTTAGTTTCCAAAATAATCCTATAAAACTTCGGTAAGGTCCGAAAGGCGAACACTTATCGAAAGCATTTTATTTATAAAGCCTCTAAAACGATTTCTATTAGGACTCTAATAGCTCAATAATCGAAGCTTTACCGAAACTACGAATTTGTAAAAAAAAAAAAAGATGTTTCATTTCCATTCATTTTATTTATTTTTTCATTTTTTTGGTAATTATAGTAAAGTAGTATTAACTAACTATGAATGAATGTTGGTTGTTGTTATTCTGTATTGTTTTATTTATTCTCTCTCTTTGGGATTCTTTTAGGCCTGGAATGAAACATGAAAACAAATTTATAGAACGAAAGAAAAAAACCCGAACTACCGCGGGATTCGAACCCAGACTTCTAAGTATCAGAAGTATCTTACTCATCATGTGCGCTACCTGTAATACACATTTTACAAACTTAAAACTTAACCAGTTCAAACTTTTCTCTATTATCAAAACAAGCTTTGTTAAGAGTTCCATTCGCATTACATATTTACCTTCGGAAGCATTACATATTTATCTTCGGACCTTTAACCAAACTGAAGAAATGTTTGTTTTATTCTTCCTCCCATCATATCTATAAAGCTTCGCTAGTAAAATAATGCAAGCCACAAAGAAGTCTTCCGTAAAGTTTCGATTAATGACTCTTGGAAGTTTTATACAAGTTTACTTATAGAAGCTTGTGAAATAATATTTAATCGAAGCTTTATAGAAACTGTAAGTTCCTCTTCTTTCGATAACTACAATAAACGAAGCTATGAGTTTAATTGCTCTTTAAAGCTTCATCTTATTTTTCTAAAAGGCCTTAATGAAGTTGTTATAGAAGTCAAGACTTCGGTAAAGAGTTTGCTTCTGCTAGAAGCTTTACAGAAGCTCTAAAGAAGCCTTGACCTGTCGGATCTGAAACATTTGTGTCTTAAGGAAGTTGAAATGTTAGTTGGGGCGTGGTCATAACAAGAGTAGAGTCACACGAATTTAAAGCTATAAAAGCAGGTACGCAAGTACAAAGCAGAAAGCGTCATGGGCCACAAATGCGTGGGCATGACGAGTGCAGTCTTTTTTAACAGAAGGATAAAAGAAGAGTGCAAATGCAGAAGCAAAACAACGAAGCAGTAGCAGAAGTCAATCTACTTCAGACTTAGAGCTCGAATTCATGGCGCAGTCGTACACTGGACGATAGGCTCCATCGTATGAATCTGCATAGATTATAATGATCAGATTCGAGTGCACATGCCAGAAAGCAGCTGGTTGACTATCAGTTCCTGCATCAGATCGAGGAGTTGTTAGACACGGAAGGGGGCGTGAATGGGAAATGCGGCGCCGTGTTAACAAGCTACCCACACTTACTGAGATGTTCCCGGTTTTGAAGCAGCGTGCAAACTGTTTGGCTACAATTTGGCGATCGTTATCAGCACTACACCCCAGGCGGCAGAAATCAATTCACGACATGGTTCGCCCCTTTGAATAAATTTGATGATGCAGACACATCAAGGGGGGAATGTGTAAAAAAACGACTTTATACTTTAGTTTTTATATTTGTTTGTTTGAGAAATATGCCTTGTTCAATTTTGAAATTCATTCGTTGAGAAATCAATAAAAAAGAAAGAAGCTGATCAAAAACAAGGATATTTTTTTGTATATGCTAAAATGGGTTATCGAACATACTCTTTTTTTAAACTATTCCTAATTTTGTTATAATTACTAGCTAAAAAAAAAAAATTAAATTTGAAATTTAAGATTATTTTATTTTCCTCAATCGTTATTTTTTAAAGATCATATATGTACAATGTAGTCAGCTGTATCGACAAAGCAATGACTGCGCTTAGAATCTTGTCCTAGGCGAAGCAGTACAAATAGACTGTATGCAGTGCAGAGTTTCAGTAGCTTCCATATTTAAACGCTCAATTCAATGGAACCCTTTAATACAAGAAGGAGGCAGATATAGGTTCGACCGATAATTTCAAAATAGGGGACAGTTAAAGAGGATATGACAGCTGGGTAAAGAATTAAGTATATTTTCGGAAACTGCAGCTTATGGTACGGTACGCAGGCGCAGTAGATACCTACAAAGCAAACAGGACTTAAGAAGTGTTCAACATTTGTTCACGCACGAGCGAAATGTATAATCAAATGTTAGAACGACCGGCTGCGAGAGTGTACAGAAATGTAGTGGGCATTAGAACGACACATTACTGGATTGTTTAAGCTAGAAAATATAGCAAAAATTGAATTAATATGTCAAACCATTTTCATTTAAAACTAAGGTCCCTTCAAAATCGTATGTTTTGTTGTTGTTGTTGCTATCCTCAACTCATTTTTAAGCCACAGGTAAGCCTACCCTCATAATCCAGATTTAAATTACTCCCTAAACTAATATTGATTCTAATAAATCTTGATCCTAGTTGTATGGCTTGCATATCATAATAAAACTTAAATCCCACACGAGTGCAGTCTTACTATTAACCTATCTAAGTTATATGCGATGTTCACATGAAATGTAGGTACCTATTGTGTATTTCCACCTAATTTGAATAAGTAGGTACCCACTGTACCTATGCATCTATTACCTATTATAACAAACCGATGAACAGAATCCATTCACACGATTCTCATTGCACCGAGTAATCTTCTCAAAACTACACACGTCCTGTGTGCTATAACAATGTACGGGTGTCTAAATCTAAATTTCCATGTCTATTGGAAATCGTCATTAAATTAATTAAATATATAATTTGTACTAAATAGCAAAACAATCTCCAGTTTGTAGTACAAAATGCTCCTGTGCACTAAATAATCGAATGTATTCGCACGTACTATCTCAGATAGAGGATATAGCTGGTTTGTGGCCAATCCGGTTGCATTTATTGATCGATGCGGTAATTGGCCACATTCCCAGTATTCCATTTAGCCAAACTACCTATACCAGTTACCAGCTAGACCTCTACTTTGAAAGATAATAACCATTGGAGCAACTTTGCGGCCTATATAAGCGCACTGAACAGGAATCCTCTTTGTCGCATTTGACGATGTTCTCTGGAATTGGCTGAAACTGAAAGAGACATACACGAACAAATCGGTTTTCATGTTTAGACTTTAGAGTGCTGACCGAAGAATCCATTACACATATATACGTCTTTTTTCTTGGTTTTTGTGTGAAATCAGTGAAATAGAACGAAGTTCGAAAGGAGCTCTCAGTAAGCATTGATATTCCTAGTATACACGATGTTTTAGTGACAGCACTAGTGGAATGGGTGCAATGGACTATGTCGATTTTAGGGTATAGTTGTTGCAAGTACTTTGAGTTAGTTTGTGCAACTTAAACTGGTGCGCGTATTATTTTCTTATGGCCTGGTCGATTTTAAGTGCGAGTGTAGATAGAAACGATGAGAGATTTTCAGAGGAATCCGTGACCGTGTAGCCCAGGCCTTTGGTAAATGTTTTTTTTTTTTTTATTTTTTAACTTTTAAGGTCAAATTAGGCTTACCTTATTTTTAGTTTAATTTTAATCATTTTCATAATTTACGCGGTTTCGAAAAGACACGAGAAAGAGTTAAGACTCAGCTGGCAATAACGCTCTGCTTGCTCTTACCAAAATAAGCAAAGAAGAATAGGTACGTCAATTCAGCGCTAGGCAATAACGCCCAAATCGATTTGAAAATAACGCCCAAAAACATCTCGTACAATTTGTTGTCGCAAATTTGTTCGTCATTTTAGTTGTTATTTCCTATCCAGGTTTCGTTTTTATGACAAGCAGTAAAGCCCAAAATAGTAAGTGGAAATGCATGCAAACAGTGGAATAAGTATGGGGGCATGCTGCAGTGGCGTTACAGGGGTGCGCTATTTCCTTATGCGTTATTGCCTAACGCCCGTCAATTCATACAAACCGGACCTAGGTATTTATCTAGTTTTCTTCATTCGAAAGTGCAAACTACCAAAATTCAGTATGTATGTACTGGATCATGGATCTAATCATGCACGGATCTAATATTGGTTTTGTATGGGAGGCACCACAACGACTTCACCGACATAGCCAATTTTCAAAACCTACCTGACGACAGTAAAAGAAGACCTATCACACATTTTCATTTACCTTAGTGGATTCGTTTGGACGCTATCGTGTTTTCAACAGACAGACAGACAGACGGACATGGCTAAATCGATTCAGAATGTGATCCAGATTCATGGGCCCTCCGGTGACTTCTTCTTGGCGTTAAAAATGTAATGGCAAAGAGAATACACCTTCCTATGTAGGGTATAAAAAACTTGTTTTCAATTTTGTACCATATTTATTATTGAATTAATATAAAGGTGTGTCAGTTAGTCACGAGACATTTAATGCAAAAAAAATAATAAAACAAGGTACTAGGTACTATCTTATTTTTCTAACTTTTTATTCAGCAAATTCGCTGATAATGATATCTAGGTTTTCTGCAATTTGATTTTCATTGGACAGTGAGGCCAAATAAACTAGTTAATTGTAGACTGTAAGTCCGTTATATCAACTTTAGTTTAGAAAAAATGCGTTGCCCACTTGCAACGGTCATTGGTTTGGTATTGTTAAAAGAATACGGAGCGATATCCAAGTGTTGGGATATAACTCTGAAGATTGTTATTTTTGTTAAATTTTAGTCACTCTATTTCTGAGATTCGAATCGAATCGAGAGTGATTCGATATCAGCAAACAGACATTCCAATTTTCGATTCCGATAGAGATGCGTATTTTGTTCATTTCTTCCACATTCTCACTTTCGATTTTATCGAGATAAATGTCAAATTTAATTGGAGCGAAAATTTCCGGTCGGAATTAAGCTCTATTTAAAAATATACGTAAGTTCTATTGCTTACTTTTATCACAAAATGTACATAAAACATATAGTATTAAACAGGAAGCAACATTTTTCCCCGAAACTTCTTCTTCTTTACTTGGATTTTTTTTATGTCTAACAAGAAATTAAACGCGTCTCGCATCTGTTGAAATCTTTCCTTCATAGAATAAGTAGGAAGTCCAAAAAACATTAAATAAATCGACTTCGATTTTTTTTTTTTGATCAGTTTATCAACAGCCTCTTCACCCTGTCTACGTTTAATATGACTTAAGTAGTAGCGCGTACTTGTTTGAAAAATGGTCACTTAAAAAAAATAATTATTGGGACTTCTCCCCAATAAAACATCTCAAGCGCTCCGGAAGTGTTGCCAGTTTTTCTAAGCTTATTCACTCTGAAGGGACTACTCCGATCATAAAACTTTTTAAACTAGGCTTAAGGGGCTCTATGGTCGCTTAGTGCGTCTCTCTTTCGCCCTGCATAAGTTAGGGAGGAATACGACAACATAAGCAAAACAATATCCTTCCGTGGTAGCTAAATGCTGAGTAGGTACTTATACTCACTCCTTCAAGATAAGTTCACAAAATTTAATTCGCTGGATTTATTTTTTTTATATCGATAGAGATAGGTATTCCAAATCAGTAAAAGCGCGTACGCTTTAGCGCCCTCCAGGAGCTGGCGCCCCCGGTCGCCGGCACTGATTCTACATACAGCAGCCAAAGCTCAGATACTGATTTTATATGAGGGAGCACTTCTACCTATGGTGCAAAGAGACATATCGGAAATCGACTGTCGGAAAATTAGCAGAAGCACCGAGAACAACGAAAATTGACGATATATTTGCACTTTGGTGAATACCTTTCTCAAGTTACTGCCACTTGATTTAGGTTAAGTTCACCTATAATTATTCTACAATGTCATAGAGTTCGAGGAAGCGAATGTCATCTTATAGAACCCACGCGAAACGAATTTTTAAACCATATAGAAGAAATAAAACTTATCGACTAAGAGAAGATAATTCAATTCTTTAGAGAAATACTTAGTGTGTATGGTCCCCCAATCCCCCGGGATTGCGTTCGACCTACTGATGTCTCATGCTCCCCAGTGTCTTGTGACGGTTCCGCTCACAACTGACAACTGAGGACATCATAATATGGTCCTTGAGTCTTGACAAAGAGTAAAACAAGGATGGTTACGGTGTGAGCAATGTTGCCATATTCACAGTTTTAACTGTAAATTACAGTTTTTTAGACAAGCTTACAGTTTTTAAAATTACCTCCTAGTACAAATTACAGTTTTTTTTAAATTTCAGATTTGAAAGAATAAATTAAAATGTTGTCAGTTTTTTTTTAATTACAATAAAAGTTTAATTTTTTCCAGCTTTAAAAAAATCTCACGGTATCCCTGTAATTACATTGCAGTTGCTGCTTCGATACGGCAATTTACTTGTCATTTATGTTTAATAAAATTAAAAAAAAAAACCGTAATTTAAAAAAAAATTTTTCGTTTTCGTTTTGAAATACAGTTTTTTCTTTGGGAATTCACAGTTTTTTGAAAAAAAAATCTGGCAACATTGGGTGTGAGGGGTTAGGGTATATGGAAGTTGTTTTGCAGGTAGGTCTCTCAAAATATTTAATATATCTTAAATGTTGAATGTAGACACAGGAAGAATGGGAGCTATTTTCAATAGTATAATCATTTCATCTACAACAAATGTTTACGGAGTGAAGCGGTTTGGTGTGGCGGTTAGTGGTCAAAAGACATCTGAGTAGTGATGCGCGATATATATCGAATCACTCGATTCATCGATATTGTCGTAAAAAAATATCGATTATTTCACTCGATAATTTATTTTCGATATTATCGATGCATCGATGTTTTTATCCCGATTTTTTTGCACTCAAATACCACTGTCTCAGTTATAACAACAAGCCTCGTTACGATTCAAGAACCTTAAAACATTTTCTTATTCTTATCGGCTAATTGGATATCAATACTGAAGCAAGATGAAGCATAAAATGCTCAATACAGTAGCCCAAAATTGGGCCCCATAGCATGCGCTTCTTCAAAACTACTGAGGACGCACAGTGCCTTTATTTCAACATACATTTCCTTAAAGCCTATCAGCACAAAGTTAGGTTAGGTTAGGTTGTGAGGAGAACGATCGCAAGGCACCTTGGTGGGCCCATCGCTTCTTTAATTATACTACTTTTGATAATTTCCTTGGAGGTACTGGTAGATTGACGTCAACTTGTTTATTTCCCGTCATTTCAAAACGAAAAATCCAGGCAAAAAGGTGGATGCGAAAAAATGCACCATAATACACCTCAAAATACGTGCCAAAAACTATGCAAAAAATGCACAACAAATACGGCCAAAATACGCGTGAAAAATCGTGATGAAAAACAAAATATGTGCCAAAACCAACAAAAAAAATCCCAAAAAAATTTAGCGAAAAAAAACTGTGCAAAAACGCCCAACAATTACCGCCAAAATACGCGATGAAAAAATAACAAAATATGCGCCAAAAATGCGCGTGAAAAACCGCGATGAAAAAATAAAAAAAGAGGCGGCAAAAAGCGAGATGAAAAAATAACAAAATACGAGCCAAAAGAAAAAAATTTTCGCGAAAAAACGCGCCAAAAAATGTGGAAAAATTTCGCCAAAACGCCCAACAATTAACGCCAAAATACGCGTGAAAAACCGCGATGAAAAAATAACAAAATACGCGCCAAAAAAGCGAGATGAAAAAATAACGAAATATGCGGCAAAAAAAAAAATACCGCCAAAAATGTAGAAAAATTTCTCAAAAAAAATGACCGAAAATCCGCGTCAAAAACCCTCCAAAATAGTGCCAAAAATATGCTTGAAATATGCGCCAAAAAAGTGACAAAAAATCCCGCCAAAAATGTGGAAAAATTTCGCAAAAAAAAGCGCCAAAATACATTACCAAAGTACGCGCCAAAACTGTGCAAAAAAAATGCGCCAAAAACGGCCGACAAATCTCGGCAAAATACGCGCCAAAAATCGCGCTGAAAAAATAACAAAATATGCGCCAAAAAAGTGACAAAAAATCTCGCCAAAAATGGGGAAAAATTTCGCGAAAAAAAGCGCCAAAAAAACATCTCAAAATATGTGCCAAAACTATTTAAAAAAATGCGCCAAAACCGCCCATCAAATGGCGCCAAAATACGCGTCAAAAATCGGGTTGAAAAAATAACAAAACATGTGCCAAAAAAGTGACAAAAAATCCCGCCAAAAATGTGGAAAATTTTCGCGAAAAAAGCGCCAAAAAAACATCTCAAAATACGCGCCTAAACTATGCAAAAAATGCGCCAAAATACGCGATGAAAAAATAACAAAATATGCGCCAAAAAATCCCGCCAAAAATGCAGAAAAAATTCGCGAAAAAACGCGCCAAAATAGACGTGAAAATACGCGCCAAAAAAATCCACCATACTGCGCGTCAAAAAATTGCGCCAAAGTATGTGTCAAAAAACGAGCGAAAAAGCGCACCAAATAGATGTGATCAGCTTCACATCTCACAATCGACTGCCTCCAAAATTTCAGAACAAGCCCTTTTATAGAGAGGCAAAGCCGTTTGTTTAGGGTTTTTTTACTCAAAACATCCATGAACGGACTGGATCCATTAGACAGCCGTCAATCGCATTTCGATCGCAATGGATGCATTAAGAGTGAGATGCGAAATCATTTTAATGTTTTTTGTCCCCTCCCCCTCCCCACCCCTTCTCCCACTTGTTGTCAAATGACTGAAAAAACGCTATATTTATGCTGTCATCGAGCCAAATATTTGGAATTTAAAATACACCATCAGGTAAGGCTTGCCTACCACGATGGGAAGGAAAGAAAGAAAGTATTTGCGAGTCCGTCTTTCAATGCAATACCACACCTACTTGCAAGTGCGAAGAGCTAGTTATGTGGGCAGACGTTATGAAGAAGGTATGGTGTCAGATTCAGTGCGTCCTAACAAATTTAACTCAAATCGTTTTCTGTTTTTGTAAATATATTTTTTGCCAATTTTTGACAGTTATTTCCCATCTTGAAATATAGACTTTGGCCTTATTCAAGAATCTAGTCATCGTAAGTCGACTTGAATTATCTGGATTCAAATTTACCTTAACGCGAAAATTAACTTGAATTGTCGGTATGTCTCTTATTGAGAATTGGTTATCTTGTAATTTTCAATCAAAAAAAAAGTTAAATAAAAATAAATAAATAGGTGGCGCAACAGGCGGTAGACACCCTAGGCCTAGCTTCTCGCAACCATTCGTTTTGTGTGAGTTTCTATTTTTGGGACGAATGGAAGGGACCTACAATTTTATGCCGAGTCCGAACGGCTGAATTGAGAAGCTTTTTCAGGACAGTTATACTCTCGGATGTTTTTCAGACGTTCGCGAGAGGTGGCACAGTAGAAAAAACTTTAAGATGTAATTTGTGTTTTTCCGGGGATCGAACCTGGGATCCCTCGCACAGTAGTCCAGCACACTAACCACTGCGCTACTGCGCCCACAAAAAGTTAAATTATTGTCTTGAATTATTTCCTTTGTGAAATAGAAATTGATTGAGTATTCTAAACAATAAAAATATTTTTTTTAATAAAAATGAATAGAAAACTCAGGAAATTTTTAAGTAATACTATCGATTTTTTTTGGGTCGATTTTTTTTTTTGCATCGATATTTTCATCTTGATAATAAAATATCGATGTATCGATGCAGTTTTGGATTATCGTGCAACACTACATCTGAGTGGTTTAAGACCCCCGACCCGAGTTCCATAGAAGCCATCAGAGAGAAGAGAAACCATTTCAAGGTGTTGATTCACAAACTCAGCTTCCCGAAACCGGCGCATGGAAGCACAAAAATCTTGCAAATTGGGTGTTAAATCAGCCAAAGAATAATCTGGGAAAAAATACGTCGAAATATTAGACCCTGATCAAAGATCTGCAAGCAAGATATTCTGGTAGACTATCCGCCATCTTAGAGGGAGGAAGTGAAATATTAATGACCCATTGAGAAAGATCTTGAGAAAGATATCTTGTGCAGATGGAGCGAGCACTTTCTGAGTTGTTCAATCCATTGAAGGCATATAGGTTCTTGCAGGTTCCATCTACTCTTTGGTAGTCATACCTAATTTAACGTAAGCCGGTACAGCCGGTAAAACTTTCTTAGTCGATATTCTTTGTATTAGTTAGGTGATTTTATTGAAGGGACATTTCATTTATTTAGTCCTCTTTAAAAAATATGAAATTCAGCGAATATGAGTCAAAAATCTCATAAAGGGGTTGTCTGATTTTTCATGCAACTCGAATTCTCTTTTCCCGGGAGAGAAGAAATGCTGTAGCAGCTTTAAGAAAGCCTTGACATGCAATAGCATAAATAACATCTACGTGCTAATGCACTTTGCAATTGGGTGTTTAAACTTCATAACTTTTCACAAGATGGTGTTGATAACACCCAGTGCACTATTCATTCAAATCAACAAAACATGCAACATACAGATACTGGAAAGAAAATTTCCCCAAGATGCTCTACCAACCCTCCATGGACCGAAGAGCAACTGCAGAAAAATCCGCAGCAATCTGTATTTCTCACATAAAGCAAAGCAAAAGCACGTATGAGGAATAATTGCCGCATGCCATCAGCTATCTGATATTTCATTTCATTGTGCTAAGGGCGCAACCGGTGCAGAGAATTGCACTACGACTACACTCTCTGTGCACGTGCACTTGCACACACAGTTCGTATGTAATGAGAATCCATATTGTTGGTTAGGGACCTATGTATATTTGCTCCAAACCAGTGGAAATGAAAAAAGTGTACAATAGCGAAATATCGTATTCTGGTCTCGTCTTGACTTTGAAAAAAGGGGTGTCAGGGTAAGAAAGGGTTCGAGTAGCAATCATCTTTGGAAAAAAAAATTCCATACACTTGATTCCACATCCACATCCACACAATGTGAATCGTAGTCGTAGTCGTACTCGTATACTAGGTAATCCTTGTCGTTTGACGCCATTGAATGGCTGCAATAGCAACAAAACTCTACGACAATAATTCATAACATTTCATTTCTCAGTAAGGAGATTGCAGGAGGTCCTCTGGATGTGTTAGCTTCTCGAGATGAATGTGCCCATCCCAGTTAAAATTGAATTCAAAGATGTGACAAGAGTATCAAAACGAGCAGAAAGGTTAATGCTGGCCTTTGTGAACCACACCATTCGTATACAAATGTAGCGACACGTGTGGCAAAGTTTGATCCAGTTGTAGTCTATTTGTAGATATTTGGCTTGTCTTCCAACTAGGTATATATGTAGTTACATCTATATGAGAAGAAATATGAAGTCAGAAAGTATCTCTGCGTCAAATTCACACAACAACACAATGAGAATCTACATTTCGGTATGGATGGCGGGCGAATGGGGGAGAAAAGTTATTCTTAAAGAAATCTATGCGCCCTCCATAGAGTATGGAATATGGAGGAGACAGTGACTAAAAAGTTTGTTGTAAATAAAGAGTATCTTAGCAAATATCCCTGTGGGAACCATTCGGAGACTTTGGTAATAGAGAAAAACTCAAATAGATTTCAATGAAAAGATAAACTTTTAAGGAAATCTTTAGCCTCTTTGCACTTAAGTTTGCGGCTTGTAGTTTTGGTTATATTCTATAGGAGAATAAAATTTAATTTCCTTGGCAATAAAAAGTCAAATATTTTCTCTTTTACCTTGGGAAAGATAATTGAGAAGGACCTTTGGGAATAATAAACAGATACGATCAAGATGAAATTATTCCTGTGAGCACATACTTTCTGATTTCTCTGCTGGGGATGTTGGACATTTATAATAACGCGCACGTGTTATGACTTTACGTTTCCGGATTGTTTTGTCTTTTATTCGTGTGTATGATATTAGCTTGCTTATTATTGGGTTGGTTGCTGATTTGAAAATAAGATTCGTATCTGATGCTGTTATGTGGTTATTATCGCAGGGCTGCCATTATCATACAATAGCAGTTAATTTGGAAGCATCCAAAGTGGCTTTAACTATGAAGAGGCACCAGCACCTTATATATGAGTCCTTCAACCCCGGGTGGGGCATAGGGCGGCGACAAACTTCCTCCATCCTTCTCGATCTGCGGCCAGATATTTTAGCTGTGGCCACGTTTTACGCTGTGTTGCTGCATCGGCCAATACTATTGATTTAAAAGTAGTCCTTGGTCTACCAAATCGCCGTGTACCTTGAGGATTCCATTCGAAGGACTGTTTCGTTATGTTGCCGTTTGGTCTCCTCAATGTGTGGCCAATCCAGCCCCACTTCCGCTGCCTAATTTCGACATTCAAAAGCTTTTGACCCGTTATGCGCCACAATTCTTGGTTCGATATAATTTGCGGCCAACGGATCTTAAGAATGTATCGGAGGCAGCGGTTTATATAAGCCTGTAATCTTCTCGAGATGGAGGTAGAGACTTTCCAGGTTTCACAGGCATACAGCAGTACGGATTTGACATTGGATCCGATGAGCTTTAACTTGGTGCATAGGGATATTTGACTGGAGTTCCATACTGACGACAACATTCCAAAGGCGCTGCGGGCTTGTTCTGCTATTAACATCCAGATCCATTCCTCCATCGGACGATACGAAACTGATGCCTAGATAGTTAAATTGTTTAACCTCCTCAATGACCGTCTGTCTCAGAATAATCGGCTGATGTGCTGAGCGGCCAGTGTGCATGATTTTTGTCTTGTTGCAATTGATGTTAAAACCAGCCATCTCTCCATTCACTTGCAGTGATTGGCACATCTCGTTCATCTCGCTGATGGTACTTGCCAGGAAACAGATTCGTCGGCATAATCCAGGTGGCTTAGCCTCTCAAACGGTCTCCATTGAATACCATGTCTCTCAGTTGTACCTACGAAGGCAGTCAGTACGCCATCTATCGCCAGTAAACACAGGATTGGCGACAGAATATCCCCCTGTCTTATTCCCTGTCGCATTTCGAAAGAGTCGAAAAGCTGTCCATTATGCAGAACGAAGCATCTTGCGGCGTGATAGGACTCCCTCTCCTATCTTAGGATTTCCAGATACATTCGCGGTTGACTCGGTCAAAGGCCTTCTCAAAGTCTACGAACATTATAGGTAGAGCGGTGACGTAAACTCGGTTGACTGTTCGAGTATTATACGCAGGGTGTTGAAGTGATCGACACACAGGACCGACCACTGCAAAAGCCCGCTTGATGGCTCTTGAGTATTATTTCCATCCTGTCCTTTGTCCGTTCGAGAATGATATTTGCCATTATTTTTGGGGAAAACAGACAAAACGGTAATACCACGCCAGTTATTGCAGATCTTAAGGTTTCCCTTCTTTGGTATCTTTACAATAACTCCATCCTTCCAGTCCCTGGGGTATTTTTCGTCTTTCCATATAGCCTGTATTAGTGGTAGCAGTATACAGAGACAGACCATTGTGTCTGGATAGGCTTTCAGGAATTCGGTTGGTATGCCAGAAGAGGCGGCTTGGATCTATAAAATTGTATAACAAATAAATTGACCACTTTACTTGAGTGTGGAGATTTCGTTAGTTGGGTTAAGACTGCATTTCATTGGTTTCCTGTTACAAGACCGTAGAGTAAACTTTCTAGTGTCATTTGGCATAGGTACATATATCATTTGAATTCTATTCTACCTTCGTTTGTCAGTTCAAAAATTTAAATGAATTTATTTACAACAAATATGAAAATATAGTGTATTTCGATGACGAGGAAAAGTTTTTTATTGGTCGTGTCGTTAGTTCTGACACAGTTTTGTCATAAGAATTCCTACGCCAGTGCCAAAAAAATCAATTTTTTTCATCGTCTAGCTTGAAAAGGTATCTTAGATATTCCCAATAGCTACTATTTTACAAAAAAACAGCCTTAATAACTATGTATAATGTATTTCATTCAAGAATGCGCCAATCATACCCGAAAAATTAGCATCAAAGACACTCACATCTATATAATTCCCGGACATTCCCCATTAGCTCACCTATCTTTGGCTCTAAATCAAGATTACCACCTGTGGTCACAGGAATTGTAACATTAATGCAGTACATACTCCAGGAAAGCAGCACGACAAAAAATGATCCTTTATTATTAATAAATCAGCAGTTCTCTAATACACAAAGACTTTTCTATTTCGTCTCTGAAATTGAACCGAAAACTGTGAATTTCCCTGACAATTGATTCAGATATGTCTTTTTAAAATATACCTATTAACAAGCTTGATATCTAGAGCTTTTTTTAATAGATCAGTGTCATTTAAAATTTTGAAAGTTGCAAAACACTGAAATTGGAAACACTTGTGTTAGATGCTGCATCTGCTATACTGTTACTTTTAGTAAGGTCCAATTCTTCATTTTCGGAGCACTGTTCACTTGCGTTTTTATCAATAAAGTGATCATTCTTAAAGTACTGACTAGGTTTAGGGTAACTTTTTATTTTTTTCTTCAGTCATTCGTTTTTCGGTCCTACTTAGATATTTTCTAGAACTAGACACTAGTTTCTAGAACTAGACACTAGTTTCTAGAACTAGAAACTTTCACAATTAACTTTACTTTGCCTCCATTTGCAGGCTCAATAAAACAAAAACTACGAAAAATCAAATATACAAATGAACAATTGTTATAACAATCAAACAAAGAATGGGCAGTAGTGCCCTCCGTAAATGCAAAATAGAGATCCGAGATTGCGTAACATTGAGGCCGTTGCGTTGCTAGCTAGCCCCAGTGGAGCGCCACGAAAAAAGTACTTTCTTGGTTAACCAAATGAGGGAATTCCGTGACCGTCACTAGCTCGCCCGCGCCACCAATGTACCGCGACAATAAATGAAGCAACCAATGGATGCGTTCTAAAATTTATCGACTACTTTTTGCTTTGAATGTGTTAAAATCTTAATGATTGGTTTGAATATGGTCTTTAGTTGTGTCTCACTTTAATTGATTTAAAAATTATAAGGTTTTTAAGTACTTAATTCAAGGTGGTTCCCGTTCTGTGATACTGTGAAGTGATAAATAATTTAACTTAATTTACAATTTTTGAGGTTTATTTATTTTCAAGGTAGAATACTTTGTCCGCGCAATGTGACGTCCGCGTCGATTTGACTGCAAATCTTGGGAAGTTTCGTTTATTAGGCAAGATTTTCTACCTAATTCTATGATATATTGGTGCCTAAGCACATTGAACGGGGCCAGTTTTTCATAGATCGAGAATCGTATCATAGAACCAGAATCAGCCTCCCACCCTAGTTCAGTGTATTGCGCTTCGTATAGGCGTATTGGGGTTAAAATTAAATTAAAATTAATTTACATATTTCACTACGATTTAGCTCGAAACACTACGTTTTCTTCAATTTGGCACTACGCTTGCTAAATTTAAAGTGGCAACGCTGTTGCCGGCCCTACCACCCTATAGTTACTGATCGTTAACAAAACCAACATTATTTTCTGTTCATGGCCATGAGGCCCTTGAAGAAAACGAATAAGCCGACGAAATGGCCAGAATATGCTCAGGAACAATTTTCACGGGACCAGAACCGTTCTGCTATATCCCCAAATCGCCTATAGATAGGTAAGCTTAGCCATAAGAAGTTGAAAACACACTAAATATGTCTCACATTGAGAGAATATCCCATCCCAGGTCTAAGACAAGGCCAAACGAGCTCTTCAGCCGTTCAGTCACAATACCAATAGTAAGCATGATATCAGAATCAGAAACCTCACAGTATTATCATGGGTTACGATACTAACCAAAGTGAATTTAGACAACTCAGCGGGTTGCTTGGGTATGTATTGTTCAAGAAAAAACAACACCTGCTGCATGGTGCAGAAGTATGGACTTTAGCTGATGAAAACCTCTTGGCACGCTTTGAGAGAAAGATTCTTCGAGTGAATTACGGTCCAGTTTGAATCGATGGAGGGTGGAGAAGGAGATTCAGAGTTAAAAAGTTCAAATTACAGCGACTGTGATGGCTGGTTTACCTGGAGCGTGGCATATGCACAACAACGCATAAGCCCGGCGAGTCTTTGAGTCCACATGAGGGACAACGAAGCAGAGGAAGACCCCATCTTAGCACAATATTGTAGAGCAACCTTAACAACTTGGTTGTATTTAATGCAAACAAGACACAGCTCACAACATTTTCTAGGAAAAATGCATTAACAGTTTCTCAGATCCAAATGGATGACCATCCAATCCATCCCAAGGACTCAATGCACCTTCTAGGAGTCACAGTCAATTCAGGAATCACAGAACCACATATCCTATATCGTAAGATCGGCGTCCGCTAAATTGAGCTACCTATTTAGAGCAAAGAGGTACTTTAGCCCCAAGCAACTTCCCCTTCTCTACAAAGCAGAGGTTAGACCAGGCCTGGAATATTGCTCCCATATATGGAGCTCGGCCCCAAAACATTCACTTCACCTACTTGACAGCATACAGAGACGAGCAGTTCGACTTATTGGAGACCCTGTACTCACATCGATTCTACAACCGTTGGTGCACAGAAGACAAGTCGCTGACCTTTGCTTGTTCTATAGGTTTTTCCATGTTCCGAGGAACTCAAAGGCATTATCCCTCGAAATGCGACTTTCGGGCGCCCCACAAGACAGGCTGCTAATGCTCATGACCATACAGTACACTCAACTACCGCGAGGACATCATCTTCCCAAAACTCCTTCTGTTACAGGACAAGCAAACTTTGGAACTCGCTTCCTGGGGATATATTTCCAGAAGACTACAATTTGCAGCAATTTAAGTGCAGAACTAACATACATCTGCAAGCATCTCGGGGCGCTGATGAAGCGTTATAGGTTTGCCTCTCCCGGGAGAAGTATTAAAAAAAAATATATAAAAAATTTAAACAGCAACAACTGAACGAAAGAGTGATGAAGCTTTATCAGGACGGTTGCACTCTCAGATATTTGTTAGTTCCACTCTATATGCACTATCCCCGCATTGGAATTGCTGCTGAAGATGGGTTGATGATAGTTCACGTACTGTCGAAGTGTCTCTTCAGCATCAGGCATAGTAATTGGGATTGGGAGTAGGTATGAATTCAAAACATAACTTCAGGTATTGAATTTACTCCACTCCAACTTAACACTTAATGTACTTATTAAATAACGATGTGGTTACTGCGAATAAACCATAATAATAATCTCGTCAATTATATCCTGGGATATCAAATAATGCACTTTAAGAGCTATCTCTCTTCAGGTGAAATTAAAGTGAACAACTTCTGAAGTCAATTATCCTCAGCTTGATAGCCTCGTACACCAGTCGCGTCCAAAGCACTTACTTAAAATATAAAATACATTTTGCCAAAAACCGATATCTACTTTGTGTAACATAAGCAATTCTATTAGCAACACTGTCATGTATAGGCGGCTACAAAGGCACAACCGGCCTGTGAAACGGAAAAAAAAAATATCTTCAAAAATTGTTCAGCTTTTATGCGCAAAAAGGGCACGAGAGTGATGAAAATACAAAATTTCCATCATCATTCAAAGAAGAAACAAATTCACAAGGAATTCGGAATGAGCCGACAAGGGATCCTATTTTCACAACAGAGGGTCAGTTTCGGTCTGTTGTCCATATTGAATTTAACAAATGGAGAATGATGAAGATCCTTTTTGTTTTATCTGACGCAAGATTAATTTCTGTTTTTCCTTAAGCAATTTCCCGAAAAAATTAGGATAATTTTCATTATGACAAATTATTTAAGCAAGTCCCTTTTTTTTGGAGAGGAAATAAGGTTACTTTTATTTTTTTCCTTTTTTTCTCTGTATCTGTATTGAGGAAAGAGGGAAGAGAAGTCACGAATTGGGGTGCGATTTACTTGAGTATTATCCTAATTTTCTATGGTTACCTTCGTATATTGAAGCTTCGTTTCTAAAATGTGTAGGTGAAAAGGGTTTGTTTAGTTCGAAGGCTGCAAAGAATTGTTACTGTGCCTCATTTCAAAAGGATTTTAACGAAAATATGCCACGAGATAGGAATAGGAGTTGAAGAATTTTGGCCGGAGGAGTTTAAAGTCTTAGTTAACCTCACCCCTTTGTTTATCGTATATCTTTTAAGAGTTGGCGAATTTAATTAGCTAAATTTTGCAGATATTTTCCACTGCTTTGATTTCTGCTTATTTCTTTTAATTTATTTGCTGTCGTTGTTATTGGTTTTTAACTTGTAACATTCTATGAATATAAAAGCTATTTTAGGCAGCATTTAGCTATTTAGCAGAGGAGACGTAGCCTAAAAGTTGATTGGGAGCTCCTTTTTAAGAAGGTACAATACATAACATCATAAATTCATAATCCATGCTTTTTCTTTGTATCGAAAAATTAAATTTTTTGAATGAATAGGTTTATCGGATAGAGCCATCCTTTGAATGACTATATCCGAAAAGAAATCCTCATCGATAGTGGAATAGAGGGACAATGTATATGCGTGTGATGTGCAAATCATTCCTTCTAAGATACTGATAGAGAAATTTACGTTAGTTAGGTATCAATAATGAGAATAGTGGTGTTTAAAATATTGAACGCGCTATGTTAGACGATAGCTTGTTTTCTGGGAATGAACAAGCATAACTCTCACAGCAATCCTTCGCAACAGTTACGAATAATGTCCATTGCAGTTGGTCATAAACGAAAATGTTTACAACGCATAATTGGTCATCTCGCACAATTAGTCCAATTTTGTTTAATTCCCTCTATATTTTACCAAGAAGTTTTAAAATCTGTAGTTAGTGTTAAACATGTTGCAAAAAATCAGACTGTTGCTGAAGACTTTAGCCCAATAGGCAAATAATATACCATGCCAATCAAAGGCTCTTGAGAAAATCGATTTTGCCTTGAAATTTGGTAAATGAACCTATTATTGTCTGGTAGAAGCATTTAACAAAATATGAGCGGAATTGGAAAAGGGGGTGTGGCATTGCCAATGGGTTGAAGTCATAATTTTGATTGGGTACAATTTCTTTATGCAAAATTCCATATTTGAAAATGCTAGTTTTTAAAATTCTGTTTTTCCAAAATTCCGTAAAAAGTGCGCGATATTATTGCATACAGGGTGGGCCAAATACAAGTTTCTTTTTAAAAATTCATGTATTATGGCTTTATTAGTAAGAGCAAACATTCACATTAATTATGGAAAAAAACGTCGTTTAAGTGGCTACCATTTTCCAAGATCTTGTTGATGGCTTCGGGCTGCAGCTCAATACAGCTTGCATGATATTGATGGCCTTAAGTGCTTGAATCGTTTCCGAATTGTTGGCATAACATCGGTCCTTCCCGGTTCCCCACAAAAAAAAAAGTCCAAATCGGGAATCAAATCGCAGTTCCGAGGCAGCCAAAAAGTTGGTGGGCAAAAGACCGGTTGTGACATGGCGCGCCATCTTGTATGAACCAGAGGTCGGTCGTCCAAACACATGTCTTCAATTTCAGTTAAAAAAAAAAACGGTTAACATGGCTCTGTAATGCTAACTGTTGACCAAAACGTTGTTCCCAGACTCATTTTTGAGGAAAAATGGTCCAATGATGTCACCGCACCAGAATCTGCACCAAACTTAGTGAGTGTTGTCCACTAGTGAGTGTTGGCCAAATATCCACTAGGATACCAGTCTCATAAACTTTTTGCACAAACTTGCGGACAGCACGCGCGGGGTGTTCTTTATTTCGGCCAAAACTTATTTTCAAACAGCACTCAATTTGGATATAAGTTTTCAATATTTCCCAATGTTGTTCAAGTGTAAACCGACTCATTTCGTTCCGCGGCGGTATGATACTGACTTTCTGACAAGATTTCGAGCAGGAAACAGCTGTCAGTGTCATGTGATTTAAAAAGAAAACACTGAACCACCCTTTATATACGTGATAGACAACTTTAAGCCAATCTGCGTAGTTATTTTGATAATGATACCGACATTGAAAGACTTGCAACTAGGTTGGAAAATACCTATATTTATGGTCAGCCAAAAAAGTCCCGTGTAGTATGGTTGGTGTACTTTGCATACAGGAGCAAGTCATTATTTGAAAGTACCTATTGGTAAAACGAATCAATGCCGGTCTATAGGTACCTATAATACCTAAAGTGATAGTTGATTTAAGCAAAGATCTTCTATTTTCGAAAGCACAAGTGAAAAGGTTTCAAAATGGGGAAAAAGTAGGGAAAAAGCGAAAAACGATCATCAGAAACAAATATGTAAATCAAACGAATTATAGAAAAATAAGGAATTAGGTCACACTGCTTATCTGAGAAGAATAGCAGAGAACTTATTTGTGTATTAATAAAAAAAAGTATGTTTGTTTTCCGGTCTATGTTGCGTTTACGTTTCTGTTATTTTTGATAATTATACCTAATACCTTAGTAGGTATTGGGTCGATTGAGACTGAGAATTCGGCGCTAGAAAGAGACAGACTATGTGCGAGACAGATAGAGCGAGATGGATGGTTGCGCGATGTTTTTTTGCTGTGAGTTGTGTTAGTTTTTTTAGTTTTGGCTGTGAGTTGTGTTGGTTGTTTTTTTTATAGAACCAAAGACGTAGCGAAAGCAAAATTGTTATCTTTGCGAACGCATAATCCTGTCCGTGGTTGAACCACAGACGACGTAGCTATAGTCTCATCTTTATCAGGGTCATGGGCTTTCTAGCGTAGAATTCTCAGTCTCAATCGACCCAATACCTACTAAGGTATTAGGTATAATTATCAAAAATAACAGAAACGTAAACGCAACATAGACCGGAAAACAAACATACTTTTTTTTATTAATACACAAATAAGTTCTCTGCTATTCTTCTCAGATAAGCAGTGTGACCTAATTCCTTATTTTTCTATAATTCGTTTGATTTACATATTTGTTTCTGATGATCGTTTTTCGCTTTTTCCCTACTTTTTCCCCATTTTGAAACCTTTTCACTTGTGCTTTCGAAAATAGAAGATCTTTGCTTAAATCAACTATCACTTTAGGTATTATAGGTACCTATAGACCGGCATTGATTCGTTTTACCAATAGGTACTTTCAAATAATGACTTGCTCCTGTATGCAAAGTACACCAACCATACTACACGGGACTTTTTTGGCTGACCATAAATATAGGTATTTTCCAACCTAGTTGCAAGTCTTTCAATGTCGGTATCATTATCAAAATAACTACGCAGATTGGCTTAAAGTTGTCTATCACGTATATAAAGGGTGGTTCAGTGTTTTCTTTTTAAATCACATGACACTGACAGCTGTTTCCTGCTCGAAATCTTGTCAGAAAGTCAGTATCATACCGCCGCGGAACGAAATGAGTCGGTTTACACTTGAACAACATTGGGAAATATTGAAAACTTATATCCAAATTGAGTGCTGTTTGAAAATAAGTTTTGGCCGAAATAAAGAACACCCCGCGCGTGCTGTCCGCAAGTTTGTGCAAAAAGTTTATGAGACTGGTATCCTAGTGGATATTTGGCCAACACTCACTAGTGGACAACACTCACTAAGTTTGGTGCAGATTCTGGTGCGGTGACATCATTGGACCATTTTTCCTCAAAAATGAGTCTGGGAACAACGTTTTGGTCAACAGTTAGCATTACAGAGCCATGTTAACCGTTTTTTTTTTAACTGAAATTGAAGACATGTGTTTGGACGACCGACCTCTGGTTCATACAAGATGGCGCGCCATGTCACAACCGGTCTTTTGCCCACCAACTTTTTGGCTGCCTCGGAACTGCGATTTGATTCCCGATTTGGACTTTTTTTTTTGTGGGGAACCGGGAAGGACCGATGTTATGCCAACAATTCGGAAACGATTCAAGCACTTAAGGCCATCAATATCATGCAAGCTGTATTGAGCTGCAGCCCGAAGCCATCAACAAGATCTTGGAAAATGGTAGCCACTTAAACGACGTTTTTTTCCATAATTAATGTGAATGTTTGCTCTTACTAATAAAGCCATAATACATGAATTTTTAAAAAGAAACTTGTATTTGGCCCACCCTGTATGCAATAATATCGCGCACTTTTTACGGAATTTTGGAAAAACAGAATTTTAAAAACTAGCATTTTCATGACCCTGATAAAGATGAGACTATAGCTACGTCGTCTGTGGTTCAACCATGGACAGGATTATGCGTTCGCAAAGATAACAATTTTGCTTTCGCTACGTCTTTGGTTCTATAAAAAAAACAACCAACACAACTCACAGCCAAAACTAAAAAAACTAACACAACTCACAGCAAAAAAACATCGCGCAACCATCCATCTCGCTCTATCTGTCTCGCACATAGTCTGTCTCTTTCTAGCGCCGAATTCTCAGTCTCAATCGACCCAGTACCTACTTACCAATAGAATAGAAAATTGTCATTCAATTAAAATAAAAATAAAAAATCACTATTTTTGGAAATTGTTTTATACTTTTCAAATTACATACATTTTAACAAATTGCATACAGAATGACATTGGTTATGTTAGCGTCAGGGTATTGCGGCTAAAACCTTACAAGAAAGGTCTATAGTCAAGGGCGATTCACCTCACCCATATGCGAGAGATAACCATACCCTTAAATCGGTCATGCAGAATGTCCACTGCTGCATCTGCTGTGTAAAACATCGTTGAATTTGGGCCAAAAGAAATGGAAAATCATATCGTTACATAGTCCTTGCCGTTGATGGCGATGGTTTTACCAAGGTAAGGACCCATAGGGGCGCCGGTCGTCCCAAAATACGCACCAAATAGTAGCTTTTTGTGAATGCATTGGGTGAGCCTGGTAAACCTTGTGGTGAGTTGGCATCATCCCATATATGGCAATTCAAAAATTCGCCTCGTCGCTAAATATAATTTCCTGGCTAAAATATTGGTCTTCCTCCAATTTGTCCGAAGCGCAGTCAGCGAACAACCGACGTTGTGGCCATTAACTTTGAACTGATGGTCCTGAGTCAGATGGATCTTAGATTAGACAGACGCCACCAAAACATCATGGCCGCGCATTCGTCAAATATTCCATAATGTTTTTAGCATACCTACCTACCTTGGCACCCAGGGCACATGGATGCGGAAAAATAACCGGAGGGGTCGTTCGGCAAGCTTGGTTCTGAAATTTAGTTTCCTTCCATCATGCTTTGCAACAGAACGAAACGTAATTGCTTGTTGTTAAGTAGGACGCAGGAAGATCCCGTTGGGCCCTGTCACCGACCGAAAATCAATTGTTAATATATCACAATCCACGAATCTTACAAGACTAATAACTAAAATCCATCGGCTCATCAGATCATCTGAGAACATTGAGGCAGTTAGAACTTCAATCTTGCAATCCCCACCACGGCCGGCGTTCTTTCCCATCGTTCAGTAAAGCCAGCTCTTCATGATGATGCATTAACACAAGCTATGCTGTTAAGGATCTTGACAAGCGCAAGGAATCGGCTTAAAAAATAAATAAATAAATAGGTGGCGCAACAGGCGGGTGACACCCAAGGCCTAGCTTCTCGCAACCATTCGTTTTGTGTGAGTTTCTATTTTTGTGACGAATGGAAGGAACCTTCAATTTTATGCCGAGTCCGAACGGCTGAATTGAGAAGCTTTTTCATAACAGTCATACTCTCGGATGTTTGTCAGACGTTCACGAGAGGTGGCGCAGTAGAAAAAACTTTTTAAGATGTAATTTGTGTTTTTCCGCGGATTGAACCTGGGATCCCTCGCACAGTAGTCCAGCACACTAACCACTGCGCTACTGCGCCCACAGGCTTATTCAGTGCAAATGGGCAAACAAAGGCCTCACCTTCCTTTGGGTTTTGAAAAAAGAAAGTTATATTGCCGCACCCTGTTCAACAACACGGATTACTTATGCGGTTGCTTAGGCTTTTTGGTCTTCTTTGAATATGCGGGTATACTGCTGCAATGTCCTAATAAATATTTCATTTTACCGTATATGTGTATTGTTATGAGGTTTCTACAAACCCATAAAACCTGTCTTACTAAAGTCCCACTACTGCATAGTACTCCAGTATTTACGCATATTTTATGGTCTATAAGCTTAGGACTTGCATTAAATATTCAGCCTAAAGTCACATAAGCCCTTCAATTTTTCAAACGTCCTTTTGCAGTCTTACAGCTTCTATTCACCTAAAAGCAAACTTTTACAAATTCACTAAGCTATCCGCCCTAACCCGATGCCAACCAACAAATAGGTACAAAGGAAATAATCAACTTTCCACCTTGGACATACTTTGGGCTATTCGCTTCAATACGGTTTATTTTCACCTACCCTAGGAGACTTAATCCATATAACCAATGCTATTACTCAGAGATTCTGTGTAGAAATATATTTTACTTTAATACTTGCTTTGTGTCGTTATTTTTGCCCTTGTACATTCAAAGACCGCAATATTTTCTCTTTTTTTTTGGTTTATAATAAAAAGGAGGAAAATTCTCCAACAAAAGTTCCGCAGACTTCAAATTCATTATAACTGCAGCGGTCGATTGAAATATTTTGCATGCACAACTAGTAAAAGGAGGATATCTGGCAAATAGACGCAGCAGTGGAGCAAAAGGGTAGACGGGCATTATATCTTTTTACTTGGGGTGTAGGTACGACTTGTGATAAAATGTTGCAACGGAATGGAAATGGATTGCATTTCTGCTTTGGGATATTAACGTATCTATAGGAATACCCACGTCAACTTGAATTTGTTTGGGAGAGTATAGTCAGTATTATTTATGACAGTTACGTTTTAAGTACATAGTTACTTACATTGAACTTCACCTCCTTATGACATGTGATGGTGACCGTTTTCTACTACTTGTGGCTAGGGAATGATCCTAAAGCGAATTTACAAAAATGGCACAGCCCAAAAATTTCACAATCGATCAGGTGTATCGAATAACGAATGAGATTGGAAAAAACTCTGAAAGCGAAAAAGAGTGGAAGTGGAAGCCACATGTTAAAAAGAAGCAAGATGACTGAGCTTGAAATCAGACTTAGAGAAATGTATTGGCAATACTTGGAAGATACTCGAAGCTAATGCCGTTTACATATGTATTACACAACAAACTATTTTTGTGTAAGCAAGAGTGCTTAAACCGTTTTGTTGTACATACCTACGGTATATAACTTTGGGGTTGTATCAAACCAAGCAATATAACTTCACTACAAACATTTCAAAACCAAACGCTAAGAGCAATAAAGAATGTTTCATGGTATATAAGTCTGGCTTTTGTCCAATATTGTATACTAGCTGGACCCGTGCTCGCCTTGCCCGCTCACACAAAATTATATTTGATTCATTTAAAATTACACTTTGAGTGTGTACATGTGTATGTATATACATTTTGGTCAAAAACTGTTTCTAAGGACATGGCTATAAACGGCATAGCCTATAGCAGTCCTAAGGAACATTTAAAAAAATTTTCATCGAAATCTGTCCAGTAGTTTTCGAGTTTTTAACGGCCAAAAAAAATGCCTACAGTTTTATTATATGTATAGATATAGTCTCTATATTTGTCAGATGTCCGACAATTACGTTAATGCGAACCGCTTTTTATGCGAATGATACAGAAATATTTACATTGTATCTGTATGATTGATTGATCTTAATATTATGGTATTCAAATTAAGCAATGCAATTACAAATTGGAAACCTATTATAATACTAAGTGGGAAATCCTGTTGAATGGTCGTAAAATCAAGCAATCTTTTTGCATCTACTAAAAGATGAATAACTTGTTTTCTTGCTAGAATATAAATATAAATACCACATCGGGGCAAAACGCATTTGCAGTTTAGGCCACTTAAATTTTTTTTTAAACTTCTGACTTGCCGGAGCATTAGGATGCACGTCGACCTAAAAGATCTATTGTGCTTGGCGTCAGATATATGTTTAGGTTAGTAGCGCTTCCACTTTCCTAATGTAGCTGATCATACATTCAGCAGAGGACCTCCTTAGTTCTTTGGTACTTATTACTTCCCTGAAAAATGATTTCCTTCTTATACCGAACATTCACATATTATGTGTTCGGCTGTTTCGTCTTCTTCTAGACATAGTCTGCACTCCGGTTAGTCGACTAAATGCATTTTATTTAGGTGATATCGCAGACCGTGGTTGTCCGTTAGGTAGCCTACTAAGTTTTTAGTATCTTACTGGCAGCTGCTTTGAAGGGCTGAATAGCTCTTTTGGCCTGTCTTAATCCTGGGATGTTCTCCCAATATGAAATACATTTGTTTTGTTCACAGCTTTTTATAGCCAGATTTATAGCTGATTTGGGAATCGAACAGAAGGGTTCAGGTTCAATGAAGGGGGTTTCCGAGCCTTTTCTGGCTAGTTCATCAGTTTTTTTTGTTACCTTCAATTTCCTTATGTCCGGGGACCCACTGGTAAACTGGTTTTGTTATCCTGTAACTTTAAGTGTTTGAAGGGAATCGAAGCAGTGTAGTACTGATTTGGAGTCAATAATGTGTGAGCTTAGGGCTTTTAAAGCTGCTTGACTATCCGTGAATATATGCATGTTAGCGACTTTAATCCCTGAATTGTGTATAAGGTTTGCGCATTCTTTAATGGCATGGAGCTCTGCTTGAAATACGATACGATATTTAAAGCTTACTCTACAAACTTTATTAATTTCTTGAATTTATTATTGACTTGAAACATTTTTGGTATTAACTACGCTCTAAGCCAGGCCACGGGCAAACAGTCTTATACGATTAAATCTTTGACCAAAGACTCGTATTAGGTTATGGTTCAGAGGCATTTTGTTTTTGTGATTTCATATAGTCTCGGTAAACATGCAGTAAATAGTGCGTCTAAGCAGGGGCGAAATGCATTTGGAGTTGAGGCCACTTAAATGTTTAAGAATGTTTAATAATATAAATATATTCTGTAAAATATTTTAATTATACAACTCGATCTCGACTCCACTGACACTTAATGCAGATTTATATTATTAAATAAACATTTACAAATATAATATATTTTCCAAGCAATTATCTTCCACATTATTATAGTACCTTACAGTTTGAGGCGATAGTCGTACCTAGTTTCTATAGTAGATATAAAATTGCAAAGTTCACAAAATAAATTTTAAAAATGTTTAATAATGAGGCATAACATTATGTTGAGTTCCATATTGAATTGAATTTTAGTTCGTGTTCAGTAGAATATTGAATTAAGCCATTATGCAGCTAATCCTCTCAATACATAACGGTTTGATTTAGTAATAATAATTAATTGGGTATGTTTATGATGTGGCATAAACGAAAATTCATTAATCTGATTGGTTAAATTTCAACTCTGAATTGCGACATAAAAAGTTATTTTCTGTTTATTTCTCCTCTTTATTAATGTAATTATTTAATTTATTTTTTTTTTATTAATTGATTTACTTAAGCGCTTATACAATTTTAAAGCTTATTCCTGAGTTAATTATAAAGTGATTCTCATTGTTTAAATTTATTTTAATTGAATTTATTCATATGCTATGCATATTTGTGATTTGATTACAAGTTTTTGGTTTGCCTTCTGAAATTAGAATAGATATTTTCCAAACAAATTCTTTCGAAATAACTTTCTTGAGTACGGGATGATCGAGTTGAAAGTAAAATAATGTTATAAGTTCAACATTAAGGGTTTTAGTTGGCGGTGTCCATGGTGTAGTGGTTAGAGTTATTGCTTGAGACCCGAGCGGCCGGCGTTGGTTTGAGCCCCGACAGGCAATACTCTGCCACCGACCATAAGAGACACGAATAATATCAGAGTTTCTCCACAACTATACACCAAAAAAGGGGTTTCTGCTTGATAGTGCAATGGACCGAGATTCGTCCGAGTGCTCCAGGATTTGGAATCCCCTTTTATTTAAAAAAAATGGTTTTATTTTAGGTGTTGTCGTAGTAATCATTTAATTTTCACTGCGCCATCTTTCGCGACAAACATCCTGAGAAAGCTTCTCAATTTAATGTCTACTATTCTTATTTTTTTTTAAAGAGGTGTGCCACCTACTGGTTTCTTCTTAAATCATAGGTTATTTTGACACTGACAGCCGTTTCCTGCTCGAAATTTTAACAGAAAATCGGTATCATATCTCCGCGGAACGAAATGAGTCGGTTTACGCTTGAACAACTTTGGGAAATATTGAAAACATACATATTTCCAAATTGAGTGCTGTTTAAGTTTTGGCGGAAATGCACCCACCGCGCCTGCTGTACGCAAGTTTGTGCAGAAAGTTCGTGAGACTGGTATGCCAGAGAGGACAACACTCATGGTCCCTGTCGTCGGTCGTACGGTGAGCACTGAGAATGTGGCTGCTGTAGCCGATATTGTGAGACTCAATTCACGAACATCAACTCGCCATCGATCTCAACAGGTCAACATTTCACCCACCAGCCTAAGGAGAATTCTGTTGACACAGCAATTTAAAGCGCACGACCATCCACTTCGTTATCGATTCGAAGTTTGAGTCTAGAGCAGCTTGAATTGGACAACGATTTTGAGCGAAAAATCATCTTTTCTGACGAGGCGCATTTTCATCTTGGCGGCTACGTTAACAAACAAAATTGCCGCATGGGGCTCGGAAAACCCGCACGTTATTATCGAGAAGCCAGTGCATCTACAGAGAGTGACAGTTTGGTGCGGATTGTATAGTGGAGGCATCATTGCACCACTTTTCTTCGAAAATGAGGCTGGGAACAATGTTTTGGACAACGGTGGGCGTTACAGAGCCATGTTAATCGACTTGTTTTTACTGAAATTGAAGACATGGATTTGGACGACCTCAAAGCCCATGCCACAACCGATCTTTTGCGCACCAAATTCCCAAATCGTGTTATTAGCCGTTTTGGCGATGTCAATTGGCTGCCTCGGAGCTGCGATTTGATCCCTTTGGATTTTTTTTGTGGATAAACGTGAAGGACAGATGTTATGCCAACAATCCGGAAACGACTCAAACACTTAATCCCAATATCATCCAAGCAATCCGTGAGTTACTGCCCAAAAACCATCAACAAGGTCTTGGAAAATTGGAGTTACAGAATGCGCTACTGCGAAGCCTGCCAAGGCAGCCACTTGAACGGCGTTGTAATCCGTTATTAATGGAAATATTTGCTCTAACTAATAAAGCCATAATAAATGGACAAAATTTAAGTTTGTTGAATTTATTTCATTTTTAAAAAGAAACTTGTATTTGGCTCACCCTGTATACAATATTTTTAAACATTTTTTAATTCCTATATTAAATGTCACTTTATTGTGTATCTACTAAGAGAGTTGGATTTGTGTTGATAATTCTTTGACTGTTTTTTTTTTTTTCTTTTACTCTCAAATCTGAGTGGAATGACAATTTTGAAACGGCAGCGCCATTGTTGCCATAGAAAACAATAGATCTTCTAAAGGCTCCGCCAAACAGAGGACGTTTTAACGCCGCGTTCCACCACCGCGTTGTATTGTAATATACTGCAATACATATCCCCTGTCACACAGAGCGCGTTTTCAACGACGCGTTGAACTCACCGCATCGTTCAAACGCGGCGGCGAAACGCGCAAAAGAAAAATTAGAACTTTTTCTCTTTTTCTCTTTTTATTTATGTCGTGCACCAAAATGTGTTTTTTTCTTTTTCAAAAATTTCGTAGCACGGCAAATATTATACAATAATTCGTCATCCTAACTGCTTGACATTTTGAGAGATTTTGATGATAGCTAGGTTAGGTATCTGTTTGACGTCGTCTATCGCGGCGTTTAGAACTTCGCGTCAAAATAATCTTAACGCCGCGTAGAATAATCTCACCGCGGCATTAAAAACGCATTCTGTTTGATGAAACCTTTAAGCTAGCCGCACATTGGATACGATTTCATACGAATTTCTCTCATGCGAACATTTACGCATACGCACGAACAATCTCGACCTACCAATTAGTATGGGAGCGCGCACATTGGATGCGAGTTCGTCGTGAACGTACGTATAGTTCCGACGTCCGAATACAATCCCAACTTGTTGGGATTTTTAAACACGTTCGTACGTTGAAACATTAAAATTGGATGTTTATAGACACAAATTGGGGTATGGGACACGGGGCACTGTTTATTTTACAGAGAAAATCGTATTCAGTGTGCGCACTCTCTGCGTACGATTATATTAATACGTTTACGTACGATGTAAATTCGTATCTAATGTGCGGCTAGCCTTACATCGAAGTGTCTTTTCGTCGTTCATCCGATTTATAAGTTTTAAATGGAAAAAACCTTTCTTACCGCAACTACGACCATACAGCCAAATTAGAAAAATACCTCATAAATCAATTAGGTTAGGTTGGCGTTCATCATATAATCCTAGGTATACCATAACGTTTCCATCGGCGCGGTCGTCGCGTCCCTAGGGAACCAGAACCTTCACATTCAGAGTTTATACCAATTTGCCCAAGGACATAATTTACCTAAAGAGTCTATAAATAGTTTTTGTTTAAGAAAACAGCCTTTCGAAGAAGTAGGTGCTTGCCGAGGTTTATCCTTAAGTTTCGAACAATAGCTTGACGTTCACAGATAAGATGGGTAATATCCTCTCCTCTGTGACAGTGACATGCAGGTCATTACAAAACCTGCACGTAGCGCACGTGTCCGTCTCCAGGCGTACTTTCTCGAAAGATAATGCCCAGACAGTTTCCATATCGCTATTCGTAACATTAATCTGCTGAATTTAAAATTTTCCTTATCTTATTTCTATCCCACTGCCACAAAGACCTTAAAACTTTTTTTTTAAATGTGACTATCTTAGGTTAATCGTATTGATCGTATCATTGTATTGGTTTTATATAGAACAATTCTCTTAGCTATAGCCCTTGGTAATTTTATATTTCCAATTATTTCACTTTGTGGAAGCTATGCTCCTCTTTTGGCCAAAAATTGCAATATAATAATTTCCAGGAACCCAACACATCTGAGATGGTTCTGTGGCATACGCATAATGCTCTGGAAGTTATATTGCCATGTGTTGGTCCATATCTGTCGAGTATTTGTCTGACCCGTGACTTGTTTTGTAACCATCCCTATAAACCAAAACTTCATTTTCGCGCGGAACTTTATTCCTTCGTCAAACTACTCTATCAAGTCTACAACGACTTTCATGTGCTTTATCCAGGGAAGTTGGAAAATACTCGCATACCTATACATCAAATATACCTAATCATAAAAAATGTATGAGGTCTAGGCAGACCTTGCAGTTAAAAGGAGGTATACACATTAAAAATATTCTCTCTATCTAACTTGCCATAAATAGAAAAAAATCCCAGAAAACATTAGGTATACAGTCGACCCTACCATGCAAGCTGGGAATATTTTTTTTTAAATCAAACTCGCATAAACATTAATAAAGGTCTTGCAAGATCTCATAATTGACAGACGAGTAAATTGGGCTATTGGGCTATATTCAGACATGAGTAGATAATTCATTTTTAAGACCCCTCTATTGTCTTTGGAGTCATAATTGGAGCTTGTGATTATAATACTCAAATTTCAGTTGCTACAGGTCCTGCAGCTCCCATGATACTGTTCTAATCTATTAATCTCTTCTGAAAAAAAAGTAAATATCGATAAGACTATGGCAGGCGTCATCTTCACCATAAGCCAGTTAAGTACCTACATTCCTGTTTTCTAGTTCCTTCCTTGATACCAGAACATACGTTTTTCTTAAAGACGTTATCCGCTAACAGCGCAAACTACCTTTACCTTCGTATATATAGCCATAAAGTATCTACTTATAAAAAAGAACGATATCAGAAAAGCAAACAACCATGACTTGAACAATAATTGGGTGGAGGTGGTGGTGACTATGGAGCTATATACCCACACCGGTGGGGGGTGGCTGTCATCTGTCGCTATTCATATCCCCAAATGGATTTATTCTTTCTTCATGCATCTACAGATCTGTTGTTTTTTTTTTTTTAATTTGTGGCATTATATCGTGCTTGTTCACCACTCATGTTCCCCTTTTCCCACCAACCATATCGTAGGGGGACGTTCTGAGTTATAAAGCACACACACGAGCAATCTTTAAACTATTTGAACAGCCAGAGCTAACATTTCTCCCTTTCGCCGAGTATAGGGTGGCCGTAAATCATCGCACACTCCCACAGGATATTGTTCGTTGCTTCGTTGCTGTTATACGGAATCAGCATGCGTAAATGAATTCATATTGGGTTGGGTTTTGAAACTGAGATAAAAGTTCAAAAAAGTTCGTTAATAGTTGACTTGGTGTCCTAAAGACGTCTTCCTCTATAATGTGTCTGGTGTCAGTAACATCTTACTACAAGCAATAAATTCCAATTTCCATTAAGAATGATTACGAAGATGACACTGCTGATACTGATGATGATGATGATGGTGCAATTACCATGTTTTTAGCTCTTCACATGCTATAAATACCTGGCAAAGCTCGCCCTCCTTCTAATCATGCCATAAATATAGATTTAAGCTATGCTTCGAATAAAATGCAAATTTCGTACATCATCGAAGTAAACCGTGTCGATAGTTCCCAACTCCGAAGGAGAATGGCTATGGGTAGGTATGGTTATGGGTAAACCTAAACATACTCATGCATGCAGTGTTACTTTGGGTAATACTTTTACATATACCACCCACCTTGCCGTAAACATTCCTTGCCATATAGCTAACTGCAAAATGGCACAGATTTCGATGTCTGATTAATAGATTACTATGCTTCGACAACTCATAGATAGTACCGTATGTCGGTACTGGAATATCATAATAAATCACACAGATAGGCGAACCATCCGTCACCACCCTTCCTTCTTCTCACAGGAAACAGACTTCAGTCGGGGCGACGAGCGACTTTGCAGCAGTTCGTTGATTGTAATCGATATGTTATAGGATATATTGACATGGATACTTAGGTTTTATTATAGGGAATGGATTCGCCTTTTAGGAGTTTCTGCATAAAAGATAGTTTCCTAGGCTAAAGGGATGAAGTGCGAGACGCTGCGTAAAGTAATTGAAAGCCATTTCAGATGAAAGACAGAACAAATGATTCGATGGATAAACAAAATGGAATGAATTTATTTTTGGAAAATTCCTAGGACTTAGTACATTATATCTATTTGGGCGAAAGGGCGAAGTGAAGTGTGTTGTCGTGGAAATCGATTGAAGATTATCCGCTTGTACACAATCCTCATACATATCTAATGAAATTGGATTCAATGACGGTGTGTTATTGTCAATACGGTCTTAAAGATGGTGCAGAATGTTAAATGCTTAATTATGGTATTCAATGAGTCAGGCATTAATTATAATATATATTTTGCAGTATTATAATTTGGTGAGGTATTCTAATCAATCAGAAATAATTTTCTTATTTATTTTTAGGAAATGTTACCAGTCTTCTGAATGCCTACTATGACACAGATCCTAGCAGTCTCACTGTCTTCCCCAGAAATATTCAAGTACGCTTTTGTGATGAAGATGACTAAAATCATGCAAATACGAAAACTCCATGGACAAATGCTGTCAGATGACTCGCGGTAAAGAAGGACCAGCAAGAATCATGGAACATATAAAAAACTTACAAGTAGCAATGGCAAGAGCAGCTTGTAAGAATTAGTGCTTTGCTGGGTTCCTGGATGTGAAGACATTCCAGACAGTAGAAAGAGGACGAATTAGCAAAGCGCAAAGCCAAATGTCTAATGGACCCCTATGGGTACTTGTGCTATTACAAGGAAGCTGTGGATATCCTTCCAAACAGCATCTCATGGGAACTACAATGGGGACAGCATGTAAAAAATGTGTATGACGAAAAAAACTTTTCAGAGGCTATTGCGACGAGGGGCACAACCCACTTATTATGTCGAGCAATATACACCAGGATTGGATTGATAATGGATTATGAATCAGTATTGATTTGAGTGGAGCACATCACCAGCCCACATTGTCATTATCAGTAATTGGTATACGTCCTCTTACTGTTACTCCTTGGCTGATGTATTCCGGACTCCGGACTGGCTTATGAATCTCTATGAATATGACCAACAAAAAAAGAACATAATCAAGTTTTGCCGCCTATTTTGTCCTATTTTGTATCTATCATTCATCTGGTAACATCCCAAATCTAGTTTCGAGTTTGAATATGAAACGCGTGCATCGTTCTCTTTCTTATTATACTCAGTGTCATGGTCGGTGACCTTCAATAAATACTTCACACACAGAAGCTTGTAACATAACATCTAAGTCATAAAAACATGAATGCTGAGAGCTATACGACTGCCATAAGCACACGATACCAAAGTTGAGCATACAAAAAAAAAAGCACTTCCTGTTAACTATGATCCAGATATTTTTTGTTTGCATCATATCCTACAAAACGACGAAGAATGGGAGCAAGAAGCTTCGCGCCATAACACCGAGTTTTATGGATTTTCTTTTATTTTTGATAACGCTTCACAGACTAGGTAATGTTGACGGCAATGGCAAAGAAGTTTTTGAGGAAAAGGCAAGGGATGCTCGTGGAATGCAAATTATGCTGTATGGAAAAAACGAACTAGGGATAGGGACTTCAATCATGAACACACAAAAATGGCACAATTTTTTCTTCGCGGACGGAAGGTTGAATTTTATGAGAATCTACTTAAGTAAGTCCAGAAAAAGTCATACAGGGGATCCTTGCATTGCAGAGCCAGACCCATTTCTATTATTCAATGAAAGTGAGATTTTTTTTATGCGCATTTGTTTACCTCTCACTATTTCCGCTCTATCCTCAACAACAACTTGCTTATTTTGAAGACGCACTTTCTTTATTGTACACGTTGCTGGTTGGTTCCAGCGAACCGAGATCCTTTTGAACTAAGTTTGATATCCTCTTTGTTGCCAGTCTGTATGCGGTGTAGTTCGTAGTTGTTGCTGATGATGGTGAAGGCATCAGATATAACATCATAAGCGTAGCGCAGTGCAAATGCCCGCAAGGGAATTCGCAATAACTCACAGTGGGGGTCGACTTAATAAATGTATGAATAATGCAGAGGTTGGACTAACAAACGACTGACTGGTGAAGAGAATAGGCGGAGGGACAAACGAGTATCCTACAGATGAAGATGACTTGTGTAAAGGTAAAAGTTTGTTTTTGCTATCATGACCAAGGGCTGCATGCACCTAAATAAGAGGGCAGACAAATACTTTTTCTTATCCTCAGTGAGATTTTTTTCAAGAAATATATTGGTGTGGTGCAGTTTTCTTTAAACTTGTTAGTTAAGTAGAAATTTAAAGCTAAAATTATTAAATTAAAATAGAATGTTGTAGCTAAATTTGTGCTTTTAAGATTAATGTTTGGAATTGACGACGAGAAACTTTGGGAATATGCAGCACTACCTCAACCAGTTATCGGACTTTGTAGTGCCGTCTCTTTTTTGTCGTATATAGCCTAGCCATTATAAGGTTACATCTGACACCATGTTGAATTATTAAAAATATTGATATTAATTGACTGTCCATTTAGTCTCATGAAGCCACTTAAAGAGAGCTAAAAAGAATGCAAGATATTGGAGTAATTGTCAAAGTCGAGGAACCATCTATTGGAAAACTGCGAAAACTGCCTGTGGATCCCCTGAATCCCGCGGCTAATGCAATTGTATTCCTTTATTGATGCTAATTCGGCCTTCTTGGTTCTACCTCTTGATAAAGAGTTTTCAAAACTTTGTACTTTTATGATTCCTTATGGAAGTTACGGATTTTTAAGATTACCATATGGCATTAGCGCCCGAAATCCCCCAATCCGAAATGTAAGAAAACGATCTTTAAGTCATAGCCGAGTTTCTTTTTGAAAACTTTGCCAAAGATTATAATGTTTTGGCCAAACATAAATCAAGATATTGAAAATGTCATCAGCAATAAATTGTAAAAGCTTTATTCGTCACAGGAAAATCAATTCCAAGAGCACAATTAATGAAGAAGATTCTTGAGGGCTTTTGTTAGATGAAAGACATTATGAAGGTGTCTATTTTCGACCTAGACTCTTCACTTGAAGTTTCAGCTTTCGGTTGTTCACCATGTTTGAGTGCTATGAGAATGCAACACTAATGAAGAATCTCTGAATCAAGAACTTCAACTTAATGCTCCAGATCACAATAGAAACAATGAAAGTTATATTTTAAGAAGATCAACTCGGATCATCAAACCTAACTTTTGTTGGGGGTCCGAATTTCCGATTCCAATATAAGATAAAAAGTAATTCGCACCTGGTGCGAATTTTCGATATATTTCCGGTAAACCGTAGTACCTATACCTATTAGTATAGTGGACTATTTTTCAAAGTAGAATTTTAACTTTTGAATGATGGTCATTCAAGTCGTTATGTTATCATCCAATTAAAGTCAATTTTTGCCCGCCATGGTATACCTGAGGTGATAATGGTCCACCATTCAACTCCGAAGATTTTAACATTGGAACATTGAGCACTTAACGTCAAGCCCGTATCTGTCTCATATTAAAAAGTTGTTTTTAAATTATGAGGACACAAGCTCGGATCCTTACATCACGCTTTTGCACTATAGGACCACCCAAAAAGAAAATATGAGTTCTCCGTCGGAGCTGTTAATGTCACGCAATGAACGAACATAACTTTCGGCTATTCAAGATACTTTCAAGGCCCAGTTAGTTGTTGTTAAGAAACATGAAAAGCTTGCGAAAGGGAAAAAAGTCGAATTGCATTATAACCAAGGCACAAAAGCACAAAAACCATTGAATGAAGGCGAACGTATATTACAAGAAAACTTTGAGTTCAGAATGGCTTCCGGGGACAGTAGCTATATCCAGATGTCGAGAACCGCGCCGCGATACTATATATGGTTAGTGGAGAGAATGGTACTCATTACAGGCGATCTTGTCAACACATTTTTAATTTACCTAATTGAAACGTCAAACGAAAACGAGTTAGTGTTCGGTGTGAATGCATCTACGAGTTTTCTTAACTTTTTTGACGAAAACTCGGTTTTCGGCTTGGTGTGAATAGGGCATAAGGAGAATACCAGTAACATACGAAACAATCAATCATCGGCAGTAACATCGGGCACTCAAAAGGAAACTCTTACGTTCTCCAAAATCATCCGCGAATAACGATTTTGCTACGGCTAGGTATGGAAGGCCAGTAAAACCTCCTGACAAATTTAGTCGTTCCAATTTTAATTAATATTAATACAAGAAAAAACAAACTTTTTCATTTATTCTACATGTAGGTATAGATTACCTTAACTACAAATTCTATTATTTAATAACTATTACGAAGTTAAATCTATTTAATATTATAATTATAAATAACATATATCTGCAAAGGGAGATTTTATATAATGTATATTGTATAACAGTATAATACCTCTTTATGTATTAGAATAAATATTACTCTCTTATATGGCTCCTATTCATAGCTGGCTCTCAACAGGCAGCCTTTAATAAAACTGTAAACTGAACAGACGTCTCCACAGACCCTCTCAGTTGATTAATCAGTCATAGCATTTGGTGTGAAAGAGATACAAACACGTACCTTTCAGTACCTGAAGAAAGCTTAGTGTTGCGTCTTGCGTGCCCTCTATGTTACTTTTTTGTCATATTGAATATGTCTATAGTCAACTTTATTTCATTCACCTATAGCTATGTAATAGCAGCCGTAATAAACAAAAACCATTTGTGAAAGAGATATCACGCAAATTGATATGGCCTTGGTTGGGTTATATGATAGCGAAGTAGGTACCAACTTTGAGGCGATGCCTAAAGGATTATTGATGCCATTTTATGTGATACTTTGCCATGTATATATTCCAGTGAACTCTGAAAAACAACCCAGAACGATTACACAAAAATGCGTAAGACCAGATTTTCTGTATACCTCCTGTAAACGTCCCACGTGTGGCGACCATTGCGGGAATTGGTGTCAAGATTTCGCCGTAAGAAAACAATGTAATCTTTAAAGAGAATAAATAAGATAACTTTGAAAGTAATGGGCCTCACAGACCTATGTTTATGAACGATGTACCATACCAATGCATAATACATACTTAGTTTATAGATCTATGGTTAAATAAAGGTTCATATTTTCTGGATAGATTATAGATTTCATATACAGTAAGCTTCAAAAGTGATTGAACACCACTGCTGTTTTATTTGCATTTGGAGCTTGCTTTGGAGTTTGGAAACCAATTTTTTTTTTAAATACATACATACCTAAAAAGTCTTGTGTGATGTCGAAATGAAATCCGTTTTGTTATCGACATTTTATTTTTAAGCTTTGTATAGATTGTTGGCATTTAGACCTGTTTCAAGATCCTAACAAAAACTTAAAAAAAATTGGTGTTCACGTACTTTTGACGCTCACTGTATGTATGTACTTTCCAATTGAAGTCCCTTGATTAAGACCTACCTATACAATTTAATTTCTCTTCTGAGAAATGTTGTTCAATTATTTTCATGTTGGCATGTAATTAAAAGTTACGCTCAAAAACATAATAGCTATGTATCAACAAAAGATACCACTAGACGTGTTTGCATATACAACTATATGCTATGAAATTGGTAGGTAAAATTGGACATAAGTCAAATAATGTTGGAGAATAGCAATCATGTTTACAGCAGTGAAGTATAATGAAGGGAATGTGAGCCATATTCAATGTATAGTGTATTGTTCTGTAATATTAAGGTCAAAGGAATGCATTTTTAAATATCTAGTTTTTATGGATAGGAACCTACGTCCTATCTTCCGATATTGTTTTTTTTTTATGAATTTAATAATGCTTCGAAATTCAAATTTGCAGTGCAGAACGAAAGAACGTAACATAAGATAAACAAATAGCAATGTATACTATGCAAACAGCGAACAGCGAAGTGTTTATGGCCAAAATATCAAAATAGATTTGGATCTTTCTTTGACTTTTGAGTGTATCTTTTACCACTGAACTTACGAAATTACATGAGAGCAGATTATAGAGCGCTTTTGTTCGCTAAGCGGCTATCTGTAACACACAGCTTCACTCTAAAGGAATCTATTTCCAGTTCCAAGACTACAAAGGATATGGGGTCAGGCTCAGGCATATGTATGTAGCAATAAGATTTCCCGACACATGCAGCGTGTTCCAGGGAGAATATACTTGAAATATGATCTATACGTATCCAAAAAGAATATTGATATCTGCATTGAAGTCTGGAGAATTCTTAAGACCCAGCAGATAAAAGTTACATATAGTGTAATATGGATAATCATTGCCTTCTGAAGAACCATAACAGGTCTAACAAATCGGACACGTCCATCAGGTATGGTGAGCAGTGTTAGTATGCCATTGAAAGCGTTTTTCCATGAGAAAATGTATTTTTTCCCTTCTTTCCCTCTGTATATTTTTAAAATTTCCATAATTAACACACCATTATGTTCAAAAAAAGAAAAACATTTTTTAAATACCTACCCAATCCTGCCACTGGAGAAAGGCATATTTTAAACCCACGATCAAACAGGATTCTTAGGGCATTTTTAATTTTCATTCTACACATATTTCAAAAAAATACACTTTTTTAAATTAAACAATGTCTGTTCTTATTATTTAAAACAAAAATGCAAAACAATTAAACTACCACATTTGTCTAGTATCTGAGGTTGAAATTCATGTGGATATTGGTTCTTCTTTATGTTGATTAAATTTCCCACGGAATACCACTGGTTTACATTTTGTTGCGTTTTTCTATGCGTAGCGTTTTGACCCTTGAAATTCCGACTAAAAGGTAAATTTCTCACGACTTATGAACACTGATGGTGACGCAGCGTTGCCACTTTGCTGCAATTGCAGTAGATCTACTGCATTTTTTTTCAAAATTTAAATCTGGTGGCAACCAAATTAAGTCTACTGCATTTGTGTAAAAGCTTAAATGAGGAAGCCAAATCCAAAATAGTAGATAAAATACAAACAGAAATACAAGCCAATTTGGGAAACTTTTTTTTTTAGCTCTTTAGGGAAATTATGTGTTACGAGAAAAACATCAATTCAAACAAAAAAAGGAAAGGTAAAAAAAAAATTATGGTTGACATCAAACAGTGTACATGTTACACTAATAAATAAGAATCATATATAAAAAATAAAAAATAAACACTAAAAAAGTCGATACTCAATATCTTCGGTAAGACAAAACTGTTTTCGGAAATGGAAAGAGCATCCTCAAAAACCTATTACTGCTGCATACCTAACTTAAAAACGTCAAAATTGAGTTTACGTCATGTACGGTAAATAGATGGTGTACCCTTCCGCCATATAGCACAGGGGTTCACAGGTTTCCAATATTTAGACCATGGTTCAGTGATACATACATAGTTCCCTTTCGGTGAACTGTACGGGAAAACTGACTGGGTCTAGAGTTTTACCGAGTCACACGATTCCGATGGACTGGACACACCCTTAAGATTAATTAACCTGAGCAGGTTTCTAGGATTATCGTTGCCGCCCGCGGTAAAATTTTTATTGGGTGACAATCTAGCGACGAACATGTGCCGTAGGTGCGGTTGTTAACGAATTGCACAACTACGGAAATTATCGAAATCGAGCTTCAATTAACTTTATGCCGTTGTTTGCGTATTGACAAAATTATTTAAAAAGCACTTTGGCTTACTGCTCGCGTAGTTATTATCACGCGCACAGACGGTTTAAAATCGAGATGGTTTAGATTTTTGTGGAGTTAATCTACACCCACGAACGTAGTCTTTTGCAGTTCTTAAGCAAGAGAACGAAATCGCCTCTCGGAATTAATCATCTATCCCATCTCCGCTCAGTCGTACCAATCGTTATTCGTCAATTTGATAATTTTGGTGCAGCTAACTAAGAAGCGAAAGGTAGATGGAGTGACCATCGTAATGCGGGACAATTGTAATGTACCATTACCCTAAAAAATAAACGGACGCAACTGAAGAGTGATGATTATACAAATGAAATTTCAGCATACTACGGCCCTAACAATCAAACCAATTTTTGGGCGACGATAGTAGTATAACGGTGAACGTAGACCCTCGTAAACGTTATAGGCGTTTAGACCGCTAATGCAAAGCAAAATATTTCCAATGATAGCGCTACAGTCTACAGAAGCAATATTCGAGCAATCGACAACCCTGTGCTTTACTTAAAATATGTAAGGAGTTCCTCAATAAAGCTGGTATACATTCTACCTAAAACTATGCCTATGCAACTTAACTTTAAAGACGCTAATCTTGCGATATTGGATAAGTGGTCCTGCGATATTCCCGAATTTAATGTCACTTCAAGACTGTGCAATGTGCATATGGATTTATTGGGATATAATATATATTTTTTTATTTGCGTAGCCAAATTCATTCTTTAAAATATATTTCCTGAACATAATTAACTAAACCTGGGGGTCAATTCTCAAAAATTTTCGCATGCGTTTATCTGTCAAAATCTACAATTTCATGCAAAAGACTGAAATTTGCAATTCTCAAAAACTGCATACGAGAATTTCTCTTCGAATGTTACTCTTCTGCCTTTTGTAGGCGGATTTGACTAGAACGCCCTACAGAAACTCAGTAAGCTCTCCCTGGTTTCTTACTAGTCGTATTCATTCAATAGTGAGCATCCACAGTTCATTATTAGATTTTGTCGATTTTAATTCCCAAAAATGCGCCCCCACTAAATGTTAGTAAATGAAATTTAAGCTCATTACTAGATACGTGGGAGCTCAGAACAGTAGCCTTTACCCTAGTAGAGATAAATTGTGCTTCCATTGGCAAAATGATTGTGTCTATACGCGAGTTAGTTCACCTGAGACCTGAAAGTCCGAGGTGATTTCATTTTTCGTATGCGAACGTTGCATTTCATCGTTGCGTATGAGAAAGGACAAACCGCAGGCAAATATCCAAAACCAGTGAGAGAAAAACAAAAATCAAGCGTCCCTACAGGATGCAAATAACTACCTAAATGTGACTTTATAAACAATTCCGGGAGTGGAATATGCAAGGCATGGATGCTCTCAGATCTATAGAGATGTTTGTTGTTGGATTCTTCATAATAACCGGACATTCGTCACACAAGTTTATTTCCATTAAAGCAACCCCTTCGTAATGATAACATTTTGAAACTACACTTAACATGGAATTTTATATTCACATTTTGTGCTTGTATTACTCTTCTACTGGACTAGTTCCAGTGCCCTAAGTCGAGAGTGATATATGTAGGTTGAAAATCTACAAAGGTGACTTCCATTCTCGTTGTGCATATACTTTCTATTTATATTTACATTTTCAGGCACCCACATTAATTTAGAACACGTTCCTCTAAAATGATATGAGAAAGGCACCTACTATCACAAATATAAAATATAATTAGAAACTATGTGGAAGGAGAATGGACGTCAGCTTTGTACTGGTTATAGTACGAACAAAAGGTTGATACAGTAACTCAGTGGCTACCCTAACAATTACGCCAATTATTATTTTTTTTATTCGCAAAATTAGCATGCAATTCCCCATAATAATAACCAGTTCTGTTCTCTGTAAGCTATCCTCTGTCATATAAGAAAATGCAGGGGTAACGTCAGGAATTCCACCTCATGAACTTTTGAAATTTGGTGCACTGGTTATGCTTAAAAGGTATTTGTATATTAAACATTTTTTGTGTGATGTTGCATTTCATTGTAAGAGCATTTTCTATGAAACGGATACATACATAAACATACCTCCCCTATTTGTTCTCAATATACCTATGGCGCTTTATTGTGATTCCAGCATTTGTTGAAAAACGTAAAGGACAATCTTTTTAGTGCAGGCATTTTCTCAAGCAGCAATGAAAAAATGTTATATTATAATTGATAATACCAACTGATCAACTGCAGGTGATACTGATAATATTACTAAATTTTTCTAGAGAAGCAAACGGTAAAAAAATGAGAACAAAAAATCCTTCGTGTATTCTCAATTCCAAAAGAGGCTCAATCTCATCAAACATTTTAAGAAAACTAATTTCCGAAGAAAAATCTCAATTATATCTCAGCTTCTCACATCTAAGGGTTTATGAATTTTATCTAATTTAGAAAAATGAAAACCCTTTGCAAACGTTTAGAAAAAAATGTTCAGCCTAGACAACCATAACACAACTTTCGCGCAATTTCTGTACAACGAAATAACTGCAGAAACTCCCAGTCCAATAATCAGAAACTATAAAGGAAACTTATTGGTCTAAATGTTTTCTGATAAGGCTTTCACCAGCCCTATTCTCGAACTTATGTTGTTTACAACTAATAAAAAATGTGCACGACTGGGTCGCACGTAACTTTCTCGTTTATTGCGAATCTCGCAGAATGTCAGAGTCATTTTAGGAAAATTTTACGTTTAAAATCATACCCACTCAAGGTGTAATTAATACCGTAAATTCATACTACATAAACATAAACCTACGTATTAACTAGAACACTTTATTACTTTCAAATTTCACCCCGAACTGACACTTGAAATTATATTGCTATGTACTAAAGTTTTGGACTTTACAAAAGTATACCATGTGTGAATACAAAGCGGGATTTGGGTAGTCATTTTTGAGAAATATTCATAAAACGGCAATATTCGAGTTTTCTGAGGAAACCTAAATATGTGATCATGTGATCATAATAAAAAAAAACGTCCCGAGCGGGAAGCCTACAAACTCTAAATACGAAGTTTGAAGCAAATCCGTCCAAGCGTTTAGATTCCCCAGGGGTGGGACAGACAGACATACGGACGGACAGAATTGCGAGACCCACTTTTTTGAGTTCCCCTATCATCGTAATATCAGAATTGATCAAAATCTCGAGTTCGAAATTTTGTACGAAAACAATATCTTTCTCTTAGATACTACGTATACGAGAAAGTTAAAAATCGAAATAAACTCTCCTAAACTGGAGCCAATATCTTTCCGGAATAAATCAAAAACTGTCATCAGCGAAACTGTAAGAAAATGTGAAAAACTCACACATCCCCTGACCGACAGTACTGCGCATGCACAATACCAACAATATACGCCTGAAAAGAGTACAAATATTTGAATTTGAATATGTAAGAACACTTCAAGTTAAATCGACACGTCAATCCAAGAAGCTAACTATGTCGTATTAATATTCCTGCCACTAATAAATAAGGGGCGGACTTGAAGGGAGCACTATAAGATAAGATACCTTCACAGACCAAATCTTTGATTAAAGAACAGGTGACTATTGAAATGCTCTGCAATCTCTAGAAAAGACGAACTACAGACAGTCCTGGGCTAATTTCGCGTTATTGGAGAAAGATTCATTTGGTAACTGCTTGACTATCATCAGAAAAGATTAGAATATCTGTAGTTGATAACACGTTCTTCTTGGGCCAGGATAGGGCTTCTTTAGTCGACATTATGTCCGCCTGGAATGCGCTACAATAATTACGAAGGCAGAAGGAGCTCTCCAGAAAAAGTTTTGTTTTCAAACACATTACGAGCCTTGAACTGTGTATTGCTAAGACTCTGGTTCGCGAAACACAAGTTATTGTAAGTATGTTACTTTAAACTCGTCCTATATACTATACATAAAAGTGAATTGACCGCGCTTTTTGCTTTTGCGAGTCCGAATTTAAGATTAAATCATTTAATTTACATCATAATTTACCTATGTACTGTACATATTACGTAAATTTGGCTAATGTGACATTGATTTTGGGCGTAATGGCATTATTTTTGTTAACGCCCAAAAAATGCATAACGTCCAAAAACAAACAACAAAAAGAATTTGCAGTTTAATACGTTTAATCTGCAACCCCCTTGCTTGGGTTTACTGTCAGATTTGGGGTGTCGTGTATGCGTTTTGCGTTACTTTGGGCGATATGTCATTCTATTTAGGCTTTGCGACGCTTAATTCCTTTAAATTTTCGGCGATGTGATGGTTTTTGGGCGTTATGCCATTTTTCAATTTGGGCGTGATGGTTTTGGGCGATAAGACCTAACGCCAGTCGATTTAATTATTTTTTCATGTTTCAAGAATATAAAACCATAAAGTAGGTACCTATAAAAAAGACACGTTCCTAATCTGATGGTTCTATTAATTTTTTGTTCTTTGGATATTATACTCTCATTTATATATATTACCACCAAATGTATATAGATTGATCAATAAATACTATTTATTATTTTAACAATCACAAATGATGTCGTTTATCATATTTTTCAAGTTAGAGAAGTTTTTTGTAATCAATTACTATGTACTCAATTTGGTTTCTCTCTCTCTCTCTGCGTTGCGTTTTTCTATCCACGTATATCATCCTAATAACTATGGGGAAATTAACTATAAAATATGAACCTACACTAAGTTTTGGTTTATCCATCGTTTGATCTAGTAATAAACATGTTTCTAATTATAAAATCTCATTTTCGCATTAATTAATTTCCGAGATGATAGTTTAACTGCGATAGCTTAGCCTACGGAAAAGGAACCCTTTGGTTGGTTTAGTGACGTAAGTAAGAGTAAACATTTTTGGGGAGATAGACGCTAGAAGGACTTCGGGTCTACTCCGGAATGGAGGGGGAGGGCTACCTAAGCTAATACAGAGAATTAAAATTTTATTAAGAACAGCATACATATTCGCACGACACACCAAAGCACGTTTAATTTTTTTGTAAACGAAGGGAAGTTAAAGATTGGATCGGCCAGGCAAAGAACCGCCCCACCAACTGAACTCATTGAAGATTTGATAACATTCTGACCGCCTGCACTAGTTCAATTACCATTTAAATTTTCGTTATTCACATTTTTTTCATATACATAAATAGTACGTATACGCCCTGGTGACATTTTTGTTTCATTTCTCTTTTGTGTAATATTACCTATTTTTCTCTACCAACTCTATTAACCCCTCGTCTTTTATATTATACTTGTGAAAATTCTTTATGAAAACATTTTTTAAGTCTAATACATAATTTAAAATGGCTTTTTTGAATTTGACGTAAGACACAGCTAATTATTTGATTAGAGGAATCTAATGAATAAGGCTATTAAAATAAAATGTTATTTTACATAACAAACATGCATTTACCTACATTATCTTGACATATTAAGGACAAAGTAAGTGAAAATCCGTAAAAAAAACCTCCATATATTTACCTTTCCCTAGAACATAGTAAATTTATTTCCGCTCAGTCTTGTTAGTACAGCTATGAATACATTTTGTGCACAGTTTCCATTTTCGTGAATACCTATACCTTTAGCTGTTTCAATGTAACACAAAATTTGAAAGTATTGCCCATTACATACCTATAATTAATAAGTAATTCCAAAGTTATCAATAGGTGTGCCTACTCCAAGGTTCACTCCTCGGCACGGTTGATTGGGCGCTTTGTCGTATTTTGGGCTATCTTTTTTCTTAAAATACGATAGAAATTTCTTCCATGAGCGCCAAACACAATTTTGGGCTATTTATCGTTTTACAAATTTTGTCTTAATTTTGTTTGTTTCACTCTTTCAAAAAATATAAATATTTTCAACAAACCCTGACAGTCGCAGTCGTTCAACTTGCACGCACTTTAATTTATTTTGCAGGCCTTTTTATTTGACACAAGTCAAAATCCTGAACATTTTTGAGCTTATGTGTTATCTAACGTAAGAAACGGGTCGAATGGAGCAATTTTGAAGTTAAGTTTATTTGCAATCCAATTGCTAGCACTTCCGGTGAGCAATGCTGTAGTAGAACGAGCGTTTTTATTTATGAATTTAATTAAGACCAAAACCACGAAACAGATTCTCAATGGAATCTTACGATGCTTTCATGCGCACACGCATAATTTAACTGTTAAAAATGTTTGTTGTACAAATTTTATACCAACATCGGAAATGATCAGCAAATTTACATCAGACATTTATACAGAGGGTAGGGATGTTGATGACAATAATATTTTATAACCGAAGAAAGCAATAATAATAACATATTTGTGATGTATGTATTTGTTTTCATAATGATATTCATTTGTGATATTTAGTTTTTTTTCTTTGTTTAATAGTAGATATATTTACACCGCATCTTAATTCATCGCATTTCGGCTAAATTCAGTATTTCAGACCAAATGTTCAGCATTTCGCCATATATTTTCCAACATTTCGAAATGTTGAATTTCATCGCCGCATTTGTAAGTTTCGCACTCGCACCTCATTTGATAACTTTTCAGCTTGCTGACAAAAAAACACGGCTGTCAAAAAATTCTAAAATTTTTAAAATGAAAACTGGATTGTAAAAGATAAAAATCCGTCCATCCGATGAAAAATTTTGTTCTTGTATTTAATATGTATTATTAATTTAAGATTGTATTTAATATGTCTGAATTATGACTTAAATTCATGTTTAGATTAATATAACATGATATAACTAAAAAATAATTTTTTTAAGTACAACCCACTTCTGATTTCGAAACACAAAAAACATCGGTAGGTAATCAATTCTCATACTAGCTGTCATTTGCAATGTTGAAGTTTCAGTTTCAGTGGGAACGCAAAATTGGATTTGCGAAATTTTGTCTAAATATTGAATTTAGGTGCGGTGTATAGTATATGTACTATACGTTTTGTTTACTTTAAAAAACATAATACATACATGCATTATGTACCTGTTTTATTTTCAACGATATTTGGGCTTCTTTCTGGGCAACGATATTGGGCTACATTTTTTTTTCAATAAAATTAGCAATGATATTTATTGTGGGGTAAGTAGTACAACAATTTCTGAATAAATAACATTTAACAAAGGTGTGAATTTATCTAATTAATGCAGTAAGTTTTTGACGAGTGAGCTATCCATGGTAAAAAGCCATTTTTTAACTTTAGCTAGGAATAAATTACGTACATTTAAAATTCGTATGTCCTGCGGCAATTTATTAAAAAACTTTGAAGCTGAGACAGTAAAAAAGTTCGAATAGTGAGTTTTATTTGAAGTTGGCACATTGACTAGAGATTTAGTATTTACCCTTAAACTATACACAGTTGAGCTTCTGATATTAGAGGAATAACCACTGCGCATAAAGAACACCTTGAGTACCTTATAAACATAAAGGTGTCTTAAAGGCAAAACACCAAGACACTGAAACAGAGGCCAACTACTGCTTAATCTATTTTTATTTAAAATAATCCTAATAACATGCTTCTGTGCTAGAATTATAGGTTCAAGGGTGCTATTATAGGCCCCTCCCCAACTTGACAAACCATACTGAAGCTTTGATTGTATAAGCCCGTAGTATATTGTTAATAAAAGGTTCTTTGAGCAATATGAACGTAGCATGTACATGTTTCGGGTTGCGGTCATCATATATTTTCTTAGTTCTGTTGTATGCGCCTTCCAATTCATGTTTTTGTCAATTAAGACTCCTAAATATTTAAAACTATCAACTGATTCTATATTAAAACAGTTGGCAGTACACGGAATACTTGAGTTGTAATTGTTTTTACCACAAGTGTGAGAAGCCAAGAAAAGTTGTTCGCATTCAGTTGAATGGAAGGGTATGTGACATTCAATAGACTCAGCAGACTTTAAGCTACAAAACATAAGCTTAGTTTTTTCGCTCAGCAAGAGTTGATGCCTTGCGAACCATTGTCTTAAGATTTGCAGGTCAGTTTGCAAATTAACTAAAGATTCACATATGGACTTATTTGAATATGTGAATGCCAAGTCATCGGCAAAAGCTGTAAGGTTGCTTTTAAACTTTTGAAGAAAAATTGAGTTCACATATATCAGGAACAAAATGGGACCCAAAACTGACCCCTGCGGTACACCAGTACATATTTCAACAGCACCACTAAAAACCCCTTCAAGCTTAACTCGTTGAGATCTTCCTTTTAAATACGAAGCAAACCAGTTGTGCACTGAACCCCTAAACCCAGCCTTATAAAGTTTATCCAACAGAATGTCATGATTGACCATAGCTTTAGTCATATCAATAAAAAAAGCTACTGTGCTGCAGTTACTATTGAAACCGGCACATACCTCACTACACAATTTTAATATGGCATCTTCAGTCGATTTACCTTCCCTAAAACCAAATTGTGCATTGCTAAGGTATTTCATTTTCTCTAGATACGGCAACATACGGCTCTTCATTAGAGAGAGTTGGAAGTAAGGAAATGGGTCTATATTGGCTCATATGCTTCCGGTTTCCTTTTTTAAACAATGGAATAACTTCAGCACATTTTAAGGCAGTGGGAAATATGCCACAAACTACGTTCATATTGAATATATGAGCTATTATGTCGACAACAAAAAAGGCAATGCGCTTAATAAGATAATTAGTAATATCGTCAGAAGTACTCGATTGTTTATTATTTAGATACATAATACTTTTATAAATTTCACGCGAAGTAAATGGTTCAAAAACGAAACTCATTCATTCATTCATTCATTTTCAATGGTCCGCTTGTCCATTAAGTGGGTCGCGGGTGTAGGTTGCTCAAGTGGACCCTCCATAGCTCTCGATCCTCCGCCATCGACTCTAAATCATCAAGGGCAATCCCCATACGGTTATAGGAGAGATTATGGACTTGATCTAACCATCTCATCCTTGGTCTACCTAGAGGACGCCTACCCGATGGTACGGATTCCATAGCACGTCGTGGAATCCTGGTCGCGGACATGCGTTTAACATGACCAAACCACCGAAGCATGGATCGCTCCGTCCGGAGAAGTAGCTGCTCGACATTGAGTTCCTCACGTATTCTAGTATTTCTAATGCGATCTCGACGGGTCACACCAGCAATACTACGGAGAAATCTCATTTCGGCAGCTTGTATCCGCGATCTTATTCTTTCGGTCATTACCCAAACCTCATGACCATAGGTGAGAGTTGGAACAAACACCGAATTAAAGACTGACAACTTAGCTTTGACACCAAGTTCAGTCCTCCTGATAACAGAATGACCAAGCTGTCTCAAAATTGACCCAGCCTGACCAATCCTACAGGAAAACTCGGCATTGCTCCTTCCATCACTCGTGAATAAGACCCCGAGATACTTAAACTTCTCCACCTGTTTCAATGGGACTCCACTAACATGCAGAGTGCATTGAACAGGCGTTCTGGAGACGACCATCACTTCAGATTTGTTCACGTTTACCTTCATCTCAGCTTCAACACAAACGGCTACAAACCGATCGAGTGCGCGCTGAAGTTCAGTCTGAGAGGACCCAAGGATGACCAAGTCATCAGCGAAGAGCAAATCACTTATCCTCAGATCTCCCAATTCGAAACGTTCCTCGCCAAGACTGCGCTGTAACATCCAGTCCATATAAGTAATGAAAAGGAGAGGAGACAAGACGCACCCCTGACGAAGTCCAACGCCCACGGTGAAAGGTATTGATTTAACGCCGTTTACCCGAACACAGCTTTTACAGTTTGTGTAAAGAGATTGAATGGCTCTCAAGAGAGAACCATCAATTCCATACTCCTGTAATACACTCCAGAGTTGCCCTCGAGGGACTCGGTCGTATGCTTTCTCCAAATCTACGAAGCAAGCGTAAACAGGTGTAGCATACTCCCAAGCCTTCTCAAGTACCATTCTGAGAGTGAATAACTGGTCGGTTGTGCTTCTGCCGGGACGAAAGCCGCACTGCTCATCTCCTAATCGTGCCTCGACCACAGCTCTGCAACGCGTTTCCAGCACCTTGGCAAAGACTTTTCCGGGGAGACTTAAAAGTGATATACCCCTGTAATTGGAGCAATCCCTTTTATCCCCTTTCTTGAAAAGGGGCACAATCACCCCAATCTGCCAATCGCTGGGAGTTTCGCCGCATTCCCAGGCCACTTTAATGACACGAGCGAGCCATTTGACTCCCTCTTCACCTAAGGCCCTTAGCATTTCTGGCCGGATTTCATCCACCCCTGCAGATTTGCCAGCTTTTAGCGATTTGATCGCAAAAGTGACTTCCTCTACCGTGGGACTATTTTTCGCCCTGCTTAAGGCGATAGATGTGTCATCCTCGATGCCCTGGATTGGATTGAGCAATTCGGAAAAGTGCTCGCTCCATCTGCGCAAGATGTCCTCCTCATTAGAAAGAAGTGTAGAAAAAGATCGGTTTGGACCACCAATGTGGGTTTTCAACGACTAAGTAAAAGACTGGTATAAAATAAAGCTCGAGGTTTGAATTTGTGGTGTTTATTCATCAGCACTTGTAAACTAGCCTTAAGTCAAATTGTATATATAAAAGTTCAATAAAAAAAATTAATGTAATTAAAATTAATGTAATGAATTTGTGGTGAATTGTTTAATTGGTGCGATGAGTATGTGAATTGGAGGTGATTTTGATAGATAGCAAGTTCAAACTTAATAATGCATATATAACATTTTTTGACAAAAAATGAGCTTGGTTGAATAAAAACTACCCATACCTCCCATACAAATATATAATTTTTTAATACTTAAATATTTTTTTATTTTTACAATAATATAGTACCGGGTATTAGAGCTTCGGCATATTCGAAAATAATTTTCTTTCTGGTTTTTAGTTATATTTAATGCATTTTTACATTTACCTCTATTTATACCTAAAAAAAATGTCACTAACTATTATTACTATCAACGATTTTGTTACAGTCGAGTTAGGTTAAGTCATGAATTTTGCCAAAATGAGAATAATCAATAAATTAATTTCAATTGAATTGAATAATTCTATTTAAGAGAGCAATATGATTATGACCACATGACTGCATGTTCATTTTTAATATTTTACCATCATTACTCATTCAGCAGAATTTTCGAATTTTTAGGACTCCTCCATGTTTACGCAGTAAACGGTGCACAAAATCGAATGCTACATTACTTTTCGTTGAACCGACAAATACCTACTTAATTTTATGAGTCCAACAAAAAATATAGCCAGATCCCATACTTCTCATGTTTGTTTCAACGGCGGCCAAAATGAAATAAAATCATTTTTTACATCCTTACGTAATGAAATTTACACAAAAAAAAAAACACCGTCCCGGTCATCTGTTCATTGATAAAATGCAAACTAAGCACGCCACAGCTGAATAAAAGACGAAATCCCTTACCGGATATCACGATAGCAATTACATCCCATCGCTATCCATTTGGGATCGTCCGGAAATATAATAAAACATAAAACCTTTCAATTACACTCTCTGCCTTGCCTCCCATTTTGCCAAGCGTCCTTCTATGTGATTTATCTTTGTTAGAAGGACTAGAGGACGATTTAAAAGCACTACTATGCTCCACGCATTCTTGTCAAAAACCACCCGATAAATGCCTGAAATAGTAGAAAACCCTCCGGAAAATCCTTTTTTTTACGACATATCCCAAGACGACCCACAATGAAAAGGAGGACGACCAACAAAACAAAAAAAAAAAGACTAAATCTTTTCTCGCATGAAAAAGAACATTCAGATTACGTCTTCTTAAATACACACACAGGGAAACATAGCCCACATAACTGCATAATAAAATGAAGCACAGCAAAAAGATCCATCAGCGCGCGCCTTGCAATGACACACCCAAAGGACATCATCCGAAAGAGGGAAAAACAGAAGAAAAATTGGCAACAGAAAAGTAAACAAAACAGAAGGAAAAATAAAATGAAAATAAAAATAAAACACAGTACCTAAATCTTGTGAAAAACAATTTCCGTCCACCCATATAGCCTGGCTAGGGATAAGATATTATGACAAAACCGTTAGGCATAAGGCGTAAAAATACAGTCGGTAAATTTTCGTTCGTGTTTTCGTTTCAACAAAAACATACTCGCGTAAATAAACAACGTCGCAGCACGAGGATACGACGAGGAGGTACAATCAAAGACACAACTTACCACTATTTATGTTCGCCAATCCGAATACAATCAGCATCAGTGTCCTTAGTAAGCTGTTGTATATCCTGGAGAAACGTATTCTCCTTTCGCAGCCACACATTTTAACGAGAATTTTATCCACAAAAACGTTCTCGTTAAGGACTCTATTTTGTTCAGGCTACCCTTTGCACAATGCACACAGTACAGTGACACTGATTAATGCAAAATGTTGCAATCCTTGCAAAGACCCCACACCGTGGTCAAATACAAAATATATAAACGGCGAACAAAAAACGAAAAAGAAAAACACATGTATTTCCCTCTTACGCGACAGCAGAGGACACTCAAGGATATTTCAAATAAAACATATGGTAAACACTCCACACTCCAGGCACTGAGATAAATTCACTCTTTCAAGGATAATTTCCTCCTCGTGTGATCCTTGTGGTGTGCGAAATTTAATTAATACTATTTTCACCACCACCTTCTGTGCGGCTCCAAGGACATTCTTTTCATAATTTATTTAGACAACAAATTTTGCAAGGACAAACACTCGAGCCATACGAAAGGGTTTCATATCCCCGCACCCCTCCAAAACACAAACACAAACACTTACACAGCGATACACCTGTGATCACGATGCTACTGTAACTCTTTAACACCTTCCCCGACCGTTAGGACAAAATATATTATTATCATCAAGGAATGATGGCGTCGCTTGTGTCTTGAAACCTTATAATAGATTAGATAGCTGAAACGCTTAAGTAGACCTACTGACAGGTAGAAAGTTGGCACAGACACTAAAATAGGTATGGTATGCAACAATCAATCAAAATGTCACGTTATCATAATATGGTCGTTGTGCAATTTGGCAAGGATAACAGCAGCCGCTTGCCATGTAAAAAACTTTCATTTTAATTTTCTCAATTTTTTGTTTTGTTGGTTATTCAAAAAAAAAAGGGACTAAAGTTGTCACCCACAATCCGGTCGGGCCACTATGTTAAATATTCATGACAAACTACCCCGTAACCGAATGGATTCATTTTTTCTTTTCGTTCGACACCACTCACGAAGTTTTGGCATTTAGAAAAAGGACAATCGAAAACCGGACAAAAAAGTGCTTGCCGTATCCTTTTTGTATACGAGTTTTGGCTTTTATGTAAAGATTGATGGGATAGGTTTTTTTTTTTTTTTTATTTGAATCTTTTTAACACACGTAATGCATGGTCATTTGTGGTGTGTATAGGGGAGGCACTACCGTTCGAGTATAATACCTGTCAATTTTGATAGACCGCATGGAATATCCTTTTATGGAAATTAGAACACACAACGACACTAGAATGCACTTTAGTTTATTCAGGGCAGTGAATATTGTGAACGAGTTCGCGGTATCCGTAGTGCTCTATGGGTGTGAGAAGAAATATTCCTTTGGACATCCTTGCATTTAGTTCCATTTATCTCGAGTATAAATCCTTTTCCACAGCATTAGAATGGGAAACAAAATTTTCTCTATGAGAACAAATCGTTAACCGCGCGTCACAAACCCGCTTCTTACATGGTCCAAACGAAACTGAGCATATTATGATGGCAAACAACATTTCGGCTGATACAGTTTTCATTCCCAGCATCCTTGGTACGAGACATTTTTTCTCAATTTGTATATTGTGAGGCTTTTCATTTTTGTCTTCTTTGCTTGTGCGTTAGGTAGGATTGGATAGGAGGATACTTCTGTGCGTTAGTCTCTCGCGCTCTTCCAAAGGAACTCTCTCTCTCTCTTGGCCACTGTTCTATAAAAAAAAAACCGCTCTTTTACTCGTGGTTAGCTCAACAAATTTTGGGGTGTGTAATGGAAAAAAACAAACGACTACGAAAAGCTTGCTTCCTGTAAACATACTCAGTTTAGGCCAACAAGGTTCAACTGAAGGTTACACAGTTCTTTGTATATCCTTTCGGAGAGAGAAATAGAGATGCTTTGGCTCTCTCTGAATTATGGCAAGGATGTGCCGATGTGCGCACTGCATCCAGCTTTTATAGCTCGAGTCAGCTGTTACTGGAATATCGTAAGGGGTAATTAAGTGGCACGTCACATTAGAAAGCTCATTTAATCAGCTGTTTTGCCATCTTAAAAAGACGACAAAGGGGACCTTCCTTCTGATATTCTTTCGTGTCTTATTTCTGACGTTGAAACTCATAGCCCGTGCCCTTAATTGTTCCTGAAATAGTCAAATTAAAGGGTGCGAGTCTGTACTTATTCACTCGGAAATGTATGCCCTCCTCCAAGTAAGTCCTGCCAAAAATGTCAGAACTCATTTTCATGCTGTGTCCTGTATGTCTGTATGTCCTGGTCGTTAGAGGTTTTGATATGAATTGGTAGGCGGAAGTTATGCCAAACTTACTCAGTCATTATACCCATACGTTGGGTAGGTCATATATACGCATACACAAACATATATCTAGATGTGTACTGGTTTTTGGGAAAATATCCTTCTATTTGGATGGGTGGATAATTTCATGATTATTGATACAATCAGCTGAAGGTCTCTCTTTTCTTTTTCTTGTTTGTCCTTTTTGGACACTTTTTGTTGTTGCTGCCTTGTTTGTAATTAAATGAGAAAAACTTTTGTGCTCAGACTTAGTTGACGATTTTTGTAAGGACCATGTACTTAGGGGACTTTCTTTCTTCGTATGTCGGTATAGGTACATGAATTGGACAGGGGGTTGTGAATGATTGCTGTGTTGGTCCGGGAATAAATGTTTTCCTTCGATGAATATAAATGTTCATATTTGTGAGTTTTGACCTTTGTAGGATGGAGCTTTGGGACATGGCTGGGATTAGTAATTATGGATTGACTTGGGTTGGGCGTAACAATTGAGTACGAGTAGTTCGTTGAAGTAAATAAATTGGGAGTAATGATTTGTTTGGACAGTTGTGGTCTAATAACTTTTTTTTTATAGGGCTTTGTTAGCGGAAATTGGTAAAACTTTGAATTTATCCAAAATCGTTGCTAGGTATTTGTAGTCAACGTAAGAGTGACTTTGGAGTCAAGTTACCTGATTTATCTGCATGATGCCGGTGAAAACTTCTCCCTCCCTATACTATTGGCCACCAGGTTTTTATTTCACACTTAAATTGAATGTCTGCGCAGTGGCTTAGTGGTTACGCGTCTTTTTGCAGATCGAAATTTATGTAAACTTAGGAAGGATTTAGGTTAGGTTAGGATAGAGGGGAAGTTTTCATTGTATACAATTTTTACCCAGAAGCCAGTGAAGCCCATTGGACACGCAACTAATGAAACCATTTGGATCTGTTGATGAATATTCTTAAATCTGGTATCGTTACTGGATCTTCAAAGCCGTCAAAAACCCGTGTTCCCATGCAAGAGTGGGCAATGACACAGGAGATGTTCCAAAGATTATTTCCTCTTTATCACTGCAACTTCTGAAGATGTCATCTTTAAAGGTAAATAATTTTTTGGCCATGTTTTCAATAATGCAGTGTCCGGTTATTACCCCGACGAGCACTCGGATTTGGTTTCCATAAAAAGCTGTTTAGGATCTTTCACTACAAGCTGTGAGTTATAGTACAATTGGAAGAAAATGTTGTTCCATCGTTCTTTAGCCAAGTTTTATGTGACATTAGCAATGATACTTTAAGCTACGTTGAAAGCTGGTGGTACCTTCTTGGCTCTGATGAACAGCATTATGCCCCTTCAACATTTCTTTCGCAACACCCGTCCAACATCGAATGCGCATCAGTTCACCCTTAAGCCTACCTTCGGACGTACTATAAAATATAGACATTGGCCGCGTTCAATGTGCTTAGGTACCTAAATATTTAGGTGACAGTTTATCATTGAACGGAAAATTGCCTAGTACCTAAGCTAAATGTCAAATGCCTTACATGTGTTAAGAATTGAGCATTCACTTGCTGTTTTGACATCAACTGATCAACACATTGACTACCTACTAAAGAAAAATATAACATTATTGAAGTGCAAAATGAATGATTCTATTGATTCTTTTCTAAAAGCAGCTTTACAAATTGTCGGGTAAAAACCCCATCTAAAAGACACATTTTATTTAATTATTATCACACTTGTGTACGTGTTTATTTTATTATTCGTAGTCAATTTGCCGTAAGTTTCCTGGGTATCATCGATGTCATACAAAACACCGTCAATTGTAACTTGAAATTTCATTTTTATTTTTATTTTTCCAACTATAACAATTAAACCACATACAAATCTCAGCAAAGTTCAACAATGGAGTGAAAAATTCTTTGATTTCAATCAGCTGTTTATGACATTTCTCAAACCCACTAAGAACTCAGGCAGAAATTCTTGCCTAACTTTCCAGTCACCGCAGCTGACCGACCTCACGAAATTTGCCTAGATTTGCAGTCAAATCGACCAATCAAAGGCTGTTGACTAGCTAGGCAAAAGCGTATTGAACGCGGTCATTCTTTTGTGAGTCGAACAACACGCAGGTGGATGTGAAATGCATTGCCTCACACGGTTTTCCCCTCTCACTACAACCCACAATTGTTTAAGACCAATGTGCACCAGTACCTCTTCTCTCTCCTCCATATTAACCCTTCCACTCGTGCTGTGCATTAGCATTTTAAGGAAACAAAAACCCGTTGAGCATGAGCACTAGTGAATTATAAAAAAAACCCTACTAGGCTTTCACCTAGTAGTATGTTCATTTCAGAGATACATCTGGTCAGTTCATTTGCTGCCTAGGCCTACTATGTGCGTGTGTGATGGTTTATTGCTCTCAATGCTGAGAGGCAATGACTTACAGATTTAGAGTTTACCAGATTGGTGTTAATCGCCTTAAGTGCTGCTTAACATCAGTGATGCCAGATCGTGGGTAATTACCCATTTCGTGGGCATTTTGCATTTCAAAATTAGCTAAAAGGGCGAAAGGGCATTTTTATATCTCTCAGAACAAAAAAAGGGTATTTGAAATACTTCATCTAATCTCTTAGCAATATTCATTTTATTAAATTATTTTAATATCTGAATGCAATCATTAAATAATGCATACTCTGAAGCAACCCACTTAGATTCATTCAATGAATGCACTCAACAATTTGAATTTCAACCGTTTTACTTGCCAAATTCACTAACGCCCAATAGGTTTCTCTAGCATTCTATGGAAAAATCCAAGATGGTTTGTCATTTTGTTTCACTTATTTTCCGCTCCGAACCAAGAGCACTAGTTTATGTTGGCGGCATTTTCTGGGCAAAATTTGTATGGACTGACATTTCACTAGCAGGCCATATATAATAAGTCAATAGTTTTCAATACCTTGCGCACTTGTCTGTTTTAATTTGTTATTTTCGCCAGATAGTAGATAGGTAAATAATAATTTATTAAAAAGTTTATGCTAACATTTAGTGATTGTGTTGACCTACATATTTGATTATCTATTGTAGTACAATGTCTACGGAAAAAAGAAGCAAAAAACGATTCCAGGCGAGCTGGCTTGATGATCCAAAATTTGCGGCTTGGCTGAGGCCGCTGCCAAATGATGACTTCAAGGCATCATGTAAAGCATGTGGCACATCCTTTTTGTGTGGAAAGAGCGAATTGTTACGCCATAGTATGGGATCCAAACATATAACAAATCTAAAATCAATCAAGGAAACGCCACAAATAAGCAAAATGTTTTCACAAAAAAACAATTTTTGTGCTTAGTAGTTTTATATATGTATATTTTCGTGGGGAATATCGTGGGGTTTTTACTAACAACGGCGTGGGCAAAAAGGGTATTTTTGATAATCGTCGTGGGAAAGTCAGTGCGAAAAGTCTGGCATCACTCTTAACTGCCCACAGCCCACACAGAAGGTTATTTCGATCTCTGGTAGTTCCCCCACGGACTCGTACCTAGCACACAAACCATAGTCGTATTTACAGACGGATCTAAAATGGACACTGGGGTAGGGTCAGGTGTCTTCTCTGAATCGCTGGGTATGTCAAAATCGATTCGCCTCCCCGACCATAGCAGCGTTTTCCAAGCACAGGTCCTAGCAGTGGCAACAGCAGCTCGTGAGTCTGTGGTAAGGGCAATACCACCTGGAGGAATTACCTTCTTTATCGACCATCAGGCATTAATAAAAGCCATAACTGCACTAGAAATAAAATCGTGCTGCCGCGAAGAGAACTCAAGGCTCTTGGTACACAGCACAAAGTATCGCCCTGCTGTGTTTCGGGACATGAAGGCATTCCAGGCAATGGGAAAGCAGACGAATTAGCAAGACAGCTGTTTCAGAACAAGCTGATCCCTCTGTGACCATCCCGCCTTGCGCCACTCAAGCTTGAAGCAGGGAGAAAAGTCACAAGAGAGATGAACGCAACATGGGCCACCCTAAATACTTGTAATACCTGAAGCATGATATGGCCGTCCTTCAACGAAACCAAAACCGAGATTAAGGATAGGAAATTCCTGTCCACCCTCGTATGGTGGCACAATACTCTGCAGTGCCATATGAAGAAAATGGGCCTAACGGAAGAAGAGATCAGCGGAGCTCTTTAAATACGGTGCTGATGTTTTGGTAGGGAGCATGCACCAAATCATCAACCAAGTATGGGTGGAAGAAAACATGCCCGATGACTGGACTATCATCTCCATATGCCCCATCTACAAAAAAGGCGATCCTATGTCTTGCAAGAACTATCGATGCATATCCCTGCTAAATGTCGCATACAAGATCCTATCCAACGTACTGTGTGAACGTCTAAAACCGTTCTGCAACACACTAATCGGCACGTACCAGTGTGGCTTCCGGCCCGGCAGATCGACTATAGACCAAATTTTCACACTGAGGCAAATCTTGGAAAAGACCAACGAATTTCAAGTCGAAACTCACCACCCATTCATCGACTTCAAAGCCGCGTATGATACCATACATCGTCAGGAGCTCTATATGGCGATGGCCGAATTTGGAATCCCGGCAAAACTGATTCAGCTGTGTCGCGTGACGCTGGAAAACACGCGCTGCAACGTGCAGTTTGGAAGCAGCTCTTCCGAACTTTTTCAAACATGCACCGGATTTCAGCAAGGAGACGCTCTATCATGCGACTTCTTCAATCTCGTACTGGAGCAGATAGTGCGGAGGGCAGGTGTCAACACGGAAGGCACTATCTTCAACAGGTCCGTCCAGCTGCTGGGCCAGTTCTGCTTTATGGCGCCGAGTGCTGGACGATGAGCAAGAAGGGAGAGCTGATACTGGGCTCCTTCGAAAGACAAATACTTCGGCGGATTTTTGGTCCTGTGTGCGAGGAGGGCGAATGGAGGAGAAGGTACAACCGCGAACTCTATGGGCTGTACCAAGATGTGGATGTAGTCCAAAAAGCCAAAACACGTCGACTACATTGGCTCGGCCATATTGAGCGAATGGACAATAATGCTCCAGCAAAGAGGATCTTCGAATCTCAGCCCCCAGGTTCGAGAAGACCAGGAAGACCGAACCTCCGTTTCAAAGACCAAGCCATTGCGAATGCCAGAGCGCTTGGTCTGGACAATTGGAAACAGCGTGCCCGGGATTGTAGAGGATGGAAGGCTGCAGTGTCTCAGGCAGAGACTCTTGACGGGTCGGGAGCCCGATAAGTAAGTAAGTAAGTACATTTTTATCATAATCGAAAACGGCATTTTTGAGATTTGAGCAGTTTTTTAAAGTACTCTTATTAGGGATTTAGGTGGAAATCAAAGGACGATAGTATCTTAAAAATTATTTTTTGTTAAAATCGTTTGTACTGTTTTCGAGAAAAAGCCATTTTTCAAAAGTGCCGTTGCTGGACGTTTTAGCGAAAAACTGGGTACGCAGTCATGTTATGCATGCCTAATTGCCTACATTAACTCAACTATCAATTTTGGTTCAATTCGTTAGAGCAGTTTTCAAAAAAACCTAAATGTAATATTTCGTAAAAATTTTATATGGGAAGTACCGGTAATGTTAGGGCTAGCATAAAACAAAAAAAAGCCTCCTGGCGGGAAGCCCACAAACTCTAAATACGAAGTTTGAAATAAATCCGTCCAAACGTTTAGATTTCCCAGCTATGTGACAGACAGACATACGGACGGACGAGAATTGCGAGACCCACTTTTTTGAGTTCCCCTATCATCGTAATATCAGAATTGATCAAAATCTCGAGTTCGAAATTTTGTACGAAAAGTTAAAAAGGTATAGCTACAGTATCGAAGATGATGAAAAATTCTTGCAAACAAATACATTCCAATTGTATATAGCTATAGCTACATATTATCAGTCTTGTTCTGTGGTATGTTCTGCGTAATGAAATTTATTTTCATACATTTTGGTACACGTACTATTTTATTATAATACGTTAAAAGTCCCATTAAGTTACACTTAAAAGTAGTAGGTATACAAATTCCACATGTATTTGACACAAATTTAGATGTAAATATCCTTACGAGAGAGCATATACCCCATAAGATGCTGTAGTTGTCTGTCCATCAGACTGAGATGATTCATTTATCCTCCGACTGTTACTTTCGCATGAGAAGCTGCAAGTTTTGTCATTAAGTTCTTAGATAGAGTATAGAGGCATAGCATACACATAATACTTACATAGATGTGGTATGGTATATGGTATGGTGGGTGGTATAATATGAATCCTGGAAGTAATATTGGTCGTAATTTCTATGGCTCCATTCTGGTAACGCAATAGAGAAACTTTTTGATAAATGGATTTATACGAGAGATATGTAGTGTATAAGAGTCTTTTGCATACAACCATGTCCGGTGTATTTAATGATAGGATTTCCTGTGCAACTCATTCCGCAACCGTTACTGAAATTCTACAGCCAGCAGCGCCTGAGCTCATTTGGAAATGACTTTTGATATGATGGCCATAACTCATGTGAAGATGAATAAGACTGCATGAGTGTAGGTATGGAAAATAGATTTATATATCTATGATCGAATAAAGAAAATGAGATTTAATGAAAAAAAAAAAAAACTGTTTTGTAATCAGCAAGTGGTTATTAAGGAAGGATTTTGGTAATATCCTGTAACGACCTGAGAGTTGATTAGATATAGAAATAGTATACTACTGTGGTAGGAATAATTGATGTAAGTTATTTATGTGTATATGATTGTATCGGATACGTATACGTAATCTGCTTTAACATAATGATGGGATATAATTTACAACTACGTGAACTATTGTGTAATTGGGCATGCAAATCGCTTAACGATTGTTTATGATATGAGGTATTGCATTGAAATGAAATGCGTGCAATAGGAGCCCAAACTTATGAGGGGTATTTTAGGAGTATAATTCAGATTATGATACAGATACAGATTTAATTACGGAACTGAAAGAATTGAGGTAGCCTCGACATGAGGAATAGCAAAAAGACAATTAATAAAAGTGTTATCATGGGCATCGCCGATGCTTTGATACCCTCCATTGCATACAAGTTATATACAAAAAGTTAGGCATATGAGTTAGTACATACAAAACACATAAGCCTAATAGTGGTTCTCCTTGACTGATATAGCCCATTTTCAATATCAACCTGACGATGGTAGAAATAAGTGTCATAATTTCATTTGCTATGGTCGATCCTTCGGGTACATGACTAAATCGATTCACAATTGGATCATAATTTAGAATATACACTTACTTACTTACTTACTTATCGGGCTCCCGACCCGTGAAGAGTCTCTGCCTGAGACACTGCAGCCTTCCATGCTCTACGATCCCGGGGACGCTGCTTCCAATTGTCCAGACCAAGCGCTCTTGGCTTGGTCTTTGAAACGGAGGTTCGGTCTTCCTTGTCTTCTCGAACCTGGGGGCTGGGATTCGAAGATCCTCTTAGCTGGAGCATTATCGTCCATTCGCTCGATGTGGCCGAGCCAATGTAGTCGACGTGTTTTGGCTTTTTGGACTACATCCGCATCTTGGTACAGCTCATACAGTTCGCGGTTGTATCTTCTCCTCCATTCGCCCTCCTCGCACACAGGACCAAAAATCCGCCGAAGTATTTTTCTTTCGAAGGAGCCCAGTATCAGCTCTCCCTTCTTGCTTATCGTACAGCACTCGGCGCCATAAAGCAGAACTGGCAGGATAAGGGTTTTGTAGAGCACACATTTCGTCCTTCGAGTTAGGAGTTTTGAACCCAGTTGTTTTGCCAAACCGAAGTAGCATAACGGTTTCCTAGGGTAATTCTTCGCCGGATCTCCACTAGGGTGTCATTCGTGGACTTTACGTTTACTTCGAGGTATGTGAACTTCTTAACTACCTCGAAATTGTTGCTATCAATAGTGACGTTTTGTCCTAGGCGGTGGACAGATGCTTGTTTGTTTGTTGATAACATGTACTTAGTCTTACCCTCATTTACTTCAAGCCCAACAGATTTCGCCTGTTCTTCAATCGCCGTGAACGCTTCTATAACGGCATGCTGGGATCGACCGATCGCCCAGCAGCTGGACGGATCTGTTGAAGATAGTGCCTTCCGGGTTGACACCACCCCTCCGCACTATCTGCTCCAGTACGAGATTAAAGAAGTCGCATGATAGAGCGTCTCCTTGCCGAAATCCGGTGCATGTTTGAAAAAGTTCGGAAGAGCTGCTTCCAAACTGCACGTTGCAGCGCGTGTTTTCCAGCGTCACGCGACACAGCTGAATCAGTTTTGACGGGATTCCAAATTCGGCCATCGCCATATAGAGCTCCTGACGATGTATGCTATCATACGCGGCTTTGAAGTCGATGAATGGGTGGTGAGTTTCGACTTGAAATTCGTTGGTCTTTTCCAAGATTTGCCTCAGTGTGAAAATTTGGTCTATAGTCGATCTGCCGGGCCGGAAGCCACACTGGTACGTGCCGATTAGTGTGTTGCAGAACGGTTTTAGACGTTCACACAGTACGTTGGATAGGATCTTGTATGCGACATTTAGCAGGGATATGCATCGATAGTTCTTGCAAGACATAGGATCGCCTTTTTTGTAGATGGGGCATATGGAGATGATAGTCCAGTCATCGGGCATGTTTTCTTCCACCCATACTTGGTTGATGATTCGGTGCATGCTCCCTACCTAAACATCAACACCGTATTTAAAAAGCTCCGCTGGTAATCCATCAGAGCCTGCGGGCTTATTGTTCTTAAGCTTTTTATAGCTAAGCCAACTTCTTCTGTACTGTGGTGGAACTAATGTAATAAAAATGTAACTGGGAGGTAATGCTTAAATCCATAGTAATACCATTTGCGATCGATGCCGTTGATTTTGGATGGCATTGGTACGTGAATCGTCAACGAGATCGGTTGACTTGCTGCAGTTTGCTAAAATAAAGACATTTTCTCTATGTATCATTTTATATACAAGTACTAGTTTTTTTTTTGCTACCAATCATATTTTACACAGTATCTACACTATTACACAAAATACACAAAACACACAAATTAGGTACACTATACACAAAATAATTGGAAAATCATACACACCACACACGGAGAGGAGAACACAGAAGAAAGTACATTATTAGAAAATAGGTGGTATCCTTCTCTATATAATCCTACACATTTTCCATATTATAAATACTTACACCTTACACATAAAAATACAACATTACACATCACACATTAAACTAAAACATACTACTTTAAAAAACTGCTCAAATCTCAAAAACGCCATTTTCGATTTGGATGAAAATGTAACTGCTAGGTAATGTTTATATCTTGAAGTATACGTCGTACTCAGCTTTCAGCTAAACAGTTTAAGAACAGTGCCCAAAGTTGTACCATTTGTTTGCATAATTTTTTACAAAAAACCGCTCTAACGATTTTTTTCAAATTACATTTATTTAAGACAACATAAACATTTTAAATATGATGACGTACTTAACGAATCTATCTTAACAAGCCTCAGATACTTGAAACCCTCAAAGAAAATAGTTTTTCCGAGAGTGATGGAAAATGCTATAAATCGGGCTCGGGTGGTCATTAATTCTGGTGGCGGCCATCTAGAAAAAAAGATTGAAGCATAATCCAAAAGCAGAACCAAAGTCTTTCATTCATTCATTTTTAATTTAAATGTATATTTGATAAGTATTGACTAGAATGTGGTCGAAGTACCTCTCGTTGCCAGCCCATTAGCTCAACCTTAAATAAATAGGGATGCTGATGCACAGAATCATACTAAATTTGAACTCAACATCAACTAGAAACATGTAGAGCTCCATTTTATTTCAAACATAATACTAACAAGTCAAAAATACTTCAGAGATTATCCACCCATATTTTGTTACGATGATAGCTCGTATTGCTCACGCTATTATACAGAAGCCATTGAAGACGATGCACAAAGCACTCATGTAATGTTCCATTGCACGCAATACATACGAAGGAGAACGGCTAAAGAAAAAAATTGGTATGGAATTGACATCAGAAAATATAACGATGCACAAAAGTAAGATAGGAAGCAATAAGCAATGGGCATTGCAATCATCATGAAAAAGCAGCACAAACAGAAGCAACCATGGAATCCGGTACACAAGAATGAAAACAGAGGCTCAGGCGCTGTTAACTCTATTAGTCTCTCATGATTTAATGTTTTATGGTAGTCGCTTCAGGAAAAATGAATCTGACATAAATAATAGATAGCACCAGGCAAGCTTGACAGCCTGAAACAATTATGGCATTATCAAAGAAATGCCATCTTTAGGGATTTTCTATGAATTCAAGTAGAGCCGAGAAGTGTAGTATCTATTCATTGTACATATAGTCAGCCCTAATGTAGTACCAGAATATAAAAAGAAATGTAAAGAAGAAAAATTAGATAAGCAAAAAAGAAAAGAGTCAGTAGTCGACCAGCTAATTTAGAGCTAAAGCTACGATTACACGGCCATTTTTTTGAGTCATTTAAATGGCGCTGTGACGTCAGAAATAAATGTCGTATTAGAGCGACATTTAAGCTACGATTCGTCATTGGAAAAATGGCGATCACACGAAAAGACTATCATCGTCATTTGTGTCCAAAAATCAAATGACGGACACTGCGAGTCATTTAGAATTTTCCGTTGGGATGCCCTTTAGATGTCGAGCGAAAAAATGGCGATCACACGGCAATGACTTGCCTCATCAAAATGGCAAATGTCCACCTTTTCTATTATTTCGATTTCCCGTCACTTTAGCGGCGTGTGTGCTGGAAGAAGACGACTTGATTAGGAGCCAACGCGACAAGCGGAGTATTTGTCAAAAGAAGTGGTTGAGTCGTCGCGAGAAGAGTGGATTTTATGCTGGATTACTACTCGAATTGCGCGAAGAAGAACCTGAACTATATCGCAATGTCCTTCGTATGTCAGCCAATCAATTCGATTATTTGTTGACCTTGACCCGCCGCAAGCAGGTGATGTAAACTTATATAAGATTTGACTGCCTCAGTCACCACCAAAATCGTGCCCTTGATTACTTTTATATTAGGTACCTATGCAGCTTAATTTGCCATTAACTATTTTTATTACTTGCATTCTTTTATTTCTTTGTTTCGCTGTCTCGTTGCTTTCTTGGATTGAAGGAGCTTTCAACTACACGTCATTTGAGTCTCCAATAATAGGAAGATGGACTATGGCAATGCTCAATGAAAGAGTAATTCAGACCCGCATTTGATGAACTTCCGGCGTTAACAACAAGAGGGTTTCCACAAGAGGGCGTTCTCTCGCCTCTCTTTTGGTTCCTAATTATTGACGACCAACTCCAATCCCTGTCTAATCAAGGATCTCTATTCCATTCGAAAATCATCAACATTTCCCTAATTATTATGGCTTCCATAAAAACTTCTCTATCATAATCCCTCCAAGGTAAGATTAGGAAAAATACAAACCTACTCCATCGCGACTTAATCTAGTCTGCTATACAGACGGGTCCAAGATGAATATAGCGACTCTGGATCTGGCATTTATGGAGAATCGCTTCAAGCGAACTTTTCAGTCGGCCTAGGCAAATACTCGCCCATATTCCCCACATGTAGACTATGTCTGGAGAGCGACGAAACCTCTCATCACATTCTCACGGAATGTCCGGCTCCAGAAAAGATACATATACTTGTATTCCTGACACTCCTGACAGTCTCCGGAGTAAAAAGATTGCTCTAGGACCCCCAATAGGTCCCTTTAGAGAGACTTAATATAATCTAATCTAATACGTCCTTTCGCCACGAGACAAAAATCAAAATGAAAGCACAGATACCGTATTAAATGCTTAGTCATTTGCGTAGAAAAATGGCATGGCAAGAATTTTGAGCCTTGCCATTTTTTGGAGGCTGACATTTAAATGACACAACAGCCAAAAAGTTTAGTCATTTGTCCTAGGCGTCATTGAAGAGCGATCACAAGGCCATTTTTTTCCGCCATTTAAATGGCACTAAATACGTGTCATTTGGTCCGACATTTTCCTATAGTCATTTAAATGACGCCGAAAATGTTATCCCAAAAATGGCGATCTCACAAAACGACATTTAAATGATTGCTTTGTGACGCGATTTTTACGTCAGAGCGCCATTTAAATTATTTGTATCCAATATTTTAAGACTTTTTTGTTTGAATGTGTTTTCTTATTTCTAATTAACGGACAAAGACACATCCATATACCGAAATCTTTCTTAGTTTTCAATCCATTTTGGTCATCTAAGAGCTTACAAATACACTAACCTCATAAATACATAGATACTGCCCTAAATTTCTTGGGGCGACGTGTGTAAACGCGAAATGTGACTCAAATGACCGACACTCTTTATAAGCATTATTGCAATTTAGTTGTCATTCTGCCTGTTAGGTACATAACATGCACAATAATTGGTGGCCTAGTGCCCATTACGAAATCAGTGTAGTGGCAAGCACTTAGTCAATTGGTGGCGATATTTACTTTCTGGCAGAGGGAAAGCTCAAATGTCTCTTAAGCTGGAATCTATACAGAGAATTTACTGTCAGAACTCATCAGAGTTCAAATGATCAAACAATCCAGTCAAACGAATCTCATTATTAATTAGTAGAGTAGTGCGAAATTGTTATACATATTTCCAACCGAATTGTTTGTTCTACTCTCAAAAATAACACATCAAATGAAAACTCAGCAGGAATTTCTCAGCAGGAATTATTGGGGGCCGCCATTCATACCATAATAATATGTATTGTTGTTTGCAGTACAGAAGTACAGAGATCAAAGTGAATTTATTACTCGGAAGTATACACAATCTGGGTATTTCCTACACATATTTTTGTGAGTTCAATAACTAATTTCCGAAATTAATGCATTCACTTTCACAAGGGATATAATGTATTATGTATTTAAAAGAAAAAACGTACCTAACGCTAAAGTCGACTATTGGATTGACTTGACTGCCAGCGCCGGGTTCAACTAAAATTATTAAGTGTACAATATAATTAAAATGGTGTTTACCAATAAACAATATCACCCTTATCGCGAATAGTATTTCCCCCGGAATGTTTCCCATTCAGCAATTTGATTTACATTGCTGACAAGGGAAAAAATTCCATCGGAATTTATTCGCGATACCCCTATATATGTACTTACTTACTACAGCCCGGGTTGGATCTGGGCCTCAACCAACACGCTTCTGCAGTTAACCCGCTCTGTTGCTAATGGCTAACCGCCTCCAGTTGCGCACTCCAAGTTGTGGGGACCACTTCCACTTATCCGCGCCCCCTAAGGCGGGGTACCTCCACTGCGTTTACCCTCCGGGTTGGAATCGTAGAAGTTGGTGTCCATTCGCTATATACATGTCTTAGCCATCTTAGTCGAGTGATAATTTTTTTTTTTAAGGGGATTCCAAATCCTGGAGTACTCCGACGAATCTCGGTCCATTGTACTACCAAGCAGAAACCCCGGGTGATATATACATACTTTTCAGACCAAGTCGATGTCGCCGTGCAGCTCGTAGATTCCGTTGTTAGATATCATCCTACAAAGTCCGTCCACGCAAACGGGATCGAAAATCACTCGAAGAATTTGGCGTTCGAAACGACCAAGAAGATCTTTATCCGCCTTTGTTAACGTCCATGCTTCTGCGCCATAGAGCGAAACTGGGATGATGAGGGTATTATATAATAGCCTTCTCAGTGTTTCTTGACAAGCCATTACTAGTCAGTTGCCATCTTAGGCAAAAAAAAAACAGTGGTTGGCAAATGTAATTCTTCGTTTGATTTCTTCTGTGGTCATGGTCATTTTCAGAGTTAATAGCGGATCCGGAGTAGACACACCAGCTCAAACGTCCTCAAAGTTGTGGCTGTCCATTGTGACATTCTGTCGGATTCGTCGCTATTGTGTGTCTCTTCTTATTTACAGCATAATGTGTCCTAATACTTATGCAAACGCACCAATGATGTCAATGTCGTCAGCGTTCAAGTAGCAAGTTGCACCGAATTTTGACAAATTGTTATCCTTGTGTTTCGCACAATTTTCTCAAGTATGATGTTGAAAAAGTCTCATGACAGCCCATCACCTTGTCTAAATCATTTTTTGACATCAAAGGTATCGGTGAGATTGTTTCCGACCTGTATGGAGCAGCGAGCGTTCTCCATCGTCATTCTGCATAATCTGACAAGTCTGGCGGGGATGCCGAAACTGGACATAGCGCTGTATAGCTCGTCTCTATAAATGCTATATATATATCAATTTGGACTTCTTGGGTTTTCTCCAGGATCTGCCGTAGTGTGAATATTTGGTCGGCTGTGCGCTTACATGGCCTAAAACCACATTGATAGGGACTAATCAGTTTAATGACAAATGGTTTTAGGCGTTCTCACAGTACACAGCAGATAGGATCTTATAGGCGATTTTGAGGAGACTGATGTTTCTTTAGTTGGCGCAGTTTAGAGGATCCCCTTTCTTGTGGATCGGGCAGACGATACTGAGGTTCCATTTCCATTCGCCAGGCATACTTTCCTCTGACCAAATCTTGGAGACGAGTTGATGTATGATCCCTACCAAGTCATCTCCCTCTGCCTTAAAAAGCTCGGCTAATAGACCACCCGATCCACCAGCTTTTTTGGACTTCAGCTTGCTATTGCTTTACTCACCTCATTTTGGTCAGGTGGACGGAAGTCTTGGCTTTCATAGTCTCGTCTAGTGTAAATGGTTCATTCTGCCTGACAAAGAAATTTGTGTAGAACTTTGAAATATTCCATGCTGGTTTGGTTCTGAAGACAATGCATTGTTTAGAAGGAATTTTTGGATTTTGACTTTCCCTGCACTTTTAAGGGAGGCCTTTTATAACACACTAGCTAAACTCCCGCCAGCTTCACCAAGTTTTTTTTTTGCTTTTTTATTTTATTTATTTACGGGCGACAATGTTTTATTATTTTTTTTTTTTGTATTGGATGTGCCACGCCCCTTTGTCCGATTTTCACATAATCTTTACAGCAGCACTCCACGACCAATACCCAAGATTATCTGTAAGTTTGATCTCAATCGATTCTGTTGTTTTCGAAATATACGGTTTTGAAAGTTGTTTTATATGAGCGGTGCCACGCTTCCTTGCCCGATTTTGAATTTGATTAGCCTATCATCAGATCACCGTAATTACCGACATATATAAAAAATTAACAAAACTGGTTGAAAATTACGGGCGAGAGAGGGAAACTGTTTTTTCCACTTTGTTTTATATATTGTATTTCAATAACGGTTGAAAAAAGGGGCTAGGTACAGACTTTTCTAATCCGACCTTACTACGCTAAATTTGTCAATATAATCACCCCTATCGTGAAATCCGTCGGAATTGAGTATAACGACACCTATTCGATTCCCTTTCACCTTCTACTGCTATCGTCGAATCCGCCGGAAAAGTTTCCTTAGCGACACGTTTTTGGGAAAGGTAGTTTCACTGTCAAACGGCTGTCTTTTATTTGTCAGTACAAATCTGAATCGACGGAGGTATGTATATGAAAAGTTTGTTTTAAAAGTGATTTAAATAAAAAAAAGTGTTTATTATGTATCTAATAATGTATACGATACCTCTATTATTGGAAGCATAAGAGGAAGAACGTTCTCAGAGAAGAATACGAGACACGCTAAGAGGAGCAGTGCATGATTTCAGAGAACTTCCAGATGAAATGTGTTTTTAGAATGCTTATTTTTTGATTTTAATAAATTTCAATACTTCACAGAGATACTACAAATGTTCGGCTTAATAAAGCAGGTCTTTTATATGAACATAATTTTCTTAAAAAAAATTCTCACGACACACGTGCAGCAAGCAAGAAAACCTATGAAATCCGCAATGATTTTGATGCTGGCGAGATATGTCATTTTGTTCGGGAAAAATTCGATTTGAACGTTTTCAACGATATAGTGAAACTCATTTACCTTGCCCACACGGGCAACTGTTCACCTTACTGATTTGACGATACCAAAATATTTTTTTCTGTGAATGATTCCCCCTGTGGATTTTACGATAGGGGTGAATGTACTCATAAATCTTTGTGCTCAATTCAAGAAATACTTTTAGTTATTTTGAGTGTTTTGAGCTAACATTCATCATTCGGATATATCCAGTGGCAGTGGGTGAGAAATTATAATAAACTAGAGGACCAGGCGAACTTCATCTCGCCCCAATTTAACGCCTTCAGATAAACTCCAGAGTGATAATAAAACACAGATAGTTCAAATTTCAATGTGATTTATTTGAATGGAATCAAAATGAGTAAAGAGCGATATTATGATAAACATTGTTTTTCGATTTATTTTCCAGCGCAAAAAAAAAAAAAAACGAAGACGGTTTGCCAACACGCGAACAGCAACGTACAGCTGACCGTGCGAAAAACAGGGAAATTCGAGATTGCAGACTTCCAACGTTTGGCCTTGAGATTTATTGGTTGTCATCGCAAAAGCCAATCGAACGGGGAACTGAATCCGCTTTAATTGGAATGGACGATTAGTTGAATTAATCTGAATTCGTGGGATAAGGACTTTGTCTCCTTTGAATTTGCCCTTAATGATATTCGCATGAATCACATTGTTCATCAGTTTCTTGGCGGACAACCGCGTACCGTGGCACAATTCGAATTGATAAATATCGCATTGAATTTCAATTGATCTTGTAGGTACTTGTACCGTTTGCGGATATGATGCGCGATATAGGTACGACTATCCGGAATCAGTGTACTATACGCAAAACTCGAATCAATTGCGGCAAAAATAGCACATTTGCTTAATAATGACAATGTGAAAAGGACACCTGGCGCCATCTGTTATTTATCTCGTTAACTTCTCCACCCAAAATGCACGCAAAACGTCTTTTATCACAATGAAATTCACAATCCTAAATTTTCCAAGCTTCACAATGAATTCTCCACCTTCACATCGTCCAAAATCATCAAATCAAGAGATAAAATCCAAAATTTCGTAAAAAAAAATTAATTAATTTTTCGCGTTTTTCCGGAATTTTGGCACGAGTACGATAACTTAGGCGCCAAAAATATAGGTGTTGCCATTGTTTTTCAATATTTTTTTTTTAATTTCCTCTCCCGCCTAAAAAAGCGAGATAGACCCCCCCCCCCCCTCCATAGTAAAATATGCTTATATTTAAAAATAATAAAAATAAATAAGTGGCGCAACAGGCGGGTGACACCCAAGGCCTAGCTTCTCGCAACCATTCGTTTTGTGTGAGTTTTTATTTTTGGGACGAATGGAAGGGACCTACAATTTTATGCCGAGTCCGAACGGCTCAATTGAGAAGCTTTTACATGACAGGCATACTCTCGGATGTTTGTCAGACGTTTGCGATAGGTGGCGCAGTAGAAAAAACTTTAAGATGTAATTTGGGTTTTTCCGGGGATCGAACCTGGGATCCCTCGCACAGTACACTGAAAAAATTATTCTTCGTAATGGTACGAATTTCGTTACGTTAACTTGTTTTTCGTTGATTCAATGAAAAATTCGTTGTCTCAACGAAAAATTTCATAAAAAGTATTTGTTGTTTGATGAATCTTTCGTTGGTTCAATGAAAGTTGATTCGTTAATTTTTTTCCTCTACGCCAAATTGATGAAATTATTTTAACGTAAGCTTTCGTAATTTAATGAACTTTGAACCAACGAATAAAATTTGTAAAATAATGAAAACCGTCATACCTTAATGTAAATTTCATTAACCCAAAGAAAAATTTCATTAAATAACAAATACTTTCGTTGATTAATGTAGGAAACGTTAATCAACGCATTATTAATAAAAGAACGCTCATCACGCCAACAAACAGTTTCGTTCAATGATGAAAATGTTTCATAGTTTAATGTAAAATTACATTACCCAACGAAGGATTTATTAATCTATTATCAAAATGCGTAGATTAACGATTAAAACGTTAAACAACGCATGATTTATAAAAAAAACGTTTGCCAAACCAACGAACTGTTTCGTTTAACTATGAATACTTTTCATAGCTTAACGTAAATTATCATTACCCAATGAAATATTAATTAACTAATGAACAAGATCCGTAAATTAACGTTTAAAACGTTCAACAACGCATGATTTATAAAATGCTTTTCATAGATTAACGTAAAATGTCAATACCCAACGAAATATTAATTAATTAACGAACAAGATTCGTAAATTAACGTTTAAAACGTTTAATAACGCATGATTTATAAAAAGAAACAGTATGCCATGCCAACGAATAGTTTCGTTTAACTATGAATACTTTTCATAGCTTTACGTAAATTGTCATTACCCAAAGAAATATTAATTAACTAATGAACAAGATCCGTAAATTAACGTTTAAAATGCATGCTTTTTTACTGGCACATATTTTCCGATAGCAATAAACGATTTTTTGCAAAACGTTTCATTTTTGTACTGTTTCGTGTACGCATTTTACTGATGGTTGTAACTAGTGCCTTAACGTGTGCTATGTCGTGTCGCTGAATGTGCACACTTGCGTGGTGTGCTGTGTTGAATTCAACATAGTTTTTTGTTTTGCTCTTTGAACACCGCTTTGGCGTTGTAAATATAATGAGACGAGTCATATGTACTCTTTCTCTCATATTGCGCAATTGTGTGGTGTGGCGCATTCGGAAGATGAGTCATTTCAACACAACACAACACATGGGTTAGGATATAATACCTAGTATGGAGAATTACGTTAGGTACTGTTTACATTTCATTAAAAACGTATTACACGTAGGTAGATGCCTGGTTATGTAAATTCAGTTTTGAACGAAAATATAATTTGTACTGTTGATAATATTTGATCCGCATATTCGAAAACCACACGAAACTCACAATATCGCAACAACAAATCACAAGCTAGGAACATATCGCTACCTAGTGAATGTTCAAAACAAAAACCATGTCGATTTAGGTATTTCATGTTCCACCAAATTCATTAAAATTGACACCAACTAAAGGATATTTATAAAAAAAATATATGAGTGGTTTTTAACCGTCGTATAACACGAATCACTCACAATAATCATGTAGCGCGCTTTTCTCTCTTAGCGCTATTTTTGTAAATACCTAAATTTTGTTTCCCAGAACCCTACTCTAATAGGTACTATACTGCTACATAAAACAAGTAAAAGTGTTATCATCGGCCTGGCCGATGCTTTGATACCCTCCACTGCTTAAAGTCATGCTTAATGTTTGCCATGCGAGTTAAGCTACGAGTACACGACATACGCATGCCACTCTGACGTCACGATAATTACTCGACATATTGTAGAATATGTCACGTTTTATTATATTGTGGCATGTGCGAAAAGTATGCCGAGTACACGGCATGCACGTTTTGTATCAAAGTTGGCATATTCGTATGTCGACGGTGACTGGCATGTGTTTTGCCGCCCCGGAGATGCATGTAATATGTTGTAATATGTAAGGTGTTGAACAGAAATATTATTTAACTAATATTAAAGCGTCAGTAAATGTCACGCACTTCCATCGCTATTGGCTATTTCGGAGAGCAAAAAATCGCCTCAATTGAAGATTTCTTAGACGTTTTTTAATCCATTGACATTGTAGCCATCGTTTGATAGAATTTGTTACTTTATGGCTTGATAGAAAGAAGACGAACCATATTTTGGGATATATACTCTATTTATTTCGAAATGTCACCAGAAAGTCATAAAATATTAAAAATTTTAGTGATTTATTTTCGCTTTTAGGGCTTTCTGGTGACATTTCGAAATAAATAGAGTATATATCCCAAAATATGGTTTGTCTTCTTTCTATCAAGCCATAAAGTAACAAATTCCATCAAAGGATGGCTACGATGTCAATGGATTTAAAAACGTCCAAAAAATCTTCAATTCAAACGATTTTTTTTTTATTCTCCGAAATTTACATGCCATTCTGAGTCGGACATATGGGTGACACGCATGCCAACATATGTTAGCGCCAATAATATGCCGAGTACACGACATGCACCCTTTTATGACATATTCTGACGTATTGAGGTTTTTCCAAATTTGCAAAATCGCTTCCACATTTGGGCAAAATATGATTCAAAACTATTGCGGGAGCACTAACTCCTGGTCAACTAATGTCGATTTCCATTGGGCTTTTGCCGTTTTGCTCTCAGATCTCAGATTTTTCCTGCCCCAATGGAACATGAAATGAGATTACTTTTTTTTGCATTTGGGTTGGTGTGTTGACAGTCAGCTATTTTTTTTATTGCAATTTGTGTTTACAAATGTCTCTTGTTTTGGTATTGGTGAAAGTATGTGTGAATCGAGATTCGCAAAAGTGATCAAAATCTTAAATAAAGTGCTTTTTTCCATCAAATGGAAAACGAATTTGACAGCTGATTTCTAGAGCAGAAAAACTGGTCTGAAACTGGAAAAAGTGATTTTTATTGCAAAATGGAAATCGACATTAAAAGCTTATGAAAATGTTGTAAATGTACTCGCTTTTTGATAATACCAACAACAAACACTTTCAATAAATGTAAACTTATTTTCATCAAAATATACAACAGAAAGCTTAAAACAGTAAAGTATGTACCAGGGAAATTACAATAAATAGTCTTTGCTGTATTTTTCAAGACTCATATCATAACACGAATTTCTGCTAAATATTTACAATTACTTATTATAACTATACCTAAGATGTCATGTCAAATTTATATCGGCAGTTTCATTTAATACTACCTAACAGTCTAAAAATTTAAGTAACCCATTAACATAAAATCGTAAACTGTTTTTAATACAATGTGAACCCCGCACAACTGAAAATGTGAACATCTACCGAACACAGCTCCAACCCACCATGAATATTGAACATCACCAGCCGCTGCAACTCACGATCAGCCATGTTTTTTAATCTTCGCCTTCTCTGCTTCGCGCCCATATGCTAAATTAACAAAAGAATTCATTCAATAATGTAAAAAGTAAGAGTCCTTTTATCATTTCGACGAAAGATTTAGTTTAATTATGTAAACTATTCGTAACTTTATGAAACAAAACGTTCAGCCAACGTAAAATTTAATAAAGGTACGAATAGTTTACATAATCAAATTAAATCTTTCGTCGAAACAATAAAAAGACGCTTACTTTTTACATTTTGTGCAGACGTTGTCCGAGTGTCCGACCATAATGACCATACGAGTCTCGCGCGTGTTTTTAGTGTGAAAAATAAATAAAAAAACTAGAAAAAAACAAAAAAATCAAAGAAAAGTGACGGTATTAATCCAATAATTAAAAAAAAGAAAATCCTCTGCTTCGCGTCCATGGATAAATTAACAAAAGATTTCATTCAATATTGTAAAAAGTAAGCGTTCTTTTATTGTTTCGACGAAAGATTTAATTTGATTATGTAAACTATTCGTACCTTTATTAAATTTTACGTTGGCTGAACGTTTTGTTTCATAAAGTTACGAATATTAAATTAAATCTTTCGTCGAAACAATAAAAGAACGCTTACTTTTTACATTATTCAATGAAATCCGAGTTAGACCAGACGTGTCTCGTGAGTGCAAAATAAATAGAAAAACTAAACAAAATTGGTGACTTGCAAAATCTAAAGGAAAATCAAAGGAGGAAAGTCGCTGCCGAAAATAAGAAAGCCTGGAAGTAAAAATGTAAGTCATAACATTTATATTACATTCTTAATTTTAGAGTACCTACAGTAAACTCTCATTGAGCTCAAAAATTTACTCTGCTGAAAAGGTAACTACATTAAGTCGACTTAAATGAATTTTTAACTGTTTTGCGCATTCGATTCTCCAATTCAATATACGCGTAGTTGTAGGTAATCTTCGTATACTATTTGCATAGTCGATAAAAATGCGTATCAGTATTTAGTAATTATTCCTAATAAGATGATATTATACAGTCGAAACCGGATAATCGCATAGCACCACTATCCTCAAGCGAAGCCAGTATTAGTTGTGTATTTTGTACAACTTTTTCTGGCAAAAATTCTTTTATTCGCACAAGGCTCAAAATCACATAAGCAATATGCGCGCTTACTTTTTACATTTTGTGCGTATGACTTGTGTGAAAAATAATTAGAAAAACTAGAAAAACTCAAGGAAAAGTGACGAAATTAATCCAATAATTAAAGGAAAGAAAATCGTCGTCTGAGAAAAAATTTACTCTGCTGAAAAGGTAACTACATTAAGTCGACTTAAATGAATTTTTAACAGTTTAGTGCATTCGATTCTCCAATTCAATATACGCGTAGTTGTAGGTAATCTTCGTATACTATTTGCATAGTCGATAAAAATGCGTATCAGTATTTAGTAATTATTCCTAATAAGATGATATTATACAGTCGAAACCGGATAATCGCATAGCACCACTATCCTCAAGCGAAGCCAGTATTAGTTGTGTATTTTGTACAACTTTTTCTGGCAAAAATTCTTTTATTCGCACAAGGCTCAAAATCACATAAGCAATATGCGCGCTTACTTTTTACATTTTGTGCGTATGACTTGTGTGAAAAATAATTAGAAAAACTAGAAAAACTCAAGGAAAAGTGACGAAATTAATCCAATAATTAAAGGAAAGAAAATCGTCGTCTGAGAAAAAATTTACTCTGCTGAAAAGGTAACTACATTAAGTCGACTTAAATGAATTTTTAACAGTTTAGTGCATTCGATTCTCCAATTTTTCCTGAAAATCTATGAAAATAGATCTAAGACAGTTTACCTTTTCAGCAGACATTCAATTATTCTGTAATAGATTATGTACTCGGTGTTTACTCTATCATTAGATATTTGTATGTATTGAATATTTAGCAGTTCGTTCGTGCGAGCTGCAGCTACAGCACTCTTTGTGTTAAAGCAATTAACCGGTATTTTCAATTTCCTGAAATAAGCTGGGCCCTAATCAGCCCGATTAACCGAGAGTTTACTGTTGTTACACACAACTTTTACTGCAAATTACACCAAGAATATTTATTATTTCTTTTAGAACAAAATGATTTGTTTCTTATGTAAACAAGTTTTTTCCACAACGGACTATTTAATCACACATTTCAAAAGAAAACACGAACTCAAAACTAATAGTACATTTAGATGTATAGAAAGTTCTTGTTATCAGGTGTTTCACGATATTGCAAGCTTTAAAAGACATGCAAAGCGAAAGCATGAACCCAGAACTGCCGAAAATAAATCTATGTTATGTTTTAAAAATAAAAGTATCAAAGTATCAGAGCATACTGCAATAAAATCAGACTATACATTTTCCGAAGATTCTGGCAAAAGTAATGCTTTAAACATTGATGCATCCGAAATTATTTTTGAAGCAACAGACGAACCATGTACTGCCACACAGTCATTCAATGTATGTACTGTTAAGAGTTTTTTACAGTTCGCTGCTAAATTTTCGTTGGTGTTGCATGCCAATAATAATTTCACTAGAAAAGATGTATATGTAATTCAAGAACACATAAAGCAGTACATCACAGATCCACTCTTAGACATGTTTAAAGTATTTTCCACAAAAAAATTACAAATTGCTTGTCCAGAAATACATAATGAGTTTGTGGATTTGGTGACTGAGTGCAGAAGTCCATTTAAATTGTCTCAAACAGAATATCGTTTGTTTCAATGGCTAAAGGAAGAGCAGTATATGCAAAATGCACAGGAATTCACCATTGATCAATCAATAGGGGCCGTTCATCGCAGTGGTATATTAGCTTACGATGAAGAAAAGGTGACAGGCGTAATAATGCCAATGCGTTTTCAGTTTAGAAAAACATTTGAAAAAAAGGGTTTACTAATTGATGTACTCGAAAACATAAATGAGCTAACGAAATGTAGCCGCACCACAAATTTTGTTCAAGGAGAACTATGGAAACAAAAAGTGAATATGTATCCTGGCAAAAATCTAATCCCATATTTTTTATTTAACGACGATTTTGAAATTAATAACCCATTGGGTTCTCATAGCGGCCAACATTCAATAAGTAATGTATATTACTCATTTCCATGCTTGAGAAAAAAAGAATCAAAGCTAGAAAATATATATTTGGGAGCAGTTATTAAATCGAAGGATATTAAATCGTTTGGAAATGAAAAATGCTGGAAAGCCTTAATTGATGAGTTAATTCATTTAGAAGTAGATGGAATTGATATTTTAACAGAAAACGGTGTGCAGCATATTCATTTCATCTTGGGATTGGTGCTAGGAGATAACTTAGGCCTCAACACATTTCTTAATTTTAACAGATCATTTGTTAGTAACAGCTTTTGCAGATTATGTAAAATGCTGAAAACTGAAACCCATACAGCAAGTACTGAAAACGAAATTTTAATGCGGAATCGAATAAACTATGATAACGATATTGAAACCCAGCAATCTTCAGAAAGTGGAATCCGAGAAGTCTCATTATTAAATCGAATACCATCATTTCATGTAGTAGAAAACTATAGCGTCGATGTTATGCACGACTTATTTGAAGGAGTTTGCCACTATAATATGAGCCATATATTAAAATATTGTATTGAAACGGCGAAGTATTTCACTATAGAAACTTTGAATTCGAGAAAAAGGAATTTTGATTACGGATCAATTGAAATGGACAACATTTCAGGGGAAATAACAGCAGCTCATTTATCAATGAAACATTTTAAAATGTCAGCTCGGGAAATGAAAACATTTGTTTACTGCTTCCCAGTTATGGTTGGCGACATGGTGCATAAAGACGACGATGTTTGGGCTTTCCTTTTGAATTTTTTGGAATTAATAGATATGATCCTCTGCTGCGAGATCAATTCTGATTTTATTAATCTTTTAAGTACCAAGATAACTAAACACAACTCGGACTACACCCGCCTTTTTAATGACACACTTAAACCAAAGCATCATAATCTTATTCACTATCCAACAATTTTCAGAAAATCCGGACCATTGAAAACATTTTGGTGCTTTAAATACGAGGCGAAACATAGGCAATTCAAAGTATATTCCAGAGCTACAACATCACGAAAAAACATTTGCCTAACTTTAGCAATAAAGTATCAATTAAAATTTGCATATTCTTTAATGGATCTCAACTCTGAAGAGCATTCTTATTCATTTATTGAATCGGATCGAAAAATCAGCCCTTTTAATAACATTATATCCGAACTGTTACACATAGAGCATATGCTAATTAAATCATTTCACAAAATTAAATACAATGGGTATATATTCAAAGATGGATACTATGTAGCAACATACAAAAATGATATTAAGATATTTACAATTTTAAACATTTTTACTATTGATAATTTTTCAATTTTGCTATTTTGTCAACAAATTAACTCAATTCAATATCATCCACATTTTTTGGCTTACGATATAGAACCTGATGTCTTAGGAGAGTTTTCGGTATTAGATGTAAACGACCTTGTCGGGCCTCCTTTAACTTGCATTAAAACACCAAGAGGACGAACAATGATTAGAATCAAAGAACATTTCGCTGCAAATATATAAAAGTTGGGTTTATTTTGTTTTCAGTATCTCAACAGTATTAACTCACAAATATGGATATCAGGAATAGCGATATGAATTCTCAGGGGATGAACTTTAGTACTTCTTCCGAAAACGACAATATAAATTCGAACGAGGAGAACCCACTTAACATAGGAGTTGCACCATTACCACCTTATATCTCTGATGATGAGTTTTGTGACGAGCTACCCGAAACTGAGAGTGAACTCACTGACACTGGATTCAACTTGAACTCAGCTCAAACCTTTAATCCACAAGACCTCATTTTGATTGATGTACCAAGCGACGAAGCAGGCGTCATTATGCTGGATAGTGATGATAATTTTCAAATGGAATCAAAAAACGACAAACTACGGGACCTTCTGAAAAGTTGGAACTTAAGTGAGCTGGCAGATATCCTTATAGGTAAGAAATTGTTAAAGTCATTGCTACAGCATGAATTTAATTTCTTCTAACATTATTAAATACATTGTACTCCAGTTAAGAAGGCCAATCCGGTAAGTGTAGGCCACTGAAGTTCTATAGTAATGTTCTTTTGCACGCGATGCACTGTTTCTTGGTACCTGCGCAAAGAAATGGTTTTGCGAAGGACAAAGTCGTCAAAAAAACACGATTAAGTTCAGCATTAGGGATTCCCAGGAAGCATTTTTGTTCATTGGTAAAACATCGCAGCAGGTAGGGGATCATATTCTCCATTTGAAGCAAAAGTCAGAAAGTATTCAGCTCTTCCTAATAGGAATTGGGGATGAACTTACATTAATTAATGATTTTATTGTTTATTTTGACGGAGTTAAATTTAAATTTAAAACCTTCATTAGAGCAGTAGACATTCTGCTCAAAATATTTCATTTGTTTAACTTAGAATACCCCATTGCTTGTTCAAATTTGTTTAGATATTTAGGACTCTTCAGTCACAGCATTGATCTTCTTAACTGGGACACCATATTTTTAACAAATTACAGTATAATAAAAAACGTGCAAACGCATTTTAAATATGAACAAAATAGTGGACATAAAAGTCGCCCAAAGTCAAAACCTTTTTCAACGTTATTCGCAATGTTTATATTGCCAAATTTACTGCATTTCCGTTTTCAAAAATATACTATCTTGGTTTGCCGGATGCAGCCATGAACATATAAATAGCACAATTTCCAAAAAGAATATGAATAAATACATTTTAAAGCAACAACAACTTGAATTATGAAATCAAGTTATTAAAATACATTATCAGCCCAATTCTAAATATTCCCGGCGAAAAGAACTAGCCGGAAGATTCTTTCCCGGGAGTTAAATTCCCCAATTTCAAATTCCCGGGAGACAATTTGCTTTTTGCTTGTTGTTTTGAACCTAAAAAAAATCATTTCAATTTACCTCAATATTTAATTTGCAAAAAAAGAAAGGCTAACATTTTGTCATTAAACTCCCTAGCAAATGCGTGGGGAACAAACTCACGGCAAATTGCAGAATAATCTCCCTTTTGTTGACATTTGAAATGCCTACTTATTTTCCCGGAGTATTTTTCCCATTTTCGAATAGAATAGTTTATAAATAGTACGAGAAAAGGGAAAGCAAAGAAATTCCTCGGAAGTTTTTATTTAGAATAGGAGAAATGGGAAAAGGAAAAAAAATCCCCGGGAATTACCATTTAGAATTGGGCTGTATATGTTTTTGTACTATAAATATTGACCGCGTTGTAGATCACTACTTATGAACTACTGTTCTTTATATAAATTTTTACTGTATGATCATAGTAAACACTAGTGTCTATAAAATTTGATAATGCAATTTTAATTTTTCGCTATTTACGTCTCCGTGGTTTTGAAATCAAAAAATGATTATAATTTCTCTTTCTCATAGGAAAAAGGATATCCATTGATGTCTTAAGAAAAATGAAAAATTGCCACATTCCCCTTTACTTATCCGAAGTTCCCGATGGGCTAAAAATTTTATTTGAATTCGAGCTAGAAAAGTGGAAGGAGGAACATAACCGCATATATAGCAATGAGCATTTCTCACCGATAGTGTTACGAAAAGCAAGTTCATCCCGTTCATCCCCATATCCGTCTTCTTGTATTGGGTCACCTTGTGACAAATCTGAACAAACTGTTAATTTGTCAACTATTCTTAATAACACACTGAAAGGGAGGTTTTTGATAGAACATTATAATTCTAAGAAACAATTTGGTGATGAACAGAGGATCATGCTCATAGGCACTGTGGCAACCTATTTTGAGGAGAACAAAACAACATTGAGCTTAAAAGAAAGCTACAAAATCGAAAGAGAAATCCTCGAACGGTTTCCCACAGAGAAATTGGTAAATTAATAAAAGAGATAATTAATAATTCTGAAATTTTTCCTGTCTGACTTTCATTCGATTCGAATACTCATACCCGTATTCTTATAACTGAAAATACTAATTGGTTTGTATTTTTAAACACATAATGTACTCATTATAGACTAAGAGCTAGCAACGATTTTTCTCAAGTCATTTTAGCAAGGCTGTAACTTTGTTAGCTTAGTTGGGGGTGACTACTGAACACGAATTTTTAATGTCATAACCTCAAAAGGGCAAAAAATGTAGGTACCTCATTTTAGCAAACTTAAGATTTTGGTATGTGTTAATTTACGACCGATGTAGCCAGAAAATGCAATTGCCATATCAGTTTGCCGGTTTTAAAGTGCAAAAAAGGCAAAATTTAAGTCATAATAGCAAAGTTTAATTTTTGATATTATGTTAGAGATATTGTCATTCTACTAATTCCTCAAAGCTAAACCAAAAATCCGCTTTCATCATATACCAAAATCTTAAGTTTGCTAAAATAAGGTAAATTTCTTTCACTTTGAGGTTATGGCATTCCAATATAAACCAACGCAGCGCTGCCAGAAATGTATTTTCGTGTTCAGTAGTCACCACGAACTAAGCTCACAAAGTTACAGCCTTGCTAAAATGACTTGAGAAAAATCGTTGCTAGCTTTTACTCTATTATTTAATGTTTAGAATGTTTGAAAATCAGAATAAAGTTTACTAGAATTTAAAAAAAATCGTATGTGCTGGAACGGAAACTCAAAACAAGTGTGTCTGATTTCGATATTTTTCCAGGAATATTACAGAACGTCCACAAGGGGTCGACTTTATAACAAATATTGCAACATGAAAAGAGCGTTTGGGTCAGCGTGCTCCAGCCCCGTTCCCACTGAATCTCCAAGTTGTAGCCGTTCCGATAAAAAAATACTTGGTAAAAAAAACCTTATTATTATTTTATAGACACATTTTACTAAAATTGTCGTAATTATTAAGTCTCAGAAAGCAATGCTGAAGCTATTGTACGAACAATAAAATACGACAATCTCTCAGCAGACGAGTTTGACCATTATTGGCAGGGTTGCGCAAAATTTAGAATAAACCAAATTAGGGAATCCGTTTCAACTGCTGAGGCCTTGGACAAATGGCCTAACTATAAGCAGCCACTTGGTTTTCGATTGGTAATTTATAATTCTAATATTTTATATTAAAATAAATACACTAAACTTACGCACGCCTAAAAATACTCCTAGCGCAGCGCCGTGCAATGTATTTCAAGCGTATTCATTTTTATTCACTTAACATCTAATTATTGCGCAAAAGTATAAATAAAAAATGTATACCTATATGTCATCCACTTGCTTAATTAAGTCTCGAAAACATTTTTTCTTTCAAATATAGATCGACATGGACTTCAGGGTAATGCACAGCGGCGCTAAATCCCTCCTAGACAACTGGGATGAAGTATTTAAAAAAATACTACATTTTCTATCCGAAGACCGAAACATAAAAGAGCCAAGATTAAATGGGCTCCTTAATGATTTAAGGAACAACAAAATAACAGAAAGTAGGTTTAATATATTATATATTAACATAGATACATGACATTTTCTTTAAACTTTTACCCTCTTATTTATAAACTTTATACACTCTCTATAATAGCTCTAAACGCAAAAATCTAATATATACTTTTGTGATTTTATTTGTATTTTCAGCTGCTAGGGATGCTGTTCTATTGTACGCGATGCACGGTTTCTTGGTACCTACGCAAAAAACGGTGGCGAAGGACAAAGTCGGCAAGAAAAACACGATCAAGTTCACCATTAAGGATTCCCAGGAAGCGTTTTTGTTCATTGGTAAAACAGCGCAGCAGGTAGAGGAGCACATTCTACATTTGAAGCAAAGGTCAGAAAGTATTCAGCCCTTCCTAATAGGAATTGGGGATGAACTTACATTAATAAATGATTTTATTGTTTATTTTGACGGAGTTAAATTTAAATTTAAATCCTGCATTAGAGCAGTGGACATTCTGTTCAAAATATTTCATTTGTTTAACTTAGAATACCCCATTGCTTGTTCTAACTTTTGGGGTTTTGTACAACAGCATTTGTACCAAATACCATATTCAATAAAAAACTCTAAAATTAGCATCTTGGGTAGTGCACTTAGGTAAATGTGCAAATTTGTTAAAGTACATAATTATCTGTTTTTAATACCCAATTGAAATCAGTCTGACTTTACTTTTCAATTTTGTTACAATAAATTTTGTTACAATAAATTTTGTTGTTATACTGACTATTGAATGACATTAGTTTTCTTTCACAAATTTCTTTTACAGAATAGGTAATTCCAATTTCCCAGGTGATCCTGTAAGAATAAAGAACATATTTACTCAACGAAATAATTCGTTCAGGTAAGCAACAGGGTACACTAATTAACAAATAATATTCGTTGATTCAATGAAAACGGTACGTAAACTTATGAAAAGTATTGTTGATTCAACGAACACTTTTCGTTAACCAACAATCAATAAACGTTGTTTTAACGAAAATAAAACGTAATTTAATGAAAAAAATTCGTTAATCCAATGAAAGTGGGACATAGACCTATGAACGATATTCGTTGATTCAATGAAAACGGTACGTAAACTTATGAAAAGTATTGTTGATTCAACGAACACTTTTCGTTAACCAACAATCAATAAACGTTGTTTTAACGAAAATAAAACGTAATTTTATGAAAAAAATTCGTTAATCCAATGAAAGTGGGACATAGACCTATGAACGATATTCGTTGATTCAATGAAAATGGTACGTAAACTTATGAAAAGTATTGTTGATTCAACGAACACTTTTCGTTAACCAACAATCAATAAACGTTGTTTTAACGAAAATAAAACGTAATTTAATGAAAAAAATTCGTTAATCCAATGAAAGTGGGACATAGACCTATGAACGATATTCGTTGATTCAATGAAAACGGTACGTAAACTTATGAAAAGTATTGTTGATTCAACGAACACTTTTCGTTAACCAACAATCAATAAACGTTGTTTTAACGAAAATAAAACGTAATTTTATGAAAAAAATTCGTTAATCCAATGAAAGTGGGACATAGACCTATGAACGATATTCGTTGATTCAATGAAAATGGTACGTAAACTTATGAAAAGTATTGTTGATTCAACGAACACTTTTCGTTAACCAACAATCAATAAACGTTGTTTTAACGAAAATAAAACGTAATTTTATGAAAAAAATTCGTTAATCCAATGAAAGTGGGACATAGACCTATGAACGATATTCGTTGATTCAATGAAAACGGTACGTAAATTTATGAAAAATATTGTTGACTCGGTATAAGTTTTGCGTTGATCATTGAACAAAATTTCGTTAATCAATGAAAGAAATTCGTTGACTCAACGAATAAATCGTTAATCAACGAAGAATGTTATTGATGAAATAAAATGTTAATTTATGAACAGATTTCGTTAGTTTTATGAAAAATACGTTGCTTTATTAACAGCTTCGTTAATATATGAATTCCTATTCGTTGAGCCAACGAACGTTTTCATCGGCTGAATTTTAATGAAAAATTCGTTGAGACAACGAATTAATTCGTTGGATCTACGTATGTTTTTGGTTCAGTGTAGTCCAACACACTAACCACTGCGCTACTGCGCCGACTGCGCTTATATTTAACCCCTCTATAAAAAACCATTATCAATTTTTGGCGAATAAATTGTCGTACTTTCCCCCCAATTCTCGATTTTTCCATTCAAAAAGCTATTCCGAAACAAATTGCACACAGAATTCCATCAAAAAATCAATTTTCGATTTTTCCAATTTCCCGACTTTTCCGGAGGGTTTTTCCAAAATTACTCCTGGGAATTACAAACAACTGATAAAAAATTTGAGCCAAATCGGTCCAGCCGTTCTCAATCTCAATTGATGAATTACTTTACATTTTTGCCACCATTTTTATATAGATTGAAAACAGTTCTTATTCTTTTTTTTATGACGACTTATCCGTGGCCCTGTCTTTTTTGAACAGTTACAGCTGTCGAGATCACACCATTTCTCATTACACACATTGAGAAACTAGTTGATAGACACATAAGAGACAAAGCACTGCGAAACTTTCCGCGTAGCAAATCCCAACATATGCCTATCAACCAGGTAAATCCACCGAATCAGTACTCAATGATTTAGTAACTAAAATTGAGTACTCCGTCAACCGAAAGGAAATCTGCCTTGTCGCTTTACTGGATATTGAAGGAGCCTTCAATTACACATCTTTTGATTCCACCAAAAGGGCTCTCAACAACATGAATCTGTCCCCAATCATAGGGAGATGGATAATGGCTATGCTCAATAAAAGAGTAATTCAGACCCGCATCGACGATGTGGAACTTTCGGCGTTAACGACTAGAGGGTGTCCTCAAGGAGGCGTCTTCTCGCCACTGCATGACGGGCTGTCAACGCTTCACACCGACCACTGCACTGAATGTCATCCTAGGCTTATCACCTATTTAAGTACACAGTCAAATGGGAGCAAGACTAAGCATTCATCGTCGAACAATATCGACCCCTATTCCTATCATGGAGGTCACCTGTTTTTAATTGACACTATGGAGCCTGAAAGAGCGTTCAGCATGTTTCTAGACGACATGTTACCGGAATATGGCTTTCATAAAAACTTCTCTATCATCATCCCGCCAAGGGAAGAATGGGAAAAATACAAACCCAATCCATCGCGTCTTGACCTACTCTGGTACACAGACGGTTCCAAAATGGATTCATTGACTGGATCTGGCATTTTTGGAGTATCACCTCAAGCGAACTTCTCGTCTGTTATAAAATCGAAGCTGGTCCTAGAAACTTACATGGCCATCTACGAACTAGCAAAGAAAAACCTAGTCATCCTACACTGGATTCCAGCCCACAGGGGATTTACTGGAAACGAAACGGCTGACTCTCTGGCGCGACAACGCCACTCGTCGGACCTGAACCCTTCTGCGGTGTCAGTAAGGGATGCTTCAGGGAATACATTAGGAGCTTAGCTCAAATCGAATCTAATGAACTCTGGCTTAAAACACCTGGGCAGAACTGCACCAAACAGTTCTTCCTAAAATTCTCCCCCAGAAAATCCTATTTTCTAACTAATCTGGAAAAAAACAACCTAAGAATCCTGACAGGAATTATTACTGGCCATGGTCTTATGAAAAAACACCTTCACCGAATCGGAGTCTCACCAGACCCCACATGTAGACTGTGCCTAGAGAGTGATGAATCCTCTCTTCACTCACATTCTCATGGAATGCCCGGCTCTCTTCCGTCTTAGAAAGAAAGTCTTTGGCGAAGAAATCGTTACCTCGGCAAATCTTGCTGAATTACCCCCAGAGAAGATACTTGTCTTCCTGACTGTCTCTAGAGTAAAAAGACGGCTCTAGGACCCTATCAGGGATGGCACAAGGCTCTCCCGACCAATCATCTATCTATCTATCTATCTGTCTATCTTTCATTAGCCCGATGCAGCGCTAGTGACGATTTGTATATTGGCGTTTTAATTGGGACATAGGGCACCCTGCTTCACAGTTACCTGGGTATATGTATGTCTCTATAATCAGGGACGAACATGCGCCTAGCCGAGATCTCACTTAAATGAGATCAAGTATTGTCTAACAACTATTACTCCACTTGCTTATTTCGAAGAATAATTGTTTAGCTTCTCCAGCCAAGTGTTTAGGCACTGCTTAAAAAAAGATAACAATTAAAAATTCCAACGTAATGTGAAAAGGAATGTCGTCAACTAGCTACCAGCGTGTGTTTGCCTTTCCCCTTCAATTCCCACTTTTGCCTAGGAAATCGATAATTACTGTAAATATTTTAGTGCTCTATATACGCTATACAAGGAAGGTGATCGAGAACAGTGCAAAAAATATTGCAGTTTTGTAGCTACCAGACTAAAGTTTATTATTGGTAAGTCGGAATGTATCTTTAATATTTAAATATTGATACCTCTTTACTTTTTTTTAACCTTTTGTTAAATTTTACTACGCTCCTGGCGACCATATAGCTTTCCCTTATAGTTGCCACGAAATTCAATGGGCAACACATGAAATCTGGACTGGTGGTAAAGTTAAGGTTGTTTTTAAGCGTTCTGCCTTCGTTTCAGCAGCACAAGAAATACAATTGCCGATAATTTACTTTAGGGAGCAATTCGAGATTTATATTATATACCCACATGCCTTCATTTTTTTTTTTTTTTTTGGCTACCCGCTCGCTTTTCATTTTGTTCACTCCTCGTCGGATCCTTGTTAACCGATTTACTTTTTTTCCTCGATAACAGCAGACCCGACCCACTTTGCAGCAATTCCATGAAAAGATATTAAATTGAATTTTGTAGGTAAGGTAAAAGAAAATAAAATCCGTCAGATTTTATCCTCATAGTAAAAATATAAATTGACACACCATTGCCTGAGACTGTATATAGGTATAGGTATATCAATGTAGTCCAGTCGACGACAGGTCAGAGTCACAATGCTTTTGCAAACATTAACATTCGGATGATATGAGAATGATAAGAAATCTGTTGAGTTTAATTATAATTAAGCCGAAGTATTTCGGTTTAAGTGAATTTAAAGAATGAACATTTACTGAAGCTTTATAGACTTTGCTATTGTGACTATTGTGTTTTAACCCCTGGAAGACCGATGGAAAAACGAATTACGCCGGTTTTTTCCACTGTTTTCCACTGCACTGAATATCAGTGCTATTTCAAGCCTATTCGTTGACGAAAGTATGGTAAACTCGGAAAATCTTATTCAAAGTACAAAAATCTTATTTTGAGCTCATTTTTAATTAGTTTAAAAATCTTACTTCAATACTGTTTTGTGATGCTTATAAGAATGTTCGTTCTTTATTTAAGAATACAAAGGCAAGGCTACATTTTTAACCATTGTCAACATAAATTAAGCTCGAAAACGCCGCGAATAAGAATGAAGTTACCTTAAAATGAGAAGGCGATTCCTTAAATAAGACCAAAAATCTACTTATGAGATTGTTTTTAGTAACCTTAAACTACTGTTTTGCGATTATTTTAAGTATTTGGTTCTTATATACTGCCTGTAACGAATTTATTTTGAGTATTCAAGATCTGTGTCATATTAAGATTTAGCACGTAAACAACAAAATCTCAAAACAAGTCTGATCATACTAGTTAGATTTTAGTTTGCGACTTTTCTCTGAGTGTACAAAACTCCATTGTTGAGCCATTCGTATATAAGTTAAGTATACTTGACCCCTAGGTCGATATCTATATGTACGCTACTGGACTCCCTTTCCGCTCGGCTTGGAAATAGAATTAAGATATCGAGATTAAAGTCGGTATAGAACATTAGTCAGATTGGTTTCTCATGTCCATTGTCCAAAGCTGGAAGTTATTGACGCGCGGTTGCAATCCCTCCCCAAAGGCCCTCTTGCAAGTGCATTCAATCCTTTCTTCGACATTTATTTTTCAAGATAATTCGGAGTCTAGAATGACACGTAGATTTTTCGACTTTGGTCACTATTGTGACTCGCTCGCTGCTGTATTAAGGTCGGTAGCGACCTCACCGAAACATTTGATGTCAAACGAGGATTAAGACAAATCGCACGACAGATTTTTTCATCATCATACTTGAAAGAATCATCCGAAACTCACAGGCCAACACACAAGACACGATCTTTCAAAAGTCCGTCCAATTACTTTCATACGCCGATGATATTGACATAATTGCTACAACACAGCGAGCTGTCACTGGTGCGTTTGCTAGTATAGAAACGGAATCGGCTAAAATGGGCCTAGCGGTCAACGAGGGCAAAACCAAGTATATGCTTTCAACAAGAAGGGACACTCAACATCGTAGAATCGGACAAAACGTCACGATCGACAGCTATAACTTTGAGGTAGTGAGGGACTTTGTCTACCTCGACTCTGCTATACATTCTGACAACAACATCTCGGAAGAAACTAAACGAAGAATAACTCTTGCCAGCCGCTGTTTCTTTGGGCTGAGAAGGCAATTGAGTAGTAGAGCCCTATCCCGAGCAACTAAGGAGATTTTGTATAAGACCTTATTCATTCAAGTCCTGCTTTATGACGCTGAAGCTTGGACTCTATCTAAAGCGGATAAAGATATCCTCGGTCGCTTTGAAAGAAAGATTCTTCGTAGAATTTTCGGTCCCGTGTGTTGACGAAATTCAACGACGAATTATACGAGCTGTACAGCGACATCGACCTGATCAAAAAACTGCGAGTAAGCCGTTTAACCCTCACATGGACTGTATCTACCCAGGTAGATATTAGTTGAATTTGCATGCGAAATGTCGATACAAAAATGAATGTGGGTACCAAATAGAGCTTTAAAGTAAATTAAAGTATATTGTATGTGACATACAAATATGCGTACCAAATAAAATATTAAAATACGATTTATTGCGAAATTGCTTTGAAGCGCCTCACCGATATCTTTGGTCGATAAACTGTTATTATTATTGTTAGTAGATACTGTCCATTTAAGTAAATTTAAATTTCCGTCCATGTGAGGGTAAAGATGGCTAGGACATGTAGAGCGGATAGAAACAAATGCTCCGACCCGTAGAGTCTTCGAGTCTAACCCGGAGGGACAACGCAGTAGAGGAAGACCTCGCCTTAAGTGGCGCGCGCAAGTCGAAGGCGACCTCAACCGACTAGGAGTGCGCAACTTGAGGCAGTTAGCTAAGGACCGGGCTAACTGGAGAGGCATGTTAGCTGAGGCCTCAGTTCACCCCGAACTGTTGAGCCGTTGTGAAAAATATATAGTAATTTATCAATTGAGAACGTCTCGGCCGATTTGGCTCAATTTTTTTTTAAGTTGTTCATAATCGCCAGACAAGGTTCTTCCGAAAGAAAATTTTGGAAAAATCCTCCGGAAAAGTCGGGAAATTGGAAAAATTCAAAATTAAGTACGGCTGGGCCGATTTGGCTCACATTTTTTTTTTTTAGTTTTTCATAATCGCCACACAAGGTTCTTCCGAAAGAAAATTTTAGAAAAATCCTCCAGAAAAGTCGGGAAATTGGAAAAATCGAAAATTGAGTACGACTGGGCCGATTTGGCTCAAATTGTTTTTCAGTTGTTCATAATTGCAAGGTACGTGTTTGTATCTCTTTGAAATCAACTGAGAGGGTCTGTGACACCCATGTTTATGACTCTAGGGTTAAAGGCAATTTTTGCGAGTTCAAATCAACGAAGGAGGAACTCATCACCAAAGTGTTCCCCGGCATTGCATAAAATTATAAAAATCTCGATTGGATTAGTGAACTGGCAATACTAGCAGCAGAAGTATATAAGGTAAGGACATCGATAGCTTGAATTTCATTATTCAAAGTCAAATCTCTGGAGAACTGCATTCGTACAAATCCGTTGACAGCGTAAAGATGAGAATGAAGCGACCAACTATCCGACGGAATTTTTAACTCGCTTGATGTGCCAGGAACTCCGGCTCATAATTTTTAGCTGAAGGTGGGATCGATCATAATCATGTTGCGGAATCTGAATTATCAGAAATTGTGCAACGGTTGTACGTCAAGAAACTGATGAACAATGTGATTCAATAAGCGACGATCATCAAGGGCAAATTCAAAGTAGATGAAGTCCTTACCCAACGAATTTCGGTTATTCCAACTGATCTTCCATTTCAATTCAAGCGGATTCAGGGACAGTTGGAAGTCTGTGGAATTAATCTCAAATTTCCCTGTTTTTCTCACGGTCAACTGTATGTTGCTGTTCGCCGTCTTCGTTGTTTGTTTTTGCGCCGGAAAATAAACCGAAAAACATTCTTTATCATTATCGCTCTCTACTGATTTCGATTCCATTCAAATAAATCACATTGAAATTTGAACTATCTGTGTTTTATTATCACTCTGGAGTTTATCTGAAGGCGTTAAATTGGGGCGAGACGAAGCCGGTATTATTCCGGTGGTTTTAATTAAGACTCAATTGAAGATGCATTCCATTTCTCTCAAAAACTACTAAACGAAAAACTATTGGAAATTGTGTAGGTATGTCGGTCAAGTAGTTGTTCCTATACAAAACCAATATTAGACCCATTCGTGTACACTGTACAGTACAGTACATACTAACTCGCATTCGCATGGGAACCATTTTGCATGACTTTTATACACCCCCACCTCCACGTATCAAAGTATTGGCCAGGGCGATGATAATACTTTGAGTTTGAGTTGCTTTAGTTTACCTACATCACTATTGTGGATGACTTTTATGGTGAAAAGCAAACTTCGGACCTTTTTCCTTCGAAATGGTCAACTCAGTTGTTTATTCACTAATTGAGTATATGAGGCGAAATATAGAGACTCGTTAATTTTCTCTAATAATGTAGTCGTCAGTATTTATCTGCACAAAATTTTTACCATTTGTTGTTAAGTACATTAAAATGTGTTGAGAATATAAGGGTATATAACAGAAATTCTGGCATGAATATGAATAAGGAAGCATCCCTGAATGATGTCCTTTGCTAGTATACCGTATATACAGCATACCTAACTTCGACTAACTATACCCAGCTCTATACTGCTTAAAACCCGATGGAGTGCGTCTTTTTAATAAAAGCGTTCCCATACTTAACGAAGCAATATAAAAACTAACCTTGGAAAAAGTCCATTCCGTAAGTTTTCGAGAATTATTTAGCGAAATGGGAAGGAAATCAAATTTCCAGTACCTAGTTGGTAATTGAATTTTAGAGTTTCTACTTTTTTTCGTTGTGGAAAAACAAAGCCTCAAGCTAATTACACGCTCCGACAACAATATTGTATTCGTTTGGCGTAGCTAGTGGGTAGTGCTGTATACGAATTTCTCATTTTGTTTTCCTTTCGACAATGGTTTGCGATTTTATTGAGTCCTTGTGGCCGGAGGCGCTTTTTCGCCCATTTTGAAGGGCGACCGTATTATAAAGTTGGAATACTTTTGAGTGTTTGCACGCGCTGCCCATTTATGCATCGAATTTAAATTTAATCATAGTCAGGGGAGACAGTCGGCCTTGTTAAGGCTAAATTAAAGGATTATACAATCTAGATAAATAGACCGCAATAAAGAGAACGTGTTAATTGACTAAAAGCAAAGAAAGCTAAAGAGAGAATATTAAATAGGTAGTTGTATGAATTTGTAAATCATTTCATTTATTAACTTGTTTATGAATTGGGAATTCGTTGGGTGTCTCATTTCATTAACGTGCCGATTGCCATTGCCATACTGAGGTTGATGCCTTTTAATTGTACAGGCGTGTGTCAATTGCAGAGTGATGTGGTCGAGTTCGAGTCAAGGTTGGCCGGTTGGGAGAAGCACAACCAAACGGTTGTTCTTTCTTAGAATTGTGCTTGGATATGTCTTGGGAGTACCTATGTATGTGTATCTGACTCTGGGTACACAATAATGTTTTATAGATTTGAAGAAAGTACACCTACACCACCAGTAAACTCTGGTGTCTGGGGTGCACAGTAGGATTACGAAATATATATCTCTTTTGAAAGTGGGCGCAGTATCGCACTATTGCAGTGGTTAGTGTACTGTACTACTGTGCGAGGGATTCCAGGTTCGATCACTGGAAAAACACAAATTACATCTTAAGGTTTTCTCTACTGCGCCACCTCTCGCGAACGTCTGACAAACATCCGAGAGTATGACTGTCATGAAAAAGCTTCTCAATTCAGCCGTTCGGACTCGGCATAAAATTGTAGGTCACTTCCATTCGTCCCAAAAATAGACACTCACACAAACGAATGGTTGCGAGAAGAGCTAGGCCGAGGGTGTCTACCGCCTGTTGCGCCACCTATTTATTTATTTTTTATAAGCGACTCCTAAGAAGTGCAAATTGGTTGTTCTTTGAATATTCAAACTGGATGCAATAGTTGGTACAAACTGAAAAAGCAATAAAAGTGCAGCTCTATTTTGTAAAAAAAATCGAAGTGGCAGGCTTGTAGTTTCAGTGGTCGCTCTATTTTATTTGTTGTCAGAAAAACTCGCCAACGTACTTCGTTTCATTGTGAATTGCTGGACGTGGTACGTGGACGATGTTAAAGCGAGAACGAGGCGAGAGTGAATTTCGCCCCGCTCTCGCAGGGGCTGACTTCGAAGATTCTGAAAAAGTCGCAAAAAAAGGGGATTTGCATACAAAAAGGGGCAATACCAATCTGCCCACAAATGGCACAAAAAAAAAACACAAAACGAGTGAGTTCACTAAAGTTAAAATGGCTTACGCATTATTCTCATCTCGTTCTTTCTTATTGTTGCATTGAGCATGGAAGTTATGGCCACATTGTTAATGCCTAAATTTATGACAATAGGACAGCAATTAATTGTGAAGTAGTTTCGTAAAGTTTTTATTATGTCACATTTCGTAATTCATACAAAAAACTATCAACGAAATACAGAAAAGGAGCAAATATGGACAATTTTGCAAAAGTGGTCTCATTGGGGATAGAAAGAAAAAAGGGGAAAAATGCAACTTTAGTTGCATAAAGTCAGCCCTGTAACGAAGCATTACTCGTGCGCGTGCCATCGCTCAAATTGAGTCTGATCTATGCGCCAGAGTCATCGAAAATTTGCCTTCTCAGATGCGCGACAGCCTACGCCACAAACCAGTAAGAATAGACCGTCGACTCCTCCCACTTAACGGACTTTGCCTACAAGCTGCCGGCGGCGGGCCCAGAATTTTTCATGTATTGGTGCTGTACAAAATCAAAGGAGCGCCATTAACGCACGCATCCTAGGCCTACGGCCAGGGTATAGCATGGAATATCATTGCCGCCATTAATTTTGACATTTATACGTATTCACAGACAAGGTAATTTTTTCCAGGGAGAATCGGGTAGTTGTAGGTGTATGTACGGGAAGTCGGCGGGCTAGTTCTTTCTTACTGGTTTGTGGCCTACGCATCTGGGACGGATATTTTAACGATCTGATTTGAATTAAATTAATTCTGCCGTTTAAACTTTGCTGTCTATAAGTTTGCATCAGTGGAGCGGATTAAACGCACAAAGTTTTGCTTCATGCATAACGCAATTAAACCTGAAAGTGTTTAAACCCATTTTGTGTCATTCAGATATGTATTCAAATACAAATTCATTCCGTCTACAGCTAGAGTGTGTAAAGAAAATTATTAATTATTTGAACTCCTAGAGTGTAGCTACAACAAAAATTTGAATCATCATAAAGGATTCGTCTATAATCTCATTGGGAACCAAAGGAAACTATATTTTCCAAAAATGTATTCAACCCGAGCTATCGAATATTTCATGAGATAATAATCCCTCAATCATACAACCCAATCGAAAGAGGAAAAAAAACGAATTTGTCATTTCTCATTTAATCCACGGAATGGAACACAAGACGACATTGTTGTGCCATTGTGCTCATTTAAGAATTCAATTCAATTTGAAGGATTACTCATTCAGTCGGATCCTTCACTACCTACATATCGATGAGATGTGAATCCAAATCGAACGGAAACGGAAGCTATACAAAATACAAATGGAGGAAAACCACAAGCATAAATTCGAAATGAATTTAATTTCAATAATGTATCATCTAGAAGGGTTTTTGTTTTGATTTTAATATTTTTGCGATTTCAATCTACCCTACAAGGAGCAACTAGGACACTATGTTATGTCCGTTCCTATTGTTCAGCTATTGTTTCAAGTCCAACTCCAAACCGATATGAATGAGTTTTTCTACCGGACAGGTGAGGTAGGTAAAGTGAAGAGATGCAAAGTAGATTACTCGTATTTATATATATAGATATGGGACAAAAGTTGTGAGTGATTTCTGAAACCACTTCCATTGGATGTAATCAAAAGGAATACATACATATACATTCGCAAGCGTCTGTCCGTTCTCGGTTGGATGAAATGCACTTAAGTGGGACAAAAGATAAATCGGATAAAGTGTTTTATTGTAACCGAACTTTTTTTTTCCTGCTCTTACTTCGATCTACGAGTATACCTACCAAACCAACGCCAACGCCTGCTGCATTCTGTGAAGTGAGAATTAAATTCTTTTGTGAATATGAACGCGAACAATGGTGCAGATTAATTCATAAATATCCCAGGTGTTGGAGGGACACTGGCTGGTGATGATGAGTGGCGCGAATGTGAGAGATAGTGATATGATACTGAACACACGTAAGAGATTCTTCGGGAAACTGCATGATATTGCGGCAGACGAATGTAATGGAAATCGGAAGTGAAACAATTTATGGTTGCAGTGCAAATGGAGTTTTTTAATTAAGATAATTTACAGCTTTCATTCTTGATGTCTTAGTGCGGAAGCAAGCGAGGGATGCATATGAGTAATCTCGAATTAACGAAGAAGACTGAGCTACATTACATGTAGTGCTGTGGTAGATATTTCATATGGTGACGCTGTGACGGACAGACTTTAAGATAGGAATCCCATTGACCATGGTGGATTGCTTTAAAATGAGGAAGAGAGTGTATCTACCTATTATTTTCAGGAACGTTTTCCTGTTGAATTGCACTTATCAACGTACTGTCCTGTTATTAACAAAGGCTGCAAATAATTATTTAGAAGATAGGCTTGTTCATCAGCATGTTTGTGGATACATTAGAGTTTTTTTTACACTCTCGACAGGAAGGTATAATATTCACTTTGGCATTACATTTGTAACGCCAAGAAGGAGTCACCGGAGACCCCATAAAGTATATAGATTCTGAGTCAGGATCACATTCTGAATTGATTTAGCCAGTTGCATCTGTCTGTTTGTTGAAAACACGTTAGCGTTCAAACGAATCGACATTGACGAATGAAATTTTGAGGACTTCTTTGTACCGTGCGTCGTCAGGTTGGTATTAAACTTTTACTTTTATGTACTTATTTAAAATACTTGACATGTTAGCAGCTAGCTGTAGAAGGTGGCAGTTAATCGGCTTACGGTCTCTCGACAGTGGCAATGCCATAAATAAAAATTAATGTTTGTCTGTCTGTATGTCCTTTATAGGATCGTAAACTATGCATTTGATCATGTGATGATCTTTAGCAAAGTTGTTGTACATGAGCCCACGAAGTTTACTGAGTTGGTACGGTCAAAATTGGACAAAAGGGCGTGGCACCGCCCATACAAAAAAAAAACATTAAAAATTTTAAATTTCGAAAACCACCGAATCGATTGAGTTCAAATTTACACATAATCTTAAGTATTGGCCCGGGAGCGTTCCCGTTAAGATTGGTAAAAAATTGGACAAAGGGGCGTGGCGTGGAAAACCTCCGAACAGATTGAGCTCAAATTTACAGCCAACCTTAGGTATTGGCCCGGAAGCTTTCCCGTAAAGATTGGTCAAATTTTGACAAAGGGACGTGGCACCGCCCATACAAAAAAAAAAAAACATTGAAAATCTTATATCTCAAATACCGCCGAACCGATTGAGCTCAAATATACAAACAATGTTACGAAAGAATACCTATTATTATCTAAGATTTAAGCAATACAACTACAACCGCAGTATTTTTAGTGTGACTCTTCAGTCGAAGAAAGGGTTTTACAAATATGGATCTTGAGATTGCGTAGAAACCTACTTAAGTGCGGAGTAGCGTGCGCTTTCAATATCTACTCTAGAGGGATGGGGATACCTAGATATCCTATGCTAGCTGCTTAGGATTAGGAGGTAGCGTACTGATTTTAAAGCTTAAGGCTTAAGCTATTAAAGGTTAACTCTAGAGTGTGCAGATTTTTAACACGAAGTTGATGGTTTCATTGAATGGTTGCGGCAAATAATTTCTACATCCTTGAAAAATCTAAAGACCTAATAATAAGTCCTGTTCCAAACTAAACCATTTTGAACTGAAGTTTAGGAGCATGCACTAGAATATAGGCTTGGTTTGAATCTAGTCTGTGTTGAAGCTAGTATAAAGGCAGGCGTGATTGCGTGAACGAGTCTGAACTGATTTTAGCTCCAAGAACGTTGGGTCAAAGTGCTCTTCATTTCAGTGGATGAAGTTAATACTCAAACTATGGTCGAAAAGTTTTAGTATCTTCGTCATACGATTCACGAACGAGGACGAAATGTGTAACTATAGTTAGGCACGAAAAGTAATGAGATCTAAATGTACACCAAGTTCTTAGTTTAAGGTTAAGCCTGAGTTGGTTCCTGTAAAAAGGGTGTGTGCGTTTACTAGAGCACTTGGCTTGGCTGCAGTAAGACCGTGCCCTTTTATATTACAGTATTTACATGACAGGACATCACCTCGTTTATGGCATTTTTCCGGCACTGCTACAGCAGGATGTTCACCTGCAGCCTGGCCTATGGTCATATACCAGAATGCCGGCGAAAGGTAACTGTTAAATATCTACCAAATTCAGGAAGAAATTCGGACTCAAGTTCGAAATCATATCGCCCCATCAGCCTCATGTCTTTTATCCTCAAAAGCATGGACAAACTATTTGATAGACACATAAGAGACAAAACAATGGGCAGACATTTTCACTTAGCAAATCTCAACATTCTTATCAACGAAATTCACCGAGTCAACACTCAATGACTTAGTAACTAAAATTGAACACTCCGTCAATAGAAAAGAAATCGATCTTCTTGCTTTCTTAGATATTGAAAGAGCTTTCAACTACACGTCCTTTGACTTTTGAGTCTACCAACAGGGCTCTCAATAACATGAATCTGACTCCAATAATATAGGAAGATGAATGCAATGCTCAATGAAAGAGCAATCCAGACCCGCATTGATGATGTGGAACTTTCTGCGTTAACAACTAGAGGGTGTCCACAACGGGGTGTCCTCTTGCCTCTCTTATGGTCCATAGTCATTGACGACCTACTTCAATCCCTGTCTAATCAAGGGATCGACGCTATAGGATATGCCGATCGTAGTGTTAATAGTTGGGCGGTTATATGGACTTACCGGACCCAAAAGCGCAATAAATCAATTACAAGTAGTTTCAGACGTTCACAGAATACATCAGCACTCAGGATCTTGTACGCGATGTTAAGAAGACTGAGGAAGGAGTTTAGAGGATCTCCTCTCTTATGGACCGTCCAAAGAATGATGAAGCTGAGGTTCGATTCATTATAGGCACATATACATTATAATGAAAAAATCTTGGTATATGCGCTCCGCAGAGTTGTTTCCTGTTGCCGTAAATAGCTCCTTTGGCAGGCCGTCCTCACTCGGTTTTGGTCGGGTGGACGGAAATCTTTTCTTTCGTCGTCTCTTCCTGACAGCGGAATTTGGATAGTCTTCGCCGTTTAACAGCCTAAATGTCTTAATTTTTCGATTTATTCGCGTTTTGATTTCAAAATATATCTCTTTAGAAAAAGGCCCACATTGTTTTTCGGCGGCAATATGTAATTCATATACCATATTTGCAGACAATTTTATTACCGCAAAATATCCCCTATTTTGATATCCTTCGTCACAAAAAAACATGTCTACGCCTTTGTTACATCCGCTAGAATTAATTCAACAGTCTCATTCCGAATATTTGACAACTATCCTGAAGCTATCACACGATCCTGCCTCGTAAAAACCATCTTCCTGTCTCTGGCCATATTTTCAAGTATACCGGCAATAGGAACTGCTCCTCACGATGGCAACAGTTCATTGAATATTAATCAGTCAAATACCACCTCTAGGGGCAAAGTTTGCGAATGTAATAATTAGTTGAATCGTTTGCTTTAATCAATTGCCACTACCTACTCCTCCTCTTCGTTAACCCGTCCACGAGCTTTATCGCTGTCATCACATCATCACGCCTCAAGAATATTCAACGAAATTCTTTCATCCGCAAATCATTATCATTGTTTGCACTACGCTTCGCTTGTTAACCCATCCAGTGCCATCACTCGCATAGATCTTTTGCCTTATTTTTTGTTGTGTTTTTTTTTTCTGTATCCAACGTCACCCTTTCGGATGACGCTCTCATTTGAGTTTAATTTTCCTAAGTAATGTCCCGGAATAAAATTAACATTTAATGTTTAATCAAGTTGAACGGGGACAGGACTGTGTCGCACCACCGCACGAACCCACAATTCAGTCCAAATTTTACTGGCAAGTGAATTAATTAGAATCTCTTCGTTTTTGGTGGCATAGATCCATCGTTTGGAAAACGTGACTTCTTGGAAGCCGTCAAAATCAAAAGTGGGTGCGAGCTCTTCAAATCTCTCATTCGTATTCAATGTCACTCTGTGTAACTATTTACTCGGCCAGATGGAGCTGCTAGTTTTTATTAACTTATCCGCTAGAGAATTGACTCGACGCAGTTACAAACAGGCTACAACTACCAGCCAAGTGGCTTTGAGTTGTGCGCTCGAGAAGCACTAAATTCAGCAGCCAGCAGGAGTGGCACTGACAGAGCTACGAGTATTTGCATGCAGCAGTTTCTATCGTTTTCATTTTTTATTCACTGTTCGTTCTCCTTTGATTTTGGCATCCTGCAGCTAGTCGATGGACATATTTCTTCAGTTAAACGACGGATGCAATTGAACCGTGTCCAAGTGGATGTGCATATGTATCTGGGGATGTCCTAGGCTCTATGCGGTGCGGTGCCTTATTTGAGTTGGTTTGGGGGCGTTTATTGGTCATATTCCAAAAATTTGCGCAAAATTATTAAGGACTCTCGCACTCGCTTTGGGTTGCTGGTCCAGATGAATGAGTTGAATGCAATGAATGGCTCTGTTTGCCTCCAGTGTAGTGTGCACATTAAATTTAATTGCTATGAACTTGTTCCGTATAAGTTTTTCTGTATACCCATTGCCCTGCACTGGAATTGAAGGGAATGTTTTGCATGGTGTGGAACAAAGAGTACGGAATTCGGCAGCGCAATTGTAAGGACATTGTCTGAGGAATTATTGGAGCGAAAGGATAATAATTTGAAAGGGTTATTCCGTTTGAATGGAAATTTAACACACAAACATACTATTGGTGGCGCATCATTGAGGGGTCAGGAGAGTAACAAGATCGTACATAGTATTATGTGTATAATGAATTGTTGTAGGTTACATTTAACTTGACAGGTGTTCCTCGGGGATCAGTTGATGATTGAGATACTAATTTGGAAGTTACCTACATTGTACAGTGCCAGATGATGGAAAAATAAAAACAAGTAAACTTATTATCATCGGCTTGGCCGATGCTTTAATACTATACACTCCGCAAAAGTCATGCAAAAAGTTTGCCAGTTTGGAGCACTCAGACACAACTACTGGTCCATTGTACTGCCAAACAGACACCTTACATTGCTGTACTTAGTTTTCCCGTCTTTCGAAGAAAGATGAGAAGGAGCTTCAGTGATGAAGAGCTTAGATGTTCGGCACTCACCACGTCAGCCCTAAAGATCCGCCACCTGATGCGAGCAAAGGCATGACAACTACAGAGGAAGTGCTCCGCTGTATCGTCATCCTCTCCACAAGCAGGACAGATGGTGGTGTTGCTCATGCCCAACACATTTAAGTGTTTGGCAAAAGCTTGGTGGCCCGAAAGAACGCCCACAAGAAGTCTGCAGTCTATTCTCCTGAGAGACAGAAGGAAAGACGAGGACCTCTTGCAGATGTCCGGACGCAGTCGTTTGGTCTGTCTACACCCAGCACAGTCACGCCAACGACGCTCGTGTTCACGAGAAACCCAAGTATCAATGGATGACCTAACCACAGATGCAGGCAAACCCAACGCAGGTTCAGGTCCTAAGAAATCTTCTTCTGAACCCAACCTGGCAAGTTCGTCAGCGATCTCGTTTCCCTGGATACCAGTGTGACCTGGGACCCAAACAAGTTTGACCGTGTTTAGCCTACCGACCAAGTTCAGAGAAAGCTTGAGTTCGAGCACTAACTTGGACGAGGTAAGAGGGTTGAGCAGCGCTTTTAAAGCAGCTTGGCTATCACTGCAAACGCATATGCTTCTAGCCCTCCACCTGTTTGTCACAATATAGCGCATAGCCATAAGGATAGCGAAAATCTCCGCCTGGAAGACAGTCGCATGGTTACCAAAGGGGTAGTGTAGTCTAATGTTCTCGCTTTCCACGAAGACTCCAGAACCAGACCCCTGTCCGGTTTTAGAGCCATCCGTGAATACACGATGGCATTCCTTCCCTGGCTCCGAGTCTGGCCGAAGCCATTCTGTTGCCTGAGGAAAGTTGACGTGGTAGTTTTGTCGCAGTAGAATTTCTGGATATCACTGTATTAGACGTACACCTGAAGGGTATCTACGACAATTTCCCGACAGCACGGACATTTATAATTGTCTTCTCCATCAGCCACTGACTGGGCTTGTAATTTGATGTTGCACTCTGAACATACCTTCATATGTTTGCATGGCAACATTACAATGTTTGGGTGTAGCACTTGACAAACTACACATAAAACAACTATATACTGATCACGCGTGATCACACGTGCTTCAAAAATGCTCTTGAAACTAGGTAAAAGCATGTAATGTTATGTTATTTTGCGAAAAAAAAACCATACATAGAGGGAGTCAAAGAATGCAACCTTTTGGCGCTTTTTTCTTTTCTATTCAAAAAAACAACAACTTTTTGGGGGTTTTTTCCTTTTCAATTTTGGAAAAAATACCAAAAAGTTTTTCGGTGTTTTTTCCAAAAAAGTTTTTTTGGCGTTTTCTCAATTTTCTTAAATGGAAAAAAAGCCCAAAGGAGTTTTGGAAAAAATGCCAAAATTAGCGGCACTTGTGTCAAAATATTTGGGCGATTTTTCCTAGGAAAAAATTCCACAAATTTGTATGGAGGTTTTTTGGCTCTTTTTCCATTTTATTTTTTTGGCGTAATTTCAGGGAGCCAAAAGAAGTCGTCCCACAAAATTTCATTCGCCTAGGCCCGAAACACACATGCGATTTCAATCGCGCGATTGTTTAGTCGCAAAAAATTAAACACACACATTTCAATGTGAATGCGCGCACATAAAATCCAAAATTATGTTTGACATGCGTTGTTTGACATGGTTTGCAAGTACGAGGAGTAAGTACCTAGGTAATATAATTTAAAAAGAACAATATCTAATAATTGATTTTTGTTTTATTTGTAGTGAGTTGGAAGGTCCTTTCAGACATCAGGCTGGCGTACATCCAGTACTTTTACACGGTTCTACCAATTAGTTTCGTGCTGGTGAAAATAAAATACACTTATTTTCAGGTGAAATATCAGAGAAATGCGAGACACCACGTGCGAGTAAGGACCAATGTTTTCCTTCGACTTCGCAAAGTGCTTTGGCCTCCTTATCGCCGACAGATTTGCCATTGCCAGGTTTTTCGAAGAGAAGGAAGACTGCCGAGCCGATACCAACTCGGAGTACAAGATCAAAAAATTAGAGCATGAAGATGAGAAGCTAAAAGCATACAAATAGCGAACGGAAGTTTTAAAAGAAGGATCGAAAAAAATAAATGACCTTCTGGAAAAATTACATGAACGACTTGGCCATTATGTAGTTTATAAATGAATTTCTAAAAACTCGTCTGTCATGCACTGACCCAACGAATATGTCAACGAATCTCTTGTGTTCGTTGCATATTCCCTGCAAACAGATGCTGAAATTTGTTTCCTGTCCTGGTACCTACTCATCTTTACTAATTTGTGGGGGATCAATCGTGATATGGGTTCCATCAGTTACTCCTGGGAATACAAATATATGTAAATACATATTTTAAGAGAATATCTTAAGGCAATTTTACCTATAATGCCGGGAAATCCATGTTTGCCTTTGAAAAAACCTTCGCTTCTTATTTTCTACCCACGTTAGGCCATTTGAAAGCCATATCGGAAAGCCCACTAAGAAAATAAGTCACGTGGTTTATTATAACACAAACTGTTGATGTAGAGACAAGAAATCTGTCGGATACGTCTATGTACGAGCATGCTTCATGCCCAGCAAACCACAGGAAATTTGCAACATGTTTTTCCGCACTGTACCTATGCCAATGAGGTTCTCAACGTATTATACGACGTGCTGGTTTTAAACCTCTCAGTAATCGATGTGAATAAAATGTGGTTTATTCGATAGTGTCGTATGAACTCTGCGAAAGTATAATTTGGGACAAACGTCTCAAAATAGTTGAGAATTCTCTACCTCCGAATTTTCGTTGGAATATTACTCCTCGTCCAAGCTGAATAGATTCTCGTCATCATCGTCTGTATTTTCGTCGGTATGTGCTAATTGTAGTATGGCAAGCACTACATCAGGATTTATTTCACTCATTTTAATGTAAAATTTGTAATTACTTATCTTTATTCGTCGCCCACCAAAATATACTTGCACTTTATCAATGTCAAAAACTGACAGGCTTCAGGCATACATTTTTGCGTTCGATAAAGGAGTTGAATTTTCAGGGTTGTTCAGGTTTTATGACAGCCATGAAAATTTACTGACACTTCTCAGTGCGCACTAGGGCTGGCCACGTCGAACAGACCTTTTATGACACCTCTATCGTTGCTCATTTTCTTGAGCGAGTTGCGTCACTAATGTAGCATTTTATGAGTAATCATATTGTGATAAGGCACTTCACAGTACACACCTTTTCGTCTAACATTGTGGAAAGAAGTTCGTACTTGCACTCCATTTGGGTGTCGTTTTAGAGTAAGTTTTTTTGGAATTAGGGTATTTATTTGATCTTGCATTTGCTGTTGTTCGATGATGATGATGAGTTCCTTGTTTTATTTTTTAAAAATAAATCGTACAAGTCTGCAGTACCTAGTTGAACTCGGCTTTCTGCATCGTTATATCCTAATCTTATACCGACTTTGTGCTGAACTACCCCACTTGGATATAAGACGAAAGGATAAAACATTTGAACCTAATGATATGAGATGTTCAGATATGCCGTTTTGAGCTTTGTTAATGCGCTTTATTGTTATATCTAGCAAAGCTTGCAATCTTACTTCAGCAGACTCATCAGTCATAGTAAATGCTTCTTCTTCAGAATTGCATTTTTTCCTTGCCTTTTGAACTAAATAATAATTTGGAAAACTAAACAAGCTCTTTAATCAGATTTGCTGTATCCCTTTTACCAGCTGATCGCAAAGTCACTTTTGCCGCAACAGCAGTTTTGTTTAACGTTCTAGTGCTTACTAGTTCATTTATTTTTCGCTTTTGCAATATTTGGGTACACATTCGCCGAACGATTTTGAAGGTCGTCCAAGATTCGGTTTTGTACCTAACCTACTTGCTGTTGGAACTTGGTTGTAGAACTCATCCGGAAACTTAATCTCCTCATGCAAACATTTCATTGTCCTTCCGGAATCTTCTCAGATCTTCCTTGGAGTTTTTCCAATTATCAAAAATTACTTCATTTTTCATTGTAAAGGATGGTTAAGTTTTAAGGGCCGATGTGGATTTTGAATAAACCACAAATTATTTAGGAAATTATTGTCATTTCTTTTTATTATGACAATATTGGCCCCCGCGACTTCGGCGGCACACCTCCATCTGATGGTCCAAATTTTCAATGACGCTGATGCATAATTGAGGTTCTATGCCCTTAATGTGCCGAACTATCTCATTCTTTAGCTCTTGAATTGTTGCTGGCTCATCGACGTACACCTTTTGTTTTTTTCAAATAACCCAAAAGAAAGAAGTCCAACGGTGTCAAATCGCATGATCGTGGCGGCCAATTAACATCGCCACGTCGTGAGATAACACGGCCATTGAATTTCTCCCGCAAAAGAGCCATTGTTTCGTTAGCTGTGTGGCAAGTGGCACCGTCCTGTTGAAAACACATATCGTCCACATCCATATCTTCCAATTCGGGCCATAAAATGTTCGTTATCATCTCACGATAGCGAACACCACGACGAGTTGAGGTGGACGGCTCTTCAGCCACACTATCGCGAACAGCAGCAATATTTTCTGCAGTACGAGCTGTACGAGCATGCACTGGTGTTTTCACATCTCCTACAGACCCGGTTTGCTCAAATCTTTGCACGATTTTTCCGATTTTACGCACATTTGGACGATTAATAACTTTCCTGGTGACCTAAGACCACACAGATATGGGCCTATCAGGTAACTATCGAAAGGTTTAAGGCGTTCACCTATACGATCTTACACGCGACATAAGATTGTATCTATGAATGTCTTAGACATTCTAAATTCAGGCATGCTCCTTACTAAGTCATGTCCTGCTGCTTTATTCATTGTCATTGGTGATGCTATGAAAAACAATTACATAATCCATTAACTTACCCGACGTTTCCACAGGTTTCAATGTAATGCTTGGTCCAAATCAATGCAATAGGTACCTAATTTGTTCATGCTACGCTGAGAAGCGTAGTTAAACAGATAAACTGTTTTTATTGTAATGCTCTGTGGTACACAACATTTTTGTTTTTTTCAGAAATCGTATTGCCTAGAGTCTAGACAATATTATTGACTTTCATTATTTATATCAATGTTACAAATTTTAAAAACTTTGGCTTCCAATTCCATTACTGTCGAAGAAGCTGTACCCGCCCGGCTTTGCCCGTGCACAGGAATTGTATTGCTTAGGTCTTAGGTAATAATAGCCGTTTTTTATTATCAGCTGTGATCCATATAGATCATCGATTTACATGCACTTACAACAACAACATGTGATCCTACTTTTCATCGAGATCACGATATATGATCTGAAAATTAATTCAACTATTTCTCGTTGTTGTTTCGTGGCGTTGTTTATTTCATTCACTAAATGTTGGTGTCCCTGTAAATTATACAGTAATGTTGGCAGACCAAAATATGGAACACAATTAACAATACATAAAACCAATTAGCATTTTTTCAAATTCGAATAAGTCACTACTCCGACTTTCGAGATGTTTTGTTTCGCTATATAACACAGAAATATAAATGGAAATATTATCAGCATAATACGGTTAATTATGATGCATATTTGAACATAACATTTGAACATAGTTTCCCACAAAAAAATATTGAGTGCAAAATGTATGCAGATTTGTATTCATATGGTAACACCCCCGACACAACAAGCGAAATGTCAAACTCAAATATGAGCAAGTACAATGGAGGAATCATCGCATTGTGACGTCACATTGTACCGAGTGGCTGCAATATGGCTGGTGGCAATACGAAATTTGTCATAATTGGTATTGAATTTTATATGTGAAAAACAACTGTTGCTACAACTTAAATGTAAAATCTTTCAATGATCCAGTTTGTTTTATTTTCATGATCTGATCCGGATCAGATCACGCTGATAATAAAAAACGGCTAATGTTCTTTCGTAAAATGCGAGAAATGATAATAAATCGACTTGGTGTAATTTTCTTTCTGCCTAAAAGCCAAATCACAATGGCGCTTTGCCGCTTGCGTGCGTTGACAGATAAAGTAGAACCAATGCTTTCATATGGTGCAAGCCAAAATGCGGCGTCAGGCTTCGGGTCGCGTTTAGATCGTAAATATCGTAAAGTCCAACGCGACGCCCAAGTAGAGCAACTTTCTACTTTCGGTGGCGTTGGACGGCTTTGACATTTCATTTTCGGTTTGGTTTGTTCGATTTGATAATATTTATTGTGATAGAGCATATGCCGTTCATGTTGGAGTAGCGTGGGTATACACGTACTCGTTTTTAGTAGAATATGATGTTTTTGCAATACAAATTAATTATTTTACTGTGTGGAAATGACGAATATTATTTTTGTTGTAATGCTACTAGTGATTTCTTCAGATTGTTGAACAAAAAAATATTTGCCCACCAAATGTTATGTGCACGCTTTTGAAATTTTAATTTTCTCTGAAACTACTCTGTGCTTTATACAATTGATAAATGAAATAAACATTTTTGTTTAGAATATTTATAGTTTCTTTTTCTAGTCGAGGGAAAATCTAATTTTCTACGATGTGCAAATGATTGGTAGGTATTAATTTATTACTTTTTTATTGTCTATCGGGACAATGAACATGAATATGCGTACCGACTTTGACCCAAATTCACGGGAATTCTCCGTCCTATATCGAAGATTCCCTGTAAATTTGAACTCCATAGGCGGGAAGGTTGTGAAGTCCAGCTATAGGAATATAAAAAAATGTCTGGACAGGACAGCAAGATCTTCGCGGAAATATAGAATGTATTTAATTAATAACAAGCAAATGACCTGTACCTCTGTATTTTAGTGACTGAACTTCTTTCCACAGCGTAGATAAAATATGCTGGCTATTTGGTAATCTTGCACACTTAAATCGTTTTTCAAGTATTCCACAAAGTAATCAATTCAGAATTTAAAGGGAAGGGATTTTCGGTGTAATTTATCCACATTTTCTCAACCAAACTAAACATCTACCTGTCTCGCCTGAAATGACTTTCATGGGAAGGCTTGTACCTGTGTCTATATACATTTCATGCACCAGACAATTCTGCCACAAAAATATTCCACGACAAGAAAAGTGAAAATACAATAACTGTTATTTATTTATGAATTTTTTACTATTTTGAACAAATTTCCTCTTAAATCGTGCATTAAAAATAACAGGTATAAGCAAAAAGGAGTAGACTTGCATTCTGCTCTGAATTGGGGTATATTAACATAAACCAAACAGAACTTTCAATCTCTCATACTCTAGTCTCTCAACGCGCCAAAGCTCTGAAGCGGCATTTAGTTTTGGAAAACTGCGGCTTGCGTGCGTTGACATAAAGTACGGTAAAGTTTCTAAAACGCCTGTCAACGCACGCAAGCAGCAAAGCGCCGTTGTGATTTGGGCATAAATCTGAAATACAGCAATACGATCAAAACAATCCAATTCTGACAAAACTTCACAGAAATCGTATGGGGATTAATACCAAAGATGTGTGAAAGTTTGATTAAAAACGGCAAGTGCGTTAAGACGTGAATCGACGACAAACATTATAGGGCTCAATTTTTATATATATATACATAGATGAACTTACTCCCAACCTCCAAATCCAACAGTGACCCCCAGCGGGGGTTGCATACATATATGTACCACTGTGCCTACGGAAATTGATCTCCCATTAGGTACAGTGGAATATGTATGGGGGGCCATGCTACCCCCCCAGCAACCCCCCTACTTGAGGTCACTGTTGGTATTGGATTAAGTGCGAGGTTGGGTGCATATAAGATTTCGTTTTTCGTCAAAACAAGTTAAATGAACGAACTCCCACTTCTCTTAAATTGGGACTTAATTCATTGGGAATTTGTTCATAATAAACTACGAACTATATCCCAAACATATGAACCAAATCCCACTGCATTTTTGGTGGGACTAAGTTCATTTGGCTGGTGGGAGTTAGTTCCAGTTGGGACTTAGTTAGTAGGGACGCTTTCATTTGGATTTTTGTCTCGTGGCGAAAGGACCTGTAAATAATTAATAAACTGGTTTCTATTTTTGTATTTGTTGTGGTTGTGAGGTTCGGTACTTATTGAGATAAATAGAATACAAATCGTGAATGTGAATGTTGTGAATAATTTGTATAGTACACAAGGTACAACGAAGTCGAAAAAAAATTACTCAAAACGCAGAAAGCAGTAGTGAGTCGGGATAGGAAAACGTGCGCTTTGGGATAGCTCAGTTCCAGAATACAAACTTCAGCATGTCAAAACCGATTCTTGAGAAATTTTTGTACTAGACCTGGCCATCGACGCAGTTGATTTAACGGAAGATAGAAAGAAGTGGAATAACATGCGCAGCAACTTCAAGGCGTTCGTGATTGTGGCTTTACCAACCTCAACAAATAGGATCGAATTGATTGACTGGACTGACTTCTCTTCTCGCGACGGCTCAACCACTTCTTTTGCCAAATATTCCGCTCGTAATCAAGATCGTCGTCACTGCTTTCCAGCACACATGCTACGCGCGCCGTCTCCGCAATTTCCACCACCATCGCAAAAGTTATTTTTTAAATTTTATATTTATTATAATATGTATTTTTTTTCTTTTCACTGCTATTTAATTTATTTAAAAAAGTCGCTCGTATGCATCTTTGCCGAGAGAAAAACACTAAATGACAGTAGCTATATTTTTTTTCTCATTGGGCATTCATTACCGTCTGATCACAAAACGGATAAATGACGCTAAGTCGAAATAATAGGAAAGCTAACATTTTAATGAGGCAGGTCATTACCATGTGATCGACATTTTTTCGCTCATCATTTAATGGAATCACAACTGAAGATTCTAAATGACTCACAGTGTCCGTCATTTGATTTTCGGACAAAAATTACGATGATAGTCATTTCGTGTGATCGTCATTTTTTCGCAAATGACCAATGACGAATAGGAGCTTGAATGTCACTCTAATGCGACATTTTTTCCTGACGTCACAGCGTCATTTAAATGACTCAAAAAAATGGCCGTGTAATCGTACCTTTATACCCCTCGATGTTTTTAAGCTGATGTTCGCGAAAAAAAAAACTTTAAAATATATATATTTTTTTTATTTTTTTTTTCGAACATTCCTTGCTTTGCAGTCCAGCACAGTAACTACTCAGCCATAGAACCCACCTTGTATAGGTGTACGTTATAAAATTCCATACAACTAAACAATTTTATAACTACGCCCTCAAAGTTGTACAGTGCACATTTAATTAGTTTTATTTAAAATTTAACTGTTAACCCTGCCAATGGCAGCTGAATTTTAAATTTATTATACTAATTTAGAAGCAAATGAGTACAAACAATATTATAAAACGCAATTAAATAAATTTAAAAAAAAAATGTCAGCTTTACTGCCAAAAATTTGTCGCGTAATCAAAAAAAGAGGACTCGACGGCGTTTCTGCGTAATTTGCGTGCGCTACTACCTACATACACACATTCAATACCCTTCCAAAGGAACACATTTTAATGTTCTAATTAAAAATGCATGCAAATCAGAAAATCCCCTTAATTAACCATGTTTAGAATAATGAACAGAAAAGAAAGATAATCAAAGCTAATTACACAATCTGCTGTCATTGTATGTAATGTTATGTCGTAAACACATTTAGTCGGCTTAACCGAGAACGCGAAAAGCACCATTTAACTGAAAAGTAAACAAAAAGAAGACCGTTCGCATATACCTCTACCTCTGTGGCTCTGTCTACATTATACATTTTCATTGTTTCCTCGTGACTGAATTTTATCCTTCTTATTTGTTTTTCATGCCTTTTCTGTATCGTGAATAGAATAATTGTATTGTCATTATAATCGCGGAGTGTTAATGCGAAATTGAATTAAATTATAACGTTGTATGTGTCAAGTCTCTGGGTATACCGACCCTATCTGTACTTTCTTGAGGGGAGGGAGACTCATGAACAATGGGCGTAGTCGAACGTCGAAGCCACATTAGCACCTGGTAAATTTTCCATTATTGAGGAAGCTCTTATATTTTGATGAAAAAACAGACTTTTGGTAGCCTATTGTCTACTAAGGAAGCTGAGCCTGTTAAGTAGGTACGGAAAATAAAATTTTTCGTAATATTCTGTTCACGTGCTTATACGATACTTCAAACAGCGTCTGGTCATAGCTCTTTTGTGGCGACCTGTATTCCCAAATTTTGCATTGAACTATTTCGCAGACGTCAAATAATTCAACTTTCATTTACCTATGTCCAAGCTTCAGTGCCATTAACCAGAATCTTCATCGATATTTGGGATAGGGCTCTACTTATTCAATTGCCTTCCGAGACCAAAGAAACAGCGGTTGACAAGACTTATTGTTCGTTTAACTTCTTCTGAGATGTTAGGATAGACATAGTCCCAAAAGTTAAAGTTGTCATTTGTGACAATTCCATGCGATTCGTCGATGTTGGGTGTCACTTATTGATGACAGCGTATATTATGTTTCGCCGTCTTTGACCGCTAAGCCTATTTTAGCCACCTCCGTTTCTAAACGCTAGGGACTAGTGACAGCTCTCTGTGTCCTACCTATTATGTCAATATCATCGGCATATAATGCCAGTAGTTGAACGCACTTTTGAAATATCGGACTTTGTGTGTTGGGCTGAGAGTTTCGTACAATTCTTTCGAGCGTAAAACCACACTGATAGGGGCCAATTAGGTTATTTACACATTATGTCAGATTCGGTTTTAAGAAGATTAATACCTTTGTATAGATAAGGCAGCTGAAATGGTCTCCTTTCGTGTATGGACCTGGCAAACGATGCTGAGATTCCATTCATCAGGCATGCATTGTTCTGATCAAATTTTGGAATAAAGTCAGCAGAAATATCTTTTTAACATTTTCAGCACTGAAGCGATTTTACTAGAAGATTTCCCTCGTTATCTCTAGAGGTTTTTGTACGGGATGTTCTGCCCTGGCACGTTGACGTTCCTTTAACATTTGGGTAATACTTCTGTACATTGTTTCTGGAGTAGCATCACTCAATTTTGTTTTTGTTTTTTTTTAAATACTTTTCCCGGGAAAGGCGAACCTATAACTTCAACAGCTCCTTGCTTGCAGATATATGTTAGTTCTGCACTTAAAATTCTGCAAATTGAAGTCTTCTGGAAATAATATCGCCACGAAGCGAGTTCCAAAGTTTGCTTCTCCTGAAGGAGTTTTGGAAAGTTGATGTCCTCGCGGTTGTCAATTATACTGTATAGTCATGACTCATGAGCCTTAGCAGCCTGTCTTGTGGGGAGCCCAAAAGATGCATTTCCAGGGGTCGTGTCTTTAAGTTCCTTGGAACATCTACCATGGAAGTACCTATAGAACAAACATAGGTCAGCGACTTGTCTTCTGTGCACCAACGGTTGTAGATTCGATGTGAGTGTAGGGTCTCCAATAAGTCACACTGCTCGTCTCTGTATGCTGTCAAGTAGGTTAAGTGAATGTTTTGGGGCGGAGCTCCATATATGGGAACAATATTCCAGGCCTGGTCTAACCTGTGCTTTGTAGAGAAGGAGAAAGTTGCTAGGGGCTAAAGTACCTCTTTGCTCTAAATAGGTAGCTCAACTTAGCGGACGCCGATCTTGCGATAGGATATGTGGCCCTGCAATGTGATCCCTGAATTGACTGTGACTCCAAGAAGGTGCATTGAGTCCTTGGGATGAATTGGATGGTCATCCATTTGGATCTGAGGAACTGTTCATGCATTTTTCCTGAAAAATGTTGTGAGCTGTGTCTTGTTTGCATTAAATACAACCAAGTTTTCTTTTCCCCACTTCAATATTTTGTCCAGATCACCATTTAAAGACCTATTTTGTTCACATTCACAGGCCCACTGTTCGAGATAGAGTATATAAGAGTGCTGTCATCAGCAAAGCTGTAGATATTATTATTTGTCGATCCAAGCAAATCGTTGATGTGGAGAAGAAATAGAGTTGGGGAAAGAATAGATCCTTGGGGCACTCCTGCATTTATAGCAAACGAATTAGATGATACACCATCTATAACAACTTGGATCGATCGTCCCAGAAGAAAATTTTGCATCCATCCGCAGAGTTGTTGTGGTAATCCTTAAGACGCCAACTTGCCTAATAGGGATCTATGCCAAACTCGGTCAAATGCCTTTGATATGTCCAAGGCTACGGCTCTGGATTCGCCGTGTTGTTCAATTGCTTGCGTATCCATTAGTTCGTTACGAGCTTAATAGGTCTCCAGTGGAACAACGGCTCCGAAATCCCTATTGCCTGTCGCTTATTAATCGGTGGCTCTCTAGATATTTGATTATTTCGATATTTATTGCCTTTTCCATTACTTTCGAGAGCAGTGAAAGTATCGCTTTTGGACGATAGTTTTGTGGCAGACATTTACTCCCTTTCTTTGGAATAGGTTGAATGCGAGCGGTCTCCTAGCAAGAAGGAAACGTCTTCTGGGAGTACGACATGCTAAACAGCTTACATAGGTAGTAGGTACAGGTGCAAGTTCTGGTGCACAGCTCTTGAGTACTATAGCCGAAATTCCGTCGCGTCCAGTTGCCTTATTGCAATCTAGGTCTTTAAGGTGTTGATCACACCTCTCGTGCTATTTCGTCTCTTTTGCTCGTATAGCTCTGTCGCAGAGCCGCTTTATATGCCTCTTTATATGCTGCGTTTGCTTTTCGACATTGTTCGTCAAAGCAGGAATTTCGTGGTGGTGGTCGAGTGAAACCCAGCAATGGAATCAGTCTTGACATTAAAGACATCAGGAGGCATCAGGATCCGCGATTGGTTACCTATACATTTCGGTCCGCAGCAAAGTCAATAAGCCCCAATCCATTACCAGGCATATGGTTATGTGCATGCGCGTGCTTAACACGGCGCAGGGGCATAAGTCCCGAATGTTTTTTTCGTGTTCCTAATGTTCCTAATTGAATTGGGGACCTATTTCCCACGCCAGCGAGACATAAGTCCCGAAAAAAAAGTCGGAACTTATGTTCCACCAAACATATTTTCGTAGATCTATGGTGCCGTGACATTAGGCCGAGTGACATAAGACCAAATCTCTGAATCTGGCTATTATGTCGTAGTGTGAAGGTGTCATAAAGCCAAATTCTTTAATTTGGCAGTATGACGCTTTGGTAAATTAACATTAGGCTATTTAGACTTTGTCATTTTCCACTGCACACCCGATTTTGCTTAACTTATTAGTTAGAAAATACGTTGGCCATTTGAAAAGTTTAAAATATATGCATGAAATTTGAAAAATGGCTCAAACAAAAATGAAGTACGGTACCAAAAAATGATAATGAGAACCAACAAGTACAAAAAATTAAATAATTTTTTTTGCTGAATTGGAAATACATATTTAATTTTTGGGGCACTTTTTCTTTTTATTTCTCTAATTCATTCAAGATGATGCATATCCCCTAATAAGTTCTGGCACTCCACAGAATCTGCAAATTCGCGCGAATTTTTAATTTTCACACCCCAAATCGATCCTCCCTTGCTCAAAAATTTTTTTTGGCTACGCTTTTAGGTTCTTCACTTTATCCCTCTTATTTTGTTGTGTGCCAGGACTTGCCACCTACAATAATAGTCTGCTTGCCTTGCAGATAGATTACATATTTGAAACTCCACACGGAGTGCCAAAGTTAATTGCAGATGCTTTAGGAAAATAAAAGAAAAATAATAGCTGTCCTTGCTAGTGTACATAAAGTGTAGAAGATATCTAACATCGAAGTGTAGATGTACCTACATAAATTTTGTAATAAAAGCAATGATATTATATAGTTTGAGGTGATTTTTTATTATTGGATTCAACATTTTCCTATTTTGGGGCAACTTTTTGTTTAGTTTGGGTGGATTTGCATATGAAACTATTTTAGCTTGGCATTAGATTAAGTAAACAATTTATACTACTACACAATATATAAATATAAAGTGATAGCAATAATTTATTTTATTATGTCAGGACCTAACAAAACAGTTCTGAATTTATAAGACTCATAAATGTGAACTACAAGCATGCTAGATGCGTTTACGTTTCATTCGGGACTTGTGTCCCATTTTCGACAATAAAAATTCGGGACTTACGTCCCGCAGGGGTGGGACATAGGTCCCCAATTCAATTAGAATTCAATTAGGGACTTATGTCTCACTAAAGTGGGACATAGGTCCCGAAAAAAGAATTCGGGACTTATGTCCTCGGGACTTATGTCCCTGCGCCGCATGTCCTACCAAAGAATTTTCCCAAGCCTACTTTGGCTTTAAAACCGCTCTGTACGATTTTAACCTCGTGCTTTTCGGGCATTGTTGGTAGATCTTTTCGAGATTGTCGCAAAAACTGTCTTTGGTAGAGTCATTCTTTTCTGCAGTTTGGAAGGTATGCATATAAGGCTGATGTTTGCAAATTTAGTCTTCATGTGGATAATCATGAGACGTTCGCTGGCAGACTTTTCAGACACGTTCGGACTTATTGCCCAATTCTGCCGCGTATGGCAAACAAAACCCCACAAAAAGTACCTACTATGTCTGCTCTCTATGGCTATTACCAATAGTTATTACCATTTCATCCATTTTTTGCCGCTCTCCATCGCATTGCAGCATTCGAATGCCTCTGCTAAGTCAGTATAACACTGAATTAGATTTTTCTAATGTGGACAATGCAGCTTCAACAAACTAGTTTTTAGATTGGCTCAATTGCAATAGTTCATAAGTCCAATGAATCAAGGGCACCAATACATTATGTAGTCATCAAGTATGAGCTAATTGTTTTGGAAATCAAATTGCCTTCCGTTTAGTATTTGTTTAAGACTCTAGTTCCAGGGGCCTGATAGAAACGTAAGTTTGGAGCCTTTTATGCATTAATTAATGCATTCCAAATAAATTTAATTAATTTCAGTTAAATTCCTAATACAATTCAAAATCATAACAGAAATCAATTCAATGGGGTCCTTTCACACAAGCTAAGGAATTTGGTTTGAATTACAACAGGAACCAAAACTTGTCAGGAATTTGTCTTGCTTACTGCCCGCAGCTCTTTAAAAGGGGTTGAGCATGCGAAAACACACGCATACAGTGGTAGACTTTGTGGATACACATCCACCACAAAAATTAAAATTCAAATTGAAAATTCCAATTAAATTCTATTTCCTCCACCTGCTGAAGTATAGGTATATACAGGACACGGACCCCTACTTACAGGGAGATCATTTTAAGAGTCATTCACTCACCAATTGTGTTCCCAAAATCGGCAATTTGAAATCGGTATCGTTCTTTTGTTTTTATCTGTACGGAATGCCGAACATTGCTGCGCCGCTGGTACTGGTCGTAAATGAAAGTACATAAATGTATCCTATATCGGTGTGGTTTCCTGTGTAATTAAACGGTATAATTAAGCTGCTTGCTACGGAGTGTCAGACCGGCTAATGCCAATTGCTCTGTAATATCCACCATGTGTGGAGAGGTACCTATCAAATTGGATATCTGGACAAATTGGATATTTGGACAAAGGAGAGCCCACCCTTGTAATGGGAGTGCTTTTGGTTGACGTGAATGTCCTGGTAAATTATGGTGAGAAAAGTTGTTGATTGTGTGGTTAGAGATACCTTTATGTCATGGAATACTGCGAGGGCTTTCAAATAGCTTGTGGAAGGAATTAATTGGTAAATTCCATTTGGCAGAGAATTTCCTCGTAGGCAGTATTTGCGAATTTTACGTGATGCGAGTGTAAAACGAGGAACATGTTTCTTTTCATCCAGATACACTATACTTACATTAATGTATGTAGCTTGTGATTTTTTTTATCACCTATAGCTAGTCATAAAATATTCGATAATGGTCACTTGGTGTCACTCGGCAATTCAGCACTACACAATAAGTGGACTAGGATATGTTTCGGGTAATCAAAAACGCGGTTGGTGACAGTGACAGGTTAACAATCCATTAGACAAGACAAATCTATATCCTTTTATAGTTGAGATACATAATTAGGGTGGGATAAAAACAAAACATATAGATGGGGTGTTTTTGGTGTGCTATTACTTCACATTGAACAAACAACCTACCTGAGAAGAGTTGGGTTATAATAAAGTCGCATCAGCCCTTATTCTGCGAAAAATCTCTTCACTTTAATCATCAAGCGCCTAATTAGATTCCTACGAACAAAAAAATACACATCCAAATCCTTCCATTAATTAGTTTAATCAAGCAATTTCACCGTCTTCACCATGTAGAGACATTCGAATCTGTACCAGCAGAAATAGATAAATAACGCAGTAGATGGGAAAAACATAACTCAACCAGCTAAGCCATTAGATATTACCAACCACTTACAACACTACAACAAATGGAGTGGTATAAGTGTTCTGTTGACTTAGGTAATCGTCAGCCCAGAAATATTGGAAGGATTTTAGATGTAAGTTTCGAGGCGATCAATTTTGAAAGAGGGAGACGGGGACTCACTTCCCAGTAGGAGAAAAAGTAATTAGAAGGTGTTCAGGAACTATACAAACTTTAGGCTTCATTTCTCGTAATTATTGGATGTCAATGTTTAGGCTCGAAAAGAGGGGTTTCATAGAGGTCATTCATTTTTAGGCCAAAACAGGTATGATCTCAGTTTACACTGCTCTAGATAGATAGATGGATAGCGCAACAGGCGGAAGACACCCTAGGCCTAGCTTCTCGCAACGATTCGTTTGTGTGAGTTTCTATTTTTTGGGACGAATGGAAAGGACGTACAATTTTATGCCGAGTCCGAACGGCTGAATTGAGAAGCTTTTTCAGGACAGTCATACGGCTCCATGAAATTACGCCAAAAGAAATTACGCCAAAAAAATAAAATGGAAAAAAAGCCCAAAAACCTCCATACAAATTTGTGGCATTTTTTCCTAGGAAAAATCGCCCAAATATTTTGACACAAGTGCCGCTAATTTTGGCATTTTTTCCAAAACTCTTTTGGGCTTTTTTCCATTTAAGAAAATTGAGAAAACGCCAAAAAAACATTTTTGGAAAAAATGTTGTTTTTTTTAATAGAAAAGAAAAAGCGCCAAAAGGTTGCATTCTTTGACTCCCTCTATGTATGGTTGTTTTTTCGCAAAATAACATAACATTACATGCTTTTACCTAGTTTCAAGAGCATTTTTGAAGCACGTGTGATCACGCGTGATCAGTACAAAAGTGAAGATTTTTCGGATGATAATGACGATGACGAAGTAGGAAACCAGACGAAAAGCGCAGAGTTGGAAACCGTTGTTTTATGTGTAGTTTGTCAAGTGCTACACCCAAACATTATAATGTTGCCATTCAAACATATAAAGGTATGTTCAGAGTGCAACATCAAATTACAAGCCAGTCAGTGGCTGATGGAGAAGACAATTATAAATGTCCGTGCTGTCGGGAAATTGTCGCCGATACTCTTCAGGTGTACGTCTAATACAGTGATATGTACATATAAATTACATTCATGACTCTAAATAAAAAAAAGTTATTATAATTGGTTTGTTTTAAATGTGTTAGCTGGCTAAACTCTAAAATATAAATGAAATATAAATTGTCCAAAAAAGGGGCGCGACCGCGCGTTGCCCGCGACTACGCGTTGCCCGCGACCGCGCGTTGACCGGCCGGTTGGCGGCTACGCGAGCGGCGCGACGGGAATTTTAGTTTTCATTTTTTGGCGTTTTTGCCAAAACCATTACGCCGCAATTATTTTGGTCTTTTTTCCAAAACACTTTTTGGCGTAATTTCTTTTGGCGTAATTTCAGGGAGCCAGTCATACTCTCGGATGTTTGTCAGACGTTCGCGAGAGGTGGCGCAGTAGAAAAAACCTTAAGATGTAATTTGTGTTTTTCCGGGGATTGAACCTGGGATCCCTCGCACAGTAGTCCAGCACACTAACCACTGCGCTACTGCGCCCATCTAGGTGTAGATAAAATAGTACATGCAAAAATACTTTTTAGACGAGCTCATACATGCCTTACTAAAACACCCATTACCCCTTACACAGTGGATCACGGCGGGTTTGTTGACCACATTATTAACAACTTGCACTTCGGATGTACGTATACGGGAGATAGACTTTTGGAAAAACTTCATACTGCCAGTTAAGTGTCACGAAAAGATTGTGAAGTAAAATGAAGCATCGAAACTTTCCATCATGGGTCATTATCGTCAGTAATGCAGAATGAGACATGAGAAAAGAACGAAATTATTGTCATTTCTTTTTATTATGATAACATTGGTATGGTTCAATTATGTATGGAACAAAATATCGGCCAAATGGCCGCCGCTACCTCGGCGGCCCAACTCCATCCGATGGTCCAAATTTTCGATGTTGCCGAATTAACTTATTCTTTAGCTCTTGAATTGTTGCTGGCTTACGACGTACACTTTTTCTTCCAAATAACCTCAAAAAAAGAAGTCCAACGGTGTCAAATCGCATGATCGTGGCGGCCAATTAACATCGGCACGACTTGAGATAACACGGCCATTGAATTTTGTCGGCTGTATTGTGTGCACGTCTAAAACCTTTCGCCAACAATCTGATCGGTCCATATCAGTGCGGTTTTAGGCCAGGAAAGTCTACCATCGACCAAATTATCACACTCTGACAGATCTTAGAAAAAACCCAGGAATTTCAGTTGGATACACACAACACAACCTTTTTATCGACATTAAAGTCGCCTATGGGACGATCTATATAAAGCTATGTCACGTTTCGGCATTACTGCCAAACTCGTTTGGATGTGCAGGATGACGATGGAGAAATTTTGCCACAAGCCAACATCAGTGGTACAATTCTTCAGAAATCTGTTCTACTGCTGCATATGTTGACGACATTGACACTATCGGAGGATCGCAGCGAGCTGTCAGTAGCGCATTTGCAAGTATTGAAACAGAGGCGGCGAAGATATGTAAATGAGGGCAAAACGATGTATATGTTGTCAACAAGAAAAGAGTCTCAGCATCGACGACTCGAACAAAACGTAACGATGGACAGATACAGCTTTGAGGTAGTTAAAGACTTTTTCTACTTGGGCTCCACTATCACCTCGAAAAATGACATCAGCGCAGAGACCAAACGAAGAATCACTCTTGCTAATCGATGTTACTTCGGGCTAAGAAGGCATCTAAGAATAAAGCCCTATCTAATAGAACTAAGGAGATAATTATATAAGACCCTAATCATCCGGGTCTTGCTGTATGGTGTAGAAGCATGGACTATGTCGAAATCGGATGGAAACCTATAGTGGGATGTTTTGAGAGAAAGATTCTTCGGACGATATTCGGTCCAGTTTATATGAAAGGAGTGCGGAAGAGAAGATTTAACGACGAGCCTTATGTGCTACCTACACAGCGACGTTGACCTGATCAAAAATCTAAAAATACAACGGCTGAGATAACTGGGGCACGAAAAGCATATGGACAGCAACGCACCAGCCCGACGAGTCTATAAATCCACCTCTGAGGGACAACGTAGCAGAGGAAGACCTCAACCAATACTTGATGTGCGTAACTGGAGGCAGCCAGCTAGGGACCGAACTGGCTGGAGGGGCTTTCGGGTCCGCCCCCGAAAGTAATTATAAGTGTAGCCACTTACTAATCTCTATTTTCCGCAGGTCAGTGAGAGCTGCGTCTACTTGGTAGACGGTGTAAATAACGGTCTGAATTCGATATCCATCTAACCTTCAGCAGTTCAGCGACTTCGCTGAACTTCTAACTTCTGCCTGAAAAACAATACAGTTATTTGGTAGGTAATCTAAAAGACTGATTTAGGGTGACTGGAACTGAGAAAATCCCGTCTCCTACTCCGTCGACCGTCACCCGTCTTGGAGTAGTATGCTTAAATTTCTATCGTATTTTCGTCAATAATCGTATTCTCTTCCCCGTTTCTCTTCGTATTGCTATCTGTACCGAGGTATTGGCATTACAATTAATAATATTTAAGTTCAGAATCGTACGTAGTCTGTTACTTCTATTTTAATATTATTAGGAATTAGAATGTTGGCATGATCCATGATCTGTTGTATCACATCCATTGTAATGATTCCCTCAGACGCGGGAGACGCGGTTGGACATTGGAGTGATCCACAGGGCACTAGTTAGATGAGCACACTTTTTTTATTACACAACCAAAGAGTTGGGTAAAGCTGGGCTGTTGTTTCATCTGCAGATCAGCTGCTGATTCGATCATCCCAATGTCCTGACTGTTCTCTTAATTAATTTATTTATCTTAAAATTATTGTTGACCTTCATTCATTTAAAGGTGGATTGAAACAGATACTTTCAATTCCCTACATGAGACATTTGATGTTCCGTTTTCTGTTTTCTTTATTTTTTTAACTTTATTTTTTAGCTGACGACTTTTTTACAGCAATACTTTATTAGAATGGATGAATTTTCGTCCATTAGTTGAGTTCGAAATAAATCTCCGTTCCTGAAATAAGTAAAAAAAATACTAACCCACTTGGATGGCCTTCGCCTTAGACCATTCAACCGAAACGACAGCAGAAAAACACCCTTACTTGACATTGGCCAATACAAATTCTTACCACACCAAGAAATATCGAAAGTGTCACTTAAAGTTAACATTATTCACCACCTACCTAGGTACGAATAACGACCCTGCCCACCAATTCATTCACAAAACAAACCATTTACTCACTGTTCTATGAAAATTTACAAATTTCCAACATTTTCACGTGAATCCATATAAAGGCGACTTTTATTCAACTCAGTTCAATCACAATCTCGTGCTCCCACTATAAACATCACATCAGCAGTATCCTATATTCCAACTCCAACTCCTTTCCCTTATTAAGAGAGTAAAACAAATCACCTCAAATGCACTACACGAGAACACAACATATTCATTTAAATCCCTACAATCAATTTGTTTGACACAAAACTAATCGAATTTCTCCTATTGTTACCCAGAGATACGTGCCGTTTGAAAGGATGTTTGGCTTACTCCATGAGTTTTGTCTTTGCGCTGAGCCCCCGCCTTGCAGTCAAATTGCAAATTGTCTCTATCGATCTGGGTAATCTGGTGTTCAACTACAATTAGAACACAGCCTCTCCAGCAACAACATCATGTGGCAAGTGTATCAGATTGTAATCAAAATGTAAGGCTATTTGTAGTGACAATAAACAAACAGGATACAAGTACTACGGATACCATGTATCTACAACGAGAATGTGGCGCGCTAAAGTAACGCCGATTGTTAATAAAATGCTAAAATTCAGGAAACAAATAATTTTGTGTTGCATTGGAATTTTACTCGCCTTTCTGTTATGTCCTTGTTCAGGAAGATCGATGAATAAAGGGCCAGTGCCTACTAAAGCAGACAGAAGTTGCCGTTTTAATCAGTCAGACAATGGATTACTGAATCACTACTATCCATTCTATGTAGCGGGGAAGCTGGGACTAATTAATGACCACTGATGAGAATATGTAGGATGACTTGGTGAAGGTTTGGATTTCCATCGAGTGTCCTTTATAGGTACCTACAGGCATATTATTCCGAGAACAGCTACATTGAGAATATTACTGAAATTCCGATTTAAAGTATGCCTGCGGTAAAGTTCCGTAAAATCTGTTGTAGGTAAGCTGTGTGTTTGTCAAAACAATAATTTTTTTTTTATAAAGATCGGTATTCGAACCCTTTCATTGATCCGAAGCGGAAGCGACCAAGTACATATTTTATAACGATTCCGAACGGCTGAATGAAATAGCCTCCCAGGACAGCTATACTAGCGGATGTTTATCAGATGTTTGCCAGAGTCGGTGGAAAAACTATTTATAAGTAATCTGTGTTTTCCGGGGATCGAACCTGAGACGAACCACGCTAATGAAACACAAATTTTTCTAGCTAGGAAAGGAATAGGTATAATTATATTTTCGAGAGCTGCTATATAGAATTATACCAGGGACCCATCAGGGTTAGATTAGATTAGATGATTGATCGGGAGAGCCTTGGCACTGCGGCCTTTCTAAAGGAGCCTATTGTTCCATCCCTGGTAGGGTCCTAGAGCCATCTTTTTACTCCGGAAATAGTCAGGAAGACAAGTATCTTCTCTGGGGGTAATTCAGCAAGATATGCCGAGGTGACGATTTCTTCGCCAAAGACTTTCTTTCTAAGGCGGCCGGGTATTCCATGAGAATGTGCAGAGAGGATTCATCATTCTCTAGGCACATTCTACATGTGGGGTCTGGTGAGACTCCGATTCGGTGAAGATGTTTTTTCATAAGACCATGGCCAATACCTAATAATTCCTGTCAGGATTCTTAGGTTGTTTTTATCCAGAGAAGTTAGAAAATAAGATTTTTTGGGGGAACATTTTGGGAAGAACTGTTCTGCCCAGGTGTTTTAAGCCAGAGTTCATTAGATTCGATTTGAGCTAAGCCCCTAATGTATTGCCTGAAGCATCCCTTACTGACAAGGCAAAGGGTTCAGGTCCGACGAGTGGCGTTGTCGCGCCGACTTTGGCCAGAGAGTCAGCCGTATCGTTTCCAGTAAATCCCCTGTGGGCTGGAATCCAGTGTAGGATGACTAGGTTTTTCTTTGCTAGTTCGGAGATGGCCATGTAAGTTTCTAGGACCAGCTTCGATTTTATAACAGATGAGTTCAGAGCTTTAAGAGCAGCTTGACTGTCTGAGAAGATAAATATGGTTTTACCACTTGTGTTAGAACATAAATTTATTCTAGCGGCAGTGGTTGATGGCAAGGACTTCAGCCTGGAATATAGACGAGAACCTGCCTATAGGCTGACTGAGAAGTTCGCTTGAGGTGATTCTCCAAAAATGCCAGATCCAGTCCCTGAATCCATTTTGGAACCGTCTGTGTACCAGACTAGATCAAGTCGCGATGACTCGCAAGGTTAGACTTCACTGCTCCTGGGGAAAATATATGTGTGTATTACAAAAAGAGGATTTTTGTCGCCCGTGGTATAAAAAAATCTAAAAAAATTTCCAAAATATAGCTACATTGTCTGAGAAATTTCATACTTTCTCTTAATTTTTACTTTTTAGAAAATTAAACAAAACAAAACTTTATATGGAATTTTTCTTCAACAAAATATGCTACAATAAAAATTGCGAAGCAAAAATTATTCTTATTACCTACTGAGGGGCTGTGTTTATACAAATATTAATCAACAAATTTATGGATCACAATAGTAGTTCGAAAAATGTTTACGAAGAGGCTTTCAAATAAGCCTAATAGCAGCTTCGACGTCCTTGGTTTATAGAATATTATAATGTATGTCCAAAAGTGTGAGGTTTAGTATTACCTCCATATACATTGATGGAGTGGGTGTGGCGCCGAATGCTCTTCTACAGTCATACGTGTATGTATCTATGATCTCTTGAGGCAATCCTTTATGTTTTCCTTCCAATCCAAGAATCTACAATCATGCTCAGATATCTAGCTGCAAACGGCAAGATTGTTTTCGAGGGGCTTACAACAAGTCCATATTCCGCGACCAAATTATTGACTAGTAGGATTGCGTAACTAAAAATTGTGCACGACTGGGTCGCATGTAACTTTCTCGTTTATTGCAAATCTCGCAGAATCTCAGAGTCATTTTAGCAAATTTTACGTTTAAAATCATACCTACCTACTCAAGATGTATTCAGGTTTAGTAACTGAAACCTTGTTAATTAAAAAAGTAATACATACTAATTATTCTAAAGGGTCCGCCATCTAACGTTTTTTTTTTTTTTTCAACTAGTGCTTATTTCGCGAATGGTAACACTTAGCTCATGTCTGATTTGACAGATAATTAGTTTTATCCTTCCGCTGAACGAATATGGTTGTGTATACGCTTGAACAACGCTGGGAAATATTGCGACATTACTTTGAAAATCATGGTAATGTTGCAGAATGTGTGCGAAAATTGCGTACGGATTTTGGAAGAAGAGAAGCACCGTCAGCTCCGTATGTTCGTTATCTTGTGAAAAAAGTGAAAGAAACTGGCATCCTCGTCGATAAACCAAAGCGTGAAAAGCCAAAAACAGTGCGTACACCCGAGAAAATTGCTGCTGTGGCAGAAAGTGTGCGTGAAGCGCCATCAACATCAATTCACCGTCGTTCTCAACAATTGAACATATCGAAAACATCATTGAGACGAATTTTGCATAAAGACCTTGGTATGACGCCATACAAAGTCCAATTGGTTCAGGAGTTGAAGCCAACTGAGCATCCAATGCGTTTTCGCTTCGCTAAGTGGGCCTGCGATCGACTTAGAGAAGATGCCGATTTTGCCAAAAAAATCATCTTTTCAGAAGAAGCTCATTTTGATCTTTGCGGGTATGTAAACAAGCAAAATTGTCGCATTTGGGGCACAGAAAACCCGCACGCATACATTGAAAAGCCGATATACCCAAAACAAGTCACTGTTTGGTGCGGATTTTGGTCCAGAGGCATAATTGGGCCATTTTTCTTCGAAAATGAGCAAGGAGTGGCCGTCACAGTCAATGGCGATCGTTATCGGGCCATGTTGAACGAATCTTTGTTCACAAAAATTGAAGAGGAGGATATTAGCAACATTTGGTTTCAACAGGATGGCGCTACGTGCCACACAGCCGAAGCTACACTCGATGTTTTGCGCCCTGTTTTTGAAGATCGCATTATCAGCCGCAGAGCTGATGTCGTTTGGCCAGCGCGGAGCTGCGATTTGAGACCGTTGGACTATTATTTGTGGGGTGCCGTAAAAGATAAGTGTTACGCCGACATGCCAGAGACAATTGACGCTTTAAAGGACAATATTCGTGAAGCCATTGGTGAAATACAGTTGCACACAATCGATAATGTGCTTAAAAATTTGACCGATCGTGTAGGCTACTGCATGGCCAGCGGAGGCAGCCATTTGAATGAAATTATTTTCCATTATTAACCGGAAGGATTGTACTTTCAAATAAAAACAGAAATTTGAGAAAATATTCACTAGTTTTTTTTATAGCATTTTCAAACAAAAAAAGTTATTTGGCGGACCCTTTACATAGACATATGTACATAGATATTAACGACAACACTTTATGTACTTACTTTCATATTTTACCCCGAAATGACACTTGAAGGAGGAAAGTAGGCGATGAATTTCGAATTATATTGCCACTGAAGTTTTAGGTTTTGTAAAAATATACCGGGTGTGAATACATTCGAAAATAGGGATTTTCGATTTCCCCGTAGGGAAAAAAACAGACAGATGTTTCATATCAGTAAAAATCATGTAAAATCACATGTTAACATCAAACTGTTTAGCTGAAAACTGAGTACGACGTATTCTTCAGGATATAAACATTACCTAGCAGTTTTAATGATTGGGTTGGAAATCGAAGGACGCATTCATGGTTTAAAAAACACTGTTTTTGGAACTGTTTAGCTCAAAACTAATTATTCTGGATTTAAGATTACCTGCTATGATCATAATCGAAAATAGAGTTTTTGAGATGTGAGCAGTTTTTTTTTTAAAGTTCATAATGTACTGTTGTTAGCGATTTGGCTGGATATCAAAGGACGCAGTCATTTTAGAGAAAAACTGAGTTTGCTATTAAGTTAAGAATGACGATAGTACCTTAAAAATAAGTTTTTGGTAAAATAATTGTTACCGTTTTCGAGAAAAAGCCAATTTTCAAAAGTGCCGTTGTTGGACTTTTTAACAAAAGACTGGGTATGCAGTCATGTTAAGAAAGCCAACTCAACTATAAATTTTGGTTCAAATCGTTAGAGCCGCTTTCGAAAAAATCTACATTGTTTAATATTTCGTAAAATGTTTACATATATCAATGGGAAGCACCGTTAATATTAGGGCTAGAATAAAATTAAAAAACGCCTCCTAGCGGGGAGCGCACAAACTCTAAATACGAAGTTTGAAACGTCCAAGCGTTTAGATTCTCCAGGGGAGGGACAGCCAGACATACGGACGGACAGAATTGCGAGACCCTCTTTTTTGAGTTCCCCTATCATCGTAATATCAGAATTGATCAAAATCTCGAGTTTGAAATTTTGTAGGTACGAAAACAATATCTTTATTATGCGAGTTCCACTTTCGGGACAGGCTATTTCAAATGATCTGGAGTTGAGAGCACCTAAGTTAAAGAATAGACTGCATTGTCGCCTTCTTTTACAGTGGCTATTTGCCGGATAGAGCTTCCTTTTCCAGTTCGCTCTTCTGGGATTACTGAATTGTATCCTAACCTTAAACTCCAGTTGCAGATCGTAGATTATCTCGCAATGGCTTAAAAGGCGCTCTCCAATTTGCAACTAGACAAACACCTAGCCAGATTCCTTCCATTCTTCTTTAGATGGTGAGGTGACAGATAAGGACATTCGAAAATGCAATTGTTAAATACGGGCACGAACATAGCCTAAATAATGTAAATGAAAAAATTTAAAGTCAGATCAATTAAATTGGTTGCGTATACGCCACCATTTTTCTTCTTCGCTGTCTACATTGACATACTACCTAACTCATTTGTTTATCGCGAGCACATATACGGCAAAATATCCAGTAACGAAGCCCACCTATTTTCTATCTACAGTACAGACTGCTATTTTCACACCAAAATTTATACTTCTTGAGCTCGCCCTTCTCAATCGGTTACGTATGGTTTCAAAGTCTGTCAGTGGCACAAAATGTATATCAGAATCACTTGAGTTACATTGCTTCAGTTTTATGTCTCGCACCGAATAAACTAATCTTATGTTATGGTTACTAGTATCAAATTAAATCTGTGGAGTTAAGGTACATATGCTGGGAATATTGTAATAGCTTTTAATGTTATGTGTCTGCCTCTTAAATGCTACATTTCGACTACAGCCAGGATCGTGTAACCCTGAGCAGAGTGCAAATGTACTCTGTTAACCGCAGATTAACAAAACTTGAAGGCATTTTAACTCATTTCACTCAACCTCAATGCAAATGCTTATAGCAAGGATATACAAGAATACTGAGCACATAAATATGCTGAAGACTTTCAAGGTCGGAAGAACTCAATGCCACACGGGTTTGGAACAAAACAAAAAACAAAACAGCAGTATGGAGGGAAATCGTATTGAAGAAACCCACCAAACCGTGAAGTCTGTCATTTTCCTCCCCTGCGCTTATCACACGGGGTAAAAGTAATCGGCTTTGTGGTGTACATGACCAAACAGTCCTTCACATCACAAAAAACAAAAAAATTATAAGCCCTCGCAGCATGGGCGAACTGTGTGTGTATTCGATAACGTCAGACGAGCACGTAAAAATCTCACACACACATATCTTCGAGGTTTTTTTTTTTGCTATTTTTTCAGAACCATTCTTTAGCAGAGTTGGCCTGGGTGCTGGTTGGTTGCTGCTACTGATACTGAAGCAACGATATGGAAAGTGAGACAGTCGTCGCAACTACCAGAAACGATGATAAGTGAAATGCCAAAGTCATGTTTCATTAACGTCGATCCTTCGAAAGTCGAGTATGTGCGGTACGGTAGAGTGGCAGAATCTTTTGTGCGAATGTGCACGCATTGAAGAATGTAAAAAAAAAGACGAACTAAAAGAAAAATTCTCACCGCCGCGCCGCGGGCAGGGTCGCTTCCGACTTCTGGTCCGCGCGTTTATTTTCGCTGCATTTCAAATGGGGAATGGAAGTGAAGTCATCCTGGTGGGTGGCAGTGGGCTTTCAGAGCTAGGCTACATATATTCTGTATATTAAAACCAGTCTTCTTGTTAACCCTTTGCCTTTTTTTTTGCGTTTCGATTTAATCTCAGAGATAAAGGAATTTTCCTTCCCGAGAGATGCGAGATCAAGAGCACGAATGCCTGAGCAATGAAGCGAAAATTGTTTTCCCATGTCAGAGGGCGGCAAAAATACGACTCGGGGCTGACAGAAAAATGTAATTTTATTTTCCTCGGCATAACATGGAAATATTTTAATTTCTTTATCTTCTTGTCTATCCTGTGTCATGGGGGTTTATTAATTTAAAACGTATGTAGGTAGCGAATATATACAAAATAATTGACAGATGGCAACAAATAACAATACAGCTTGTTGTTATGGATATCTATGTACATAATGCACACATAAATGTGGATCTTCCTCCGACTATACGAAACGTGCTTCGTGAAGACTGTTGCTACGGAATTTAATAAAGCCATATGGAAAAATGTATCAACATAACTTAGACTATAGGCTACATCGCGCGATTCTGGAAATCATTTTGTAATGCTGTTGACCTCGTGCGTATATAATCTCTTTCTAACAAAAAAATAGAACAAAACCCTCCCTGAAGTTAACTTTTAAATTGTTTTTGTTGCTCGAAAGATCTGGGCCTTGTTATTGTATAATCCCGCTGTCATTTTGTAAAGTAGTTGCATTCATACTCCTTGTTGTAGCCAAGGTACGTATGCGGATATCCCAGACAGCACAACAACGAGGAAATACTGTGAGGAGATTCAACGTTGAACGGCTACAAACGCAACGAACCGCCAGAACTTTTGCCGATCGCGTCTCCCTCAACCTCTCGAGAAGTCCTGTGCAGCCAGCATCAAGTGCTGAAGACCAGTGGCATCGATGCCAAGAAGCCATCAGAAAAGCCGCAACTGATGTGCTAGGTTTCACCCGACCACCACCGCGAAACCCCTGGTTTAATGAAGAGTGCCGGCAAGCACATGCAGCAAAGCAACTGGCCTACAAAGCGGCGCTGCAGAGAAGGACGAGAGCAGCTCGTGAGCTCTACGAGCAAAAACGGAGGGAAGAACACCGGCTTCTCCGGAGGAAAAAGAAAGAGCATGAGAAGCGCGCGATCGAGGAAATAGAGAGGTGTTACTCCAGGAACAATGTTCGGAAGTTTTACCAATAGGTAAAAAGAACGTGTCACGGGAACAAGGCCCTAACAGAGACCTGTAGAGACGAACAAGGAAACCTTGTAGTAGAGTCACAGTCGGTGCTGAGGACATGGAAAAACCATTTCTGCAGACTGCTAAACTGCGAAGACGACACAAATTCCGCTGTCAGACAGAATGAACCATTCAACCTGGGCGATGAAAGCCAAGACTTCCGTCCACCTGACCAAAATGAGGTAAGGATAGCAATATCCAAGCTGAAGTCCAACAAAGCTGGTGGATCGGGTGGTCTATCAGCCGAGCTTTTTAAGGCAGAGGGAGATGACTTGGTAGGGATCATACACCAAATCGTCTCCAAGATTTTGTCAGAAGAAAGTATGCCTGACGAATGGAAATTGAACCTCAGTATTGTCTGCCCGATCCACAAGAAAGGGGATCCTCTAAACTGCGCCAACTATAGAAACATCAGTCTCCTCAAAATCGCCTATAAGATCCTATCTACTGTGAGAACGCCTAAAACCATTCGTCATTAAACTGATTAGTCCTTATCAATGTGGTTTTAGGCCAGGTAAGCGCACAGCCGACCAAATATTCACACAACGGCAGATCCTGGAGAAAACCCAAGAAGTCCAAATCGATACTCACCATCTATTTATCAATTTTAAAGCCGCATATGACAGCATTTATAGGGACGAGCTATACAGAGCCATGTCTAGTTTTGGCATCCCTGCCAAACTTGTCAGATTGTGCAGAATGACGATGGAGAACGCTAGCTGCTCCGTAAAGGTCGGAAACAATCTCACCGAGACCTTTAATGTCAAAAAAGGATTTAGACAAGGTGATGCGCTGTCATGTGACTTTTTCAACATCATTCTTGAGAAAATTGTGCGAAACTCGCAAGCCAACACCAGGGGCACAATTTTCCAAAAGTCTGTGCAACTACTTGCATACGCTAACGACATCGACATCATTGGCAGAACACAGCGAGCTGTCACTGGTGCGTTTGCAAGTATCAGTACAGAGGCGGCAAAAATGGGTTTAGTGGTGAATGAGGGCAAAACAAAATATAGATATGCTGTGAACGAGAAGGGACACACAACATCGACGAATCGGACAGAACGTCACGATAGACAGCTATAACTTTGAAGTAGTTCGGGACTTTGTCTACCTCGGCTCCGCTTTTAATTCTGAAAATGACATCACATCAGAAATCAAACGAAGAATTACACTTGCCAACCGCTGTTACTTTGGCCTAAGAAGGCAATTGATTAGTAAGGCCTTGTCGAGAAACACCAAGGAGACTCTATATAAGACCCTCATCATCCCAGTCCTGCTTTATGGCGCAGAATCATGGACGTTGTCAAAAGCGGATGAAGATCTCCTTGGTCGCTTCGAACGCAAAATTCTTCGAGTGATTTTCGGTCCCGTTTGCGTTGACGGGCTTTGGAGGAGGAGATTTAACAGCGAACTCTACGAGCTGTACAGCGACATCGACCTTGTCAGAAAAGTACGTATCAGTCGACTAAGATGGCTAGGACATGTAGAGCGAATGAACACCAACGCTCCGGCCCGAAGAGTCTTCGATTCCAACCCGGAGGGACAACGCAGTAGAGGAAGACCTTGCCTTAGGTGGCGCGCACAAGTGGAAGGGGACCTCAACCAACTTGGAGTGCGCAACTGGAGGCAGTTAGCCAAAGATCGTGCTAACTGGAGAGGCGTGTTGGTTGAGGCCCAGGTCCACCCCGGACTGTAGCGCCATCTAAGTAAGTAAGTAAGTAAGTAAGTTGCATTCATACTCCAGATCTTGCAAGTAGCAATTCACGTATTCGCCAGGACGACTTGTTTTGTCTTGTGTCGAACAGTCGTTTTTGACATCTAAGGATTTGCCTAGCATAAGGATTAGTGGCAAGTGATTAACATTTATATATATATATATTGGGTATATCAGAATAGACAAGAGCACATAATTTCAACTCAGCAATATAGGCCCAGGTCCAGGCTTAGATTGCAAGAAGTACCTGCCTGGAAATTTCCTTCTACTGCGCATTCACACAGTATTTAGTATTTAGTATTTAGTATTTATTTGATTTTCGCATCTCTACATTAACAGGCTACATGGATACAATCCAATATAAATGCAGGAAATAGATAAACATTATGTTTGAATTATAATAATTTTTTAAAACGATCATGAAGTTTGACAGTTTTTAAATTGTAAAAATTAAAAATGAGCGAACAATTTAATATTTAAAAATTAAAAAGAAAGGTAAAAAATAAGACAGAAAAAAAATGTAAAATTTAAATATTTAAAATTAAAAAAAAAAATTAAAACAATTTAAACATCATAAACATAAAAAGATCATAATAAAAGCAACAAATACTCTCTAAACCTATCTATCAAAGAAAATTAGAACATCTTTTTTAAACCTTTCTCTATTCTTCAGCCGTCTTATTTCGAGGTGCAACGTGCAAGGAGTTCCAAAGGCTTGGGGCATACACAAAAAATTGTTGCTTTGAACAACTAGTTTTAGCATTGAGGTTGTATCACTGCCATCGAACGCTCAGAGCGACAAAAATGAATGAAGTCATACAAATACTTTGGTGTCTTCTTTTCCATTAAATCTCGGAAAACATAAGACTTCTAAGCTTTAAATTGGCTCCCAGAGATCCATCTAAAATTTCTCTACTGTACTCTAAAATATGGTCAAACCTGCGAACAGAAAATATATATCTTGCAAAATTATTAAAAGCCACATTCAATTTTCTGTTTGAGACAGAGTCCAGGCTACAAAACACTTGACAGCTATAAAAAATAATTGGTAGTTAAAACCATTAAAATCGGTTTTTGAAAAATCTATCGTTTTAACCAGATTACTGTCATCTTTTAAAAAATCATATATGTATTCCATTTGCGGAGCACGGTTTGACTACAAAGTGGCCTGTGATGATAATACCTAAGGAGCATGCCAATTGAGTTCTTGCCTAGAGTCATTTTGCTGTTATTTTCCCGTTCACTGGAGTCCCACATGTGGCATTCTTTCTACAGCTCCTGTGGTACTGAGAATGTTGAGTTTGGCTAAGAATCCACCTGTACATCTAAGGGATGATGTCATTTTTTGTGCTCCTTTTCCAAGATTGAGTATAACTCTACTTAAGTTCGGTAAGTTGAAATCTGACATTTTCCCTTTCCTTGTGAATAAAGTAAGAGGACGATTTTTTCTGCCAATAATCCGAATCTCACCCGATATTGTAAAGACTTATCTGAACCTTTTTTTCCCTCTCTCTGTCTTTCTTCTTACAGAGCTAGGTCCCGTGTCTGAGTTGATGATCCTGTTTCCGAGCACGTTTATCAAAAATTTATCGCTACTGTCTCAGTTGTCCATCGGCAAATTTCATCGGTTCAACAAATCTGTTAAGAAATATTTTTTTTTGTGATATCATGTTTTTAAGAACATTTCTCATTGCATCAGGAAAAAATAGAGAGCTGCTTGTGCCACCACTGTGCAGCGCATAATGTTTAGCACAAACATTCTTATATACATATACATATATAACTTTCGAGATATATTCGAATCAGACCACCATTGTTGGGTCTCTGTTCGTCTCCCTACCACTATAAACCCTACCCAGAGAGACTCTCTGGACTTCTCCAGAGCTCTTCCCTGAGTTCGATTCCTAGTGTTAATGCTAGCATCTGTTTATATGAGATCTGTGTCATCCAATGGGTCTCGACCCAATGTTTTTCCAAGATCCTCATTCTTCTGCTAGCCAAAGCCGGACATTGACACAATATATGTGCCGCTGTCTCAGATTCCTCCAGGCATAGCTTACAAGTATCATCTTCTCTAAGGCCCATCTTCCTTAAATTATACGCGAAATTACCATGATCTGTAGCTAACGCCACCACCCATTTCAATGTTCCTCGACTCATGCTTAGAACCTTTCTCTGAGTGGAGCAGGTCGGCCATTGTATTGCCATTTTAGCTTATCTACATTGTTCCACGGTTGACCACTTTCTCAGGTGTTCTGCTGTGATCCATTTGTGAATCAACTGTTCTACCATTCCTCTACCAATTGGAGAGAATGGTTTTGGTCCCAGCAACTGTTCAGTTGACCCCTGTTTTGCAAGGGAGTCCGCCTTTTCGTTGCCGTCGATCCCTATGTGTCCTCGTACCCAAGTCAGTGTTACCTGATTTTTAGATGAACACTTATTGAGCTTGAATGCACATTCTAGTGCCAGTGATGTTGTGATGGTTGTCCGCTCCATGCATCTAATCACCGCCTGGTTGCCCAGTGCTATTAGGATATTTCTTCCTTCCACCTGACTGTCAAGCAAGTAATCCAACGCATGCAGCAAAGCAATCATCTCAGCCTGGTATACTGAAGTGTGTTTCCCGAGGCTAATGTGACAGGCTAACTCCAGATCTTCTGAAAGGATTCCGGCCCCCGCTCCGCCATCCATCATGGATCCGTCTGTGAAAATCACGATTTCACCATTCCTCATTTCTGGAAGTAATCCATTCTCAATACGAGTTCTGTGATTCCTTTCCATAACACGCACCTTTGTTATACCATCCATAGGTATGTTCAGCTCCCTAATCTCGTTTTTGACAAGCTCCAGGATCCTTCTGTGTCCATAGATGGTACCCCTATTGTGCCATTTCGCATCTCGACGTAGACGAAGTGCTGTTAGGGCCGCTGTTTTCTTAATAAATAAGTCTAGCGGTAAGATCCCTAAGATTACTTCCAATGCGCATGTTGGTGTTGTGCGTATTGCACCTGTAATTCCTATATAGTGCTAAACGCTGGACCCTATCCAGGTGCTTCTTAGCAGTCTTCTGGGAGGCTTTCGCCCACCATACAACCGAAGCGTAGGTGATAATGGGTCTAGTAATCATCGTATACATCCAGTATCAATCAATCATACCTAAGCTGCTTATATGTTTCATTTTTATTACTGTATTATTTAAACATCATCGAGCAACCCTAAATTGTTACTTACATTGTCAGAATGCGACTTCATTGATAAAATAAGTCAGCGAGAACATAATGTAAAATTCAATTTTGTCCAATCAAATCTACCCGCCAATAAATAAATTAGCATATCCATACAGCGAGATTTCAATGAATAAACAATAATTTTGCTTCATTTCCAAGGCCGAAGGATCACTCCGACGCGCTTTGATCTCACTCTACACTTCCACTTCTGTTGCGAATATCTTAAAACATATTTCCTAAGCTCTCCCTCCTTAATGCAACCCAGGACCAGGACCACCAGCCAGAGCTCACAGCATTTCCATATTCAATTTTCCAAAGTGGCAACGTTGAACAATTTTCCCACCCCACCTTTGGTTTGTCTTCCTCCTAACAGGACAAAGCTAGAAATAATACAAAAAAAAAAAACAAACATCTCCTAAGCAGAACAAAACAAAAGCAATTGCAATTGAAAAAGAGAATAAAAAAAGGAAAAAAATATCGAAAGCGAAAAAAAGGAAACTTTAATGTTTCATCGTTTTTCACAAGTGCTTACAACAGTGTGTGCGGGTGGCTGTATGGGGTGTAACAGATTTTAGAGGCCATTGTAAAGTAAGCCGCCTGCAATATACCGACCAAGAAAGCATCGCCTTTCACCACATCCTGACGCTGGTCCTGCTGGGAAAAAGTGCGGGTCTTTGGGGAAATAAATTGATTCACTTTATCGTTTGTTTCGTTCTTTTGCTTCCCCTTGGATGTATTGTATATGTATCTGTAGCCTAATATTTTGAACGCGATGATTGCTTCTTTTTGTGGATGCTTGCCTGTATCTTTGTATCTATTGTGCCTCGCCCAGGACTCATGAATTGAGAGGTTTCTTTCAATCAATCGAATCGAAGTATCAGGGACCAACAGAAGAAGCAACAGAAAAACAGCTAAGGCATCATCATCATCATCACCTACATCATTAGCGGAGAGGGGTTGGCTGCTGCTAAGGCAGCCATACGAGAAGACCCAATATTAAGCAGGCTTGCAAATAGACTCAAAATGTGATCAAATTGTTTTCATTTGCCTTATTGTTATTTTGATAAGATGTTCTAGGGCAGTGCGGGAGTGGTGCGCCCTTTGAATCTCACATAGTAACACTGCGTCGTCAGTTTTAGATTATTTTGATACTTATTTCCCCAGTGGGGTGTGGGTTTGCTTTTCAAAGATAAATAGGCGTTGTAGCTATTGAAGTTGGAAAATATATTAAAAGTATGGCTGAAGTGTTTGTTGCCTACATTTTGAAATATGACAGATGCTCTTGTCTTCGTCAGTGTGTAAAGTAACTTCGCGAGTACCCAACCCATCAGCCGACTTTTTCAAATGGCTAATTAAAGCTCCAAAGTACGCAGCGTAGCAAAGTTTTAATAATTGTCAGCGTAGGCGGTTTACATTAGCAGCTCAAATTTATTGTATCTACGTATTGTACCTATTTTCGGTTGAAGGTTAGAAGCAGTTCACAGTTCACCGAGAAGAATCGTTTTTATGCAATATGGCAGTTCTGGTTGACGAGTCTTGAAATTCATCAAATTATTTCTGTAAGGTTCTGAGGATTTCGGATTTTTGTTTCTGTTTTGTCATCGCCTTAGGGATCTTGCGGTTTATAAATTCTAAGTAAAACAAATGCGAGTAATGAGTTTAATTTAATTAATTTAATTCACTTTAGACCTTTAGATTGAAGATGCTGTCCATATAGGATGTGGCTCAGAATATATTTGTTGAAGTTGCAAATATAGACAAATGTGGAATTAGTATTAATTTGAATAGAATAGGCCTTATCAATAATCATTTCTACGCTACCCTTTAAAATTTAACTTTAACTGTAAATCGAATTTCAAAATTTATTATCATAATGCCAGCGGTATTGGGTCAAAAATCACTAAATTATTTAATTATTCTAGTCATCTTGACTATGATGTTATTATTATCACAGAATCTTGCTTATACGATGATATTACTGACTCTAAAATTTTTGATGAATCTCTCTATCGGGTTTTCCGTTTTGATCGGTGTAAAATGGAAGAGGAATTCTTGTTGCAGTTTGTCGAGGAACAACTCTGCTTTTCTTTGGAAGTCACAGGTGTAAGTTATTGTAAGTTATGTCCCTTCAGGGAGTGGAATAGATATCTATGAAAAACACATACCTATCAGGCACGAAGCGTCTATATATTGAAGGGAAGCAGTGTTTCCGTAAGAATTAAAAAAATATATATATGTACAAATATAATATTCATAACAAAGAATTTATTTATTCGAAATTACACAAAAAAAATTTTTTAGTAAATCATTATAGTACCTAAATAAACCACTTTTCTTCCCTAAACATACCCTTAACATACTCGAAAGCGTTATTGAAAATGAAGAAGATTGAGACACTGAAGCTTTGTTTGATCAAAAGGTTTGATATATTGTTCTACTGATAAGAAAATTATTGTTTTTCTCTATTTTTCCAATGTCACAAAGTGACCTTTTAGTTAAAATTCTTCAATGTTCAATATTATCTAAATCAAGTTAATAAATTCAAAAAAGTTTTTTTTAATCTACTTGAATCAACAAATTTCTATTCTTTTTGGACAAAATTGAATGAAAACGATAATTTGGCCAATTTCAATAGCAATAGACGTTCTGAAATCCACCTTTCAACAAATGAATAATTTAAAGATCTTTTCACAACAATCGTCGATCAAGTCATCCACGAAATCGATATTCGGTTTAGTTCCCTGTCATGTTTTGAATTTTTGAAACTTTCGGACACAGCATTGTATGAACATTTTAAAACTATATCTACATCTATATATTTTGACATTCCAGTGTTGAAAACAGAACTAAAGTTGATTTTCGATGACGAGAATTTTAGGTCAAAAACTGATCTTAAAGAAATATTAAGATTTGTATAATCAGTAATGATTTTGATAAGATTTTCACTGAATACTTTAATCTTTGTAAACAATTATTGACTTTCCCCGTAACAAAAGATCATTTTTGTTTCTTAAAAGAATAAAAAATTACTTACGAAATAAATGTGGACAAGAAAGGTTGTCGAATTTAGGCCTTATTTCGATTGAAAAACCATTGTTAAAAGAAATACAAGCGAAAGGGAATTTTTATTACCAAATAAAAGATAATTTTGCTTCAAAAGAAAGAAGAATTAATTAGAAGTAGGTACACGACTTAATAACCTTTTAAAGTTTTAATGTATTCATATTATTTTTTTGTATTATTTTTTATTTCAATGAATTCTATACATATTTCTTTTATATGCAATTAATACGAAACGATCTCCAGCCAAAGGATTGCTATGACTATATCGTTGGTAATTTTGCTTAAAAAAAAGGTGTATTTATATAAGACTTAATAAAATATATATTCATTCATTCATTTTCAATGGTCCGCTTGTCCATTAAGTGGGTCGCGGGTGTAGGTTGCTCAAGTGGACCCTCCATAGCTCTCGATCCTCCGCCATCGACTCTAAATCATCAAGGGCAATCCCCATACGGGTATAGGAGAGATTATGGACTTGATCTATCTCATCCTTGGTCTACCTAGAGGACGCCTACCCGATGGTACGGATTCCATAGCACGTCGTGGAATCCTGGTCGGGGACATGCGTTTAACATGACCAAACCACCGAAGCATGGATCGCTCCGTCCGGAGAAGTAGCTGCTCAACATTGAGTTCCTCACGTATTCTGGTATTTCTGATGCGATCTCTACGGGTCACACCAGCAATACCACGGAGAAATCTCATTTCGACAGCTTGTATTCGCGATCTTATTCTTTCAGTCATTACCCAAACCTCATGACCATAGGTAAGAGTTGGAACAACCACCGAATTAAAGACTGACAACTTAGCTTTGACACCAAGTTCAGTCCTCCTGATAACAGAATGACCAAGCTGTCTCAAAATCGATCCAGCCTGACCAATCCTACAAGAAAAATCGGCATTGCTCCTTTCATCACTCGTGAATAAGACCCCGAGATACTTAAACTTCTCCACCTGTTTCAATGGGACTCCACTAACATGCAGAGTGCATTGAACAGGCGTTCTGGAGACGACCATCACTTCAGATTTGTTCACATTTACCTTCATCTCAGCTTCAACACAAACGGCTACAAACCGATCGAGTGCGCGCTGAAGTTCAGTCTGAGAGGACCCAAGGATGACCAAGTCATCAGCGAAGAGCAAATGACTTATCCTCAGATCTCCCAATTCGAAACGTTCTTCGCCAAGACTGCGCTGTAACATCCAGTCCATATAAGTAATGAAAAGGAGAGGCGACAAGACGCACCCCTGGCGAAGTCCAACGCCCACGGTAAAAGGTATTGATTTAACGCCGTTTACCCGAACACAGCTTTTACAGTTTGTGTAAAGATATTGAATGGCTCTCAAGAGAGAACCATCAATTCCATACTCCTGTAATACACTCCAGAGTTTCCCTCGAGGGACTCGGTCATATGCTTTCTCCAAATCTACGAAGCAAGCGTAAACAGGTGTAGCATACTCCCAAGCCTTCTCAAGTACCATTCTGAGAGTGAATAACTGGTCGGTTGTGCTTCTGCCGGGACGAAAGCCGCACTGCTCATCTCCTAATCGTGCCTCGACCAAATATAAAATATATATTTTTTTTATTATTTAGTTTTTAATGAATTTTAAAAGTATTTTGTTTATATACCATTTTGTCCTTCTATCATTTTAATAAGGCGATATTTGTTTGAATAAATGACTTTTAATTTTAAGTTTAAAGTCGATTGCTTCCGTTTCCCAAAAAGTTACGCTTCGTGCCTGATACCTATGTAATATTGATTTTATTTTCGATAAACAAATTGGAGATATTCCAATAGTATTTGTGTATTGGAAGATTTTAATGTCGGTGACATTGTTTGTCTTGGTCCGATGATGACAAAATGCTTATGCCAAGTTGATTTCCAACGTTCTCATAATTTGTGTCAAATAACCTCAATTGTTAATTCAGAAAATAGAATATCTATAAATATCTAGTTTTTGATGAAATCAAGGCAAATACTTTTGAAGCCCCATATTCTCTGTTAAATAATTCTATTTATCATAATCAAACTTCTATTGAAATAGAGGTACAGTAAAAGCCCTTTAATTCTCAATTCTTTAATTCGGAAAACTCGTTTATTCGGAAAATAATTCTTTTCCAAATTACAGAGATTTTTCCGAATAAATGAGAGTTGGTTTTCAATTTTTTTATGTAAAAATTAAATTAAACTAGAAAAAACTAAATAACGCAATTATTGAACATAGCAAATAGATCTCAAATATGTAGAAGTCGGAACAAATAATCCAAATATCTATTGGGGGAGTCCCCATTTATTTAGAATTCGGGAAAAATCTCTCATTAATTCGGAAAATTCGTTTATTCGGACAGACCCTACCCCCGACCATTAACGAGGTTTTACTGTATATAGAAATAGATATCCACCAATGATCTATGAGAAGCTGCTAAGACGAGGAAGATACAGAAATATTTTGTTTTGAAACTGTTCCCCACTTCAGGAAAAACAACAATTATACGATATATGCGATCCAGGTGTTTCAAGAACCTCTTGGAACTAGCCGGAGCAGAAATATCGAATCTGCTCAAATTGGCTTAAAGCACCAAAGCAATCAACGCATCCAGCTACACAAGTGAATCCTCGTTCAGCAAAGAATTGGCTCACTATTTCATAATTTTCTGGCCGGCAAATGGTGTTCGCAAGAAATTCATCGATTATTATTGGCGTCCGAAACTCGGTGTACCTACCACTCTGCAAACACTGTGGCTTTACTTATTCGGTGCATAGCAGCGACTCCATGATATTGACCTACATTAATTGTAGCTCTTCATAAGCGATTATGAGTCCCAATCAACCTTGCAACTCCAATTCCTTGAGATCGGCAATAGTAGCCTCACTGTGTAGTGTGTAACGTTTAAGTCGGCTCTCACATTGAGGCAACAATCAATTAGCAACTGGCAATAGGAAACACGCAAAATTATCGCTCACAATTACTTTACTTTGAATTAAATTAGAGGTCTCACATCAAAGCAACTAAATATCGCTCGAACGAAAAATGTTGCTGATTGCTTATTGGCAGTTGCTAGTTGCTTATTGCTTGTTGCCTTAATCTGAGAGCCGCCTAAGTTTCGTTTGGTGATTAATTGAAACTCTTTCGTAACGTCCTTTTGTTCAATTACGACCAATTTACACAGGAACACTCCCGGGCGAATACCTACACGCATGCCAGAAAATTCCCTCACTCGTTTCGGTGGTTTTCGAGATATACGATTTTCATTTTAGTTTTGTATGCTTAATTTTAACCAAACAGAAACACCTTTGGGACAATAAAAAATGATTTTCTTAAAATTTGAGTTCAATCGGTTGGGTGGTTTTCGAAGTTTGCGATTATTAGTGGTGGAAATTTCAACTTTTTTTCGAATTTCCTACTTTTGAGGTTTGCTAAATCGGGCCAACAAAAACTGCAAATTTAATTTGTTTGGTGAAACAAAATGAACGAATTGTTTGCAAATTCGCAAAACTTTGCATTCTGCAAAAACATACTTTGCACTTTGAAAATTTGTTGGTGAAATAGGGCCAAGATCTTTATCATCCACGTCCCATTCAGTCAGATATTTTTGTAGAGCTCAAAAGTCGCTATGAGTGGCAGCAACAACAATCAGCTTTGCAACTCGCAGTAGAAGTGTTAGGGGTAAGAGCTAAGAACATGCCGTGTACAAGCACAATTTTCCCGTATGTAGCCACTGCGTAACATACTAAATGTGTACCAATATGTACACTTTCTGTTGATGTCGGAGCCACACCCATACCTACGTATAGAGGTTTGTCAGTTTTTTTTAGAAGTGATTAGTGGTTCAATGATAGTAATTCTTATGAAACTCTACTCGTCTTCGAATTAAGGTTTAACGCAAGATTCAGCGGCCCATTAGCCAAAAATTATCCTTACTCCTGCAAGAATGTTCGATCTTCGGGGAAGTCGGTGCCACAAATCGCAATATCATGGGGCGGGTACTTTGGGATACCCTGCAGCAGTTATTCTATGTCACAGGTCCGTCTTGCGACAGTCCTGGCGGTTCACAAGTCTACGGGGAGGTAAACTTGCACTTGGCAATTTAGACTAAGTACCCGCAGTTTCTCAGTATCCAAAAATTTACCAATATACGAAGACGACGCTATTTGGGGAACACTTTCAGCAGTACACCGGGGGAAAGGGGTGGGAGAGGTGTATTCGGCTGTTAACGAATACATCGTTACACCATTTGTGTTGAAACTGAGATGAAAATAAACGTGAACAAATATGAAGTGATGGTCATCTTCAGGACGCCTGTTCAATGCACTCTGCATGTTAGTGGAGTGCCATTGAAACAGTTGGAGAAGTTTAAGTACCTGGGGGGTCTTATTCACGAGTGATGAAAGGAGCAATGCTGAATTTTCCTGTGGTCAGGCTGGTCAATTTTGAGATATCTTGGTCATTCTGTTATTGGGAGAACTAAAATTCAAAGAAGTCGTCAGTCTTTAATTCGGTGTTTGTTTCAAAACTTACATATGGTCTATAGGTTTAGGTAATGACCGAAAGATCGCGAATACAAGCTGCCGACATGAGATTCCTCCGTTGTATTGCTGGTGTGACCTTTAGATATCTCATTAAAAATACCAGAATAAATGAGGCAACTGCTTTTCCGGACGGAGCGGCCCATGCTTCGTTGGTTTGGTCATGTTAAAAGCATGTCCCCAATCAGGATCCCACGACACGGCGTGCTTTAGGTGATGAGATGGTTAGATCAAGTCCATAATCTCTACTATACCCGTATGGGTATTGCCCTTAATGATTTAGAATCGATGGGAGTGAATCGAGAGCTATGGAGGGTCCACTTGAGCAACCTACACCCGCGACTTAATGGACATGCGGACCATTGAAAATGAATGAATAAATTAATGAATGAACGGCAACGTTGGATTCTATGGTCTGGGCCCTCACGAGACTCATCAAATTGCTTACAAATATGGCCGCTTTCGGCTGACAAAGTTCTAACATTTCCCTTTTTGAGTACCTAGCTTATTTAGGTATAAGAAAATTTATCAGCACGAAAATATTAGCCCTATTCGTACCAATTGAAGAGGGAGGAGGGTATCTAAATTGAAAAGAAAAGAATCTTAACTTCATGGATCGAGTACAATTGGATTGTTCCTATCTTATTCAAAAAATAATCGAGTGGATTTCCGACATTTAATTCCAGCCGGTGCCCAATATTGCTGCGTGTTTGTTTTTTGTTTGTTCCCACAGGGAATAGAAAATATTCTCTTACAAATCATACCAGCGAAGGAAAATAAAAATTGAACCAAAATCTCCAATGAGCCAAAGAAAGGAAAAAGGACAAACCAATTGTCCTTTTTTTTGTGATTATTATTATCGAAATCGATATTTTTTCGTAACCCCAGCCGAGTATTCGTTTGGCCCCCAGACCGATTGCTGCCCGCTTCGGTGCGGTACTCCTGTTAATGCCATTATTTCTATTATCTTTATAGCCATCAAGTATCAGAAGTCTTGAGCAAAGGGTTTCCGGGCCTTTACCGCCACCCGAACCGGAAGCCCCAATCTGGTAGTGGGGTGAATTTTAAACCAGATAAACACACACACAACACGGATATAAAAACCAGCAAAATAAGAGAGGTCCCTGACAGAAAAAAAAATAAAAATAAAACACAGTTAAGGAATATAAGACGATGGCGGAGAGATATACAAAAATATTAACAGGATTAAACATACCGAAGCATTTGTTATCCATTTCCGACTCCGATCTACCCAATTGTCCTCTACTCGGATGACTGGATAGCTGGTTGGCTCATGCTTCATGGCTATGACTGTGTGTATGTATTCACTGGGCCACCAGCCACCACTGGGGTTACCTTTAATAAAGTTTACGTTAGAGAGGGGTCGAATTCGTTTTTCTTCGTAAAGGCATAAATACTTCGAACCAGGATCAAGAGAGCTCCTTTGTGTTGCGTTCTCTGGATGGTGTGTTATTGTTGCGACAACGATGATGCTGATGATGATGGTAGTAGTGCTAGCAGAGATGATGGCTCCTCTATTCAGTGGGAGAAGAATAATAACGGTCGTCGTTTGGTCTCAAGACCTGCGACCCATTTCGTTTCTCTTGTAATGTACTTTAGTAAAACGATTTGTTAAGCTTGTTGTGTGCTGTTCTCCATTGTTGCGCCATGTTATTGTTCAGTTTACGTTATCGCACCGTTCTCGAACAATGTCCAGATACAGAGATCCATATATAAAGTGTATGTATATTTGTTTTTGCCTTTGCGGATATTTTATTCAAAAAGTGGTATATGTAGGGGGCGCTGGACCAGAAGGTTCCTTTGTGCATTTGTCGTCTTTGAATTGAGTAACTTTTTTTTCTGGAAAAGTCAACAGTTTAATTGTGTTCCATTTACGCGCTGCTAATTGGATTAATTCTATTGATTAGGTTTCGTTCTCTCTTATTTAAATTGTGGCCAAAGGCATCAGTAGGTACTTTCGAGAGGGTGCGGACAAACAGAATATGGTATTGGTAAAGTCGGTAGGTATAGGTAGGTACCTCTAAGAGGATTTTCCTGCTAAGAACTGGTAGAGATGTTATGGGGAGAAGTAGCTACGTAAAATGATTGAACGATTTTGCTTCTAATTACGTTGGTGGAAAATAGATTCTCCCTTGCGAAAAGGGACTAAGTTGGAATTAATTACCTATACTCCATTGTGTAATGGTTATGTTTTGTTTTGTCTACTTGAAGTGTTTATTAAAGACATCTAGCTTTATAGATTTATGTAGGTACAGGAAATAGTTTTTATGTGATTTTTCAAATTCTTCTTTTATAACAGTCCTATATCAAATTGTCACAGCCTTTAAGAAAGTGCATTATCTACATTTAGAAATGTTCGCATCAAAAAGGGGTTCTCTCGTAGTGTGCTACTGCAGTAAACGAAATTCGTTTTCTTTGATTTTTGCCGTAGTATAAACTCCGCCTTAGAACTTAACGAAACTGCAGCTACGAGACCGAGCAGATTCAGCAGCTTCGCTCGCTTACTCGGGTTTGTCGAAGTGTGGGTGCGTGCAGACATAGCGGAACACGGCGTTACCGCGGCTATATAAGAGTGTATGTGCGGTGGCGCGGCCTCTTTTTTGTTCCATCTACCACGTACCTACCAACGCCAACTTACTTTTTTTTTAATTGGTTGCCACGTTTATCGTAAACTATATTTAAATTCTAATTAGTGAATTTATACTTCGAGCATATAAAAAGAAGCAATATTAAGTGCCTACTTGGTTTAAGTGAAATTGACCGGTGGGGGGTTTAAGCGCCCGAAAATCAGCGAAGAAGAAGAAAAGTTCGAGAGAAAGGTAAATTCTCCAGCGGATTAAGATTGAAATCTTTCACTTATGTAGGCATACCTTCCATGTGCATTTTTTTTTAGGATAAACCCCGCCTGGTCTTCATTTTATAAGGTGGTCACATTGATCGTGGCAAATTTCCGAAGAAGACGTAGGTATTTCTCTGCAGCACCCTTTGCACCTAACATAGGCAACGCGTTAATTGCATGCCCATCAGTCGTTGGAATTATAGTTCCAGCACTGCTTGCCAAATTTCAAGGTCGCATAATAGGAAGCAAAGAGAGAAAAAAAAAGACTCGTAACCACTCGTAGCTATCAACGATACGTACACCTACCTGCGATTTCTGTTGACACTCACTGTCACCACCATAGTCAATGGGCCTTACCAATAATCATTTTTAATCTTCAGCTTAAATATTTTGACAGTCACAGTGGATAATTTTATATGAACATTTTCGCCATTGTGACTTCTTAAAAGTTCGCCTGGACACTAAAAATGATTATTAGTACCGCGGAAGAAGATTACCGGATAGCAGATCCTTCCAGCCCAGCCCGAAAAAAATCAGCATCCCATTATATGAGAACGCTTCGGAAACAAAACGCTGAAGGTAACATCGAGCCAGTACCCCCGTTGCTCGCGTCCGTGAAGCAAGCTCCAAAGAAAGCTGTAAAGTGCTTGTTCTTGAAGTTTTTTAATTTTTATAAATTCTGTCCCTGTTTATTTCCAAAATTGAGTTCATAGTGTTAAAATAATTTTAAATTTCCTTATTGTATTTTATTCCGTAAGAGTCTGAATTTCTCTCAATATACAATTACGTATAGATTAGTACAGGAGTTCCCTAACTGTGCGTCGTGGCGATATTCTAAAGGCGTCGCAATTTTTTTTACAGCTGTAAGACTCCGAACGAAGGAAAATCATTACGCTTCTCTTTACGAATACTAAGTCGAAGCGAAATCCAATAGTCAAATAGTCAGTCAGTCAGTCAGACTTGCTCGTGGCTGTCACTTGTATTTAACTGGCACTTAAAATTGAATAAGGGTTTTTCAATTGGTATAGGTCGTTGCCAGCAAGATTCGTCGGGAATTCGAGGCAGTCAATTCGAGGTGCATAAGAAATCGGCCTTTCGCAGATTCCAACTTGGCGAATTTTGTATCGGGAGTTGGGCTTACGCTAGTACAAGATCCAGCTAATTCAGGAGCTCAAAGTTAATGAACATAGACAAAGCCGTTTGTTCGCTGACTTGGCTTCGGGGCTTTGGAAAAGAACCTCAATTTTGGCCGAAAAATCATCATTTTTGGATGGATGCGGGTATGTCAACAAACAAAATTGCCATAAATATGGGACGACGATATTTCAACATTTGCCCGTCCTTATTGAAAAACCCTTTAGTGAATATTTAGTAAGATCAACTTCACACATCTCTGCTTTTAGAAGGGCGTCGCAAAAATATTTCAACCTCTCTAGGGAGTCGCAGTATGAAAAAGATTGGGAACCCCTGGATTAGTATATGATTGAATAATAAAAATGGATTGTTTACTACAGTTGCAAAATTTATAAGAATGAAATTGGTATTGCAATTTGAAATGGAAGTTTAAGTTGATTTTACGGGTGAGATCCAGATCGGGTAGTATGCATACAGGTTAGGAAGAAACACATGGATCACTTGTGCATGTAAAGCACATAAAGGGCGCGGGTAGTCAAGGAGCAATGGCGAAAAACTCCATTGCTGTCAGAGGGCGGGAACCCTTCACGATGGCATACCACCTGGCCATCGACTCGAAACAATGAGTAATACAAGAAAGGACCGCCATCTTCCTTTCTTTTCCTTTTCAAAGTATAGTTCGTATTCCTACACATGAAGTTATTTTTCACAAACCCCCCCGTCGACAAAGCTTTCATCATGGCAACCAAGCGAATCATCACCTCCCAGAGGTAGAATCAACGCTGTCATCCCCCATTTTTAGGAGACACAATTTTTGTAGAGGAAAGAGAGCAGCAAGATCCCCCCCATGAGCATAACTTTCGTGTCTCCCAGCTGCTGAGTGTAACGAACTATACCAACACCTTAGTTCTTTTCGATACAACACCCCTCCTACTACACGCTTCAAAAACGAGGTAAAGGGTAACGTTTGCTGTGTGGGCTGTTTGCTGTTGAGTCATTTTACAGAGACCATTTATATAAACGAATTGACATAGGCGAATGAAATTTGGTGAGAGGACTTCTTTTTACCGTCGCGTCGTCAGGTTGGTATTGAGAATGGGCTATGTCGGTCAGGTAGTTCTGGTACCTCCCATACAAAACCATTAGTAGACCCATGTGTCTCTCCGCCTGTTGAAATCACGATAGCGTCTAAACGAATCGACCTAGGCGACTGAAATTGTGTGACAGGTCTTACTTTTACGGTTGTCAGGTTGGTATTAAAAATGATCCATGTCAGTCAAGTAGTTCTGTTACCTCCCATACAAAGCCAATATTAGACCCATGTATCTCTCTGTCTAAACACCTTAGCGTCCAAACGAATCGACTTAGTTGAATGCAATTTTGTGAGAGGACTCTTTTTAACCGTCGTTAGGTTGGTATTGAAAATTGTCTATATCGGTAAAGTAGTTCTGCTACCTCCCATACAAAACTAATATTAGACACATACTAACTCGCATGGCAAACATTTTGCATGACTTTTATGCAGTGGAGGGTATCAAAGCATCGGCTGGGCCGATGATAACACTTTTACTTGTTTTAGCATGATAGACAGTCGATTCGAATCCAAAATGTGCCATTACTGGACACAGTACATAATGCCGTCCATTCTTCTATTGATGCAATAAAAGAAAAAAATTAGTAGGGCCATCACAAGATACTAGGCACGTTAGTGGATCCATCGTGATCCCAAAAAATTCTATAAACCAATTAACCTCTTCAAAAACATTATGCAAGACCTTACATAGGACTACCACCTACCAGCTCTTTGGAGGGATTCAACTGCATATTTTCTACGAAGCTTGCAAAGCGAGGACATTTTTTTTTTAATTTCTAGATGTAGTTACATTTACATACGTTGGATTGAAACTTCAGCAAAAGTAGTAATTTCTTAAAATTTGCTGACGGCAGTATTCAAATGTACTAACTGAGGAAGAAAAAAAAATGTGATCTAATTTTTGGAATTCGAAGTCTTGATTTATTTCTTTTGGGACCTGTCAAATCTACAAACCCTTGTATTTTAAAGCATTCCTTTGTATCGCATTCGTTTTACTATCAGATTTTCCGCACTTCAATGCTAGGTATTTACATTTGGAAATTTAATTCCGCTTTTCGAAATAGAGAGTAGTTTAGTTTAGTTTAAAGTGGCTCTCGATGAGAGAAACACTTAGGTCATTATTCGGCCCATTGTGCATAAGGAGTTGTTTTTTTACTGGCTACTCATGTAAACTATTTGCTGCCCCTGCCGGTTATAAAGCTAAGAATGTTAGCGGCGCTGGTGTTACCTAAGACCACTGAGATCATTGACAAAATAGTTTCCTAAGTAGGCCTTTCTTAGATTGGCCAGGGCAGGGCAGCTGCAAAGAAAGTGAGTGACGGACTCGTCCTCCTCTTCGTCTCTACAGCTTCTGCAGAAATCATTGTATGGCAGACCGAGCCTTTGCGCGTGTCTGCTTAATATGCAGTGCGCGGAGATCACATTATCGTCTTTCGAGATGCTCGATCTATTAAGTCGAAGAAGCTCCTTGGATCGCTTTGCGTCCAGAGCTGGCCACGTGAGCTTGGCAGTATCCCAAATGTTTCCATCTGAAGCCTGCACTCATGACTGCGTCCGCATGAATTATTTGTTTGGCGTGGGAAAGTGGTGCATACATGTTGTGCAGGCTTATACTTTCCACGCCAGAGGAGCCTCGCCTTGCTAGTTCGTCTGCTGCACAGTGCACAGTTCCCTGGGGTGTCACACTGAACAGGAACCCAAGAGGGTGAGGTTTTACTGTCCAGCTTTCTCGTTTAGAGATACACGGCAATCTTCCATCGCCTTGGATCTTATTTCGCTGGATATTAGGGATTTGATTGCAGCCTGGCTATCAATGTATATGACGATATCCCTTTGTGATACAGAATTAATCGACAGCCAACGAATAGCTGTAATTTCGGCCTGAAAAACACTGCAGTGATTCGGAAATCGGAAGACAGAAGGAGAGGCCCAGGTTCAATTACTCTGAAAAGACTCCGGCGCCCACTCCCTCTAGTGTCTTAGAACCGTCTGTGAATATTGACAGTGCGATTTGTGTAGGACATTTTGTGAATCCTATTGTTTGGAAATTGATTTTCGTAGGCAGATAGTCGGTAGTGGTGGGCAGGGGGATCGTCTGTAGAAGGATGCTGGCGTGTCCAGTTGGTTGCCCTCTCCAGTAATTCCCTGCCCTTAATCTGATCGCCACGTTGGTGGCATATTCTTTACTGACGCTATCTAGTGGAAGTAGGTTAAGCATGATTTGCAGAAATGGGGAGTAGGTATGTAGATATACTATTACAGAATATTAGCTTTCGGGAAATTTAATTTTCGAAAAGGAATACAAAGTAGGGCCTCTGAATTCTTAATTTTTCTGAATTCAACAAAAAAATCACTGTTCATGCCTGAGAGTCCACACTAAATGAATAAAATTTGTAAGGAATGGCTAGCTATCTTCAAGTTTTATCCCCCAAATCTGCCCAAGAGTCCACCGAAGTAGATTTAGAAAATTAAACAAAACAAACCTGATGGTTCCTTGTCCGCCCACGGGAGCGAAAATTGCCTACAGTTTCATGGTTTCATCGTTCTTTCTCTTTCTGAATAATAGCATTGTATATAGACACTATAGTACTATCACTTCGCATTTATGCACTAGCGCCACCAACCACCTCTGAGACCAACTACCACAAACCAATAAGAATAGACCGTCGACTCCTCCCACATAACGGACTTTGCCTACAAGCTGCCGGCGAGACCAGGATTTTTCATGTATTGGTGCTGTACAAAATCAAAGGGGCGCCATTACCGCACGCATACTTGAAAAATCCTGGTCGCATGGTATTGCATAGAAAAACATTGCCGCCATTAATTTTGACATTTACACGTATTCACAGACAGAGAAATGCGGTGCACTATAGTGGGGAAGTTTGGTTGGAACTTAGCAAATAAAATTCAAATCGATTCAAATTTTCAATTTTCTCATATTGTAGGTAGTGTGAGAAAGATATTGTTTTTAAGTCCAAATTTGTAGATTAATTAATTATGATATTACGATGATAGTAAGTACAGCTCAAAAACTGAGTCTCGCAGTTCTGTCTGCGTGGTGGTAGGTAGCTGTATTCTTAACGACAGGACGGATTCGTTTGTACCTCTAGTACCTAGTTTGTTTCAAACTATGCATAAGTAGGTATGCGATTTGTAGGCTGACAGTTTGACTTCATTTGTTTATTTTAATTTTAAACCCAAAATTAACCTTTTGTATTTAGATACAATTATTTTAGGAGCAGCTATATGCAGGTGGCAGTGCTACGCTGAATGCTATTGCAGCAATCATCCCTATACATTTAAAATATGGATTATTGTAGTATGTAGGAAATTGATGAATAGGTATGCATTTAGAAACTTGCAGTTCAGATTAGATTCTTACTATGAAATTAAGTAAGTTATTGTTTGTTTTAAATAACTAAGTCGTCAACGCACAGCCCAAAACGGATAATCTAAGCCCGTTTTCTAACCATGGATCAACGATCACATGAAAGTGAGGGAAAATGAAAATCAAAAAGGAATTAAAATGTATAGGAAAATTTGTTAATAGTACACCGAAAGAAAAACGTTGGTAAAATCAAGCATGAACCTTATTTGATTTTGCGTCAATCAATGGGCATTGTCATTTTAACAAATGCGACATTGTCAATTTTTTATAAAAAAACATAACGGGTATTTTTGCATAAATCTATCACGCCATTGTCAATTTCGTGTTTAAATAACCACGCATTAGGTTATTCGTATTAAGCACGATCACTGTTGATTAACAAATTCAAAATTGTACAATGGTCGTGTTTCTTTTAACACGTCTATGCTTACTTTATCACAGGGAAGCGATTGATCAAGCATGATCATTGTTAATCAACAACGAAAACATTGTACATGTACATTTTTCGTGATTCTTTTACAATGCTCATGCACTGGATAGTGTTTGATAATGCATAGCTTGACCATTGTTCATCAGCAATGGAAACATTGTAATGTTTTTGTGCTTCTTTTAAAGCGTCCATACTTACTTTACCATTTTATTTCTACTCGCACCCAGCTGAAAATACTAATAAAAACTGAGAACTAATAGTAATCTACGCAAAATTACATTACATTTACATTAGTACTTATTGAACTTTCATATAACAGTTTGACTTAAGGCTAGTTACCAAAATGGTGATAAATAATTAATATTTTAATATGTTGGCTCAACAACAGGGGCCCAACGAAGTACAATTATTATTTTATAAATAATTATATTTACCTACATAAATTGTGAGTGTTGTCTCGTACCGTATGCACCGTTGGCTGGTGTTGACTTCAGGGTATTGAAATCCGGGTGTCGAATCTAAGGAAAATTTCAAAATTATGAGTGGTAAAAGTTTACGAGAAAAGAACTTATTTTAGATGCCGCTCACAATCCGGGGTAGACCACGGCCTCAACCAAAAAGCGCACTAAAAAACAACACAAAAAATTTCACTATACACTACAAAGAAAAATACACTGTTGACACTCGCTCGTAACGTAAAGTACCTAGTACTCGCACTTTTGACTGAATACTGAAGATTTTTTTAAGAAAAAAGATGACCGACGCCAACGAGGCAAACTAACAAAATTAATTCCGTTAAGCATGTCGCGACTACGATGTTTGTGGTTTGGTTTAACAAGAAAACATGTGAATTAACTACATTCGTGATAGTTCTACAATGTTTGTGTTTCTTTAGCAATGTTTATGCTTGGCTGCATTATTAATTCAACATTTTCGTGATACATTTAACTGAAGTGTGATACTTAAACAACGTTTCTGATTGTTACACGTGACCGCTTTACAACACGTCTTGGCAAGAATGTAGGTTGTGATAATGAGAAATATTTTTATAAAAACATGTCCGTAGATACTTTTAACATGTTCATGATACTTTAATAATAGGTAGTCAATGAAATTTTACCTTGAAAATGTTTGTGTTTAATGTACTGTAATCGTTGTACTCCAACTACGAATGTGTTTAATTTATAAATAATATGGTTGATTTTAAATTTATTGACCACGTTTGTGTTTAATCAAAAACACTTATGGTCAAATTAATTGTAAAGTCCCTAAGTTGTAATTTCATCCTGTTTATTGTTGTTTAACAATGAAATCAACAATTAAATTGTAGGCTAACAATGTTACCATTTTTGAAACAACTACAAAAATGTTCAAACTAAACATATCTGTGATACTTACGAGCATTTTAATCAACAACGCCAAGGTAGTTGTTTCAAACATGCAGCGTTGTTTGATTTAATCACATACGTATTTGATTTGACAATTTTAAGCCCATTGTTAGCTAACAACGAAACATTTTTGATTCAACCAATGTTTTTTCTTTCGGTGTAACGAGCGAATAGCTCACAATTATATCCAGACCAGAAATGACAGCATCAGGCGGGTAACCCCAAATAACACAAGCAAGACCATCGCGGTACTGCTATAGTAATCTATTTTTTATACATATGTATTCCGTTTATAACTCGAGTTTGGCTAAACCGAATCTGATGATTCTTTTTTTTTATATAAAGGTATATTCTTCTGTAGCAGGTTTGTATATGTAAAAAAAATTGGACAAAGGGGCGTGGCACCGTCCATTTAAAAATCGTGGTATATGAACTCACATTTTGATAAAATGATAAAATCTTTGTACGAAGGCTATGCTGTGAAGTTTGGTCAAAATTGGACAAAGGGATGTGGCGCTATTCTTCGACAATCACGGGAGCCAAAGTTTGTAAAATTTGTAACATTGGTATGCATTGTCCTGATAGACAAGAATACTATCTATGCAATACGATTCCTGGAAAACCCATAAATGTGTACAATGGAGCATTACAATAAAAGCTGTTTATCACTTATTATTAAATCAATTTTAAACTGATATTTTAATTTTTCTATTTTGCACTACGAAGTGCATGATAATCAAACTTAGAATTTCTTCTAAATACATAGTTGTGCCTACATTGTTAGAAAAACATACTTTTATTTAAATAGTTCCGCATAAATCCTCTGAATATGTACCTATGTACATATGTATCTACTCTTTAGATTTAATGCCCTATATTAGTTTTATCGAAATGATTATGTATTAGTGGTTATGAGAAAGGAACAATAATTGCGCTACATTACATATAAAGATAAGCGGCTTTGCACGTACCTAGGAATTGTATCTATACTATTGCACAGATATATTTTTGTCCATCAGCACAATGCATATCAATGTTCCAAATTTTAAAAACTGTTGAGGAATAGCGTTTAAAATTTTTTGTTTGTATTGTCTAATTTTCCACACTTCACAGAAAAAAATACCTACCTTTGGGTTTGGTTCGGTGGTTTTCGAGATTTGCGATCATTAGTGGTGTAGGTATGTACTTATATTCTCATACAAAATGGAAATTCAGATTTTTTGCAATTTTTCGGCTTTTCATTTGGGGGTTTCCGAATTTTCTTTTTTTGCCAAACCCTGATTCAAGACGAACAAAACAAAAAAAGAATCATCCAAATCGGTCTAGCATCTATCCTTTCTCGAGTTTTGCAAACAATTGATTTTTATATAGAGAGAGATGTAGACTCTTATAATAGTTAGCTGCTCGTTTTACTGACATAAAATGCTTCTACATTATAATTCTCATAAAGTATACACATGCCTATAATATTTTAGAATCAATTAAAAAAAGAATCACTTAAATCGATGCATATTTGACAAAAATATAGGCAAAATAGTGCCCAATATGCCCAATCCTCAAATCTTTTGCAACGACAGAAAGGAAGCCAAATTCAGTTTTTATTCAATTTGTCTTTCCCAACTGATCACCCCTTGCATCGTGCACCCCTCTCCAAACACACAAATCCTCCACCACCACCATCCTATCCTACACCACCATGCTGTTGAATTATATTTGCTCTTGCTCATAACATTGCACCTCCTTTCCTCTATTCTCCTCTCCACTGACTAAGAAAAACCAAACCAGTTGCAGTTCTCTACCGTCTACCCTACCCTGTTACATCACATCAGAAATAATTTTATACCTACTGATGGATGGAAATGGCGATATGAATGAAGAAAGAGAAGAGGCATATGCAATGCATACCAGTTTGACTTTGTTTTGTTTATTCTTGAATGTGGTGGTTAATAGCCTTGGGATAGGTATTGGCCGCGTTCAATACGCTTTTGCTTAACTAGCCTCTGATTGGTCGATTTGACTGCAAATCTAGTCAAGTGTTAGGCAAGATTTTCTGCCTAATTGTATGAAAAACTGTCACCTAAATATTTAGGTGCTTAAGCACATTGAACGGGACCATTGTTGAATGCCAATCTAAGTATGTAATGAAACACCCCTTCATTACATGTCCACCATGTATATTGCACCCGCCACCAAATAAAGAAATATTCCCGACGCCACTGTACCCCCCCCCCCCCCCCCCAGAACTAGAACCCACGCCGCCACTGCATATTCCAACTTGGGAACACCATCAGCCCACCAAAACAACAATCACATTCACGATAATACTGGGCTAATATACAACAACAACGATCATACAGTTTTTCACTTCGTTATTAGAAGTCACACTGAGTGTCTGTTGGGAAATGCACTAGTAGCCAGGTACAAATGGCAGTCGGGGAGAATCTTGTCAGTTGAAAAGGTACCAATCTGGTGTACAGGCAAAGACTCCCACTGCATTAAATTGATTCTGATCAATTATCAGTGCATTTTTAAAGGTGAACACTCCGCCAGAGGTAGTAACCTAATAGCCCCGGCCCCCCTTGTTCGACGCTCACGCTTTGCCGTAGAGCGCGCAATCTCAACCCGTAATCCGACGCTCACGCTTGCCGTAGAGCTCGTTCCGTCAAACCCGCCCGCCGTCGCTCACGCTTTGCCGTAGAGCGCGCAATCTCAACCCGTACTCCGACGCTCACGCTTGCCGTAGAGCTCGTTCTGTCAAACCCGCCCGCCGTCGCTCACGCTTTGCCGTAGAGCGCGCAATCTCAACCCGTACTCCGACGCTCACGCTTGCCGTAGAGCTCGTTCTGTCAAACCCGCCTGCCGTCGCTCACGCTTTGCCATAGAGCGCGCAATCTCAACCCGTACTCCGACGCTCACGCTTGCCGTAGAGCTCGTTCTGTCAAACCCGCCCGCCGTCGCTCACGCTTTGCCGTAGAGCGCGCAATCTCAACCCGTACTCCGACGCTCACGCTTGCCGTAGAGCTCGTTCTGTCAAACCCGCCAGCCGTCGCTCACGCTTTGCCGTAGAGCGCGCAATCTCAACCCGTACTCCGACGCTCACGCTTGCCGTAGAGCTCGTTCTGCCCCTCTAGATTGTAAGTTTAAGTATCGCTTCATTGTTAAGGTAGTATTAAGTATAATAGGAAGAAAACGTTGAATAAATTGTACCTCTTCTCCAAAGTTTGTGTTTCTTTGGAAAGACTCTGGATCCGACGAGTTATACCTCAGCCTTTGACAAAAAGCACATCACAAGTAGTTGCCTAATACCAGCGAATGTATGAGAATGTGTGTGTGAGGAAGTCAAGCGACTTCGAACAAAGGGAAGAGCTGGAAGGCACTTCTTAATTGACCAGCTTTTTGTTATATTATGAAAATGTTATGAGAACTTTGACTTTGGCAATCAGTGTTGTTATGGACTTTTTCTGAAAATCGTGTTTTTGGGGTTGTGAAAATCGTAATTATCGTATTTTGTAAAAATGTGTATAAGTTAGTATAGGGTAGGGTACTTATAAGGGTATACTTAGAAAGATGTACTGGCTCTTTACCATTACTTGGGTGCGAACCTTTTAAAGTATACAGTATTCTTATAAATTTCAACAACGGTAGTGGTACTGAGGCAACTACACTTGCCCTAAATGTTCAAACTTAGTCCCAAAATTGCAAAATTGATATTTTTTGATATCGAATTCGAAAAAGTCATCAGTGTTCTTGGACTCGATACGCAAACTACCAGCAATTTAAAAACTGGGTTAATCCCACTTCCCCCATTCAAGGCGGAATCCATCGATTTTTTTTTTCTTTTATAGTCGTATCTGCGATACAAAATACAAACACTGCACGATGGTTAATAACTCTAATAAACATGAAAAACGCTTGTAAATTGGTCAATTGGTAATGCATTATAGGTTATGCTGCTTTTTTCGATTAAAATTAACGGATAACGCACTGGTTTCCGTAAAATTGTAAATATAGCTACCTACTCTTAGAATAGAGTCTTCTTACAGAATAGAATTTTCGAATAAAATTCTGTAATGTAGTGAAAACGCTAAAAGATAAAGAAGTAGAACACCAATTGCAGCAACTTGCAATATAACGTTCATAACTATGACGTTTAGAGTCGGAGGGCTTAAAATGTAGTCCAACGTATGTTGTGTGTATGTACATTTTGATACTGGTCTAAATTTGGAAATAGAAGACATACCCAAACAAATACAGAAAACCAAAACAAAATATGAGCAATATGAGCAATATCGAAAGTCAATTCGTTATAGCGACAGTAAGTTGATTAAGAATAATTAATTAAAAAAGGGATTCCATTTCCTGGAGCGCTCACACTCAAATTCCATTATCCCATAAAGCAGAAACCAGTTTTTTTGTTGGTAAAATGATAAAAATGCCAACGAAAATTGAACAAAACTTAAAAAAAATGTAATCATTCTCATAACAGTTATCTATAATAACGAATAACTCAGCAATTAATGGTAGATATAATATATGTACATATTTTTTGCAGGGAATATTTTTTTAAGATAATAATCTAGCACTAAACCACGGGAGCCGGCCAAAGTAGGGACCATTGGGACTTAATTCAAGACTTTAACCTTTCTGTAGGCATATATTCTGAGGAACTTAGTTATTCCTCGACATGCGACATATGTATTTTAAGGCATTGTAACATATGAGACAACTAATGCACTTCTCCTGAAACATTGACAATCGCGAGGAAAGCATAAAACAAGCAAACTTTGTAACTAGCAACCTGAAAACATTTTTCCAGAAGACTACACCTTACAACATATTTAGTGCAAAACTGATGCTTATCAGATTCTGTTCGCCTTTCCTGGTTCATTTGGTCTTAAAGTTGTTTGATTTGTTTGTACGTAGTTTCAAAATTTGGTAGGAAGTAGTTGTTCTTACACCAAGGTTTGTAATTTGTAATTTTGTAGAAGTCGTATTTGACTGTTTCTAAAATCGTAAATATCGGAACTAAAAATCAGCAAATCGTAGAAATCAGGCAAAATCAAGCAAAAATCGGAGCGTCGTATTTGCTTTCCAAAATCGTCACAAATACGATATTTACGACCGTATAACAACGCTGTTGGCAATAGCTATAGCAATTTTTAATTTTATTCGATTTTTTCACAATTTTTCTCGATACGAAAAGTAGTTCGTGGAGTCAAGAAATTGTAGAGTAGAGATAGGAGAAATAGTGACGTATTGAAAACATAAAAGTGGAAAAGAAGAAATGATAGGAGGACACAAAGAACGAAGGCAAAGAAAGGGCGCCAGAAAGGTTTAAACTCCAAAATTACGAAAGAACAAGCAATCAAACAGGTAGATATTGGCAAAAAGAAAAGATATAAGTACAGTGATAAACATAGTTGAAAATTCGTTGTATAGAATATTAAAAAAAATTTGACTTCGGTAGGCTCTCGTCTCGTGGCCGCAGTAGCGCAGTGGTTAATGTGTTGGACTCCTGTGCGAGGGATCCCAGGTTCGTTCCCCGGAAAAACACAAATTACATCTTAAGAGAAAATACCTCTCGCGAATGTCTGACAAACATCCGAGAGTATGACTGTCCTGAAAAAGCTTTTCAATTCCGCTGTTTCGGACTCGGCATAAAATTGGAGGTCCCTTCCATTCGTCCCAAAAATAGAAACTCACACAAACGAATGGTTGCGAGAAGCTATGCCTAGGGCGTCTACCCGCCTGTTTGCGCCACGTATTTATTTATTTAGGCTCTCGTCTCGATAAAATTTTACACACTCGAGACATTGCGATAGTGGGCCATTCCAACGAACCGAACCGAACGCCATCTTAGGATTCAAAAATCCCACTAAATAATTTTTGTCGCCGATAGCTAAATTTTTCTTTTTCTAAACTAAACTAAATAAGCGACCGTTCTCCAATGGAGCATTTATAACGTGAAAAAATATTTGTTTCATATTGAATGGTGGGACATTTTCAGATACGTCATCGGTGGTATAGGTACCTAATTATTTTGTTCATTTGAAGGTTTCACAATTTCCCTTAAAATTTCGTGGCGCCCGTTTATTCGACATAATATAATTATCTAATAATAATAATAAATCATATCTAATAGATTCGATTGTCACTTCGATTAAGTGAACAATCACAAATCAAACCAATAACGACGACCGATTGGGTTGGCGAGATTGGAATTGGACAAAGGGACAATTTCTACAAAAATAAAATACTGCAAATGTCAACTCGTGCAAACTAAAATTGTAAAATGTGGATCATTGATATGCATGCAGTATGATGTGATGACATAGACAAGACCATTATCTGAGCAATACAATTCAGGGACACGGACTAAGCCTGGTTCTGGTAGTGTCTAGTACCCACTATTTTAGGTTATGTTAGGTTAAAAAGGGGTATGAGATGTCTCATACGGCACTAGGCACCATAAGAGCCCATCGCGATCCCTAGGGGGAACCTATTGCAGTGACCTATAATGGAAAAAAAACCTAAACATTGCCCTTGAGAAAGCCCCAATTTCCCTGCAAAAACCAAGTAGTTCCTTATAGTTGGTATTGCCTATCTCCTCTAAATGTTGGAAGAAGTACCTGCCCAGAAATTTCCTTCTACACTGCGACATATTGCCTCACATTCGCACAGTATATGTGTTATGTCCTCTTCGGCTTGGAGGTCATTGCAGAATCTGCAAGTGCCCGAGTCTGCCAGCCCGAGCCTACCCACTACAGTGGAACTTCCATAAGTCGAACTCTCAAAATTAAAGAAAACAAGTAAAAGTGTTATCATCGGCCTGGCCGATGCTTTGATACCCTCCACTGCATAAAAGTCATGAAAAATGTTTGCCATGCGAGCGTTTCTAATATTAGTTTTGTATGGGAGGTAGCATAACTACTTTACCGACATAGACAATTTTCAATACCAACCTGACGACGGTTAAAAAAGAGTCCTCTCACAAAATTTCATTCACATAAGCCAATTCGTTTGGACGCTAATGTGTTTTCAACAGACAGACAGACAGACGGCCAGACAGACAGACAGACGGACATGGCTAAATCGATTCAGAATGTGATCCTGATTCAGAATATATATACTTTATAGAGTCTCCGGTAAATCCTTCTTGGCGTTACAAACGTAATGGCAAAGTGAATATACCTTCCTGTGGAGGGTATAATAAATTCGAGTTATAGAAACTTCGAGTTATGGAGGCCAAAAGTTAAAAAGTTGAAAACGCTGAGTTCTCAATAAAACTTCGAGTAATAGAGAAATAGAGAACTCAGACAATGACACCAGCGCTGAGATTAAGCGAAGGATAACTCTTGCCAATCGCTGTTTCTTTGGGCTAAGAAAGCAATTGAGTAGCAAAGCGCTCTTTCAAACAACTAAAGTGACCCATTTATAAGACCTTAATCATACCAGTCCTACTTTATGGTGCAGAGGCATGAACTTTATCAAAAGCGGATGAGGTTACTCTTGGTTGCTTTGAGAGGAAAATTCTTCGAGTAATTTTCGGTCCCGTCTGCATAGGCGGTGAATGGAGGAGGAGATACAACGACGAACTGTACAGCGACATTGACCTAGCCAGAAGAGTGAAGGTCCAACGACTGCGGTGGCTGGGTCATGTAGAGCGAATGGACGTGAATGCTCCGGCCCGGAAAATCTTCGAATCCACACCCGAGGGACGACGCAGTAGAGGAAGACCGCGACTCAGGTGGCGCACACAAGTGGAAAGGGACCTTAACCAACTTAGCGTGCGAAACTGGAGGCAGCTGGCCAAAGATCGTGCTGGCTGGAGACGCTTGTTGGTTGAGGTCCACCCCGGACTGTAGTGCCACCTTAAGTAAGTAAGTAATAGAGAAATTCGACTTAAAGAAGTTCGAGTAATGGAAGTTTGACTCTACCCGTAACCCACTATAAAAAATAGATAAGATATTTCTTGTGCAAAATTCAACTACTCCGCTCTTTATTTATAGAAAAGTGACTTGAAAATAAATTTTTTTCCACATCATTCAACTTTGAACCATTCATATAGGACATTCAAACGACATCAGCTTAAATTGATACCACGGCCTTCCGAAGATTTATTTTTTCTTTCCGCAAAAAAACAAAATATCTGACACAAACAAAAAAATGTACGTTCCTACATAATTACAATCACGAATATAGGTATAGGTATATGAAACTAATACTCTTTACCACAGAACATCAGACACGCGCCCGGGCGCAACCGACAAGTAACAATATTTATGAGTAGATGCCCTATACGCTCCACCATTACCACCCCTTATAAGACTGACTAACCAAGACCACCTAGCACCTGTTTGCGGCATCATAAATCTCAGCGAGAGATGCCAGCCACACAATATGATTTATTTGTCTGGGTCATTTTATTATGATTATTATCATTGAATTTGTCTAGTCGTCGCCATGGGAGCCAAAATGATGTGACAATTCATAGACGCCTCGGATGACCAGACGTTATTTGCAACATTCCCCGCACTCTGAATTATTGCTGAAACTGACGATTGCAATAAATAATTTGTACAAAGGCAACGCGGACCGAGAAACAATGGCCAAACTGCTTCAGCTTCAGTGCACTATAATTTCATTCTGCTATCCGGTGAAGGTTAATCACTGTTCACGACACTGATGGTGATGCGTTCAAACAGACAAAGGGCTCTTTTGGTCTCTTAATTTATTCGGGTCTTTTGTGTATTCACAGTGAATTAGGGCTTTTTTTCCGGGACAACAATGGGAGTGCAGGGACCTTGCGACACAATCCCAAATTCGGAAACCGTAATCAGTTATTTTGGTTTATTCATTTGGCGCAAGGGACAAAGGCGCCATTGTAGGGGGAAAGGTTTGGCCATTGTTGGGGGTGGTCTGTGATTTAATTGTTTTTTTTTTCACTTCATCCCTGACCAAGGGTCACAAATCTATGGAGAATCAGAAATTAAATTTGCATTCATTAAATACGAAGGATGGAAACTGTTTTTTTTTTTTTTTTTTTTACTTTTCTTTTTCTTTGGTTTGCTATGCACGTGCATAAATTAAAGGAATTGGGACGAAGAAAGTGGATATCCTTGACGCATTTTTAAATTTGTCTTAAAGATTAATGGCTACCGGTTAAAAGAATTGTTGGGATCTTCATTTTTCTAATCCGATAAGGTTAGGTTGGATGCCTACTTTCGATAGGTGGCTGAAGTTAGCACGTGTGCAAAACAGATACGCAGGGTGATATCGATACACATAATTGATGGGATGGGCTTTTGGTTATGAAAGCAACTTGAATTGGGGATAATATCAGATTGCATATTAGCAGTGGATCATAAATGATTTATCCCATCCAATTAATGACATTTTTATTCATTCATTTATTCATTTCCATGGCCTGCTTATCCATTTAGTCGGTCGCGGACGCGGGTGTAGGTTGCTCAAGTGGACCCTACATAGCTCTCGATTCGCCGCCATCGACTCTAAATCATCAAGGGCAAATCCCATACGGGTATAGGAGAGATTATGGACTTGATCTAACCATCTCATCCTGGATCTACCCATCATAGAGGACGCCTGCCGGGTGGTACGGATTCCATAGCACGTCGGTCGTGGGATCCTGGTTGGGGTCATGCGTTTAACATGACCAAACCACGCACACGCACCGAAGCATGGACCGCTTCATCCGGAGAAGTAGCTGCTCGACATTGAGCTCCTCACTTATTCTGGTATTTCTAATGCGATCTCTACGGGTCACACCAGCAATACTACTCATTTCGATAGCTTGTATGCGCGATCTTATTCTTTCGGTCATTACCCAAACCTCATGACCATAGGTAAGAGTTGGAACAAACACCGAATTAAAGACTGGCAGCTTAGCTTTGGCACCAAGTTCAGTCCTCCTAATAACCGAATGACCAAGCTGTCTCAGAATCGATCCAGCCTGACCAATCCTACAGGAAAACTCGGCATTGCTCCTTCCATCACTCGTGAATAAGACCCCGAGATTGAGATCGTTAAACTTTTCCACCTGTTCCAATAGGACTCCACTGACATGCAGAGTGCATTGAACAGGCGTTTGGAAGATGACCATCACTTCAGATTTGGTCACGTTAAGGTTCATCTCAGCTTCAACACAAACGGCTACAAACCGATCGAGTGCGCGCTGAAGTTCAGTCTGAGAAGACCCAAGGATGACAGTCATCAGCGAAGAGCAGGTGACTTATCATCAGATCTCGCAATTCGAAACGTTCTTCGCCAAGACTGCTCGGAAGCATCCAGTCCATATAAGTAATGAAAACGAGAGGAGACAAGACGCACCCCTGGCGAAGTCCAACGCCCACGCTGAAAGGTATTGACTTAACGCCGTTTACCCGAACACAGCTTTTACAGTTTGTGAAAAAGGATTGAATGGCTCTCAAGAGAGAACCGTTAATTCCATACTCCTGTAATACACTCTAGAGTTTATCTCGAGGGACTCGCGTCGTATGCTTTCTCCAAATCTACGAAGCATGCATAAACAGGTGTAGCATACTCCCAAGCCTTCTCAAGTACCATTCTGAGAATGAATACCTGGTCGATTGTGCTCCTGTCGGGACGAAAACCGCACTGCTCATCTCCTAATCGTGACTCGACATTTTACATTATAAGCCTAAACCTTTTTTATGAGGCAATTAAATTGGACTACTAGACCTAAGAAGCTACCTATCTGCCTTGTAAAGTTATTTAAGGATCTACAGCAATAAGATGAGTCCTTCATGCTGCAAACGTTGGCAGATCCCATTTTTACGTCGCCGGCCGCCCGTAAGAAACCGCTAAAATGCCAATAATAAAGATTGTTTTTTTTAAGTGCTCATCTGGACGTTAACACGGGATGGGCTGAGAAGTTACTTCCTCCGAATCCGTTCTCCATCAGCAAAGGACCGGAAATATCGACGCTAAAAGGTTGTTTTTTGATGTGGGAAAATCGAACAGTTATTCCCGAGGCGGGTCTTTATATGGTTATAAAGACACATCATGCAGGGGCACCATGGCATTATGCCGATAAAGAGCTGACAATCTCTTAAAATTGTCAGTCAACATCAGGAATCACTGGGTACGACACTGTACTTTAGAGATCGTATAAGGCTATAGCATCGGCCCATTATCCTACAAGGGGTACAATGAGCCATTCCTCCCACAAACCGTCGCGTCGGTGCCTATCAAGGTACATAATCATATACAAGTTGTTCTATACACCTTAGGTACCTATATTCATTTCAAAAATTGTCTTAGTTAAAGAAACAGCCCCTTCATACTATTTATACTGTAGGTATCCGAATGGTATTGTTGATATGTACCTATGTACTTATATAAAACGCCCGCTCAACCCATTGCTGAGCGTAAGCACCTTTAAAGAAATTTAAATCGAATGACAAAGATATATGACAACGATTCAGAATATTTATTCCTTTTTATTATTGCCCAACTTTTGTAAGTAAACCCTAAATCGACTGCCTTTCATCTAAAAGTCAACTAAATTTCTAAGCACGGCGATTGCAATGCATACATGTCAAAAAAAATCAACAGAAAAATATACCCACCACAGGATTGTATCCTTTGTCAAACATAAATAATATAAACTCATAAATAATGCCAACGTATCGTACAATAAAACTGACGTTGACTAAAAAAGCAACCACCCTCTAACCACATAACATAACATATAACATGTATCCTTTCAGTGCAGATACTTGCTATTCCAAGAAGATAGATTAGGGCAATGTGAAGAACAATGGATTCTATGTTGCAGCCCAAACTATAAGATCAGTCTTATGAATTTGGTAATAATGCTTGTGGTATGTCTACCTTATATGCTAGACGACTGTAGAATTGTTTGGTTTTGTTGAGTTTTTGCAGTGTTTTCGTGAAAAGGCCAAACAATACTCGAAGAAAGGGATAAATGTAACTACCAATATAATATACGTCTGGATTATGGTAGTTAAAAAGTTCCTCCAACAAAAGACGTCTACTGGCTATAGAAATTTAATTTTCAGGTTAATTAAATAGCTAGGTACATCACATTCATGATACACAAAACAGTCATATCTGTATAATAGTTTTTTTCTGTTTATTTTAACAATGTATTCAGTTTGTACGCTTTTACGCTTTTCAATGGGACACTTATCCATTAACGGCCTTATTCATAACACTTAATTAAATCTGAATTAGGGCTAATGTTGGTTTAATTGCAGAAACTCTTATTCATAAACTTTTTTCAAAGATAATTCACACTTAATCAACTGTCAAAAATTTAAATGCCTCAATTCGCATTTAGCGGTGAATTAAATTTCGTTTTCCCTGTTGTGGCAGATACATTTTCGAATTTTTTAGATAATTTTAATATTTTAAGTAATCAAATCAGTAACCAAAGAACATTAAAAAATTATAAGCCACGGTTTAACCCTTTCGATCTCCCGGAAAGTGAATTCAGATATAGATATAGATTCAGCAAAGAAAATATGAAGAAAGTAATTGAAATCGTTCGAGATGATCTGGAGGGTGACCCGAGAGGTGGGCATATCAAAGTGGACCTTCAGGTAATGGCAGCTATTCGCTATTGGGGTCGGAATGAAGTAAGCCAAGTGTAGATACAAATTTTTTCTTCAAAATGTAAGCATCAATGTCTTCGTAGATTCAGGACAACACTGACTTCTGAACAAATTGATGTCATCTCGAAATTTAGAAGTATTAGAGGATTTCCTGATGTTATAGGTGCGATTGACTGTACTCACATTAAGATTGAAAAAGTAAAAGGTGAAGCAAGTCAATACTACATAAATAGGAAAGGATATTATTCCATTAATACGCAAGTTCGTTTTTGTTATATAATACGTAAATATCATCCATTAAAAGATAAATATTCTATAGGTTGTTTGCGATTCGTGTTTAAAAATCAGAGACATCGTTTGCCACTGGCGTGGAAGTACACACGATTCTCGTATATTTCGGGAGAGTCGAATCAAAAGACGTTTTGAACGTGGAGAGTTTAAAGGGCGTTTACTTGGTGACGGCGGATATGCCTGTTCATCATATCTATTTACTCCCATACAAAATCCTCGAACAGAGCAAGAAATTAGATACAATTCTTCTCATATCGGAACAAGAAACGTTGTTGAACGTTGTTTTGGAGTCTGGAAGCAAAGGTTTCGCATACTGCTCAATGGTATGAGAGGGCCTATAGAATCAGTAAAAACCTCTGTTATTGCGCTAGCAGTCCTCCACAATTTAGCACTCGATTTAAACGAACCATCGCAAGGTAATAATAACTTTCGCAGTTCATTGAACTCATAATACATCCTTTTTACTACCTTTATAGAATCTTGTTATCCAGAGGAAGAGGAAGAGGACGTTACAGCGGAAGACTTGCCAATATTGTCAAGCCAAAGCCGACCAGAAATCAATCGCAGACTATTTGTTAATATCCATTTTAATTGATTAAATAATAATAATAATTAATAATAGTAATAATAATAACTAATAATACCTAGTAATAATAATACAAGTTAGGTTTTTTTAAAGCTGATTAGGTAAAACACTTCATCGCAGCCTCATGCTCTTCTTTTATGCACTTCAGCCGAAGATCCCTAATCATGGAAATCGATTTCATCTTTTCGGCATGTTCTTCTATCAGATTGCCCTTTGTAAGAAGAAACAATTCTGTCTTGTATTTGTCATCGCATTCACAAGATGTAGTCTGAAAGAAATTAAAAAAAAAAAAAAATTATTATTACATCAAACGATACAATGTTGCAATGACAAAAACTTACATTTTTCCTTTTTAATGCTCTTCTTGGCTTCAGGAGTGGAGTTTTTTGGAAAGGATCGACAATATCTGCACTTGAATTATTGGAATTGGCACCTTCAGGAGAATGTACAGTGTGAGTCTGCAAAAAGAATAATGTATTACCATACAGAAATGTGTTGCAATGATTAAAACGTAAGTACTTTCATTTGTTTTGCTTTCTCTGGAACTGGTAGTGGTGCTTTTTTCGACGGATCATCAACATATTCATAAAAGTTGGCTTCAGGGGAATACGCAATAAGAATCTAAAAACGGAAAGCATGTTACTCAATTTAAAAATGTTATTCGTCAAATCATAAGTATACCTGATCATCCGAATCACCATTGTCGTTATCGAACTTGTTGAAGTCAACTTCAAATTTCAGTGGTATGAGAGACATAATGCCCAAGTCTTCTGGACTCGGAGACTCTGGCTTTGGTCCACCACCTGTCTTCTGACATTCCCTTTTGTAAGCACTGTCCTGTGCTTTTAGTCTCATCTTCGTGTTTCTCCATTGAAACTGCATTTGAGACAAGGTCCGCTGCACGTTGCTTACCTTGTTGAAACTGTGTTTGGGAAAAAAAATAATTTACAAAACAAATATGTAGGTAGGTGTTACGTACCTTTTACAGATGTCATTCCATGCATCTCTTTTTTTAAATGAAGTGTTTGTGTCGGTCTTCTTATCCTCGATAACATTTATTTTCTCTTTTATAAGTTCCAGAAGTATATTCTACGTCAAATGCGTTAGAAGCAATTCATTATTAAAATTCATTTAATAAAATAATATAGAGTTAAAACTTACCTTTTCCTGGGAATTCCAATTCTCCGAACGCTGGCGCTTCTTCTTATCCAATCCCCATACGGACACAGAAGAGATTATATAAACTTAATCTAACTTATAATAAGGATTCCATAGCACGTCTAGAGATCATGATTAAGAAAATGCGCAAATGGGGCACATCCGCAATACCGAGGAATGTCATTTTCGATCTTATTCTTTTGGTCATTATCCAAATATCATGACATGACCATATAGGTAAGAGTTAAAACAAATGGTCAGACACCAAGTTCAGTCCCCCTTATAACAGAATGAAATGGGTCTCAAAATTGTCAGCCGCCGCAGTTTTGTTAGATTCAAATCTATATAAATGGCAACCGTCACTTAATTTTGACCATGGCTGTACTCTGGTCTAATATGATAAATATCTCAAACTGACTGATGATAACAAGATCTTCGTCGATATTTTACAGCTTGCAGAAGTTGGTCCTACAAATTCTTAGAATTTTGCTTCAAAATTGCGACTCTACTAAAATGCTCCCTTGTTTATCTTCTTTCCATGCAATGCCTTGAATTATAGTGATTAATTTCCAAAATGCCATCAGATATCTGACTTCTAACTATTTAAGGGTAGCCCAGCAGTCTAGTTTTACCACTATCTATATCTATTCAGCAAAATGTACACAATTGAGTTCCACTTCTGAAAAAAAAAATTGGTAGGTTTACTTGGCCTTACTTTACTTTAGATGGCGCTCATAGTCCAGGGTGGACCACGGCCCCTTCAGCCAGCTCGGTCCCTAGCTAACTGCCTCTAGTTACGCACACCAAGTTGGTTGAGGTCGCTCTCCAATTGTGCGCGCCACCTGAGGTGGGGTCTTCCTCTGCTTCTTTGTCCCTCAGGGGTGGACTCAAAGACTCGTCGGGCTAGTGCGTTGTGATCTATACGCTCCACGTGGCATAGCCATCTCAGCCGCGGTATTTTGATTTTGAGCTTTTTAACTAGGTCAACGTCGCTATATAGCCCGTAAAGTTCGTCGTTGAATCTCCTCCTCCACACTCCGTCGATACAAACTATACCGAAAATCACTCGAAGAATCTTTCTCTCAAAGCGTGCCAAGAGGTTTACATCAGCTTTCGATAAGGTCCATGCCCGGACCATGCATCCGGGATGATTAAGGTCTTGTACAATATCTCCGTGGTTTTGCGAGAAAGGGTTTACTTCTTAGATGCCTTTTTAGCCCGAAGAAACAGCGATTGGCAAGAGTAATTTTTCGTTTGATATCTACGCCGATGTCGTTTTGCGAGGTAATTGTAGAGCCTAGGTAGATAAAGTCTTTAACTACTTCGAAGTTATATGTGTCACTGTCAACCGTGACGTTTTGTCCGAGTCGCCGATGTTGAGAGTCCTTTCTCGATGACAGCATATACTTCGTTTTGTCCTCATTAACAGCCAGACCCATCTTCGCCGCCTCCGTTTCAATGCTTGCAAACGCGACATTGACAGCTCTCTAAATTCTCCCAATAATGTCAATATCATCCGCATATGCAAGTAGTTGAACGGACTTTTGAAAAATTGTACCTCTGATGTTGGCTTGCGAGTTCCGTACAATTGCTTCAAGAATGATGTGAAAGAAGTTACATGATAGCGCGTCGCCTTGCATTTTTCGACATCAAAGGATTCCGTGAAGTTCTTTCCCACTTTGACGGAGCAGCGAGATTTCTCCATCGTCATCCTGCATAGACGGACGAGTTTTCCAGGGATGCCGAAATTTAACATGGCTTTGTATAATGCGTCCCTACATACTCTATCATACGCGACCTTAAAGTCGATAAAGAGGTGGTTGTGTATCGATCTGGAATTCCTGCGTTTTTTCTAAGATCTGACGGAGTGTGAAGATTTGGTCGATGGTTGACTTTCCGGGCCTAAAACCGCACTGATATGGGCCGATCAGGCTATTTGCAAAAGGTTTTAGTCGTTCACACACACAGCACAGCCGACAGGATCTTGTACGCAACATTCAGAAGACTTATTCATCTATAATTGGCACAGTTTATCAGAGTGTCTCCCTTCTTGTGAATGGCGGTCACGATGCTGAGGTTCCATTCATCGGGCATACTTTCTTCCGACCAAATTTTGCAGATAAGTTGGTGGATGCTGCTTACCAAATCATCTCCCACCGTTTTAAACAGCTCGGCCGGTAGGCCATCTGCTGCAGCCGCCTTGTTGGACTTAAGCTTGGATATCGCTATCCTGGTGCCGTGAATTAAAGTCGAAGGAAATAAGGCCGAATCATGTTTATTTCAGATTGGAAATAATGCCGATTAACAAAAATGTGTGCTTAGACTGTATTTGCAAAAAAAAAAATTTTTAAAATGGAAATAATGTCGTTCACTTCAATAAGACCATTTCAGCGCACATATTCCAAATCTGACAGTAAAAACAAGCAGGGCACAAGCACTGCTTATGGGGCTTACTTATTTAGTTTTCGACATAATTTCGAAATTTGTTCGACCTTATTACCATTTTGCTATGGAAATAAAGTCGACCACGAAAAAAGGAGCAATTCGACCTTATTTCCAATCTGAAATAGAAATAAAGTCGATCGACATTATTTCCATCTACCAAATTTCACGGCACCGCTATCCTTACCTCATTTTGGTCGGGTGAACGGACATTTTGGCTATCATCGCCCGGAATGAATGAATCGTTCTGCCTGACAGCGGAATTTTGGTCGTCTTCGCCGATTAACAGTCTGCAGAAGTGGTCTTTCCAAATCATCAGCACCGACTGTGGATCTACCACCGTATTCCCATGCTCATCTCTGCAGGCTTCTGTTCGGACCTTTTATCCTTGGGCAGATCTTTTTACCCTCTGGTAAAACATCCGAACATTGCTCCTGCAATAGCTTCCCTCAATAGATTCGACCACTTGCTTCTCGTGCTCTTTCTTTTTCCTTCTGAGAAGTCGATGTTCCTCCCTCCTTTTTTGCCCGTAGAGCTCGCGGGCAGCTCTCGAAGCAGCTCTGGTTTTAGTTTGCAGCATCGACTGATAGGCTGCGGTCTTGGCTGCATGTGCTATCCGGCACTCCTCATCGAACCAGGGGTTTCGTTATGGTCGCTTAGTGAAACCCATCATCTTCGGTGGCGGCAGATCTGATGGCGCGTTGACAGTGGTGCCACTGCTCCTCTGCACTTAATGCTGGAGATGCGTTTGCTAGGAGGTTAAGGGAGACGCGGTCGGTAAAGGTTCTGGCGGTCTCTTGCGATCATAGTCTTGCGACGTCAAATCTTCTAACTGCCTCCGTCGGGTGTTGTTGCGCAGTGGATATCCGCATCCGTACTTTGGCTACTACCAGGTAGTGGTCCGAGTCTATGTTGGCCGCTCGGAACTTGGCCTACCAATACCAAGTATTATAATAGAATTTGAAAACTTTACAAGTGAACGTACCATTTTTTTTTAAATTGTGTTGCAGGAATCTCTTTTCCTTACATGCAGCACCTTTTGTTGTCTGTTCAAACTATTTTTACCATACATATTCGGATAAACGCAGGGTTGAGCTCATCGACGGCTACATACCATACTAAACTTAATACCAGTAAAAGGAATATACATGCGAGCCAAATACAAGTTTCTTTTGAAAAATGCATTAAAATGAACAAAGGTATACATTTTTTCATGTATTATGGCTTTATTAATAAGGCCTTCAGCACACGACTCGTATCGTCAGCGTCACATCATGAATCTGCCGTGCAGCTACGATAACGTCGTGTGCGGCATATTAAACCGCACACGACGCAATTTCCAATCGTCAAAATACAAAGCGTAAAGATGTCGCCTGAAATTTTTGTTTTAAATAAAATACGTAGGTATTGGAAAATGTAAACAAACTCCAAGCGTATTCGTACAAAGACAATAAGCGGCCGACATTGCTCGACGATAGTCGTCATGTAGCATGCATGCTGCGACTATTATGCTTTTACGGGTACGAGTCGTGTGCTGTTTTCTTTTTATATACATGTATGCGGCAACAAATCGTCTGCCTCTCGTACATCGCGCCGCATACGCTACGAGCCGTGTGCGAAAGGCCTAAGATAAAACATTCCCAATAATTATGTAACACAACTAAGCTCAAGTGGCTGCCTCACCTGGCTTCGCTGTAGCGTATTCTGTTACTACAATTTTCCAGGACCTTATTGATGGTTTCGGGCTGTAGCTCACGGATTGCTTGGGTAATATTGGCCTTAAGTGCTTGAATCGTTTCCGGATTGTTGGCATAAAATCGGTCCTTTACGGCTTCGCACAAAAAAGAAAGTCTAACCCCCAGTTTCACACTCGAAGTTTAAACTATATAGTTCAACTGAACCTGAACGTGAGTTTAAATTCGAAGTTCAACTCGTCCGGTTTCACAATACACAAAACTTCAATTCAATTGAACTCAATTGAACACGATTTAGGAATTTGGTGCGCAAAAGATCGATTGTGCCATGGGCTGTGTGACATGGCGCGCCATCCTGCATAAGCCAGAGGTTGTCCAAATCCATATGTCTTCAATTTCAGTAAAAACAAAAGTCGGTTAACATGGCTCTGTAACGTCCACGGTTGTCAAACTGTCACTCTCTGTGCATGCATTGGCTTCTCGACAATAACGTGCGGGTTTTCCGAGCTGAAGATGCAGCAATTTTGTTTGTTAGCGTAGCCGACACGCGATGAAAATGCTCACAAACTTGCGTAGAGCAGGCGCGTTTTCCAAAAACGCACTATTTGGGCTACACACACTCGCTTTGGAAAAAAGTTTTTAATATTTCTCAACGTTGTTTAAGCGTAAAGCGACTCATTTCGTTCTGCAGACTGACTGTCTGTCAATCAATTGATGAAAAGATTTCCAGCGGGAAACAGCTGCCTGTATCAACCTATGATTTAAAATAAACCACTAAATATCCCACCCACGTATAAACGCAGGGTAGAGCTCATCGGTTTCGCAATGATATGAGTGTTGATGCCGTGCAAATCCCCTTCTATGGTAAGGCAATCTTCGTGACGCTGCAGGTGTCTGGAAGCCCTAATTTGACTTCAACTTCAATTTCGAACATCTCCAACTGGACAAAGAATAACAAGAAAATCGTATATGATTCACCCAGAATATTGATCGTCTTCGGGGTCGCTGTTGTTAGCCTTCTGCCTACAACCAAATGCGTTCGCAGAGTCATTCATTGTTGTATGAGCACGTTAATATCAGTTTCTCATTTGTCCTTTACCTCAACAGACAGAACGACATAGTCTATATTGGTTCAGGCTTCTTTGACTAATTTCATCTTAATTATGACTGATTGTGGGCTGTGAACACTTCTGTTTTCATAAAGTATCCACAAGGGTATATGGCTACCTTTAAATAATTTGAAATTTATCAGGATAACTTTAAGTTTTCAAAGCCCATGGTACACCCCTCCACTCCTGGCTAGACTATGCTTTTCCGTTTGCCTTTCCTCTCTGACTTGCTTTTATAATGCTTCCTCTTAAGCCTCGCATATATCATACGGGTGGTTGCATGTATGCGAAGAAATGTCTTAGTAATAACTCAGAAACGTAAGATAGGGAGCGGATGACAGAAGACAAGGGCCTGCTACCCCTTTTCATCGCATCCTCTTCAGTGGGAATTTTCGCACAGCTCGTTTATTCCATTCTAGGGCAGTAAACACAGAAGTAAAGGGTGAATATTTCATTTTAATAGCATTTGCTTTGTGATGTCAGGCTATACACAACCGTGCCACATCATATTCAAAAAAAAATGACTACAACCGCTCTGAATTTGTATTTCACATTCTCTCTAGGACAAACGTTACTAGGATTATTGTTCAACTGGTGCATGCAAGATAAAGTGTTAAGCCATCGCGTAATGTTTACCAATGAAAACAGAAAAAAAAAACAGCAAAATGTTCTCCATATCTTCTTTTCCAAGGGCGAGAATCTTGGCGTCAACAATGGGGAACATCTTCAGTGCGTTGGCTTTGAAGTTATACTGCCTACCTGACCACCACCCACCTACGAAGGCCATTTAGGTGAAGCAAAATGTTGATCCTATACCGACTATGAAAATATTTGGAATGTTTCATGACATGTGAAGTGAAAAGTATTTATGCCACTTCGCTAGGCTATTATGAAACTTGGCTTTGGGAAACAAATTACTGACCGCTGAATAGGTAACAAAATGTTAAGGGCTTTTGATTTTTTTCATTTTAATACAAATCAAAATTTTCGTCCACCAATCTAAGCTCATATAGCCCCATTCATCTGAGCTGAGAACAAGGAAAGTAGTAAACATTTTAAACAAGGTTATATTGTCTTCTGCTGAAGACTTCTGTACATCAAATCATTCTACCATCTGTATATTGTGCTAGAGATCCTTGTGGTTGGATGAACGTGTTCGATTTATTGTCACGAATATCGATGACAGCCCTTGCGATGAACAGCGCTTCCTCTGTGTTTGATTCGTCCTCGTTAATCGTGACCTGTTACCCTATGCCAGTTGTAAGTGCTGATGGGTCAGATGATATGATATAACATTGCGATGTGTAGCTAAATATGGCAACATGCTATTAGTGAAGTCCATATACACTGTGGACCACATATTTAGATGAGATACCACAGATTCGACTACCATTCTTTATATAGAAGTCAGTAATGTAATCATTAAAGGGGAAACATAAGAGACATGGCATTTGTGTGTATTCTAATTGTGACTATTATGTGCCCACGCGCAATTGCGGTGGTAACGTCCATTACAATAAAATTGGAGGCCTTCGCAATAATAGATCATGTTGACGTCAAACAGATACACGCATGTATTTATATCTAGAGAATTACAAATAACGATACGAACTGTGGGTGGACGAATTGTTCGACAAATTACGTCTCTATGGACTGTATGCCATTCCAATGAGTTTTCGCATTCGCATAAAAACAATTAATTGCACGACTTAGACGCACGTATAGGTACTTTGCTTTACTTCTTGGTATGTTAATGTCTTAAAAAAATTGTAAAAACAAGCAACGAAATCGGTTGGATGACAGTGCCGCCATGCGTTTGACTTTAAGTAACACTGAACCAAGGATTCGGAAGTTAGTAAAGAGTATGCAGTCACAAAAATCTCATTAAAATAATATACTTATCTCTATAATGTATAAAATTGTCGTAAAAAACTAAAACTGTTGGGCTGGCTTAGAACAATTGTATGCGTGTTTTACTTATGCCCAGTTGCACAGTCAGAGTTTAAACTGAAGTTTAACTAAACCTGACCGAGAGTTTAAACTTTTGTTTTAACTCGTTCAGTTTCACAGTTCAAATAATCTGCCAGTTAACTAAACGCAGTTGTGGAAGCGCAGAACAATTTCCCTTAAGGGGATATTTTTCTACCAGTGCACTTTTGATCAAATAAATGGTTACTGCTTTTCTGCACTTTATCTATTTTACCATTATTGTAAATAAAAGAAAATTTGTGCAATATTATTACATTATGTATTTTGGTATTAACGAAGTGAATTGATTTATTTTTGACACATGTTTGAACTGTCATCTACTTTACTTTAACCCATTAATTATTGCAGTAATTAATTTTTTTTTTCAATAATAATAATATGTATAGTTGTTGAAATGTCGTAGCGGGCATGCGATCACAGGTACTGCTTCTTGTCACTCGCAGGGTTTTTACCACATCCGATCACCCGTCGCCAGTAATGATAATGAATATTGAAAGGATTTTATGAGCCTCTAACTAGGATCATTGTCTAGTAATAAAGTTTTTATTATTTATAATTCATGTATAAAATATTGTTATCATTTTTTATCCCGTATCTTATGTACTAGTAAAGAACGGTTCTTTATTGTACGAATCCACTCTATTTCAAATAAATAAATAAATAAATAAATAAATAATAGATACGCGCAAAGTTTTTTGCTGGTGTTTCTGCGAAAATCTACGCTGTCCTGTTCCGGGTATACTTTTTTTTAAACAAAAATGTAGTCTAGATCTGTATACAAAAATGTTATGAACTCCGAAACGTTTTAACTGAACAAGCTCAAATTTACAGGCATTGTACCGAGAAGTGTGTTCAAAATCGGACAAAAAATTGCATTATATAAAGCATAGTAGGTAGTGTCTTTTTCAGCCAAAACAAAATGTGAAAGATTGGAGTATGTATAGATATATTTTGTTCGTCAAAAATCTAAAGAAATCACTAGTAGCAGTACAAAAAAATAATCGTCATTTCCACATAGTAAGATAACTAATTTGTATTGAAAAAACATCAATAGGTACAATTTACGCTTGTCTACATTATAGACTAAGAGCTAGCAACGTTTTTTCTCAAGTCATTTTAACAAGGCTGTAACTTTGTGAGCTTAGTTCGGGATGACTACTGAACACGACAATATATTTCTGGCAGCGCTGCGTTGGTTTATATTGGATTATAAAATTTTCACTTCAAAAAAAGGGGTTTTCCTTGAAAAGTATATTGGTTGAAAATCTATTGAAATTTTCTGATGACATTTTTTAACTGTGGGTTTACAGCAGTAATGCTGAAACTAATCATAATTCTAGTTTTCACTCATGTATGTAAATTCAAGAAGTGTAGCACCCAAACAATTTATATTTTTTAATCTCTCTCTCATCTCTCTGTATGAAATAGCAGTTGTCAAAATAAACCTCAAAATGCGAAACGAAAGTTTAAACTTCAGAATGCAGGCGTTTAACTTAAACCGAGAGTTGAACTCCACTTTGGGTTTAAACGTACACAGTGAAACCGAAGATTTGTTGAACGAAGGTTCAAACCAAAACGAGAGTTTAAACTCTGACTGTGCAACTGGGCATTATAGATAGAACAAACTGCTATTCATTTACATTTACTGTACATTAATATTACCTTTAAACAGTTGGTCATCCATGTCAAGACAGAAATTTTGTCAAATGGTTCCTCATCATTAAAAGGTTAAAAACAACGGGCTGAGATGAAGAAGGAGTTAAGATTACAAAAAATATTTAGAAAAAATATTTTGTTATCACCCTGTACCTATTACGTACGGAATTGGAAATTTTTAGCTTTCGAAAATGTTCAGGCATTTTGTGAGCGGAACCAGTATTTTTGTTCTACTTTTGCTCTCTCTCGGCCTATTTGCCACCCAAGCCCCAATTCGTCTGTCTTTTCTTCCTGTGACCGCCCTGCGAAACAGTCATCATAAGCAGCGCCAGCATTCCTTCTTAGCCCAGCCATTGTACTCCCAAAATCCTAAACCCCATTGCCATAAGCGTAAGTCCCAAAAAAAAACCCAAAAACCTTTCAAAAAAGTTACAAAATTTCTTATTTTAGTGGTAGATATCGAATTGCAGAATTGATAACCCACCAGAAATATTGAACTTAAAAAGTAGGAAATTGTAAAAGAACTCTCCAGGTAATTGGTCTTTAAATTATTTAAAACAGGTTGTTTAAAGTAATAAATTACGCAGGTAATTAGGGGATACAGCAATTACCCCCTAGATCCTAAGCCTTGTCGGCGAAGAGAGGAAGTGCAGATTTTAAATCTACACTCTTCTCCACCACACCGGGAAAAAAAATACCTTGAACTTGAAACACACAAAAAAAATTGTCATTGGATTGGAGCACTCTGCTTGTCGCATAATACCGCTGCGGATCAAACGCACAGAAAAATCCACACGTTTAAAACACCACACGTAAGTCCGCTAACCTGCGAGAGAACTCCAGCGAAAACTTCAACAAAGACATCCCGAACACCCTTTGGAGACTTTTCCCGCATCAACGAAAAGACCATCTCAGCTTGCTTCGCCTACGACGAGCGTTTTCAGTCGTTGCATTGCAGTCACGGTGGCTTAGCAGTAGCATCAATCTTCATCAATCGCTGATCAGAGCCAAAACCTATCTTCGTTTCGTGTATCGTGTGCTTGTGGGTGGTTCGGGTGTTTTCAAAAAAACTTGCGGCTGGCGGCGGGGTCCGGGGTGTCAAGTGTGTGCGGTTTCGACGACAAGTGGGTATCATTTTTTTTCTTGGTCCGTGTGTTAGCGGTAAGGTGTTTGGTGAAAGTGTTGGATTTACCGACAAACGGACGATCCGTGATAACCAAGCCTGGTGACAGAAAGTGGGTTTTGCCTACTCTCCGGAAATAAAGAATCGCTAAAATAACTCTTTTAAGTGATACAAAAAAAAAATAAAATTTGTAATCTACCTACCCTTAACGTAAAAAAAAAATTTGCTATCTAACCCTAAAGTAAAATTTAATAAGTGAATGTATCTAAAGTAAAATAAGTTAAATATTTACCTAAATTAAAAAAAAAGAGTGTGCTAGTGACAGTTTGGACATTGAACATCTTTAGCAAATAATAGTTATAGCAAGTGAATCCGAAAGGGATTAATTAGTGTCTTCGCGGGAAATTGTGCATAATATCCGTACGGACAGTTGGTAAGTCTTTTTTTCTTCTTTTTAATAATTTGCAAACAAATGCCCAAACTAATCTATTTTTTTGGTTGAATTTTGTTTAATTGAATTTTAAATTAATTTGCCTAATACATAGTTGTTAAATTTATTATCCTACTTCGTTCTTGATTTCATTTTATTTCTAATTTTTTTTTTCATTTATCGGGTTAGATCCTAATTATGTACATACCTACTTTTAATTTAAATGTTAGCCTGAAGAAATATTTTTTTTTTGAAATGGGTAGTGATTTTGGTTTAATCAAATAAAGTGGACATGGTAACCATAACAATGATGTGTGAAAGTTTTAAAGGGGTTAGTGTTGGTTCGGTTTCGGATCTTTCGGGAAGTAGGAGAAGGTAAATCGCAGTGGTTATAAGGATTCAAAGAAGGGACAGATGTTTTCATAATCAGACTACAGCAACTGTCATGGAGCAGTCTAAAGCTAGTGGGAGGGAAACATAGGTACTCAAAGCAACGCTTCATCTGTTGTCCGCGAAGGAGTGCATGAAGGTGAAATAGTGTCCGTCCGTCCTTGGAATTTTGAATCTTGGCATGAAGATATTTTTTTTTTCTTTTGTTGTTACTGGCTATTTGTGGATCAAGTTCCCCGCCCATCCGATGTTCCTAGCTGTGCAATTTGCAAGCATGCCAAGTAGCGATCGGCGCAAATAGTGACCAGTGCTTTATAAAATCCGCAACAATTTTCTAAAAAAAAGAATTTCTTTATTTTTCCGTACGAAAAACTTTTTCTGTTCAACTTCTCAACCAGTTTCACGAAGTATTCCACTGAATTCTTATGGTATGCTATGGTTAAATGTTTCAGTCTTGTTCAGTCTGTTCTGTCTTGTTCTGACTTTGTGGAACGCGATTTAAATGATGTGGATTGTAAATAGACTGACTATTCGCGCCAGGGTGTTTTCGTTCGCGGCAAAAAGTTGGGAATTTGAAATTTTGTTATTTAAACTGTTTATAAACTGGTTTTTTTAATACATTTTGATGGGATAATTAATTATTCTATGCTCTTGGAATAGTAAAATGTGGAATTTTTAGTTCATAAATGCTTAAAAAGCTGTTTGTTCACATTTCATCAATTCGTTCGTTCGTTCTCATGTGAATGGTCCTTTAGGCGAACAATTTTATTCGTGTATGTTGGTAGTTCTATGAACAAAATACAAATAAAGTGGCTTACAAAATTTGGACAACCCAATAACCAATCAAACCACTCCATTTCTCGCATAAAATGTGTAAGCCACTGTCAAATGTCAAAAAAATTATAGAAGTAGACAATGGAAAACGGCCGAAAATTGTATTTTAAAATATTATGTGCATACTACATACATATATTTTCAGACCAAGGAGAAACTAGACAAACAAAGATACCTTCGCCTTTCTCTGTACATATTCCGAAGTTTTCCCTTAGCGTTCTCTTCGATTTAAACCAAAACTTACAGCTAGGTTCCAGAAAACGAGTGAAATCGAAATTGCAAATCGAGTACATTCGTTTTCAGCGTTCTGCATTTCGAGCGATTCGGAAACACCGAAATTTTTTCAAAATCACAATTTCACTTTGTCTCAATTCCGAAAATTTTTAAATCGAAATCAAATTCAGTGAAATGTAGAACACAAAAATTAATTTCCGATTTCATTTCGAGTGAAAGTGAAATGTGGAACCTAGCAGTTAGTTGTTCTTATCTTATTCTTACGTTTAAACCGAAGAGAACGCGAACTTGTGAAAGGGATAACTTCGCGAAATACGCCACAGAAAAAGGCAAATTTAATTTTCAAATAAAAACTGTAAACAAAAATATATTTAAACAACAATTATTACAATTGCCAACCAAAGCATTTTTACTTTACAGCTTGAGGTTTTTTTTAAACACATTTCGGTTTTGTTTACATTAGAAACGTCAAATTTCGAAAGAATTAACGTCAAGTTATTTCAGTAATGCCACACGTCAAGAGAAAAATTACAATTGATACTGGTTTGTTTTATTATGCTGATCTGATCCGGTGCATAATAAAACACGGCTAATATATGTATTATGTAGGTATGTGTGTGTATGAAAATGAGTATTTCTTGCAGTTCCAGTTTCAATTTGAAAGGAAACGTTTAAGATAACACGCCATAGTTGCAAAAAGGCTTACTATTGTACTGAATTCAGTACAATTTGACTTTCCCGAGTACACAAGTACCACTTCTCAATTTATATCAGACATATATAAGGATTAAACAAAAATAAGCTAAACGCACTCCTTTGTTTTAAAATTCTGAATGCATTCATTACTCACCGTACTTTGTTAAAAATACACTTTTGAAATATGCTGCATTTCTCGAAGATGTGGAAAAACGATTTGATTTCGGAGACATTTTTTTGAACTCATTACAACATTTTTCACAAACTGCCATTTGGACGATCAAGTAAATTCAATCGTCCAATTTGTCTTAAGGTTTTTTTCCTGGTGAACAAAAAAGTATTGAAATTATCAATCATTAATATACAGTTCTATCTGACTACGATAGAAATAGGTATCTACATACTTCTATTTCTGAGTTTTGGGCTGAAATAGGCCTTGTGCAAAATGAATGCAACGAGTTCATATTTTCAAATCTTACACCGCATACTCCAGGGTGCTTTTTGTATTTCTTCTTATTCTTCCGCAAATGTTTAAAGAATGCGTTCTTATCAAAATAGCTATTATCAAAAACAATAAAAGCTAAAGAATCGAATGCAGGCGCAATGTCTACACTATTAGAACCCAAACATCTTATTAAAAATTAAGGCTGCCACAGCTCTATGAATAAAACAGATCTTTACAAAATAAACTTGAAAATGAAGAACTTGTATAGTAGATTGTTATCTGAATGTGGTACAGTCGTGTTAAAATCACTTGGACAATGGTAGATTTTCTGTACAAAGTCTACAGTTTACTAAATCGACCGTTGGACAAGTGATTTTGAACACGACTATACAAAGATTAGTCTTAATCTGTTTATATGTAAGTACATATAAAGTTCCTATCCGGCGTCTATAAGGCTTATATTACCTTGAGCTTGGTACGCTGCTCGTGCTAAATTTTAGCTCACATAGAAAATTGTCTCCAAAATTTAGCTGAGCTAGATTTAAGCGAATCAATTTAGCCGAGTGGTGTGCTGCTTCAGCTTAAAAATTAAATTTTCATTTCTGTCGTGACTGGGGTTTGAAATGAAACGCACGGGTTGAGACTTAACACAAGACTAAAAATAAGAGTAGTATATTTGGAAATGCATGTACAACAGTATAACAGTTGGTAGACATCTAACTTACATTATGTAAATAGTATACAATAATTATAGCAAAGTAACGAATAGGGTAATGAACATGTAGTTAGGTAAAGTATTTATAATTATTAAGAATTCATAACAATTTCAGACTGTACTGCAGGTATATGTCACAATTTACCGCGCCCATTAATGGTTCGGCACGTTTTTTCTAAAAAGAAAGTGCAACGAAAATATAACACATTTTCGCATCGATGAATTTTTGAAGGAAGTTATTTTCAACGAACAACTGTTTTCTGTGACACTTATATTCACAGCGCACTCTATGTCAAAATTTAGCTAGGATTTTATTTAATGTTTGGAGAGAAAAATTGGAGAGCAGCTAAAATTTAGATTCGCTCGAACTGCGTACTAAGCTTTAGATTCAATTAAATGCGCCTTTATAACACCCTCCACTGGAAAGTATAAGTATTTACTTACATTTCTAACACCAAGAAGAAGTCACCCTATACCCTATAAGCCATAAATATTCTGAATCAGGATGCAATTCTGTAACGATTTAGCCATGTGCGTCTTTCCGCCCGTCGGTCTATCTGTCTTTTAAAAACACAACAGAGTCCAACCAAAGGAATCGACCTAGGCGAATGAAATTTTGTAAAAGGACTTCTTTGTTCCGGTACCTCCCTGCACGCCCAACATCATTATAATAATTCCTTAACATTTTGCAAGACTTGAATGCTGGGGAGGTTATAAAAACTTGCCGATGATAACACTGATAGGTACCTACTCGTTCTTTTTTTTTTCATAAAATATTAATTTTTTATGTTTTCCTTTGGTTTTATAAATTTAAGAAATTTGAGTACTATTCAGTACAATTTTGTTTCATTTTTCAGTACAATTGAGAAAGCTTGATTTTCATCGCTGATACACGCGTATGTATGACATTGGACATATTTTTTGCAAATATCTCGTAAAATATTAACTTTTGGGCAAAACAGTCTTCAGCACATTATATAGCTACGAATATGATCATATTAATTGGGGTTATGTTTTGGTAAAAAAAATCACTCATAAGCGAGTAATGTGACTTTCACTCTAAATGTAAGTAACCCGACTTAGTTCGCCCATGACTCTGCAGTTATTGTAGGTACGGAAATTAAAACGTTTAACTTGTTCACTTAGATACACTTCAATAGTTTAATTAAGGCATTTTTAAGGCATATCTACGTATAAGTCGCAGGTGCACCAGTTTCGTTTGTAATCTTGCTGTTTCACGCTCCAGTGAATTGCAATAAAATTGCCAATTTAAACTTTATTACAATTAAAAGATTGAAAACCGTTTTAATAAAAAATAACCCCCTATACTGGGGTACAAGGAAAACATACTTCAAACAACGTTTCAAACGGAGTTTGAAAATTCTTGGAACCAATAATTCGTCTTCCAATTATTCTTAATATTTTCCATTTTCTGTAATAAGCATCAAGATACACACGGTTTCTGTGGGGGAATTTTTTTTTGCTTAATAACGTTTTTGTCTTACACATCAATGAACGATGTTCTCATTTCGGCAAGTGACACCTTCTCAATGTCATGAGCTGAGAGAAGCTGGCGCTGTCAAGTGTCGTCTCCTTTGTGAGTGTCCTTTTGATAGTCTTTTAAAGTTTCTTTTTTTTTTTTGTATGTTTTCATTGGTGTATGTTGTTTGGAGCACTTTGATAAATATTTACCGGTATCAATCAGAACCCAACAGCATGATGATGTCAGATACAAGACGGCACATGCCCAATATGAAGTGTGCTTTGTCAAATCATTACAAAAATTGTGAGTGGGGGGAACATACGCAACGCATTCAATATCGGCGCTATTTAATGAAAGTTAATCTGTCACCAAGCGGTAGGTCTAGGACTAGGTACCTATATCCTTCAATTGGTGCTACACGTGTGCCATAGTAAAATAAAAAGTTGATGCGACTTAAGGCATAATCTTGGCATTGTTTTTCTCGCACTTAATATATCTACTCCAATCCAAGGCGTTGTTAATTCTACGGGGCAATGTTACACCCCAAGGATGTCAAATTCTGCGGGAAAGAATGGAGCTCCAATTTATGCACTCTGGGAGTACGGTCGGTGGTGCAGTTGTTTGTTGTTAGTGCGAACGCATTCTTCAGTTCGTGACTTTGGGTAAATTACGTAACACACGGGTAGGGGGCAGCATGTTATTTCTTAGGAACAAGACTAGGGAGCCACAAAAGTGCTTTGCTTGAAAGTTTCTAAGTTCCTCTTCGCAGCGCCACCCTTAGCAATGAGAACTCATTATTTTCAAAGGATATTCGGGCGGTTTTTATTATCTCCCTGTTTTCTGCCAAGGGGGCTTGGGTTATGCACTGCGTTCATGTGCCGGTAAACTGAGAAAGAAAGTTAATTTCTAGTTGATGCTTGATGAGCTAGTGGGGTAACATGAAAATGCACACAGATTTGTGTGTTTGTGTTCAGAGAAGGGCTCTACTAAGTGCAGCGTAAGAATTTTCAGTTCTCCAGAGTGCGGAGTCGAGTTTTTACCCAAGTTAAATAAGAATATTTTCGTATTATAATTATGGGAATAGGATGGATTTTTTCATAGCGAATGTGTGTTTGTTGAGCCAATCAAAAGTTTTGGTTACAGAGGTTATCCGTAATTACACTGCGTGGAGTCATAAGACAGATGGTTGCTTTTCAAATTAAAATACCTGAGTTTTGTTTTGTCTTGTTTCAGAGTTTGTTTGTTTTTAGTGTAGATACATTCTTCGCTTCAAGATAGTGCAGCTGTATTTATGTGCGAAATAGCTCGGTACCTACAATCATATACCATAGATGGTTTGACTCAATTATATTGGCTTTGGCACGACAGCAAACACCTTGGCAGGGAATACATGCGAAAAGATATAAACAAAACTCTTAGGTATACCAATTTGAATCGCAGGGAACTTTGGGGATTAGCTTTTTTTTATAATACTTCTCCCGGGAAATGCGAACCTATAACGCTTCAACGGCGATCCGAGATGCTTGCAGATGTATATTTGTTCTGCACTTAAATTGCTGAAAATTGTAGTCTTCTGGAAAAAAGAGTTTGCTTGTCTTGTAACAAAAGGAGTTTTGGAAAATTGATGTCCTCGCGGTTGTCAAGTGTACTGTATGGTCATGTCATGAGCATTAGCTGCATGCATTTCGAGGGATGATACCTTTGAGTTCCTCGGAACATCTACCATGGAAGTACCTATAGAACAAGCATAGGTCAGCGACTTGTCTTCTGTGCACCAACGGTTGCAGATTCGATGTGAGTGTAGGGTCTCCAATAAGTCACACTGCTCGTCTCTGTATGCTGTCAAGTAGGTTAAGTGAATGTTTTGGGCCGAGCTCCATATATGGGAACAATATTCTAGGCCTGGTCTAACCTGTGATTTAGAAGTTGCTTCGGGCTAAAGTACATCTTTGCTCTAAATAGGTAGCTCAACTTAGCGGACGCCGATCTTGCGATATAGGAGATGTGGTCCTGCAATGTGATTCCTGAATTGACTGTGAAGGTGCTCCTAGAAGGTGCCTTGAGTCCTTGGGATGGATTGGATGGTCATCCATTTGGATCTAAGGAAATGTAGATGCATTTTTCCTAGAAAATGTTTTGAGCTGTGTCTTGTTTGCATTAAATACAACCAAGTTGTCTTTTCCCCACTTCAAAATTTTCAGATCCAGATCATCATTATTTAGAATACTTAATCTTAAAATAAATTAAATAGTTGGCGCACCAGGCGTGCGAACCGAACGAATTGAGAAACTTTTTTAGGATATGTAGTTATATGTGCTATCGGATGTTTGTCAGATGTTTGGAGATGTGGCGCAGTGAAAAAACATTAAGACATAATTTTGTGTTTTTCCGGGGATCGAACCTGGGCCCCTCGCACTGATGAATATCTACCCTATACCTATTCTTTTTAGTAGATATTGATATAGACGATTTTAAGGGCCAAAGGTAGATGTCAGTTTAATGAATGGCAGACGAGCAAAAGGCGCACATCATCCTGCGCGAAAATTACCCCTTTCAAGTCCATTTCTGTCAGCTTTACAAAGAGTTGCGCCATTAACCCATTGACTGCCTTTAACTTCACTGCACAGTTCACAGCGATTCGTACCATCCGCTGAACGTTGTAGAGATACGAAGATTATTTTTTTCCATGTATCCCGCTTGGAGATTTCATCAATGATTTTATTTTGGTTCGGGCATAACGCCCTCATTTATAAGGCTTAATAAAAGCTAAAGCTAGATAGCTGAGACTTATAAAGAAACGTGGTGCTGATGTTGAAATCAAATGTGGTAAGGTTTGATGCGTTCTCAAATATACGGAAGATTGGTTCGTTGGAGCAATAAGACATGTGCATTTGGTTGGTAAATTAAAGAGACGGGGCCATTGTAAATGTCGACGGTTAGTTAAAGAAAATAATGTTGTAGAGGGACACGAAATCGCTGAAATGGATACCATGCTCGGCTAGCGTACTCGAGGATGGGTCGATAAAAAGTGATGTAGAATCACGCAAGGGTTTGAGAACTCTTTTGGTTAAGAATTAAGTTAAGAATTATCTAATCAAAATCGGAATGAAATTTAAGCTCGCTGGTGTCATGGAGAACTTGGAACTATAAAATAATTGTATGGATTGCCATTTGGTGATTTTGAGCTCTAGGCAATTTTTGAAGCACCATACCAGTTGGAAAAACTGTCTACATCTTGTTGGGAGAGGTGTTTAATGACCCTCGCAAGATCGTTTATAATTTGGGAAAACAAATAGGGACCTAGATGGCTGCCTTATGAAACACCAGAGGTGGCCAAGGATAGAACCGATGAGAAATGAAGACTAAAAACGGTTTTAGAGGTAAAAAGATATCCATTTCAGCAATATGGGTTGAAAGCCGAAGTCAGGCAGATTATGAAGGGTTAATTTATGAAATATTTTATCAAAAGCTTTACTGAACTGAAATCAGTTGCATCAAAGTCGACTCTTTACCACTTTCTTTGGTGAGCGGCAATAGGAAGCTTGCACTGAGAGGTGAAGACTTCGTACACAATACTTGGAAGGTGGTTGGGTATATGCGAAAGTATAGCTAAATAAATAAATAAATAGGTGGCGCAACAGGCGGGTGACACCCAAGGCCTAGCTTCTCGCAACCATTCGTTTTGTGTGAGTTTCTATTTTGAGACGAATGATTTTTGATTTTTTTTGATTTTTGATTTTTGGTGGGGACCAATGTCCCCATTTATTAGGCTTAGTACAAGCTAGAAATACAAACTTATAATACTAGAACTAAAAACTAAGACTTATAACTAGGACTTAAAGCTAGTGTTTAGAGTTAAGGAGACTGAGCTTAATGGAGGGAGTGCTGCGGTTAAAATCGAAAATGGAAATGTTTGAGTTTACCTTCCGTAGCATACGGGAAATTGGTTCGTTGGAGCCGTAGGACGTGCGGTGGTTTGGTAGATAGAATAGGCGGGGGTGTCTTAAATTACGAGGGTTTGTATTGAAGAAGATTGAGTTGTAAAGAGACGGGCAGTCGATAGAGCCCGATAGGAGTCGATGAATGAAGAGAATGTCTGCAGTATCCCTGCGATCCTCAAGGCTATTCAAGTCAATGAGTTTGAGGCGGTCTTGATAGGGAGGAAGAATAAGGGGATCGTCCCAAGAAAGACCGCGGAGTGCAAATCGAAGAAAACGTCTTTGTATGTTTTCGATTCTGCTTATATGCACTTGCTGAAAGGGTGACCACGTTTGGCTGGCGTATTCGAGGAGTGGGCGGACAAAAGTGGTGTAGAGAGATCTGGTCACGTAGGGGTCGGAGAATTCCTTTGACCATCTTTTAATGAATCCAAGGGATGAATTGGCTTTACGTATTATCTCTTCGATATGCGAACGGAAATTAAGCTCGCGGTCGTACAATATGCCAAGGTCGCGAAGAGACTGTACGATGGATATAGGGTGATTATTAAGTAGGTATAGACGGGGAGGGGATTTGTTGTGCTTACGTGATAAGGTGATAGATTGGCATTTGGGAATATTGAGCTCTAAGCAGTTTTTGAGACACCAGATAGAAAAACTATCTAGGTCTTGTTGCAGCAGACAGGGGTCTTGTGATGAAGATATGTGCTTGAAAAATTTGGTATCGTCGGCATAGAGAGATATAGAGGAGTGTTTAATGACCCTTTCAAGATCGTTTATAGTTAAGATAAAGAGAAGGGGACCTAGGTGACTGCCTTGTGGTACACCAGAGGTTGCAAGAAAAGGGGCGGATAGGATGGACCTGAAGCGAACACTATAAAAACGGTTTTCCAAATAAGATGATAACCATTTCAGCAGTATTGGTTCGAAGCCGAGGGCAGACAATTTGAAAAGAATTAATTTATGCGGTATCTTATCAAAAGCTTTGCTAAAATCAGTTGCAATAACATCAACTTTCTTACCACTTTCCATGGCCGATAGGGCAGAGGACACGAATTCAACGAGGTTTGTGGTTGTTGATCTACCTTTAAGAAAGCCGTGTTGGTTTGGGGAAATTAAAGACTTGCATTGGAAGCTTAGGGATTCGTACAAAATACTTTCGAGGAGTTTGGGTATGTGCGAAAGTTTGGCTATCGGGCGATAGTTACTAACTTCGCTCTTTGATCCCTTTTTATGAATCGGTGTTATGAAAGAGGACTTCCATATCTGAGGAAAGTCGCCTTGGGAAAGCGAGAGCTGAAAGAGGTGCGAAAGGGGATAGGAGAGAACAAGGGAACACTTCTTGAGAAATATAGCGGGAATACCATCTGGGCCAGGTGAATATTCATCACTAAGTTGTTGTAATTTATTTTCAATTACAGTAGGTTCAAAAGTTTGAGAGAGGGAGGGGCCAATGGAGTAGTTGAGTAGGTAATTGAAATAAGAAGGATCTGGTGCAAAGGAATTGTCGGCAAAAGATTGTTTAAAAAATGTGGCAAAAAAGTTAGCAATGGTGTGAGGATCACTAGAAGCTGTATTTTCGTAAGAGAGGGATGGGGGGTAACCGTCTGATTTTTTCTTGTAATTAACGAATCGGAAAAAAGATTTGGGGTCGCTTATAAGTTTCGCTTGCGCATGGTTTATATATCGTTGATAGAGAGAATTATAGGCCTGAGTGAACTGAAGGAAGGAGCTAAGATAATTGGAATAATCAGAATAAGACTTGGTTCGAAGAAAAACTGACCATAATTTGTTTCTCTTGTTACGTAATGATCGGAGGTTTCGATTATACCATGGGGGGGATGTAGAGAAGGGTTTTGGTCGAGAAACAGGAACAAAAAGAGAGATAGAAATAAATAACTCTCTGTAAAACCATGAGAGGGCATCATTTACAGGGAGATTGGCAAACTCAAATGAAACTTTGCTGAGGTGTTCGTTTATTTTGCGAAAATTGGCCTTATGAAAATCATAACAAGGGAGGCCTGCGGGCGGTATGGGCTGTAGTGGATTGTCGTGAAAAAATGAAAGAAGAAGAGGAGGGTGAAGGTTGTCAATAGTTGAAAGAAGAAGTGGGGAAAGCGAGACAGAGGAGTTGATAGGGTCAGTAGTGAAGATTAGGTCTAACTGCCTATCCATGTAGTTAGAGATGCCGCTAACTTGGCATAGATTCGAGTCAGTTAGTCGATCAATGAAGAGACATTCTTTGATTGAGTTGGGATTTGACGCAATGAAAAACGATTCATCATCAGATAAACCCCAGTGCAGTTGAGGCAGATTGAAGTCGCCGAAAATAATGATGTCGTCAGAAGAGTCAGATAACTCTATTACTTGATCGATCGCATTGACAGCAAGTTGGTAGGATTCGATAGATTGGGCCGGAAGGATATAAAAACACATTAAGTATAGGGACTTATGGGGGAGTGTTATTTTTATCGCAACAAAGTCGAGTTTTGCAGACGAAGAGGTGGCAATCTGAGAAGAGTCCAGGTCGTTGTGAACAGCAAGAAGAACACCACGGCAGGGGGGGTCATCCGTTGGGCGGCTGATATCGTCCCGAAAGACGTTAAATGTGGGTGGGAATAATTCCGGGTTCTTTATATCGGGAATCAGATTGGTTTCAGTTAATGCATAGATATCGAATGGAAGTGCATGAGATTGGCGCAGAACAGCTTGGGTTTTTGAACGCAGGCCCCTTACGTTCTGATAGTAAAAGGTTAGAGGAATGCTATGCTGGGGGGGTGGCTGTGTTCCAGGTATCGAGTTAGGGACGAAAAAAATTGTTGTGGTCAGCACGGCTCCTTTGAAGGTGCGAGATACGTTTAGAGCTGATATGAGAAGCAAAGGCAGCTAGGTCTTTGTCCACGGTAGCCGACGAAATGTTGAAGCCATCGTGATAACGGTTGTAGATTTCTCGTAGTTCGGCAGGATCAATAGGAAGGCCTTCTTTTTGAATATATATCTGAACGTTTGTTTTGGTTTTACCGTCAATGCAGACGGATTCGGGCTTATCAAATAAGTAGGCAAGGTAAAGTCGAACATTTTCAAATAGCCTGTGGTCTCTCAGCCGTGACATAATATATCGGCCATCAAGGTCGCTGGGGGAGGACATATGATTTACAAACTTGGAAGTAAGTTTAACTGTTGGGGGGAGCAGAGGATCAAAAATTGCGGGGGCTTTGGAGATTGGGGTAGGTGTGTCTGTATGGGGGGAAATAATGGGAAGAGCAGGATTGGAGGCAGCAGAGGTAGACGGGGCAGGATTGAGAACATGGGAGTGTATGAAGTTCGGGTAATTGGAAGTCGATGGAGAGTTAACTGGGGCTAGCGGATAATCAGAAGCGAGACTAGGATCTGGATTCAAGTTAAATGATACGCGATTACGTTGAGGCTTAGGTAACTTTGAAATTACCGTGGAGTGATGATGGGTACCTTGAGGAGGTGCTAAGATCATATGAGGAGAAGTGGTTGGTTGAGAAGAGTTTGTAACATGAGCAGCATAATTGGAGGCAGGAGGGGCGTTAGGTGGGTTTGAAGTTACCGTGGGGTGATGAGGGATACCTAGAGGTGGTGCTCCGTTAAAATATGTGTGGGGAAAAGTGGTTGGTTGAGAAGAATTTGTTACTGACGGTGTAAAAGAGGTAAGTGGCTGAAAAGTGAGAGGGGAGAATAGAGGAAATGTTCCAACTTTAAAGCTCCAGTTTGGGTCAGGGTTGGGATTAGATTTAGAGCTATGATTCTTAGACTTACGTTTTCTTTTATTTGGCTTAATACTAGGCTTATTGTTATTTCTAAGCTTCACCTGTCCTGTATTGTTCAACTTGCTGATAGTCATCTTTCCCAAGCTGAAGACGTCGGTTGAGGGGCTCGAAAAAAGCCAGGAGTATTTGGAAGGTAAGTCGAGCTTGAATTGATTATTTTTGGTGTTGGTTGGAGAGATTATCTGGCAGTTACGGATAGAGATGCCAAATTTCTGCAGGAAAAAGTTGTTCATCCAAGAGACGTCTGCATGCTGAGGAGCGCTATTTATTATAAAGGAACTATACTCGCAGGCAGTTCTGTGTAATTTTTCGAGTCTTTTATTCCAATCGGCGAGTGTCCAAAGTGTACCGTATCGGTTTAAGGGCACCGAATCACTCTGTGGCATAGCGCGTGATTCAGTTGACGGTGAGGCCGGGGTGGGTGTGGACATTGCTGCAGATGTAGTGGTTGTTGTTGTGGTTGTAGTCGTCGTTGATGTTGTTGTCGGAGTGGGTGTGGAGATTGCTGCGATTATAGGGGCTGTTGGTGTTGTTGAAGTCGTCGTTGATGCTGGTTGAGGATTAAATGGGGTTGCGTGTTCTGCTGATTCCAGGATTTCGGTAAGTATTGACGTGTTGTAGACTGCGCTTGATTGTGGCTGAATGAGCTCTGGTATGAAATCAATTTTGCTTGATGCCAGTCTAAGGTTTTCATCAATATCGCCCATAACTAGTCGGAAAGCTGCGACATCATTGCTGACCTCATTGATTTTGTTTATAATGTCAAGCAGTAGTGGATCGACGAGTTGATGGGATGAGACATTTGGTGATGAAGGGCTTTGTAAATTGGTATCAAGGTAGGTTCGAAAGGAGTTGAAATGGCCATTAATCGTTGAAATATGTGGGTTTAGAGTTGCATTAATGACACTTTTCAAATCACTTTTTAAAGTCAAACACTTCGAGTTAAAATCAGCCGGTAACTTTTTGGTTATTTCACTGAGACTTGCGACTTGCTTTTCTATGTTTTTGAATTTCGTTTTGAAAAACGTGGTGGAGACATCTAGGCTATTAGATATTTCTTCCACGCTCTTGAACAATTCGTCATACTTTGCAAATTGTGACCCGATTTGTTTGTAAAACAATTTGCAGTCAGAGGAATTTATATTAAGGGAGTCACTAATGCATTTTATCGCGAGCATGACGTGGGAAAGTGATATGCCCTTGCATTCATCACAGAAGAAAAGGAAATTATTGCTATAGTCATTCAGGTATGTAATGGAGCGCTTACTTAGCCCTATGCAGAGAGCATGAAATGATTTTCCGCATAGTCCATTACAATTTACCCAATCAGCACTAAAGTCTTGCGATGTTGACACACAATCTGTATTACCGCACTGTTTTGACATAGTTCTTAAATTGGGTCAAATGTTTCGCGAACTAGGTGGAAGGCAATGTCCAATTATTAGGTTTAGGGGGAAAAGTTGCAAGTATGCAAATAAATAAATTGAAATTAAATTTATTTAAAGTCGCGAAGCGGGAGCAAAACAAAAACACGTCCGAACGGTTGAAGGTACTACAAGCGGAAAAAGAAATGGAAGGGACCTACAATTTTATGCCGAGTCCGAGCGGCTGAATTGAGAAGCTTTTTCATGACAGTCATACTCTCGGATGTTTGTCAGACGTTCGCGAGAGGTGGCGCAGTAGAAAAAACTTTAAGATGTAATTTGTGTTTTTCCGGGGATCGAACCTGGGATCCCTCGCACAGTAGTCCAGCACACTAACCACTGCGCTACTGCGCTATGAAGCGGTTATTAGTTACTTCACTTTTTGAACCCTTCTTGAGTATTGGTGTTATGGAATAGCACAGATTAGAAAAACGGAAAGTGATTGCGGATAGATCGGGTAGGTGGGTATGAAGCTCGAAACTCTTAGAAAGCGACAACCTAAAGAGGTTCATGAGCTCTACGATTAAAGAGACGGGAAGATTAGGAGAAACGTGCGATCGTGGAAATTGAGTGATTTTACTCGAGCAACGTGTTAAGACAGAACTGTTTACAGACGATGATAAAAAAAACTTCTGTTAACCTATACAATGTCCACTATTGCATATGAGTAGAAAAATCCCTTCTGCTCATTATTATTTACGGTTAAGTAGGCTGCACATGCAGCTCGACGAGTGAGGCAGATGGATTGAGTTAAGGATCATTGCATATCTGCCTGGCAGGGCGCTCGGTCGAGTTCACGAAGTGCTCTTAGATTATAGATACTGTGACAGTGAGTGATTTAAGTGAGTATATAAATATGTATATACTTCAACATTTTCATCCACCTAATCAAGATGAACAGACGATAGCAATATTTAAGGACAATTCTATTGAATCTTGAGGATTAGGTAGTTTGGCTAGGTCTAAATATATCGGCAGTATGATGACCTGGTTATAGTGTTTCCCGCCTACCCGTTGAACCAGTTCTAATGGAGCGTAAGTGCCTTCCAACTCTTGCGTTTATTATATAATTTAAATTGTTGTAAAAGAAGGCTTTTTTGAACTAAGATTTAATCTATCCGAGAAGACTCCCCCTCCAACCCCAGTTAGTGGATCGATTCGTCATCCAAGAATGCATCTTCCTCCCAAAATGATCCAACCTCAGTAGCAATATTGACGTAAATCGTTTTATTTGGTCAATGTTTCTAATAAGCATCCTTAAAGTATTTAGAATAGTGATGTTCCGAGTATGCCGAGTGCCGAGTGTAGCAAAATTACCTGTCCGAAGTGTTCCTCTGATTCACAAACAAGTCGGATTTTAGACGGCTTTGGTTATCACATGAAGTTTCGTAAGTGAACTTTATTTACCATGTCAGGTTGGTATTGAAACGAGCTGTAGTGGTCGAGAAGTTCTTGTAGCTCCCATACAAAGCCAATGTTAGACCCGCATGTGTTGTGTACGTAGGTACTAACTCGCATGCCTAACATTTGGCAAGACTTGTATGGAGGTTATCAAAACATCGGCCATGCCGATGATAGTACTCGCCTACGTGGCAGCTTTGGAGTTAAGGGACTCGCAGATAATACATCATTTCCTTAAGAATTCCCAGTGAGTAGGATGGGCTCTTGGCCATTGAAGTTTCAACTATAATGTTTACTTACTCACTTAGGCAACCCTACAGTTCAACTTAAGGCGATGTTTTCCTTTACAGCGCTGTTCGAAAAAATTAAACGAAGAATAACTTTATTATAGAAAACGTCACGCAAATTCTTTTGAAACCTAAAACTAAAACCTCTTATCGACAACTAACCGGATGTAGTATTAGTTGTGAACATCAGAATGTGCGAAAGAAAGGTATTTCTCTGTACGCAAAACAGCGGGTAACCTTTATACCATCGTTCGCTCCATATTACTCAAACCCAGAGCATACAAGAAGTTGACATGAAAACACCTCCTTATATGAATCTCTTCGGCAATTACCGCACCTCATAGCTATAAGTATATCAAAAATTCGATAGGACATTATCCCACCCACCGACATACTTCAACGCACCGGTTTTGTCAACAAGTGGACAGATTAATTAAGCTAAAAGCCCAAAAACAATGTGTTAGATAGGAAACTACAGTATGCCTTGTCATGACTTTGGCCACATTATGGACGGCATTTCACGAAGTTATATCCTGTTCCGATCCTTGTTTTACTCAACTCAATTCGTTCTCGGTTGAGGAGAACTCAGGTCAATAAACCTCTCGGCCATTGAATAGTTTCCCAATACCTACCTTGCTACCTTTTGGAGAAAATAATTGAAATATGTCCGTATATAGCTATACACCAATCCAATCAAATCCGATATTAGTTTCCGTATTTTCGCACTCAATGCAGGACACACCGGCGGCGGCGGCATTGGCAACTAATGGGATTCCTTGGTGGATGCCGTCAAAAGGACCATTAAATAACTGTTTACACAAGTGTAGCCTATTTTGCTACCCTCTTCAGATTGACGAGATTGGATTTCTTTCTCGACTTCGTCATTAGACGCCCGGATTGAATTTCCTTTTGAACCACCACGGATATCGTTGGTTTCGCGAAATTGATACTCTTAAAGACTAAACAAGGCGAATGCGAAAGCCAGTGTCCTCTAAAAAACGATGAAGTGGATTGGAGTAGATTTTTTTCAATAAAATACACGGCGGCAGTGGATCAGTCTTGAAATGCTGGGGAGATGATTCCAAATATCTCCTTAGCTTCGTTATTCCAATTTAGAAGAGAAATTTCTTCATTTTTTTCACCCATTCCCCATTTCGACGAGCTTTCATCGTAAACTCGTTCAAATAATTAGAATTCCTGACATCAGTCTGTAAGGGGGATACTCGCACCCCCTAGTATACTTTTGTATAGTTCCATGCTCTAACAGCAATTCCAAAGGACATTAATAATAACCAAGTGGAAGGGAAGACGGTTGTTGCATTCGAAATTGAATGCTTTTAAAATATTGAAAATGAAGTGCAGCTGGTGTTCCACTTCTGCCTGAGGTGTGCGAGACAACCAAACAGAGAAGTGTCACCCTACATAGTTGCGCAGAGGAATACGTGTATATGAGAAATGCAACAGCATGGGACATTTGTTTTCCGAGTTTTAATTAAGACAGGTTAGAAAATTGTTTTTGTATGATTTGGAAGCTGACAACACATTAGTTCGAAATTATATTCACAGTATGTTACCTTGGATAAAAGGAAATTTTGCAACAAGTGACTTACAAATTTATAAACTTTTCAGGAGGATGAAGTCAGGGTGTTCTGTTCAACATGATGAAAGAGAACCACTAAACAAAACACGGATCCGGCAATGTCAATGTCAACTACGTACACCCACATCTGCAAGAAAAGCAAGTAGAAGTGTTATTATCGGCCTGGCCGATGCTTTGATACCATCCACTGCATACAAGTCATGCAAAATGTTTGCGTTGTGAGTACAGTATGTACATTCTACTCGCATGGGTCTAAAATTACGTTTTGTATGGGAGGTACCTGAACTTCTTAACCGACATAGCCCTTTTTCAATCCGAACCTGACGATCCTAAAACCTCCCACAAAATTTCATTCGCCTGAGCCGATTATTTCGGACGCTATCATGTTTTCAACAGACAGACAGACATTTCTAAATCGATTCAGAATTTGATCCTGATTTAGAATTATATATATTTTATGGGGTCTACGGTGACTCCTTCTTGGCGTTACAAATGTATATGATTGTAATGGCAAAGTGAGGGTGCAAATTGATTTCAAATTTGCAAAATTTTAACAAATTTGTAAATAAGAATTCGCTTTATATTTAAAAAACAAAAGTTTAAAAAAGGTTTAAGGTTTACCCTAGAAGGGTCTTAGAGTAGGTATGCAATGTTTGTGTAGTTTACACTCAAATAATAAAATACATAAACACAATCTTGAAATAAGACCCTTTCAAGTTCTTCTAAAGGGTGTCCCATAATTCACGCAAAATTTGTGATGTGATGCCAATGGAAAAAATGATAACAATGTGACAGCTGATAGTTCGGTTTAGTTACTAAGCCTGATTTTAAATGTAAAATTTGCTAAAATGACTCTGAGATTCTGCGAGATTCGCATAATAAACGAGAAAATTTCGTGCGACCCAGTCCTGCACATTTTTTATATCCTATTTTGTCCGGGAAAGTCCGCGATTTTCGTGCTTCATAACTACTTTCTTCAAAAGATTTCTGACAACCCTAACCTATTTTATAATTTATAAATGAAAAACTATTTTTATTTGTGTAAATGCCTTGTCGGTCTAAAATTGAAGTATTGTTCATTAAAAATAAAATAACCCCTTCCCGAGTCCATAAAATATGCTTAAATCGTTTAAAAGTGGAATGAAAAACTTGTGTTGCTTTCGTGTAAACAATTTTGTTTTTTTTTGGATTACACTATTTTTTTAACTGTTTAAAGTTCTTAAAATTATTGTTAATATTCCATTTATTATGCAGCATTATCAAAAATACCAATTGCGGACCCAGCTGACCGAGATTTATCTCAGACTATTTTTGATAACCAACTGCGATATTGCAGAATAGTTTAGCGGTTTCAAACGATCTTGTCAAGAGGCTGGTTGGGTCTATGCTACACGTGTTATACCAGATTCAGTAAAAAGTGGTGTAGGTAATTGGTCTGGTCATAAATGCATCCTTGATGACTTCAAAACCCCACGAAATGAAACTAAGATATCTTACAAAGTCTTGCAAGTTTTGGATATGTAGATATATTGTATATACATGTTCGCGCAAAGCTGGTGAATAAACAAGAAAATAAGCCACTTGATTTCTTTTTGCGTTAGTTTCTATTATTGTAAACCAGTTAAGAATACATTTTTATGTTATTGTTTAACAAATGTATTTATTTTCCAGAATATTTATTTAATTATTTAATGTGTGTCTAGTAGGGTTCAAATTAAAGCCGATAGGGTACACCCCCCATTTCTCAATAAGTAGCCCATTTGGTTCAGTGCGGCGAAAGCATGAAACCTCTGCGTTCCATTTATATTTTTACATAGAACACAGTGCCATCCATTGTAGAAACATTGCAACTGCGAAAAATAATAATTTATCCAAATTATTTCGAACTTTCTATAACAGATAAATCAAAAGAACTAGGTAGTGCTTTTGTTTGCTTCAACGAAAATTTGCCTGCTAGCAGTCCAATGTTCCTAAGTATTAGGCCCTTATAGTAATTGTCGATCAGCGATCGTCACGACAATTGTCGATTGCGTCGATTTATTTTAGCTATTCGAAAGCATCGACCAGACATTTGTAATCGACTACAAGCGAAATAGTTTACAGTAATGGAAAATAAAGAAAAAATTTTGGATCGAGCGTCTCATTGTGGTGTACCCCAGCCCAGTGCAACTCATATAAACAAAATGGTATAACCATGTACAAAATTCCAAAAGAAGTTTTAAACCCTCGATTCCTTTTTAAAAAGTGGTCAATTGTTCTTCGCATGGGAAGATCATTTCCTAAATACTTTATAAGTAATCGAACTTTGGGACCATACTGAAAATCCTGCCGATGATGCACTCATCGACGAATCTCAACAGACAACATCAAATAATGGAGTTCAGGTCGATTTGAACCCATTTGTTAATGGTTACACCGCACTCTGGGATACTGATAAAAAGCTTTCAACAATGACTAGTCTTGAAGATTTTAACCCTCTGAACACGTTGGTAAAATTATCTGCAAAAATCAGAAAAGAAGAGAAGTTACTAATGCCAATGAGTGAAAGAATCCTAAAGACAACGCCCAAGCTGAAGTCGAATTCTACATTTGCGGAACTGGCCATATCGTTTCAGATTTGTGCGCGGACTGCTAAATTATATTTTGCTGATACTATCCAGCACTTAGCGGCTGTGACAAAATGTTTTATATACTGGCAAAGCAAAGAGCAAAATGTACGAAGATTATCAGTGTGTTATAAAGATTTTTCGAATGTGAAAACTGTCCTTGACCGCACAGAAATGAAAACGGTGACTTTTCAATGCCTAAAATGTAGGACATGCACATATTCTCACTATAAAGGTACACATACATTAAAAATTCTGATCGGAGTATCACCGTCGGGATCAATAAATTATATCAGTAAAGTAGCTACTGGAAAGTCTTCTGATAAGGCAATTTTTAATTTAACAGAGGATTTAATAAAAAAACTTGAACCAGGAGATGCTGTTATGGTCGACAAAGGATTTATGATTGGTGATGAACTCTCTAAAGCTGGAATTGAAATGGTAAGACCTGCGTTTAACTTCGAAAAATTATCTAAACAAGACATTGAGAGGAATACAAAAATTGCTGATGCAAGAGTTCATGTGGAAAGAAAGATAGCAAGAAAGTCTTCAAAGTATTATCCGAAAAAGTTGATGTAGCCGTTGTACCTTATATAGATGACATAATGAAGGTTTCATGTGCGTTATCTAACTTAAGTTCCCCTATAAATAGATAAATATGCGGCGCAACAGGCGGTAGACACCCAAGGACAAGCTTCTCGCAACCATTCGTTTGTGTGAGTTTCTATTTTTGGGACGAATGGAAGGGACCTACAATTTTATGCCGAGTCCGAACGGCTGAATTGAGAAGCTTTTTCATGACAGTCATACTCTCGGATGTTTGTCAGACGTTCGCGAGAGGTGGCGCAGTAGAAAAAGCCTTAAGATGTAATTTAAGTTTTTCCGGGGATCGAACCTGGGATCCCTCGCACAATAGTCCAGCACACTAACCACTGCGGTACTGCGCCCACAGTTCCCCTATACTGAGTGATAAGATGTTTCTAAAATAAAAGTAAATCATATAAACAAAACTTCATTATTTTAAATTCATTTTTTGTATTTTTTCCACGGAAGTTTTTATAAAAAAAAATTACATTCCATTAAATAAATAAACAGTAACATAAACAAAAAGAATAAGAAATATAACAAATATATTTTAAAGAATAAAAAACAAAAAAAAAATTATTTCATAAGAAAAAAATCACATTCAGTTGCTTAATATATTATAAGTTACCACATGTACAAAGTATATCGAGCTCAGTCTTTGAATAAAAATACCAATAAAATGTTCATCTTTTTTTACTTTTATTGTACACATTGAATTATCAAAGGAACTAAATTAGAAAGTCGCAAGTTTCTAAGTTTTAAACAGTCAAGCCTAATTGCACCTGACCGTAAAAGGCACGTTGTTTTTTTAATTTAAATTCGGCTCCAGATCTTACCAGGTAATCTAGTCCTTCAAGAAGCTGATGCTTGGCTGGAACCTCCTTTCCCTTAGTTGGTGACTTAATTTTAAGGAGCCGCCGCTCATCGCCGTCATATGCAACTCCATCGTGACTTACTGCCAGAAATGGAAGACTTGTCGAGATCACCAAGCCGATATCAAACAGCAAATACCTCTTGCCGTATTTTAGTTTTGTCAACTTTTCAGCATGGTGCCCATTACTTGTTGCCTCATTGCCTTTAAAATTTCCATCGAAAATGGTCGATAGCTTCTTTCTCCAATTCGGCGCTTTGTTTTGCGAATATACACATATTGCTTGTAGGCAATACTTCCAGTGATTCGCAATTTTCTTTCTACAAGCCAAAGCCACCCACTGTGCACTACTCTGCATAATAGTATTTTCGCAAATTTGTGCAGCTTCTTCTTTGGTTTTCGAAATCCTTTGAACCAGTGAAGCATTGGATGAAGAAATAAAGGAGTTCATTATCGGGATAAACGTTTTTAGTCCATCGGAACCAACAATGAACATAAAAAGCCCGTTGTCTTCCTTTTCTTTCCTCTCTCCAGCCGCTCGACATACTTCTCCGGATGATCGAACACCAAAGAAGAATTTGATAAGTTCGCAATTAGGTTTAGTTGAAATTGTAAACACATACAAAAGTGGAAAGTTTATACTGCCTCTTTATTATGTCCTGCCAAGAACTCTTCAAAAATTTCATTTTCTTGTTCCTTGGTCACGACATCTGTCTTGACATTAACTTTTAACCGGCTATGGCACAGGTCTGATGCATTAACAGCGTTGTATTGTTTAACAAAGGATTTTCGAACTTTGCCCCACTTTTGTGTGACCTCTGTGAAGCTCATGCGTTGAAGACAAGGTGTCCTGTGGAAGAGAGAAACGTTTCTAATGTAGAATTCAATATTTGTAGAGTTAATAACAAATCGAACCTGTTAATATGTATGAGACATGCAGCGATGTGCTTGCATTTTCTTCCTTCACCGGCTTTGCACGAGCAAGTACAAATCCAACATTTCCAAGACTTTGTAAGATATCTTACTTTTATTTCGTGGGGTTTTGAAGTCATCGAGGATGCATTTATAACGAGACCAGTTGCATCACTGTTTGCTGAATCTGGTATCACACCTATAGCATGGACCCAACCAGCCTTGAAGACCTCTTCCCCTTCGCGAATAGAGCGTTTTATGCCACTAAAATATTCTGCAAAGTCTAAGATAAATCTCGGTTAGTTGGGTCTTCCATAGGTATTTGGGATAATGCTGCACAATAAATAGAATATATTAACAATAATTTAGAGAACTTTAAACAGTTAAAAAAGAGTCAAATCCAAAAAAACAAAATTGTTTACACGAAACCAACACAAGTTTTTCATTCCACTTTTAAACGATTCAAACATATTTTTCGGACCGGGGTTATTTTATTTTTCATAAACAATACTTGAATTTTATACCGACAAGGCGTTTATATCAATTAAATTAGTTTGTCATTTATAAAATAAATAAATTACCTTTACCTACACGTACCTACCGCTTACCGATGACAGATTGCTGTATGTCTGTTAGGATTATTTTCTTTGCCACCAGATATCGCAGGCTAACTTGTACATTTGTCAATATAAGATAAAGAAATTCGCACCTGGTGCCAATTTCCGGTAAACCTTTGAAAATTATGTTGGATAGATATCCGAAAACTTCTATATATTGTGTGTTACCGTCAAAATATTAGATTTAGGTTAAAAAATTATAACTGCAGTAATTACCATGGTAAGACCCTAACGAATGATTGTGAGAAGCTATGCTTAAGGTTTATCTAATGGACTTGTTGATGATAATAAGCTATGTATTTATTTATTTGCATAATGGGAATGTGAAAAAGTCTACTATTCTAGAAATGGCTAGAAATATTTGAAATCCTGTTTTCCAATTACAACACTTTTCACGTTAAAGTATTGTAACATTGACAAGATAATAAAATGCTATGAGTAGTATGTAATTTATAAAGTATGTACCTACATACCTAGAAGTACATATAAAGTGTAGAGTACCTAAGTATCATGCTTAAGCCTTTATCGTAATTTAAGAAACGTGTTATGAAATAAGCTTTTTATGCGGGAGGACAGTTTCATAGCACTTCGATTTTGAAATGAACTTGAATAAAAGTTCTTACCCCAAAAACGGAGTTAAAAAAAATCAACCTGCTGAATAAGCTTTCTTAAAATTCGAACTCTTGTAGGGGTGGTTTCGTTAAATTAGTACTTCCCCTTGTTTTATTTTATGGTTTTTGTGGATGGTTCTTGTCTGTGATCACAGTTTAGTACAACTTGAGTGTTTATTGTAGAATCAGTAAAAATAGTTATTTTGCGTAAAACAGTAGACAAATATTGCACTAGACGTCACATAGAGCGTTATGATGAATGGTATTATGAATGTCCATGTTTAGAATGTTATTAACATGGCAATAGTATTAACATGTCAACAATGATTTTAGTAAAGACACTTTTCTGGATTTGAGTATCTTCTGCAAGTATTTCTGGTAGAGTTCGCTGCCATAGGCAGCTACTTTATCAAATGAGAGCAAAGAATACAGTACAATCCCAATAATGTGAACCATTAAAATTGTATTAAAAGTCCGTAACTACAAGAAAAAAAGGAAGAATTGAAATATCCGAGTCAGTTTACGTGGCCGCTATTCACGATGTCCTGTTTCAAAAGAAATCCTATAGAGAAACGGCCGCGAAATTTAATATAAATATAACAACCTTATATAAAAGAGCTAAAGGAAATCTAGGTTAAGCTCAACAGGATGATGACTCTGGTCATTCGGAAAACAAAATCAATCTAGTCTCACTTGCCGTACAAGGAAAACCAAAATACTCTGTGGGGTAAATATTAAACACCGAGCAAGAAGATTCGCTTAAGGACTATCTCATAAAATGCGCTAAGCAGTGCTACGGATTAACAGGAGATCAAACAAGAGATCTTGTTTACAAGTATGCATCTATTATAAAAATTCGTATACCACAAAGCTGGAATACTAACAGGAAAGCTGGAATTGACTGGATGCAATCTTTTATGAAGCTACACCCAGCCCTTAGAAAGGGAAGCAGGAAAGCACATCACTCTCCCGAGTCATATCATTCAATAAGGCACATGTGCAGACTTTCTTTGCAAACTTGACCACTGTTATGGAAAAGTACAAATTTAAACCACAGCGTATTTATAATTTTGATAAAACGTTAATTACAACCGTCCTCCCGAACCCAAAGGTATTTTTTTAAATTTTGCAATTATTGTTTCCTAACCATTCTAACGTGTTGTAATTTGTAGGTGATTGCTGAGTCTAAAACCAAACAAGTCTGTCAAATCGTATCACAGGAGCGCGGTGAACTAGTTACATTTGTTGGCTTCATTAATGCTATTGGTTCAGCTCTTCCCCAGTCTATATTTTTCCCAGAGTAAAATGTAAAGATGTTTTTCTAAGCGGTGCTCCAATTGGGAGTATGGGAATGGCAACAAAAAGTGGTTGGATGACCACCGCAAGTTTTGTAGAAGCGCTAATTAGCGCTAAATACATTTAAAAAATCACACAATGTGTTCTAAGGAAGACCAAATTCTGCTTTTGCTTTATAACCATACAAGTCATGTATCCACCGAAGCTATTAACTACGCAAGAGACAACGGAATAATAATTCTATCATTTCCATCCCACTGCAGTCACCGCCTACAACCGCTTGATATACCTGTTGTATATGGCCCTTTCAAAATGCTTTGAAAGCATCTTTCCAAGATCGTCTAACGAACAATCCAGGGTCTCCTATCACGATTTATGATATTGCCAAACTATCTCAAAATATTAACTCTGGATTTCAAAATTCTGGAATATGGCCACTGAATACACAGATTTTTAATGATGATGACTCAGCGATGCCTACGGTGACCATCTGTTTGAATTCCAAATAATGAACAAAAAGAAAAAAAATTAAACCCAGTTCTTAATTATTATTTTTTAATAAAAAAAATATAACACAAGGATTCAGTCTGGGCATATTTTTTGTACTTTCATGATTTGAGCAACAATAGAATCAATAAACGGTTAATATGCTTTAATAATAATAGTTTTCAGTTTCAAAAACTTAAACAAATTTCAAAAAAATCTTCAAAAAAAGGTTAGCGGTCACGACTTTCTTTGTCAATGACTGCCACATGACCTCTTAATGTTGCGCGGTGATATTACCTACGAAACGCAAAAATTTAACCTGCTCTTTAAATTTTCAGATGCACTCAACCAACATTGTATCCGTGAACCTACCCAACATTGCATCCGCAACCGCAAGCTTACCCAGCATTGTACCCGCCTGAACTCGACCTCGACCGGTTCAACAAAATTTAGACCAATCCGGTAGGTACGTTTTAATTCTTTGACGTTTGATAAGTAAACAAAACAGAAAGACAAATTAATGGACAACAGATTTCTCAGGGTAAATATTTCTTTATTAATTTAACTTTTCAATTAATTCTAATTCTTGTGTTCTAATATTATATTTTCATATTGTTATCGTGGACATTGGGAGATTCGGCAACGTAATGGTTATTCTGCATTTTCATCGGAAAATGCATACATTTGTATGCATAGTGTGCCGGCATAATTTGGAGGTAGGTAGTGCATATCGTATATAATGTATATATGTACTGTACATATTATTATTATTCTTTACGGCTACCGACTGCTACTAATGATTTCTTTTCTTAAAGGTAGAATACGAACTGTCATCCGTATACATTGGACGAGATTGGAATGTCCCAGATGACCGCGGGTGCATATAGGGAATGGAAGGGCATTGTTTCCGTCCATGAAAGCACACAAGCAAGAGTTATGGCTGCGGGTAGGTACAATCAGTTGATTCTATAAATCGTATAACATTTCTATTTGTCATTTCAGACTACCAATTGTGCAACAAAACATCTTCAACACAAGCAAACAGAGTAAGCAGAGGCCAGAGTATATCCATTATAATGAGTAGGGACACTCTCGACAATTTCCTTATCAGCAAGTATTACTGTGTCACACAGACATGAGAAATGGACGGATATATAAACTGGGTAGTGAGAGAGAGAAAAAAGAGGAGGAGTATTTTTTCGGAAAATGGCACAGGGTGCTCCGTTAAAATAAGGAAAATTTTTAACTTGTCAAACATTTTTATTTAATACAAAATTATAATTACATGTGTGTTACGCTAAGATATTTATGCTTGTTGTTGGTTTTTTTGATTATTCTATTAAATTTTTCGATAGAGTCATGCTCTCAAACACGTGCCTACATATAATTTTACAGTAATCAATCACATTTATTTTTAATATGTGGGTAATACATTTTCATTTCAAATTTATTTTTTTTTATTTTGCTATAGGTAAACTTTCTAATGCATCTAAAAATTCTTTAGGCGAACGTGTTAAATGCGTACTTTCATCTTTCCTAAAAATCTGTAAATATGGAGAAAACACTATAGGCGTATTTTTTTGAGAGTCTATAGCTAGCTCACTTTTACTTTTACATGCAAAACTTTTATACTCACTTTTGATTTTGTTATACTCACTTCCCAAAAAAATACGCCATATGTTGCTGACTTAGTTCCAACTCACACTTGCGTTTTTGACGTTTTTTTTAATATAGCATGCAAAATAATAAAACGCATTTTCACTACCGAAATCAGCAGTTTTATAGTCACATTCAGTTTTGAAAGCGTTTATTTCAACGCCGGAAAGCTCTAAATTTGCAGTTGGCTCGCAACTATATTCTCCATGTAGCTACTTTGCTGAAAAAGATCTTCTAAAATCACAAATGAATTGAAATGGAGTCAGCAACTTATTATTTCTTCCTCCGTTGCGTTGGCAATTAAGTCAATTGAAATACCAATAAGACTATTTATATTCTGCTGCCATCCTTTTAGTTATATTTTCAGACTTATCGAAAAAGGCAATATGTACTTAAAAAATGTATTTCATAAGAAATAGATTTGCTCTTCATTTTCAAAAAATGATCTTCTGAATTTGTTGGGGTCTTTACATTTATATGAATTAACGATTAATATATGTTACTTAGGGCACATTTCGACCACAAGCAATACTATTCATTTTAAAACCAAAAGGCTTAGATATGTATTTTAAATGTGTTCAAGCAAAATAAACAGCGCGTAAAAAAATTGTAATGAAAAATTACACCTCCAAAAAAGGAGTCAGAAAGGGGATAGTTTCAGGAGTTATCACTTAAAAACCAATAAAGTTAAACTTCTAATGCCTTCCATTATCGGCACATAAAAATATTTTACACCTTCATTTTCTTTTTGTTCTCGACCGCGCAGGCTAAACACTTCAAAATATGTTTTCCCATTTCCTATTTAAATTTCTATTTAATCCAAAAACATTTGCACTGTAGTTTGTTCGCACCGAGAACAATCACGGGTCACCCTGTATTGTGTTTATTTCACTTCTTTCGCACAACTGATAAGCATTCGAGTTTACCGCCTTTAAAAATGCTTTATGAAAAAACCAACCCCATCGTCAATGCAGAACAAGTGTGACCAGTTATTATAAAAACTAGCAATTATGGAATGAAATCATTTCTATTGCTAGTAGGCCCAATATCGGATTGCATTAGTTTAAGCGAAGTCAGAACAAAGAAGAAACATTTAATTTCATATTTTAGATTGAAATATTAATGGTAGGAGTTTAGAATTAGTTGTAATTCCTGAAAAAAATAATCATAAAAACGAAGCATGAAACCATTTTCCAAAAAGCAAAGCAGGTCACACTGCATAAAGTGAATAGGTACACACATCGAAATCCGAGTTTACCGCCTTTAAAAATGCTTTATGAAAAAACCCACAATCGTTCGTCGTACGCAGCAAGCCGTATGTAGTGGTACAGGTAAAATGTGTTGTGTACCCTTTTCTTCTCAAGCATTCGTTGTATTCAGGTAAAAAGTATTCTTTCGACCTGCTTCCACTTATTGCACGATTTTTTCTGCGTTTTGCTTTGTGGTAGTATGAAATGCATATGTAGAGAGAGTGTCCCTACTCATTAATGGATATACTCTGGCAGAGGCTCACTGTCCGCTCGACTCAGTTTGTACACTAACTTACTTATGGACGCCTCTCCAGTTAGCAATCTGTGCTACTGCTCGTTGCTGCCCGTTTTGATGTGGTTGTGTCCGATTCATTCTTCCTCTTAATTGCAATCAAGTAACCCGAAGGATGTCCAACTCAGTGCTGCCATATTTTTGTAAATAAGTTATCACACAATTCGCTCATTTTTATCATGTTGAAGAGAAAATTATCATACACAGCGAGCGGGGGGGGGGGGGGGGGTCATCTAGTTTGAATTTGAGAAAATAAAACTCTAAAAGCTTGAATTATTTTATAACTTTATTTTCTTTTTAGAGAAAATAAAACTTCAAAGTAGCTACTTACATGCTCCGCATGGGATATAATACATAATTGAAGAAAGATTTTCTGAAGTTTCAGACTCATCATCGAGTGACAGCGAAGAAAATTTTTGGACGACCCTGGGTAAAAGAAAATAAGGAAACAATAACGGCATTTGTTTGGAGCAGTGGCGTAACTATAGGGTAGCAGGGCTGGCAAAATGGACCTAGAGGCGACGAGCTCAGAAATAACTTAACACTTTTACAAAAATTTTGTACGTAAGAATTTAAAAAAAAATTATAAGCTCTAAAGCAATTCAGTCTAAAGCCAATCTTTCAAATGCCTTAAAACATTTGAAAATTTGTCTAGAAGAATTAAAAAGATTCTAGATTCAAGATCTAGATTTGTGGATATATATAAAAAAAAACATATCTGAATTATTTGCCAGCGAAATTCTCAGTTTTCGGTCCACTTTCAGACTCAAAGACGAAATAGAAAAGTCTTCGTGTAGAGAACTCATTCATTCATTTTCAATGGCCCGCTTATCCATTAAGTGGGTCGCAGGTGTAGATTGGTCATGTGGACCCTCCATAGCTCTCGATCTTCCTCAAAATTCTGTATATCAAAATTCTGTATTTGCAGAATTCTTGTATAATATATTTTTTTATGATAAATTGTCTCCGTGAATGTCAGCATAGATTTATGAAAACAAATTGAGATCACCATTAGAGTTTTGCTACTGCAATCAAAGCTTTACCTTTAGCGTTTGCCTAAACAAAAATACTGAATTTTACTACTGCGCTCGAAGTCAATATTTTTTTTATTTGCAACATTTTAGAATTTGCTGTTATCTTCATGTTTTCTGTTCAAATTATTTCTTTAAAGTATGTATTAAGTTTACTCTTAGACAAGTCGCGCACCGAAGTGGAGAGGCAGTGGCGTAGCGGTGGCTTAAGTGTGGTGTGGCGATGGAATGGGGGGCGAAGTGGTATGAAACTGATTTAAGTGGCAAACAACGTATAGTGTCACGAATTCATCAGCTCTTAAAATGTCGTACTTGTTAGTGGTTGGTCGTTTCGCATGTTTTTAGTTTCGGTGTAAACAAAAATACGCAGTTGTAATGTAAAATCCACGTCGTCACCAGCCCATACAATATGATATGACTAGTTTAACTGATTTAAACTAAACCACTTCCAATTCGTTGCCAATCGCCACACCACTCCTATGCCACCGGCCACTTGGTCACCGCACCGCCACGCCACTGCTACTGTCTTATGTTTTATGTTTTTGATTATGTAGACACCTAAGTGAATTTCAATTTATTTTACATAATTTTGTTCTCAATATTTTTAAAAATTATAACAAAGCTTGCTTTTTGTTATGCAAACACTTTTTCAAAATATAAAATTGGAGCATAAACAGCATTTCCGAAAACAGAATTTTGCATTTACAGCATTTTGGATATACAGCACTTTAAAATACAGAATTATGACCCGCTCCCAACTAAAGACTGACAACTTAGCTTTGACACCAAGTTCAGTCCTCCTGATAACAGAATGACCAAGCTGTTTCAAAATTGACCCAGCCTGACCAAAATCTTACATATCATCAATCAATCAATCAGATTTGTTCACGTAATAATGTTGGGTAACTATACTCAAGTGGTTTATTAAAATTAAATTACAATGTGATGATTTTTACTGGGAGGGGCCCATCAAAAGAATTTGCCACGGGCCTCAGATGGTACCTATAGTTACGCCACTGGTTTGGAGAATCCTAGAAACATGTTACTGCAACCGTTGCAAAATGTGTAGTTGTAGCTGTTTTGCGAATGAATTATTCTGTCCATTTTGCCGGCAGATAACTAAAAACATATCTTTTGTTGACATGTGAAGTTTTGTGTGTTGGATGCCTTATGGAAATCTGTTTTGCTAAGTATTATCTCCCCGAAAATTTGGAAGTTATTTTTCATCTTTAAGGCCCAAATTCAATATATTCAATTCAAAAATAAAAATTGGGCTTTATGTCTCTGGGCCTTATGTCCCTTCACACCGTTTTAAACGCACCGATTTGTGTTTTACGACACTTCTTAATTTTCTTTTGGGCACTTATGGTGCATTTATACGTCCAGTGTTTTCACTTTAGTGCCTTGATTGTCAAATTGTATTTGTTTCCTTCCTTTGCGTCGTTCGCGGTGGTAGCAGGTAGCTGCATTTTCGAGGCGCAGACCGCACACAATTCGAAAATAAAGCAAATGCAGACGTCTAGCGTTACCGAGTACGGTTTAAGAAGAGAGCGAAAAGAGAACACAAGAATCGGATGGGAATTCGCGGCCCATCCGTGTTCGGCTACCTCCTGCAATCAGAGAGATTGCTATTAAAAGCAAATTGTAGGTATATACTTGAATTTTTTACGAGAATTGAAAATTATGCCACTTTTTTTCAAATATGAAAATTATCATACATTTTGCGTATGATAATGAATTCCTATCATACATCATACAAGACCTGAAATTATCATACATGTAGCATAATTATCACACGGTTGGCAGCGCTGGTCCAACTATTTTTGCGCGTCTTGTCATTTTTATTTCTTCTGGGATTATTGTGTCGTTGCTTATGGTGCTGCTTGCTGGAATGTTTTCCCTGCTGCTTGTTGGAGTTGTGTTGCCGCTGCAGTCTTGCGCGTTGATGCTCCTTTCTAATGTTGTTATTTCAACATGGAGCCCCTGTCTCTATGCATTTATTAAATTTTCAAGAGTCTTTTTCCTTTCTTTGAATATACTGCCACATGCCAAACTTCCCAAGTTTAGTAGCTCTGCTACATCAGGGGCTAGCATCTTCCTCTTCTGTGGGACAGTCAGAACTCCTGTTCTGGTCACTTTGATGATCGACGGCATTGGATGGTCTGAGGTTTGGTCTTGTTTGGCAATTTCTTCATTGCTTCGCAGGTTTGCGAGAGCATGGTCTTTTGTCCAACGCAGCGCACACAATTCCCTGGCGAACAACTGAAAACCGAAGTATTTCCGCACAGCGAGATGTGCCTGCAAGGCAATTTCGAACATTTCCATATTGGGCAGTCACAATACCCTGGTTCGGTCCTTATTTCTTTTCCTTTAAAATTCGTGTAGGCGGTTTTGGACGTCAAGTCAATTTTAGTAAATATTATTGCGTCATGCAATTTAATTTGGTCATTTACCATTTCATACGCAGATTTTGTTAGAATTTGCACGATACTGCTCATCTGCTCATCTTCGTTTGTACCTCTCATTACCGATCTTTTTAGGTTGTGACTGGCTGTTCTATATTTTGTTTTCATCCGATGAGACTTGTCCCATTTAAAGAAGCTTTTTATGAATCCCACTAACGAACTTTTTTTTGTTTACATGTTTCAATTTTCCGTTCACTGACTCCAGTCTGTTGTCGGTCAGGTTTTGTAAGTTTCCTTCTGTCATATTGAATAAGGTCCATTCCTCTTTTATTCTGTGCCAATTGTCATTGGAATATTGTAGCACCGGGAAAGTAACCGCTTCCGAGAATGCTGCATATGTTTGTCCATACTGTTCGTCGGAAGAACTATATATGCCAGCTGTTAAAGATATTGTAGAGATAATTCTTGTTCATCCTTGCTTATCCCCATTTTTTCTGTGGAGATAGCACGAGAAAATGTCCTTAATGTATGAAAGAGGCACAAGTACAAGGGCCTGTTAGCAAAAATTTGCCTCAATACATTTCTTTCCACAAGGAAAGTGCTTATCAGTCATGAAGCACTTGATGTTGTTAGTGCTATCCTCATGATCTTCACGGAAAATTTTCACCAACCAATAAAGGATATGCTCTTTTTATGTTGCAAGTAATCCTGCGGCAGTAATCTGCCCCCGCCCATTGCGGTATTCTATAAGGAAAATCATTGTTGTTAAGTTTATATTTAGGAGCTTATATGTTCCGTCAACAAATATGATCTCTGGCCAGGAGGCCAGTTCGTTCTTCATTTCCTTTGTTGTAAAGTAGAGTCCCTTAAATGTTGTGTGCTCGTGTAAGAGGCTCACTTTGGCTCCTATATAAAATAAATAATACGGAGAAGGAAATCTAGAGTAAGATAGACTTATATACTTAGAGATTTGTTTAAAAATATTTTGGAAGTATGTGCAAATCTCGATATAAACCTATATATAAAGTCTATATTTTCTATCAGCTTTAATGAAATATTACATATAGGTACGCAATTACGGGAAATACTGTATGAAATGATTTCGCTGATATGTAGTTAGTAATATACGGCTTATATATTTTTTAGAGAATAATTTTAATGAATCATTACCTACCGTATTAGTTTTTTTGTTAAATGTGTACGGATGTGGCCAAATCGTTGTCATCAGTTTTGGTCTGGCTTCTCAAATTTGATAAATCCTTCATTGTTACAAATTTGTTATCGTCATCGATAAGTTTGTTTTGCAGCAAGTTTGGATTTACCCGCAATTCGAAGGCTTTTATAGCGTTGCGTTTGCAGCTGCAGATAATTTCCGGTTTTCGGGTATAAGTTTGTAAAAGTCCTACGAATATATCAATAATATGTACCTAATATGTTTTAAGTGACACTTTTCGGCTAAATGCTCTAACAAAATCCGATCTCCTTTTAAAAGAATCAATGAATTCCCTGGACACTATAACCATTTACAATGGCGAAAACATTGATTGAGGGGAATTAAATCCACAAGTTCGGGACTCGCTTCTCGACAAATCAGTGCAAATAATGCTCGTAGCGAGATATCTGACAAAGGCTGCATTACACCGAATCTTGCTAAAAATAAAAAATAAAAAAAATCACGCGTATACATGCGGGACCTGCAACAACACCTTAAAGGATCACAGTATACTTTGCGAGAGTTGTCTTTTATGGCACGACATTGATTATGTAGGGATAAAGCGTGCGCCTTCTCAAGCAACTTGGTTTTGTCCAAAATGCATGAAGTAAACGCACAGTAAAAACCTGAATTAATAAAATCAAATATATCATTTACAGACTGAATACACGCCAGAAAACTTAATAATTTGTTTGTTCTACAATATAGGTAGTATTAAAAGATACATGAATACAAGTCATGAGTAAAAACTCGATTACATAAAATCAAATAATCAATATCGTATTTACAGATTAAAGACATCAGAATGCCGAAAACAAATTAAAAAAGAAATGTTTTCTCTAAATCTATAGTTTTTTTTCTTCCATTTTAAAAAATCGATTTTTTTAAATTTTTGTCTATGCTTAGGCATAGTTTTTTTTATTTTTTTCTTCCAGTTTGGAAAATTTAAAGTTTTTTTTTAATAAACATGAATTACAATATAACTTTTGCGTTTTTGTTTAAGTTTTTGTCTTTCATTGGTAAGTTTTTTCTACCACAGAAAATATTATATGAAAGATGAACCAATGATTGTAACTGGAGCAGCAGCAGTAATATAACAATAACACAAGATAAGTCTCCTTGACAACGTCAAGTCAATTTTAGTAAATGTTATTGCGTGATGCAATTTAATTTGGTCATTTACCATTTCATACGCAGATTTTGTTAAGATTTGCTCGAATTTCTGTTCATCTTCGTTTGTATCTCTCATATCGATCTTTTTAGGATGTGACTGGCTTTTTTATATTTTGTTCCCATCCGATGAGAGTCCCATTTAAAGAAGCTTTTTATGAATCCCACTAACGAACTTTTTTTGGTTTACTTGTTTCAATTTTTCGTTCACTGACTACAGTCTGCTGTTGGTCAGGTTTTGTAGATAAGTTTACTTCTGTCATGTTGAATACTTGGTTTTGTCCAAAATGCATTAAGTAAAAACCTGACTTAATAAAATCAAATATCTTAACATTTCATTTACAGACTGAATACAGGCCAGAAAACTTATTAATTTGTTCTTTCTACAGTATAGAACTAAAAAATACATTAATACAAGTTGTGACTAAAAAAATTTAAAAAAAAATTTTTTTTTTTCTAAATCTATAGTTTTTTTTTATTTTTTTCTTCCATTTTAAAAATTCTGTTTCTTTTTAATTTTTGTCTATGGTTATAGTTTTTTTTTTTGTTTTCTTCCAGTTTGGAAAATTGAAAGTTTTTTTTTTAATATACATAAATTACAATATACCTAACTTTTTGCGTTTTGTTTAATTTTTTGTCTTTCATTGGTAAGTTTTTTCTACCACAGAAAATATTGTAAGAAATATGAACCATATGATTATAACTGGAGCAGCATATATAACAATAACACAAGATAAGGCTCCTTGACAACGTCAAGTCAATTACGTCATGCAATTTAATTTGGTCATTTACCATTTCATACGCAGATTTTGTTAGGATTTGGACGAATTTCTGTTCATCTGCGTTTGTATCTCTCATTATTGATCTTTTTAGGATGTGACTGGCTGTTCTATATTTTGTTTCCAACCGATGAGACTTGTTACATTTACAGAAGCTTGTAATGAGAGCCTGGACTGGCTATGCGTTAGCATAGTGGTGATGAGTCCTTTGGTTTTGGTAGCTGGTTGGCACGCTGGCGTTAGGCTCGGCTTAGTTCGCCGTACTGGTCGGGGATCTTGCTACCTACTTCTCTCACTCAAAACAATATTAACTCGTGCCAAAAAAAAAAAAAAAAACAATGCGGAAAGTACGCAACAAAAGAAATAAAAAAATTTATATATAGATACAAATATGTATATCTATATAACCGCGAATATATAAATAGTGTATTGTATGCTTTCTCACCTTCTCATAAATGCCTGATTTTCATCTGCCGTCCAAATACACAACCTACGAGGATTATACGTTCATATACCCCTATCGTCTGGATGGCCAAGATGTAAAGTCCATCTTACCGGCTTGCTCCACCCCGTATCACATTCTTTGCGAATGTCACACCGCGTTATCTGCTTGCCGTCCAAAAAAATTAGCTGATAACTCTTTCACGATTACCCCGCTCGTGCTGGTGTTAATGCAAAGCAAAGCTTTTCACGTCACGGAGTGAAGGGCGATGGGTCGCTACTCTGACGGGTGGAAGATCATTCGTCGCTCTTTAAAGCAGTGGTTTTATATGTTCAATTGTATGCCAAACAAACTATTTGCAGGACGAGGAGTAAAGATAATGCCAATCAATTGTTGAGATCAGCAGCTTACTTTGATCACTCCCCGCGTTTTTTGCTAATAGTAGCATATAATAGGCTAGATGGAGAAAACACAAACCTATTAGACGCTATCCAGATAAAAAAAATCTTACAGCAGTTCCCTGAGACAGAGGAAAATTTTTTTCGCTTTGGGTATTTGCATGTATGTAGAATGTTTTTTTTTTTCTCTTAAAACTTCTTTGGCTTCGGGTCGATGAGTACTGATGAGGTTTAATGAAATAAAATTCGTTATAAGATATTTTCCTGAGAACTATTGTATTACCTTCGCTCGGCAGAACACCTTACTCGATCGAAGCTCAAAACAGAAAGAGCGCATGTACGCGGAAATTGTTTATAGCGGCGATCGTTTTAATGTTTGAATGGTATAAAAATGAAGGAAATCGGACACTTGACGAAGACTTTGGGCCTCGGTTATACCTTTTTGATTTTAGGTTGAAAAAACACATCCTTTTTTTTGGCAGAATGATTTTATTATAAATATTGTAATCCTTAGAACCTGCAGCACGTTACAAGCTTTTTATGAATCCCACCAACGAACTGTTTTTTTTTTTTGATTACTTGCTTCAATTTTCCGTTCACTGACTCCAGTATGTTGTTGGTCGCTTCCTTTTTTATTCTGTGTCAATTGCCATTGAAATATTGTGGCACCGGGAAAGAAACCGCTTCCGAGAATGCTGCCAGCTTTTGAAGGTATTGTAGAGATAATTCTCGATCATCCTTACTTATCCCCATTTCTTCTGTGAAGAAAGCACGAGAAAATGTCCTTAATGTATAAAAGAGGCACAAGTACAAAAGCCTATTAGGGAAAATTTGCCTAAATACATTTCTTTCCACAAGGTCCTTAATCCTTATCAGTCATGAGCACCACGGAAGGTTTTCACCAACCAATGAAGGATATGCTCTTCTTCTGTTGCAAGTAATCCTACGGCAGCAATTTTCCCCCGCCCGTTGTGGTCTTCTATAAGAAAAATCATTGTTATTAATTTTAAATGTAGGAGCTTATATGTTCCGTCAACAAATATGATCTCTGGGCAGGAGGCCATGTCATTCTTCATTTCATTTGTTGTAAAGTACAGTCCCTTAAATGTTGTTACAAATTTCTTATCATCATCGATAAGTTTGTTTTGTAGCAACTTTGGATTTATCCGCAATTCTAAGGCTTTTAAAGCCGTTGCCTTTACAGCTGCAGATAATTTCTGGTTTTCGGGTATAAGTTCGTAAAAGTCCTATGAATATGAAAATAATATGTACCTAATATGTTTTAAGTGACACTTTTCGAGTTCTCACTTTTGTACTTGGATGATTCGTGTGCTCCAAATTTAGGCTAACAATCTTCAGATAGGTGTCATATATGTCTGATGTTGCACGCAACTTGATGTTCGCCGTGCATTCATTTTTAAATGTGCTGCTCTTGCGAAGGCCAACCGATTCGTTTCTCGGATTGCCCTAACCAAATTTACAGAAGAAGTGCACATGTGAGTACTTTATCCTGTCATTTGTGCAAGTATGACGTTCTTCGCAATGAGTTTCGGCAAAAGGCTCTAACAAAATCCGATCTCCTTTTAAACGAATCAATGAATTCCCTAGACGCTATAACCATTTACAATGGCGAAAACATTGATGCCTCAAGGAGAGTTGAAGATATAAATGTACAAAAGACAAATACTCGAGGGCCACAGTACATATAATAAAGGATAATATATTCCGGGCATTAAATTTGGTTCTCTTCTGCGCATCTGTCAAAATTGAATTAAATGGCTGGAAATGTGACCCCGCGATTCGTTTACAAAGTGTATTTATTTGATTTGGTTTGTGTTTTCGTGAATTTTCATTTAAAATCAAAAAGAAAAAAAGAAACAAATGCGCTGTGCTGTATATGGATGTTGTGCAAACAATAAACGAAAAAATGCAAACAAACAAATTTCATTTCACGTCTTCCCAAAAGAAATTAAATTGTGCAAACAGTGGGTGTTTCTGTGCAGGAGAAAGGATACATTTAATGTTAGTCTAGCTCGGATTTGCGGTAAACATTTCTGATAATGATTTTGTTAAACCAAATCCGATTTTTGAACAATGTGGAATAGCAAGTGAGTCAAAACGCTTTAAGAAAAACGTTGTGCCATCGTTCTTGTTGCCATTAGAAATGTGGGCCTTTCCGACTGCCCGCGACTTAAGAATGCAGAAACGGACTACGCATAGTAACCCACGGTAAATGAAATTTAATTTCAAATTTAATTTTAATAATAATATTGGTTGTCTTATTAATAGTACAATTGAGACCCAAAAATATATAACGAATGTGACCCACCAATAACTGAAAACGGTGCTGATTTCTCTGGTTCCACATCAGAAAACTTGCAAACAATTCTACTTGTGATTGGCGCAGATCTGGAGCAGCCCACACGATTAGAACTAGAACCATCTTGCGCTTGCAGTGCCGATTGCAGTACACAAACTGAGTCTACTTCACCTTCGTATTCAGAGTGAGAAATATGCAGAGCTAAATTTCTTTATAGGTATGTTAATTTTATTTTTTTTTGATTACAGAATCAAATCGCAGAGCTGAAACAAAAATGCTGTAAGCAGCAACAAGTTGTCAATTCCATTGGTCATATTTTTACCAAAGGGCAATTGTCATCGGAAGATATCGCGAATGCGATAGCTATACACGCTGCAGGTCCACGGGCGTACCGACTGGTGCGCTAAGATTGAAGTTTATCCCGGAATCATTCAATGTGTCCTGGATATTATGGAAAAATTGGATATGAAGCCAACAGATAAGATCTGTCTCCTTTCATTTGACGAAATGAAGGTCAAGAAGAAAATATTGTATGACAAGCGGAGGGATGAAACTTTACGGTCTGCCAAATACGTCCAAGTTGCCATGATACGTGGTTTGGTTGGAAATTGGAAACAGCCGATTTATTACGATTTTGACCAAAGGATGACGGAAAAAATACTTTATAGCATTATTAATGCCGTTCACGACTGTGGATTTGATGTAGTGGCAATGGTTTGCGATTTAGGTGGAAGCAACCGGGGATTGTTAAAGGAAATGAAGATATCGGTTCAAACATCCTATTTCCAGAATCCAGTTGACCCTAGCAAAAGAATTTACGTTTTCGCCGATGTGCCACATCTCATGAAGCTAATCCGAAACAATTTCGTTGATAGTGAAGGTTTTTTATTGGATGGACAACTTATCAATAAAGGAATAATAGAAGAGCTGATTTCCAAAACTAATAATAAGTCCGATCTTTCTGTGGCATATAAAATATCGCTAGCAAATTTAAATGTCCGAGGTGCAGAGCGTCAGAAAGTTAAACTTGCGGCAAAACTGTTCTCACACACCACACCATCTCGCAAGCAATATTTCGTGCGGGTGGCTTGGGAGAGTTGACTTCGCCAAATTGGCTTAAATGTTCTAAGTTTTTTAAAAAGGTAAAAATATAGATATACAACATCTTGTTTACTTTTGATACCAAGTTTAATTTAAAAAATAAAATACTTTTCAGGTAAACGATTGGTTCGACACTCTAAATATAAGATTGCCATATACGAAGACAATAGGCAGCGAGTTCAGGGATTTGGCCTATCAGAAGCACTTCAGATTGAAGTTATAAAAGACATGTCAACTACTATGCTGCATCTGCGAGTCAAAGGGAAGTCGAGTATGATGCCTTCCCAAAAAGGTATAATAGGTATCTACTCACTCATATACTAGCGATTTCTTAATAACAACGTCTTAATGTTTATAGGTATCATTATGGCCAACAATTCTTTGAAGCTGCTATATACTGATTTGAAATCCAAAGATTATAATATTTCCTAGGTATTTGCTGACCTACAGGCTAAATCAGGATGTTCTTGAAAACTTTTTTGGAGTCATCCGTGCGAAAGGTGGACACGATTATCCAGATCGTTTAGAGTTTATGTACAGGCTTCGATCGTATATTCTTGGTCGGAATGAGGGCAGTTTATCATCGCATGGTAATATGTGTAGATAGTTGAAGTAGTGAACATGTTGTAATAAGTATTGTCGTATATTTCCTGGCAGGTAATACAATGGTAGATGATACACCCGATTTGCACACTACAGAAAGTTTGAGTAGTAACCTGTTGAAGCCATTAACATCCGAATTAATGGAATGCGGTGAACCTGAACCTGTTGATGAACTGGAGTCGTTGCAGTATGATGGATTAGAGCATTTAGACTTAATTCTGTAATCTAAAATAAAATAAAATTAAAATACCTATAAAGAAATTTTGCTCTGCATATTTCTCACTCTGAATACGAAGGTGAAGTAGACTCAGTTTGCAAGCGCAAGATGGTTCTAGTTCTAATCGTGTGGGCTGCTCCAGATCTGCGCCAATCACAAGTAGAATTGTTTGCAAGTTTTCTGATGTGGAACCAGAGAAATCAGCACCGTTTTCAGTTATTGGTGGGTCACATTCGTTATATATTTTTGGGTCTCAATTGTACTATTAATAAGACAACCAATATTATTATTAAAATTAAATTTGAAATTAAATTTCATTTACCGTGGGTTACTATGCGTAGTCCGTTTCTGCATTCTTAAGTCGCGGGCAGTCGGAAAGGCCCACATTTCTAATGGCAACAAGAACGATGGCACAACGTTTTTCTTAAAGCGTTTTGACTCACTTGCTATTCCACATTGTTCAAAAATCGGATTTGGTTTAACAAAATCATTATCAGAAATGTTTACCGCAAATCCGAGCTAGACTAACATTAAATGTATCCTTTCTCCTGCACAGAAACACCCACTGTTTGCACAATTTAATTTCTTTTGGGAAGACGTGAAATGAAATTTGTTTGTTTGCATTTTTTCGTTTACTGTTTGCACAACATCCATATACAGCACAGCGCATTTGTTTCTTTTTTTCTTTTTGATTTTAAATGAAAATTCACGAAAACACAAACCAAATCAAATAAATACACTTTGTAAACGAATCGCGGGGTCACATTTCCAGCCATTTAATTCAATTTTGACAGATGCGCAGAAGAGAACCAAATTTAATGCCCGGAATATATTATCCTTTATTATATGTACTGTGGCCCTCGAGTATTTGTCTTTTGTACATTTATATCTTCAACTCTCCTTGAGGCATCAATGTTTTAGCCATTGTAAATGGTTATAGCGTCTAGGGAATTCATTGATTCGTTTAAAAGGAGATCGGATTTTGTTAGAGCCCTTTGCCGAAACTTATTGCGAAGAACGTCATACTTGCGCAAGTTTTCACCATAAAGGATAGCAAAAGGGTCTCAAATGACAGGATAAAGTACTCCTATGTACACTTCTTCTGTAAATTTGGTGGAAGCAAACCGAGAAACGATTCGGTTGGCCTTCGCAAGAGCAGCACATTTAAAAATGGATTCACGGCGAACATCAAGTTGCGTGCAACATTTTTTTATATATAACACGCATCTGAAGATTGTTAGCCTAAATTTGGAGCACACGAACCTTCCAAATTCAAAAGTGAGAACTCGAAAAGTGTTACTTAAAACATATTAGGTACATATTATTGTTATATTCGTAGGTAGGACTTTTTGGAACTTCTACCCGAAAACCGGAAATTATCTGCAGCTGCAAAGGCAACGGCTTTAAAAGCCTTAGAATTGCGGGTAAATCCAAAGTTGCTACAAAACAAACTTATCGATGATGATAAGAAATTTGTAACAACATTTAAGGGACTGTACTTTACAACAAATGAAATGAAGAATGACATGGCCTCCTGCCCAGAGATCATATTTGTTGACGGAACATATTATAAGCTCCGAAATATAAACTTAACAACAATGATTTTCCTTATAGAAGACCGCAATGGGCGGGGGCAAATTGCTGCCGCAGGATTACTTGCAACAGAAGAAGAGCATATCTTTCATTGGTTGGTGAAAACCTTACGTGAAGATCATAAGGATAACACTGACAACATCAAGTGCTTCATGACTGATAAGGACATTGTGGAAAGAAAATTTTCCCTAATATGCCTTTGTACTTCTGCCTCTTTCATACATTAAGGACATTTTCTCGTGCTATCTTTACAGACAAAGTGGGGATAAGCAAGGATGAGCGAGAATTATCTCTGCAATACCTTCTAAAGCTGGCATACAGTTCTTCCGACGAACAGTATGGACAAACATATGCAGAATTCTCGGAAGCGGTTACTTTCCCGGTGCTACAATATTTTAATGATAATTGGCACAGAATAAAAGAGGAATGGACCGTATTCAACATGACAGAAGGAAACTTACAAAACCTGACTAACAACAGACTGGAATCAGTGAACGGAAAATTGAAACATGTAAACAAAAAAAAAAGTTCGTTAGTGGGATTCATAAAAAGCTTCTTTAAATGGGACAAGTCTCATCGGATGAAAACAAAATATAGAACAGCCAGTCACATCCTAAAAAGATCGGTAATGAGAGGTACAAACGAAGATGAGCAGATGAGCAGTATCGTGCAAATTCTAACAAAATCTGCGTATGAAATGGTAAATGACCAAATTAAATTGCATGACGCAATAATATTTACTAAAATTGACTTGACGTCCAAAACCGCCTACACGAATTTTAAAGGAAAAGAAATAAGGACAGAACAAGGGTATTGTGACTGCCCAATATGGAAATGTTCGAAATTGCCTTGCAGGCACATCTCGCTGTGCGGAAATACTTCGGTTTTCAGTTGTTCGCCAGGGAATTGTGTGCGCTGCGTTGGACAAAAGAACATGCTCTCACAAACCTGCGAAGCAATGAAGAAATTGCCAAACAAGACCAAATCTCAGACCATCCAATGCCGTCGATCAGCAAAGTGACCAGAACAGGAGTTCTGACTATGCCACAAGAGAGAAAGATGCTAGCCCCTGATGTAGCAGAGCTACTAAACTTGGGAAGTTTGGCATGTGGCAGTGTATTCGAAGAAACGAAAAAGACTCTCGAAAATTTAATAAATGCATGGAGACATGGGCTCCATGTTGAAATAACAACATCCGAAAGGAGCATCAACGCGCAAGACAGCAGCGGCAACACCACTTCAACAAGCAGCAGGGAAAACATTCCAGCAAGCAGCACCATAAGCAACGGCACAATAATCCCAGAATAATCACAGGTGACAAGACGCGCAAAAATAGTTGGACATGGACATCCTTCGGGTTACTTGATTGCAATTAAGAGGAAGAATGAATCGGACACAACAACATCAAAACGACAACAACATCAAAACGAGTAGCACAGATTGCTACTGGAGAGGCGTCCATAAGTAAGTTAGTGTACAAACAGAGTCGAGCGGAGAGTTAGCTGAGCCTATTACTTATTAAGTGCAATGTGTAGGTGAAAGGCTTTTTAAATTGGCATCACATTTTCCATCGACAGCCAATTTTACATCTGTAAAAAAAAAAATGGTCGAAGAATAGAAACCTTCTTTTTACAGGTAAAAATTTTTTTTTAATTGCCAGCACTTTTATTTAGCATAATTTAATTTCACAGCTGACAGCGGATTTTTAATCAATTTAGTTTGCATTTTACTACAACTAGAAATAAATTTGTCAATTTTCTCTATTATTAGTCTAGGTATTTATAGACTTCCAATACACGGGCCCAGCTTCTTAAGCATTCCGTTACATGCATTTCATTTATTTATGCACTCCGCAAACAATGGTTTGCAACAAAATATTGCTAAAATTGCATTCATATGCTTCAGTAGCATTTTAAAAAACATAATGTAGGTACCTATATATTTTTTTATTTTTTTTTAATAACTTCTTAACTTTTATTTAATACTTTTTTTTTTTCTTAGTCTAATTTTAAAATCTGTATTTTTCTTTAATAAGCATTTTTTTTTATTATTATACTGTACACTACATTAATGTACTAAAAACATAAAAAAATAATAAAGGAAAAAAATAAAATAAAAACGAATATTGTGTCGGGAGAGACGGGTAGATTTTTAGGTTAGTTGAGAAAAGAAGGGAAGGGATATGTGGCCCACTACACGGGCATGACTTTCATTCACATGAACGACTTGGCTACACACAAAAACAAGGCCTCATTGCAATAAAATAAAAATTGGCAAGTTATTCCAGTAACCTACCTTCCTCCTTTCTACCTGTCTCTGTACACGACGTTCATGGTAAGGAGTGTATGGCCTGGCCATGGTAGTAGTTTGATTAAATGTCAAAAGAATGAATGCATTCAGAAACCAAACAAAAAATTAAGTGGGAGCATAGCTAGGGATCCAAACGATACATCGATGTTTTGAAAAATCTATGTATCGTTCATCAACATCGATGTCGAGACCCATAAAAACATCGATATATCGTTCTTGATGAACGATATTTTATGAACGATGTTTTATAGTAGATAGTTCCAATGTTTTTGAGTTCCAAATTTGGATGGTTTAGATGGATGCTTTTATCGACGAAAATAAAACAGCAGTCAGTACCTACCTACACTTTATTTTTTATAGATATTTATTGGCGTTTCGTCATTTTTAATTTGTTTGCACTATTTTCCTTTCAATAAAGGATAAAATCTAAACTGAAAACGGGCATTTTGATCAATTTTAAATAAGTGGAGCCGAGAGTGTTAGGGAAATTTTATGTAAAATTAGTTTTGCGTTCCCAAGTATTAGCTCTCAGGCTCTCAAAACTAATGTTCCTAAGCTCCCTTATGAGGAATAAATAAAAAATGTGTTTTTTAAATATTTTTTTTAAATAAATGCAAAGACATATCTACATTATGTATGTATGTGTACTAGTTCTTCTCAATAATAAATCTATTTATAAAACATCGGAAAAACATCGATGTATCGATCATTAGCACCGATGTTTTTCACTTCTAAAAACATCGATGTTCGAACATCGATGTTTTTTATGAGCGATGTTGCATCCCTAAGCATAGCACATTTCTTGAGCATGGTTGTTTTTTTGTATGTAGGTTGTTAACATTTATTTATTCTAGAAGATTTTATTAGAAACTGTTTTTGATAGGATTTTAAGATTTTCCCCTTTTTGGATTTTTTTTCCGTTTTTCCACTTTTGTCTGAAAAAATCGACAAAAATGGTGATTTTACCCTCAACCTGGGAACACTTGAACGGGCTTTCGTCAATTCTTAGTATATACTTAACATTCTGAAAAAATCGTAAGATTAACAATTGCAGTTGTCAATATGATGTATGCACTTTCATTGGAATCCCAATGAAGAATGCATTTGTTGAATTGATAAATCGGGGTTGTCAATGTGAATACTCATGAAAAGTTAGATGAGAACAGAAACGGTAAACTAGAAGACACAGAAACGGTAAACCGAGACACATAATAGTCTCGGTAAACATTGAGTAAACTGTGCGTCTAGGTAGATGTGGTGGGTCATCGGGCGAAACGCATTCTGGAGTATATGCCACACATTATTATCAATATAATAATGTTGACACTCCACTGTAAGTATAAATTACTTAAGGTGTTTTAAATCATGGCGTTTTTATTTTGAAAATCGAATTCTTTAATTCAATTACTGCGTTCATTAAATTGAAAATTGCGATTTTTCAGTTTAACAACTGTGATCTTCATTATGAAAATCAATTCCTTCAATTTAACTACTGAGTTCATCAAATCAACAACGGCAATTGTCAATATGACCATTTAATTGATTCAGATTTAATTGACGAACACAAGTTCATCATATTGACAACTACGGTTTTTGGCTCAAAAATAACAACTTTTTCTTCAATATGATGAACTTTGTTGTTAATGTTGTACCTTTTTGGTTAAGTGTGCGTTAAATCATACATAAACTATAATACCTATTAAATAATAATAAATTAAATAAAAAGTAAAGTTAATATTATAATAATTGTCAAGATTTGTATGTGTTTTGTTTCATTTTGAAGTTCTGACCATCCCATACCAACCAGTGATGCCATTCTGACCGGATTCCGGTCAGATCTGACCGAAATCTATTTATTCTGACCGGACAAAATTTTGAAATCCGGTCTAACCGTTTTCTGACCGGAACGAAAAATGTTTTTAACCGGAAAACGCTTTTTTGAATGGAAAAATAAAATTGTTCTACTGACTGTAAATAAGGATAGATTTCTATGGGTAATTTGAATAAAACTTTGCCATACATTACGAACACGCTCCCAAGTTCAAACAGAAACCAATTTACTGCGAATATTGGGACGTTTACAACATAGGTAACACATGGAATTCTCCTTCGGGAGCAGGATAATAAATTATCTTATAGGCTAATTTGTTGACGTTTTCTTTTTCTAGAATGTTGAAGAGGAAATTAAACAATGCATTTCCATAAATTAAAAGTGTAAAATTCGATAAATCTCAGATTAGAGTTTGGTGAACTACTCTTTTCAAGTGTTAGAAAATTATCCAAAAATAATTATTTAGCCAAGTCTTCGCATGACTTTTATTTCCACTAACGACTTGGCTACAAGCAAAAACGAGACGTCATTGCAATGAAATAAAATTTGACAGGTAAAAGAATATTGAAATCGGAAAAACAAACAAATTTTATAGTAAAGCCGAAGCCGACTCCCGTTTTTGACGCCCTCACTCTATCAATGCAAATATCAAATGCAGATTTATATCGAAAGCACAATGGTAGGTACGAAAAAGAGCCTTTATGCCCTGCCCAGGCCATGCCAGAATTATTTCTGAAAATGGATTTTCTGTGCATTTTCTATGCTACTTTTCTCCTTTCTACTCACTCAAAATCTACCTGCCTCATGGACATTGGAAGACGTTGTATGGTCATGCACTAAAAGTGTATTTCAGGACTTGAAACACGTCATATTAAACGAAAAATTAGTTTCAGTAAATTTTAAGCAAACGAAATAAAAAACAAGTTTACAAACTCAAGATTCGCATATTATAAAAACGTTTTCTCAACATGGATAATGTTTATAATGTAAAAAAATTGCCTAAAATAGTTAACTTTTGTTTTATATTTTTAGTAATACATATTATATTACAATAATTTTTTTGACCGTGTTTGCGGTCAAAAACTCAGATTTTAACTTTTGACCGGATTTTTTAACCGGATTTAGAAAATAAAAATCCGGTCATACGGTCAGATTTGACCGGATTCACTTTTTTTTAGTGGCAACACTGATACCAACGTGTCTTTTTTACTTTGCGCTTCTGTTGGCAACACAACAAACGCGAATGGATTTGCTGATCTCACCTATTCGTTAAAATTGTAGGCATAGCTATTTAAGAAAAAAGGAAATAGTAATGTAAAAAAGTAAAGTAAAAAATAAGTAAAAAGAAATGACAATATGAAAAACTATAGGTGAAAAATTCTGTGTGAGAATCCAACGAAGAAAAAAACGAGGCTGACAGCGAGCGAATTAATTCCCAATTGAATAAAAAACAGCGAGGAGTCAACAAAGAGAATTTATTGGATGTTACCTACCAGTTAAGCGTCTGTGATCCAATCCAAATGACCGAGCTAAGCCAAAACCATTTTCAAGCTCAGCTGTAAGCTGTAACACGTTTAGTAGCAGAAAAAATATGAACATAACATAGTTGATTTATGAGAGAACAAACGCTATTTTACAATTGGTATAAAAGGAGAGTTGGAACAGTTGTAAACAAATAGTGTAAATTAACATTGCAAACATAATTAATTCTCAAACAAATTTAATTTGGAACAAAAACCTGCAAAATCAAAAATGAATTCCTGGTAAGGGTACCTAACCTTCTTTTATTCTTTATAGCGAAATACAAGTCAAAGTTTTCACTCTCCATCTTTGCCATCTTTTGTATGAAGATGGGAACACGCTTTTAACACAATATTTTTTTTAGGAACAAAGCTTTTAGTACTTCCACCGTTTTCACCACACTTGAAGGAAGCATTCGAAATTGCTTTTGGTTTCGATGTTTTGAAAATAAATGCTTTAAATATATATTAAACTACATCGAAACTTTTCTAGACTTTTGTTTCGATGCTTTTCAGGCATTAATTTAAAGCGCTTTTAGCATGATAGCTTTTGTGGAACATTATTGTAATTGCGTGGATTGTGAATAGGATGCTATCCATATTTTTGTTTTATTGAACATCTAGGTTAGGTTGGGTTAGGTTGAAGTGGCTGCCGGCAAAAGGCCGACACACTTAGACCAATTAGGTCCCTTGTGATACCAAATGAATCTATTAAAAATTCCGTCCTACTCGTTGAACCAGTTTGAGCTTCTGATGAAGCAAAGGAGACTACGAATGTCTAGGTTTGTTAGATCGTTTAGATCATTGTAGTAGGAGGCTCCCAAATGGAGTTTCCGTTTTATGGAGAGTGCCGGACAAGTGCAGAGGAAGTGCTGAACAGTTTCCTCCTCCTCTCCGTCCAAGCAACTTCTACAAAAGTCGTTTGAGAGTGCACCAAGCCTTGTTGCATGCCTATGCCTACCCTACCTATTGTGGCGCCGATATGCCTCCACTGTCAAGAGAGATCAAATTCTTAGAACGTTTGGCCAGATCTGTTTTGTCGCTAGACAGGTCGTGCCACATGTTGTCCACCTAAGGTTTGTTCTTTGGACGGCATCCACCTTAGACGTGCGACAGTCTAAGGCTGTAGTGGAGCTAATAGAGGCTGACTCCAGGCACTTAATTGCAGCCTGAATATCCGAGAAGATGCGGATATCTTTAGCGGATATGACATTTTCTTTTAGCCAAGATAAGACTTCCTTTATTGCCATTATTTCCGCCTGAAAAACGCTACAGTGATCTGGGAGACGGAAGGAGAGACTGAGGTTTAGTCTATCAGAAAAAAAATCAGAAGTAGCAGGTTTGGGTTCAGAACCAGCAGGGAAAGGAGGCAGTTTGTTTGAATTTATTTCGTCTTTTTTGTAGACTCGCAACGTGATTGGCTCGAAGACGAATCGTATCACACCTTGAGTCTCGGCCAGAGGAACAAGGGACTCTTTATTGATCACAATAAGCTCGCATCTATAAAGACCCCTTTGCTCCTCCAACTTTATGACTTTCCAGTTGTGAGTTCGGAGTGACGGGTTACTAAGTCTGATGATCTCCAGAATTTCCTCAGTAAAGGAGGGTTCAGCCGGGATCCAGGTACGAGTTCGCGGTCTGTTTGGGATTTCCTCCCTATCAACGACCTCGAGCTTTGCACCGGGCCAGACTTCACCCAGTCTACTTACAGCGATCCTGTAGAGATCACAAGACCTCTTGTCGCCGCAGGCGATCAGTTTCACGTGGCCTTGATTCCATCCACCATCGCAAGTGATAGAAGGTGGTCCCTCATGATGCTTAGGAAAGTTCCAGAGAGCTATTTTATAATAAATATAATTACCAAAATGCATCAAGGCAGGGTCTGGAGCCTCTTAAATATATAATTGACCTTGTGCCTATCTTGCAAAGTGTGACTCGGATAATAACATTGTTAGTCAGTTATGTTATTGATACGACGCCACAATAACGAAAAAATATACCTAGTGTGGGGCTGCAATCGCAAAAAACTGCCAGAACATTTGCCGATTGCCTATGGTCTTAATAGAGATGATGGTAACTAAACCCTCATAATCATAATTACCATATGTTCCTTGCCTGCTAAAGGGAGAGTGCTACCACCGACCGGCACTATTGTCAGCATAACGAATAGATATCCAAATTGTGTTTTGCTTGGAAAATATTAAAACTGCATAGTAGATAATAACTGCCACTCACCTTAGATTGACATTTATGAATAGGACTCCATTAGTTCTTATACAGAGTTGGTAGATATTAATTAAATGCACTTACAACTTGTTCAGTTTACAAATTGATAATTCTTAGGTAAATGCGCTGTGATGCTTAACTCTTAGCTGTAGTCGGTGGTCTTTTAATAGATGCATATCCTGTATCTATTTAGCTTCACTTAGCTAAAAAAAATGTCTTCTCAACGATATCCGTTCCATTTACACATGTGAATGAAGCAAAAACAGAAAAGTATAACCCAGTAACGCTGTTACAAAACTAGAGTTCTAATTTATACGTGAACTGAGTATGGAATTGGCCGGAGCAGCAAAGTGGATACCTACATTGATTTAATTTGTACTATTCATGTAAGGGATGGGGATATGAATAGCATAAGGATACACAAATCTTTTTCATAAGTAATTTTGAGGGAATATAGCTAAATCAGCACCTTTGGAAGCTCGAAGCTCGTACAACTTCCGTGCGCAATTTTAATGCAATGGAGGTCTATGAGTAAGTATGAATAAGTACGATTTGAATGATCAAAAATAAAACCGATTTAGGATTTAATATTTTAAGGATTAAGATTTAGTTAAACAATTATATAACTTCATTGTCAAAGCACTGTTAGTATAAGTTTACAAACGATTCAAAAATTCTAACCCTGACTACTAACAAATTCATTTTCGAGTGGATCATGTGGTTGGTTAGGTTATATTAGAGAAAGGGTTGGATTGCATAATTATGAACTTTAATAGTCCCATCGCCATTTCTGTATTAAGATCCAAATTTAAATTCCGCACTTAGGTACCTCTAATGCTGAACAACTAGGTATGCCAAAATATTTTTCTTGACCTGAAAGAGGTAAGAGGTAGGTTTACGCGTTGGCAGAGCGGGTAAATCTTGCTGTGCCACACTTACGTCCTTGTGGACCCATGGTGATGCCCTTTTAAAATGGGGGTTAACCGTTGATGTTGGGATGGTTAGCCTCATGTCCCTTTTTCTCGTGATTACTCGACGTCGGTCGTCCAGACATCCTGACATCCTCAAAAACCTGTAAAGATCAGAAAGTGAGACATCAGAAGGTTCTTGTAGGTCATGGAAGTAATGACTTCCAGGTGTTCTGTTCATCAAATGGCAGAGACTCGGACAGTAACAGAGGAAGTTCGCTAGTTAACTCTCGAGAGTTACTCTCGGGTGGCTGTCCATTTGAGAGTAATATTTTCTAGATTTTAATAATTGAGAGTTTTTTGGCAGAACTTTAATAATTGAGAGTTTTTTGGCAGAACTTTGAGAGTTTATTCTCTGAAAGTACTCTTATAACTGTGTCCACTTGTGATCTAAATCGCCCACGTAGCATTCAAATACACATTTTAGGCCTGGCGACGTTCTGGTGTCAATTTGTGATCCCATTTAGGAACTTATGTTTCGAAACAACGAAGTGACAGATTCCTTTTCGTTTCGGAAGTGGCGCAATACAAAGTAGGAATTGTTTTTGACACAAATCAGTGATGAAAATCGACTTTTCTCAATTGTACTGAAAACTGAAACCAAATTGTACTGAATAGTACTTAAATTTCTTAAATTTATAAAACCAAAGAAAAACATAAAAAATGAATATTTTATTAAAAAAAAAAAAAAAAACTAGTATGTACCTATCAGTGTTATAATCGGCAAGTTTTTATAATCTCCCCAGCATTCAAGTCTTGCAAAATGTTAAGGAATTATTATAATGATTGTGATGTGCGTGCAGGGAGGTACCTAAACAAAGAAGTTTTTTCACAAAATTTCATTCGCCTAGGTCGATTCGGGCTTGTTATAAAGGCCGTGGAGGGTGTTATAAAGGCGCATTTAATTGAATCTAAAGCTTAGTACGCAGTTCGAGCGAAACTAAATTGTAGCTGCTCTCCAATTTTTCTCTCCAAACATTAACTAAAATTTTAGCTAAATTTTGACATAGAGTGCGCTGTAAATATAAGTGTCACAAAATCAGCTGTTCGTTGAATATAACTTCATTTAAAAATTCATCGACTCGAAAATGTGTTATATTTTCGTTGCGCTTTCTTTGAAAGGATTCCTCATCGAGGTATTCATTAAAAAAACCTTATCTTTATTTACTTTCCCGCAACACAAAAGAACAGAAAAAAAAAAACATTATCTGTAAAAATTTAGCTAGAAAAAATGTGCCGAACTATTAATGGGCGCAGTAAATTGTGACATACAGTGCAGTCTGAATTCTGAAATGAAAATTGAATTTTTTAGGTAAATGGATTCGCTTAAAATAGCTCAGCTAAATTTTGGAGACAATTTTGTATGTGAGCTAAAATTTAGCACGAGAAGCGTACCAAGCTCAAGGTAATATGTATAAGTCTTATAGACGCCGGATAGGAACTTTATTTCATGTACATACATATAAACAGATTAAGACTAATATTTGTATAGTCGTGTTTAAAATCACTTGTCCAACGGTCGATTGAGTAAACTGCAGACTTTGTACAGAAAATCAACCATTGTCCAAGTGATTTGAACACGACCGTACCACATTCAGATAACAATCTACTATACAAATTCTTCATTTTCAAGATTATTTTGTAAAGATCTGTTTTATTCAAAGAGCTGTATGTATGTATGTATGTATGTAGTAACCTTAATTTTTAATAAGATGTTTAGGTTCTAATAGTGTAGACATTACGCCTGCATTCGATTCTTTAGCTTTTTTTTTGATAATAGCTATTTTGATAAGAATACGTTCTTTAAACGTTTGCGGAAGAATAAGAAGAAATACAAAAAGCACCCTGGACAATGCGGTGAAAAAATAAATAAATAAATAGGTGGCGCAACAGGCGGGTGACACCCAAGGCCTAGCTTCTCGCAACCATTCGTTTTGTGTGAGTTTCTATTTTTGGGACGAATGGAAGGGACCTACAATTTTATGCCGAGTCCGAACGGTTAAATTGAGAAGCTTTCGGATGTTTGTCAGACGTTCGCGAGAGGTGGCGCAGTAGAAAAAAACTTTAAGATGTAATTTGTGTTTTTCCGGGGATCGAACCTGGGATCCCTCGCACAGTAGTCCAGCACACTAACCACTGCGCTACTGCGCCCACAATGCGGATAATGCGGTGTAGGATCTGAAAATATGAACTCGTTGCATTTATATCGCACAAGGCCTATTTCAGCCCAAAACTCAGAAATAGAAGTATGTACCTATTTCTATCGTAGTCCGAATATCTGACTGATTGATAATTTCAATACTTTTTTGTTCACCAGGAAAAAAACCTTAAGACAAAGTGAACGATTGAATTTACTTGATCGTCCAAATGGCAATTTGTGAAAAATTTTGTAATGAGTTCAAAAAAATGTCTCCGAAATCAAATCGTTTTTCCACATCTTCGAGAAATGCAGCAAATTTAAAAAAATTATTTTTAACGAAGTAGGTACGGTGAGTAATGAATGCATTCAGAATTTTAAAACAAAGGAGTGCGTTCAGCTTATTTTTGTTTAATCGTTATATAATGTCTGGTTTGAAAGATATAAAAATAAACTTTCAAAAATTAAAAATAGTACTGAAAATTGAGAAGTGGTACTTGCGTACTCGGGAAAGTCAAATTGTACTGAATTCAGTACAATAGTAAGCCTTTTTGCAACTGTGTCACAAATCCTATATACCATCTTTGAGCACACAATTTCAGCCCAAGGTGTCAGTAGTAACACAAATTGGGAAAAATGCCTTATTAATATTTAATTATTTTGTTATTGTGTATGTATTATGTAGATACACCATATAATTTGTGATGCTATGATATGCCATTGATTTTGTGCATGTATGTTATTGTATCTAACAAAATAATATTCTGACTGAATAAAATATTTTATCACTTATAGAGAAAACAACTACGGAAATTACATGGGGAACATCATTTTGTCTTGAAATGTTACTATTGTACTTCGAAAAAAACCTTGTTCCTGCCAAAATAATCAATATTTAATCAAAAATGTCTCCTATAATTACTTAACCTATTTTAAATGCTGATAAGGAGCATTATAAAATCAGTGTAAAATAAATCCACGATATCTATATAGGCATAATAGTAACATTTTACTCTATTTAATTCCACCATATCTACCAAAACAAAATTTTAAATTTCTTATTTTCAATTTGCAATTTTTTTTACAAAAACAAAATGGATACCTAACAAATTCCTATTTGGGAATAGTGGTTACAGCAAAAAAACCCCCAATTAGGAATTTGGTCTTATTTGTGTAGTTAATGTTTCTCATTGAGAATTGTGGCTATTATGCGTACTAAAAATTTCGCAATAGGGAATCGCGTTTAATTTGCGTTGACAAGAAGTTTCTGTTGGGGAATATGTTCTTATTTGCGTGCAAAAAAAATCAAAACGTCAAGCAGTGTTTAATTTATCGATATAAAGTTTTGTACATCCAGTTCTTTTTTCACTTTTCGATAAAAGGGTGTATGCAGTTGTTTTAAATGGCCTATACATCGTTTTATGATTCAATTTAACTTTAGGACATATTTTGATGTATAAGTTAGTTCAACTGATTAAAAAATTAGCACGGTGAATTATGTGTTGCCCCGATGTATATGACACAAAAATTCTTGGGCACAGTTTCGTCCCTGTGTATAACAAAAACTTAACGAACACTGGTACACTGCTACTTTATAGGAATTGGGTGCGCGAAGACACACCTTCACACATCTCCACACATTTTACACACTGCGGACAAAATGTTTAATGGAAGAAACAATTTTGTCACAATAACCCATTCGCGTCCATATAAAATTCATAGATAGACATATTCCTAATTGGTAATTGGGAAATGCTACCAAGCATATTTCGAAAATGTTACTTGTTCGGAATATTTTCTGGTAACAAAACCGACTTAACGACGTCGCGCATGACACATGACACATGAAGTCGCTAAATGCTCCTTGGGTCCACTCGATAGATAAATGATCTATTCAATGACGTCATTTATCATACATGTGTTTTATTATTTAATTACGTATTTGTCATTGCGAATATTTGCAAAATAAAATGGAACATACCACTTTTTAACTGCAGTTCTTTATTTAAAAAAAACACTAAACTGTCAAAAATAAATTTCCATGAAAATAAACTGTATTTTTTAAATTTTCTATTTTTTCGCAAAGTTTGTTGTATTTTTATTATATATCTACACATAATTAAACAATGTTCTTATTCATATTGTCAGATAGCAAAAACAATAAAAAAAGGGGCAATTTGGTCCGAAAAAGACTAGTTTTTCCTTTTGGAACTTTTGAATTTTTGAACAATTGAAGATGCTCCGCAGGAGTTCAGCGATTTTTACCGTTTGACAACAAGTGAAATAGAATACTTATTTCAATCTGTTGAACCAATATTTTTTAAAATGACATCAAATTAAGGGAAGCCATACCAGTACGTAAGCGTGCATTGTTAACACTGTAAGTTGATTTATTTCCTTCAATATCCATTGTTTTGCCATGCCGACTCTCGACAATTACTTGCGAAATACGAACCGTGTTATGGAATTTTGAGAGCTAATCTCCGATACTGATAGTGATAACAACATGTGTCCACTTGCGAGTGACTTTCAAAAAGATCAAATGTCGAGAGAGCTAGCTCGCCGCGAACTACTCTCAATACGATGTCCACTTGCGAGTTTGCTATCGAGAGCAGCTTTTTTACTCTCAAATGGACACCCATTTTAAGAAAGTTATGACCCGTTAGAGCCCCTACCATTTTTGACAGCGATAACCTGTCAAACTGTAAAAGTTTGATGGTCCGGCCACTGTCGTATTTTGGCCAAAGCTTTCGTGATGCTTTTCAGGTAGTTAGTCCTTTCCACCTATTACAAAGTGTTGGCTTGATCGACTGTAGTAGTGTAGTGCTCGATCATGATCCATTACGGACCCATTTTTCGCCAGTTCGTCAGACCTATAATTGCCGGCTTTGTCACTGTGTCCAGGAACCCAGCAGAGGACCGTGGTTGGTGCACAGAAGACAAGTCGCTGACCTTTGCTTGTTCTATAGGTTCTTCCATGGAAGATGTGGAAGCTTGAGGAAATTGGTCTCATGCTTCTATATGTTCATTATGATCTGCAATGATCTATTTAGTAGAAGTCCAGCCCATGATATGACGATAAAGCTACTAGCAGTTCTGAATTGGCGTTCAATGTCGACAAACATCGTTAAACATTTTGGAAACGTGTTTTTTTTTTTCCTTACATTTTAAAACTACGGAATCCCGCGAGAAATTAAGGATATTTTTTTTCATAAATTTTTGCATAGCCACCTACTAGCGCATACTTTTGATTGCCCTTGTCCTATTAGGTCAAACAGTCTTAGTTCGTATGGACCAGAATAAGCCTTTGCTTTCATTAATTCACCTTATTGATAGGATACAGCTCAGATTGTTTTTTATATGACAGAAAAAAAATTGGATTCCACCCTCCGGAAGAAGAATTTAAAAAATCTATCTTAATTAAGATGAATGAGCTAGCATTTTCTTATCCTTTAAAAAAAATTCCAACCGATTTATCAAGTGAAATTTCAACGCAACAATCTGCTAGCCTAGTTAATCTTACTCAAAATTAAATTTGGATACTTTTGCGAATAGCTAGATTTGGGTTACAACATTTTCGCGCTAATTGAAATAATATTCTTTTGAAGTTGAAGTTTGATTTATAATAATAAAAATTTATCTTACTTTTGACACTTCCAAGTACATGTTGGGCATTTTGTTTCCATTCAAGAATTTAAGTCTTCCACTCACTCCGCTGTCACTTGAAAGGCATTATGATTTCATTCAACATCAATCATTGTCGGTTGCCTGTCAGCCATGCACTCCAAAAAGTGTTAATATTTAACGTTAAATTACTTTGCCAGAGGAATGTTGTTTGTTTTATTTTCTAAAAGAGAATTTTATTCGAATTACATTGCCATACCACATAACCAAAGTCATAACAGAACTTTTGAGAAAAGTTCTTGAACTCTGACAGCTGCGTTGGGTTTGGGTTTTCTCTCCAATTGCCAGATGTGTTTACACTTTATTTTTATTTTTTTACGACCACAATCTGTTTACGGAAATAAATTAAATAATTTGTTGCAATATCTTAAAACTTAAAGGAACTGCAATAAAAATACAAAAAAGAGGATATTCTGTAGTAATCCTTGGGAAAATTAAATTTTACTTTCCAATTTGAATTGAAAGAAAGCCAACTGAGGAAATTTGAACGGACTTCTCGTATTCTACCCTAAAGCATAAGGTGGTTTTGTGTGTTACCTGAAACCCTAAACATACCTTACAATATTGTTTGCACATAATGAGGGTGAAACTTGAGGCAAAACACTTGAAATAATTTGAAGGCAACGCAAGCCAAAAAAAAATTAATTCCTTTTTTTGGATTTAGATATTTGTGTGTGTTTCAGATAATTTTAGTCAGTACAGAGTTATTTATAGATTTAATAGCTGCTATGAAAAATAACAATATTTATGATGATTTTTTTAATAAGTTCGAAACCAAGATTTTCTTTTTTATGAATTATTTTTTTGTATGATTTAAAAAAAATACTTTAATAGATTAGAACGGAGAGTTGCAGTTTGAACTCACACCATAAGAAGAGCTTAGGAACTAAATAGGGATTGTTCCTGATGTATCCATTTCCATACTACTTATAAAATGCACCTTCCGTCTGTTCGCCCATCCATAACTCGAGAACCATTCGTCCGAGTTATGGATGAAAAGGATGAAATGGGTCGCGGAGTAAGGGGGGTCTCCCGAGCCGTTAACCGTATGAACTTGAAAGTTTGTATGTTAATAGATAAGTCAACAATATTACATGCCCCATTCATCGTTTTTTCTTATAGTCCTATAAGAGCTGAAAAAGGAGATGCAAACTTTTCTATTTCGACCTCACTACGCTCAACTTGATATTATACACATTAATCTATGTAGGCCAATTGAAAAAATCCTTTTAATTGTTAGGCAATACTTCACAAGAGTATATTGAGCTAAAATGCACCTTTCTGGTCCATTCAGAGTCTGAGGTGAAAATAGAACTTATTTAGCCAAGTGTGAAAAAATTGTTTTCTCGATTGCATTTGTGCTTACTGCTTAGGTGTAGTTTTATATTGCGCTCTAAAAATAGAATAATTCTAATTACTCGCACGACGTACATTCAGATTCAAAATGCACATTGTACATGATTGCTTATGAATGGCGTAGTTGGATTTGATGTAGGGAATGGATGTTGTGCATAAAAAAACTATGTACATATAAGTAGTTTGTGACATCCGTTCATAAATATAGTTGAGATCTGCAGCTATGGAAAGTGTGACGATATGATCGCGTAGTATAATTAATGAAATCATACCTGTTACGAGTTCTCATTTATGTGGAACATGTACGTATGCCCAGCCCATTGGGACTTTGCAATTCTGTATGGTGGGTCAAAAATAAAATAATAGCACAACGAAAAAACAAGAGTTGGAAAAGAACAAGTAGCTCATACTTACAAAGGAGAAGATAAATGTATTTCAAATATTGTCAAAACGTCCAATGATGAAACAACCGATACTAAAGATAAACAAATATGTAATAGAAACCTGTGAATCTTTTGATCTTTGCCTGCTGAACAGAAGAACAGCAAGCGATAGGTATACACATCAGCGAATAAATAACGTTTGAAAAACAAAACGGATTAAGCGAAAGAAAGCAACTTTGGTCACGCACAGATTCTAGGGAAATACATTGGGAATGATGTCACTTCTGACTATATAATCCCACATCTAAACTTTGATAGAACATTCACCTGCTCGTTTCCGAGTAGAGATGAATGGAACACAAATGAACCCACAAAAAGGAAATCGATATCCATCTACACAGATGGATCGAAGATGGACTGTGGAACCGGTGCAGGTATATTCTCGGAGGAATTAAATATACAATGCTCAATCAGGCTTCCTGATAGCAGCAGTGTCTTCCAAGCCGAAGTCCTGGCAATCGCGGAGGCAGCCCGTAAGGTGTCATTGATGGCAATACCAAGAAATGATATTACCATTTTCATTGACAGCCAGGCGGCTATCAAAGCAGTCTCTGCTACTGAGATAAAATCCAGATTAGTTCACCGCTGTCGCGAAGAGCTTAAGGTTCTTTGCTCGCAGCACACCACGGTCCTATGCTGGGTCCCTGAGCACAGTGACAAAGCCGGCAATGAAAGGGCCGACGAACTAGCGAGAAAAGGGTCCGCAGTGGATCATGATCAAGCACTACAGTCGATCAAGCCACCACTCTGCAGCCTTAGAGAGCGAGTGGAGAACAAGATTCGCATGAAAACAAATAACAGGTGGAAGGGACTAACTACCTGCGAGGTATCACGGAAGCTTTGGCCAAAATATGACAGCGGCCGGACCATCAAACTCTTACAGTTTGACAGGTCATCGCTGTCTAAATTGGTAGCGGCTCTAACGGGTCATAACTTCCTAAGGAACCATACAATGAAACTAAATCTCAAGGTTGACGATATATGTAGAGGCTGCGGTGACGAAGAGGTTCATGAGGATACACCTCACTTCCTCTGTCACTGCCCGAGTCTCTGTCACTTGAGGAACAGAACACTTGGAAGTCACTACTTCCATGACCTACAAGAACTTTCTGATGTCTCACTTTCTGATCTTTACAGGTTTTTGAGGACGTCAGGATGGCTGGACTGCGTCGAGTGAACACCATAAGAAGGGACATGAAGCTGACCATAACAACATCAACGGCTAACCCCCTGGGTATCACAATGGGTCCACAAGGACCTGAGTGTGGCACGGCAGGACTACCCTGCTCTGCCAACCCGTAAACCTAACCTAACCTAACCTAACCTAAGCGAAAGAGAAATGGTATCGATGTCAAAAGGCCCCAACTGATGTTCTAGGTCTCACCCGATAGAGAGGTGTATTACCAATATGTAAAAGAACGTGTCAAGGCAACATGACCCGAACATAGACCGCTGCGAAACCTTGTAATTGAGTCACATACAGTATGAAACGATCTCTAAAGACTTTTAAACAGCGAAGACGATGAAAGTCCGCTGACAGGCAGGGATGATGAAAGCCAAGATTTCAGTCCACTGAAAAAATTGAAGGACCAACAATTCCGCCCACCCGGGGTGGACGAAGTGAAGATAGCCATATCTAAGCTTAAGTCCAATAAAGCCAGTGGAGCAGATGGCCTAACCGCGGAGCTATTCAAAGCGGCAGGCGATGACTTGGTTAGGAACGTGCACCAACTCATTTGTAAAATATGGTCGGAGGAAAGTATGCCCGATGAATGGAACCTCAGCATTGTTTGCCCGATCCTCAAGAAAGGAGACCCTCTGAACTGCGCCAACTACAGAGTTATTAGTCTTCTTAACATCGCCTACAAGATCTCATCTGACGTGTTGTGTGAACGCCTGAAGCCTTTCGTCAACAACTTGATTGGTTCCTATCAGTTTGGCTTCAGTCCAGGAAAGTCCACCTTAGATCAAATTTTTACACTGCGGCAGATCTTGGAGAAAACCCGTTAAGTTCAAATCGATATTCAACATACCTTTTCGTCGATCTTAAGGCCGCCTATGAAAGCATTAATAGAGACAAGCAATGTCTAGTTTTGGCATCCCTGCCAAACTCGTCGGCAGCTCCATCAAGGTCGGTAAAGAGCTCACCGAGACCTTCGATATAAAAAAAAAACTATCTAGACAAGGCGATGCACTGTCATGTGACTTTTTCAATATCGTTCTTAAAAAATAGTGCAAAACTCAAACGCTAACACCAGAGGCACTATCTTTCAAAAGGCCGTCCATTTACTCGCCTACGCCGACGACATCGACATAATGGGCAGAACGCAGCGGGATGTCACTGGCGCGTTCGTAAGTATTGAAACAGAGGCGGCGAAGATGGGTTTGGCGCCCAATGAGGGAAAAACAAAGTATATATGCTGTCATCAAGAAAGGACACCCAACACCGACGTCTCGGACAAAATGTCACTAAGCTCCGCTATGAATTCAGGCAATGACACCATCGCTGAGATTAATCGAAGAATAACTCTACCTATCGGTGTATCTTTGGACTGAGAGAGCAACTGAGTAGCAAATAACATTCTTATATCACATGATAAACGAACTGAACGAACCAGTGCGAATTTAGGCCCGGTAAGTCCACAACCGATCAAATATTCGCCCTATATCACATCCTGAAGAAAACCAATGAATTCCACATCGATACGGATACCCATCATCTATCTATTAATTAAAAGCATTATATACAACAGCTTTTTTAGATTATGATATTTACGAGACTCATGCAAAATGGAAGGGGACCTCAGTCAACTTGTTATTGGTTGAGGCCAGACTGTAACGCCATCTAAATGGTGTAGATTCTAAGTTCAACAAAATGGGCAAATTTCAACCTCTTAAGTATCGCGAGTGCTACTTCTATACACTTTGACTGTTTGTTTATGTTAAAAATATTAATCCAATGATATCGAATGGTAAGTGACTTTCGGACACGTTCGAAAAAAAATTTTAAGTAAGAGAATGATGTCTTTTAAGTGCCTTAATATTTTCATGGCATCACAGATGTTAAACCTGCTGGAATTTAAGTAGGAGGAGAATCACCGACATAAATTATTTGAGAAACTACAGCAATAGGGTTCGCATTGGGAAACACTTCAAAGTCAAAAGTTCAAGTCTTCAGGAACGGCGGAAGTAATTCTGCAAGGAACGAAACATGGATATATAGCGGAGAAGATTTGAACTTGTCAGGAAGTTATGCACAATTTACAATGACCGACCTGCTCCACTCAGAGAAAGGTTCTAAGCATGAGTCGAGGAACATTGAAATGGGTGGTGGCGTTAACTACAGGTCATGGTAATTTCGGGTATCATTTAAGGAAGATGGGCCTTAGAGAAGATGATACTTGTAAGCTATGCCTGGAGGAATCTGAGACAGCGGCACATATATTGTGTCAATTTCCGGCTCTGGCTGGCAGAAGAATGAGGATCTTGGGAAAACATTGGGTCGAGACCCATTGGATGAAACAGATCTCATATAAACAGATGCTAGCGTTAACACTAGGAATCGAACTCAGGGAAGAACTCTGGAGAAGTCCAGAGAGTCTCTCTGGGTAGGGTTTATAGTGGTAGGGAGACGCAAAGAGACCCAACAATGGTGGTCTGATTCGAATATCTCTCGAAAGGTATATATATTTATATAAAGGGTCCGCCATCTAACGTTTTTATACCCTCCACAGGAAGGTATATTCACTTTGCCATTACGTTTGTAACGCCAAGAAGGATTCACCGGAGACCCTATAAAGTATATATATTCCGAATCAGGATCACATTCTGAATCGATTTAGCCATGTCCGTCTGTCTGTCTGTCTGTCTGTCTGTCTGTCTGTCTGTCTGTCTGTCTGTCTGTCTGTCTGTCTGTCCGTCTGTCTGTCTGTCTGTTGAAAGCACGATAGCGTCCAAAGGAATTGACCCAGGCGAATGAAATTTTGTGAGACGACTTCTTTTTACCGTCGTCAGGTTGGTATTGAAAATGAGCTATGTCGGTCAAGTAGTTCTGGTACCTCCCATACAAAACCACTATTGGACACACGTCTCTCTCTGTCTGTTAAAGCACGATAGCGTCCAAACGACTCGACTTAGGTGAATGAAATTTTGTGAGAGGACTATTTTTAACCGTCGTCAGGTTGGTATTGAAAATTGTCTATGTCGGTAAAGTAGTTTTCCTACCTACCATACAAAACTAATATTAGACACATACTAACACGCATGGCAAACATTTTGCATGACTTTTATGCAGTGGAGGGTATCAAAGCATCGGCCAGGCCGATGATAACACTTTTACTTGTTTTTTTTTTAACTAGTGCTTATTTCGCGAATGGTAACACTTCGCTCATGACTGATTTGACAGATAATTAGTTTTATCCTTCCGCTGAACGAATATGGTTGTGTATGCGCTTGAAAAACGCTGGGAAATATTGCGACATTACTTTGAAAATCATGGTAATGTTGCAGAATGTGTGCGAAAATTGCGTACGGATTTTGGAAGAAGAGAAGCACCGTCAGCTCCGTATGTTCGTTATCTTGTGAAAAAAGTGAAAGAAACTGGCATCCTCATCGATAAACCAAAGCGTGAAAAGCCAAAAACAGTGCGTACACCCGAGAAAATTGCTGCTGTGGCAGAAAGTGTGCGTGAGGCATAATTGGGCCATTTTTCTTCGAAAATGAGCAAGGAGTGGCCGTCACAGTCAATGGCGATCGTTATCAGGCCATGTTGAAGGAATCTTTGTTCACAAAAATTGAAGAGGAGGATATTAGCAACATTTGGTTTCAACAGGACGGCGCTACGTGCCACACAGCCGAAGCTACACTCGATGTTTTGCGCCCTGTTTTTGAAGATCGCATTATCAGCCGCAGAGCTGATGTCGTTTGGCCAGCGCGGAGCTGCGATTTGAGACGGTTGGACTATTATTTGTGGGGTGCCGTAAAAGATAAGTGTTACGCCGACATGCCAGAGACAATTGACGCTTTAAAGGACAATATTCGTGAAGCCATTGGTGAAATACAGCTGCACACAATCGATAATGTGCTTAAAAATTGGACCGATCGTGTAGGCTACTGCATGGCCAGCCGAGGCAGCCATTTGAATGAAATTATTTTCCATTATTAAGCGGAAGGATTGTAGGTACTTTCAAATAAAAAAAGAAATTTGAGAAAATATTCAGTAGTTTTTTTTATAGCATTTTCAAAAAAAAAAAGTTAAAAATAAACACAATAACTCGCTTTGGTAACTCAAAATACACAGTTACATTCCTTTACCAACATGAAGCAGCCTAGACAATGGAAAACTTGATATTTGGGGAATATGCCCTAGTAAGGAAATTATATCAATATCGTCAAAGTTTACTAGGCTCTTGTGAAAATGCAATAAAAAGGCACCTGTGGTTGTGCGTTACGGTTTTCCTCTAATTTTCATATCAATTATAATAACTGTCTGCATGAAGAACTAATTCTGGAAATTTTAAATGCAATTTATCTTACATTACAATATATCAGTACTCAGTTGTATTTGCATCGAATTCGTAATACACAAGAGAAACCCGGTTAGCGACAGATTTAAACAACCCGACCCTCAAATTATTCATTTACAAGAACAGCACATATCATAAGCCAATGTGAGAATGTTACATTTCTACTCGTAGATACATTATATCCGATTTTGAGCTCTGTTTATGGGTTCAATACATCAAGGATTGATAGCTACTATTGTAGCTACCTACATGGAAGGACTCGAATTTCATTATGCAATTCACTTCGGATGGCACGTGCTTGATGGGATGCAAAATTCATTGCCAAGGCGATGTTATTTCTCTGATATAAATCGCTTCCGGTTTTGCTCCTGCTCTGCTAAAATAATATTCTAGATTTGATTATAGTTTTGCGAATAGTTTTGATAAAATTATTTGGAATCCAAATAATGTATAAATGGGTTGTTAGTAATGCCGTACTGCCAGTTATCTATGAATAGACATAGACAATTTTTAAATTGCTGACTGTGTTGGTAGTGCAGAATAAACTGTTAAAGACTATTAATTTATAATTGAAGTGCTTAATAATAGCGGCAAATGTTTGTATTTTGGTGCATCCCAATGTGGTGTGATCTTCCCTCTAACTTAGAATGTGATTACTGATTACATATGCATTTTAACTGAAAAAATGTAACAACAAATTTTCAAAATTTTGAATTTAAGGAGATAAACTTTTTGTACCTGCACAGATGTAGGTATGTGAAGTGCTTGGGACATGTATGCGCTACTAAATTGTCTTTTCAAAATGTACAAACAATTTGTGTACCGATAATAGTTTAGAAGTTATTTCGTTTTAAATGGTAACACCTCCAAATTAGAGGTCGCCTAAGCCAGACCTCCCCCAACCCTCCAAAAAAAATTTTTTTTTTATTCGGCGGAAATTCAGGAATCTTCCTTGAAAGGATTATACCGCTTAACTGAGACACTGTACCCTCTAGGGCGTTTGCGAAATATTGGTATGGACATTTTTATACGTATAGGCACGTCATTTTTACATACAACACTATCGTTAATTTCCGCTTCTCTCTCAACGAGATGGCAGAACATTTCAAAACTCTTCTTCTATGGGTGCCGTACTATATGGCATTGTATGTGATGTCATACCGCATGGCGCAATTATTAGTTGATTCTGCCTATCCCTATACTTGCAAACGCCTTATCAAAGCAAATGCGATAAACGTTACTTATTACTTGTTGGTCAGTCGAATCCAGGCTAGATCTCAAACTCTATAACAATCCAGTAGCACTAGCAAAATCCTTTATAAGCCCATTATTAGGGTATTATTTAGAGAAACTTCAACATTGGAGGTCGTCCTCAGGTTGGAGCTCCCTTCAAAGAATTCCTCACAAGTTGCATGAACGAGGAGGAGCAGAAACATATTACTCACCTCCAGTGCCAGTGCACACGTGCAGCCCTCTAAGGGAACTACATCTAGGGGATTACTTCTTCGACAGTCTCGGAAAACTCCCTAAAATAAGCTTCAACTGCTTTATTCTTAGCTCCTGTTGGTTCAGCGATCATTTTTGATACCATTCGACCCTATGGTATCAAAAGAAGTGTGTCGGGAAGTAATGGCAGCTTAAATGCTTATATAATGGCATCACTGTTGGTAAATACCATGAAATAGTACCCAACGCATAGGCTAGAAAAGGTATTATTATTGCCGTATATATTATATACCCAAATGAGTTGTCACGTCTTAGGTCTGATTTATTTTTTGGTAAGCAAAGGTATCTACTGTAATATGTGGGATTGAGTGCTTTGTTTATACTCTGTTGCAGCAAAGCTGAGTGCTGTATTAGGCCATTTGAAGTCGCATTTTTGAAAGCCTCATCTGTTACCAAAGGGAGATCAGTTAGATCATTCTCAACCTACACACTACACACTTTGACTGAGGTTGAATAAAGAATGAATTAATGGACAGTTTTAGCGATTCACTTCTGCTCTCTTCTCGTCGCAGATACATTCCCTGAATATATTTTTATATGAATGCGTCTACCCATTTTAAAATCGACTCTCGAAAATATAGAGCGTGCCTGTGAAATTTCCCGCCTTTCGCACTCTTACGAAAGCATTTCCTAACATCTGCCACGTCCGTATTGGTTTTCATGGCGCCTCTTCCATTATAGTGCCACGTGCCACAAGATAACATTAGTAATTTTGCCTTATAACAACAATACCTACTCAAATTCAAACCCTCTGGTGTGGAGATGAAATCAATCGGTAAATAGCTCTATGAATATTCGCAGCTAATCCTCGAAAGATTCGTTTAATTAAATGTTAATGTTGTAATTGTTTTCACGGGTTTTCATCTTAATTGCTTTCTCCGAAAAGTCATAAATTATAAGCCAACTGAAATGAAGAACAGCAAAGCGGTGCTGATTTTCATTAATAATAATGACGAATAAGATGACTGATTTTCCCAAATCATATTAATCAAAAAGAACGTCACAATCACTTCAACCAGCTATTCGCTTTAGAGGTAGGTATAGGTGCTGACTTAAGAGTTATACAGAGTTATATATAGAAAACCAATGGATATACAATTCAATATTCAATAATACATGTTAAAATAAAAATAAATGCTTTATTTCCGGATCTCGGAATCGGTGTGAGCATGAGTTTCGTACGTCTATGGTGTATGTGTATTATACGGTGTATCACTTGTGCGAAATGGTAAATTCAAAGACCATCTGTCATCAATCACTACATATCCTTTGCATTCAAAATAATATTGCACACATAGGGACTAGGGACATGATACCGCTTGAGAGAGCGAACGTCTTCCAAATTTCTGATAAATTCGCACGTAATCTATTCTGTTGGAAATATGCATCAAATCCGTGGCAAGTGGTTTTGTGGTTCCATATCCATTTATACGTTCAAAATTTGTTGGTATGTACGTTAGAACAAATTAGTGCTGTATTATGGGTTTGAAATCGAATATGAAAACCTCACGAACCCAAAAAGTTAGAGAGTCCACGAATGGAATACGAAAATGTTTTATTTTAAGACATTTATGTATCACATGTATGTGCTTGCAAGAGTAGTTGTCAAATGTCATTTTTTTTTTGTTTCTGCGATTGCGTTGCATGCAAGGCCCATCAATTTATTTGTCGAATATGCGCAAAACGCATGAGGGAAGCGAACCAGTGTTTAATGAACCACTGCATTTTATAAATACAATATTGCGAATAACTGGATGAGTCAAAAGCTAGTAAAATCAATTCATTTTTCTGCCAAAGTTATTATGTATTTCGGCGCCCTTAGAAAATAGGCAAGGAAAAGTTGCAATTGCAAGCCTATCGTGACACTCCGAATACTGGAGTGGCATTCTTGAAGGAATTTTCATTTGCGCAAAAGCAAATAAACGGAATCCTTTTCATTGCTAAATTCAAAAAAAGTAAAAGGACCAGTAACATACTTTGGGTAAGGTTCATCTGACCTTTGAGAAACTAATGAACGTTTTTATACGCAACCGGCTAGATGACAGTGCGATTTTCACATCTCAACACGCTTATATTAAGGGCAAAGGGGTGGAACTGGAAACCACACTGCATGAAGTCGTTAGCACTACAGAGAAGTCATTAATTGTTAAAGAATATATGTACTCTAGCTGCGTTCCTAGAAATTGAAGGAGCCTTCAATAATGTTAAAACGTGCGCCGTGAGAAGGGCACTACGTCAATCTACATGTAGACCAATCTATCACTAATGCGTGATTGTTAATTTAGTTAGTGAAAGAAACATCTACGCGAAACTAGGTGACACTGACCTTAGAGTAAGCGCTTCGAGAGGCACTCCACAAGAAGGGGTCATCTCCCCCTTACTCTGGGTACATGTCATTAATGAGATACTAATGAAATTCAATAACATGGGGTCACGGTAATTGCATAATGCGACGATGTAGTCTGCTTCCTGGCTTGTAAAAGGGAAATTCTTGTTCTTATTACTCACCAAGAGTAGGTACTCGTGGACAAAACAATGCTGAAGAAAACTGAACTTGTCCTAGTTCACAAACAAAAGAATAATATCACTATTCGAGCCACCAACTCTTGAAGGAATACCTTTAAAGGTGACGGATAGGGCTAAACTTTGATAGACCATTCTCCTGCTTGTTTCCGAGTAGAGAAGATTGGAACACAATTGAACCAACGAAGAGAAAAATCGATATCCATCTACACAGATGGATCGAAGATGGACTGTTAAACCGATGCCGGTATATTCTCTGAGGAATTAAATATACACGGCTCAATCAGACTTCCTGACAGCAGCAGTGTCTTCCAAGCAGACATTGTTGGCAATACTAAGAAATGATATTACCATATTTATTGACAGCCAGGCGGCTATTAAAGCAGTTTCTGCTACCGAAATAAAATCAATGTTAGTTTATCGTTGCCGCGAAGAGCTTAAGGTTCTTTGCCCGCCATGTGGTCCTGCCATGTGATTCCTGAATTGACTGTGACTCCTAGAAGGTGCATTGAGCCCTTGGGATGGATTGGATGGTCATCCATTTGGACCTGAGGACATCTCTGACTGTGTAGCCGCATTCACAGGCCCACTGTTCCAGATGGAGGATATAAGAGGGCTGTCATCAGCAAAGCTGTAGATATTATTATTTGTCGATCCAAGCAAATCGTTGATGTGGAGAAGAAATAGAGTTGGAGAAAGAATAGATCCTTGGGGCACTCCCGCATTTATAGCAAACGAATTAAATGATACACCATCTACAACAACTTGGATCGATCGTCCCAGAAGAAAATTTTGCATCCATCCGCAGAGTTGTTGTGGTAACCCATAAGACGCCAACTTGCCTAATAGGGATCTATGCCAAACTCGGTCAAATGCCTTTGATATGTCCAAGGCTACGGCTCTGGATTCGCCGTGTTGTTCAGTTGCTTGCGTCCATAAGTGCGTTACGTAGCTTAACAGGTCTCCAGTGGAATGACGGCTCCGAAATCCGTATTGCATGTCGCTTATTAATCGGTGGCTCTCTAGATATTTGATTATTTCGATATTTATTGCCTTTGCCATTACTTTCGAGAGCAGTGAAAGTATCGCTTTTGGACGATAGTTTTGTGGCAGACATCTCCTCCCTTTCTTTGGAATAGGCTGAATGCGAGCGGTCCTCCAGCAAGAAGGAAACGTCTTCTGGGAGTACGACATGCTAAACAGCTTACATAGTACAGGTGCAAGTTCTGGTGCACCGCTCTTTAGAACTATAGCCGGGATTCCGCCTTGCAATCTAGTTTTTTAAGGATGCGTTGAATTATTCGAGGCCGAAATTTCACTTCTGATATCGATATATGTTTGCACCCTCATTATATTTAGTGGATCTAGTTGTGCCGAATCTAGGGCGGAATTCTCTGAAAACATGCTAGCGAAAAGATCTGCCTTTTCTTTACGTGTTGTTGCTAGCGTGTTGTCTTCTTTTACTAGAGGTGGGAAGAAAGAGCAACTAAAGTTATTACTGATCGCCTTTGCCATGGACCAGAATGCCTGTGCGCCTACCACCCCAAACCATAGCACCAATTGAAATAATTCGATTTAAATTTATTCGCACTTCGTCAAATATAAGATCTGCTTTAAATTTGATGTTGCTCACCCTCTGAACGGAGCAGAAAGTTGAATGTTAGCTGAAAGTACTCGGTGAAGAATTGCCTTAAAACAATTTCAAGCTTTTTTGTATTGACCCAGATCTATGAAATGAATACTTCTATAATGGCAAGATGAATAACACGAAAGAAGGAACAAAATGTGAAACCCCCTTCAAATATAGACCTCTGCGTGCAAATTCTCTCCTTATAATTCGATTTCAGCAGATTCAACACAACTGAAAAGCTCTTGAGACAAAATGAAAATACATTCCCAAAGGATACAAAATCAGTCGTGCACACAATTATACATGCACAAGACTGACAGGGATAAATAAGCTCTTGCAAACGGCCGGCGCGGCGGGCGGGAAAAACCCCGAACAAACGCTAATTCGAACAAAGTTTGGGCAAAATCTGTTGCAGATACAAACAACTTGTAGCTAATATTGCCACGGAACCATTTTATTCAATTGCTTGGTGATTGGAGAGTTTTCTCCTTGCCAAGGTGGCAGCGGCGAATTGAATTTCCCCAGCTGCCTGTTGGATGTGAATATCTGTGAGGCAAAATGTATTTGAATATAAAAAAGCTCTGCTCTTACAGGTGCCTTTAAAGCTGATTTATAATTCAGTAATAACAGTGTTCCTCTTCATAAAATGTGGTAGGGAAAATGTATTTATACACAACACACTCCTAAAGTCTAGTCAATTGCTGCAGGATACTTTTGGGACAATCTTTAAAAGAGTCTTCTAGATCTAGGCAAATGTCATTGCCATAATCGAATTTTAGCCTGCATATATGCTTAGCTTATTATAGATCTGCCTTTTCTTTACGTGTTGTTGCTAGCGTGTTGTCTTCTTTTACTAGAGGTGGGAAGAAAGAGCAACTAAAGTTATTACTGATCGCCTTTGCCATGGACCAGAATGCCTGTGCGCCTACCACCCCAAACCATAGCACCAATTGAAATAATTCGATTTAAATTTATTCGCACTTCGTCAAATATAAGATCTGCTTTAAATTTGATGTTGCTCACCCTCTGAACGGAGCAGAAAGTTGAATGTTAGCTGAAAGTACTCGGTGAAGAATTGCCTTAAAACAATTTCAAGCTTTTTTGTATTGACCCAGATCTATGAAATGAATACTTCTATAATGGCAAGATGAATAACACGAAAGAAGGAACAAAATGTGAAACCCCCTTTTAACCCCTTTAGAGCACGAATTTTCGTAACATTATTAATTCTTAACGAGCATTTTGGGTGTTTAGCGAAACACTGCGAAAAATGCTAAACCCCCAGGTCTTTCAGTTTGGGCCGAACTCTGTCGTATTCATAGGTTATTTTGACACTGACAGCTGTTTCCCGCCCGAAATCTTGACAGAAAGTCAGAATCATACCTCCGCGGAACGAAATGAGTTGCTTTACGCTTGAACAATGTTGGGAAATATTGAAAACTTATTTCCAAAGGGAGTGCTGTGTAGGGCAAACAGTGCGTTTGTTGAAAAACAGTTTTGGCCAAAATCAAGCACCCACCGCGAATGCGGTACACAAGTTTGTGCATAATTATTGCACTTTTTAAAATTTAAAAATTAGAAATTTAAAATTTTTTAAAGAGAAACTTGTATTTGGCCCACCCGTAGATTGGCTTTGATTTTTGTTCATATAAATTAAAGAAAAAAAAAATTCCATAATTGACATACCATACCTACATCAAAGTTGTAAAGTTGTGATCACTAAAATGTAAGTAATGCGCATTCACTTCCGGTTCCCTTATTTCTAAATTTGTTAGGTATATCTCTCTCAAATTGAGATACAATAACAAATTTAAGATAAAGCCCCAACCATACTGAATTAATGACCCACTTTGTAGGCAGATTTAAATTCTAATAACCATATTGGATTGGAATCTTCTTATGCCAAGAAAAATTTTATGCAAAAAGCAGTACATCAATGTATCAATTCTAACGCGTTGAGAGCATGTAATACGTCTTCAAGGACACAATAAGGAAATCTAATTCAAATATAGACCTCTGCGTGCAAATTCTCTCCTTATAATTCGATTTCAGCAGATTCAACACAACTGAAAAGCTCTTGAGACAAAATGAAAATACATTCCCAAAGGATACAAAATCAGTCGTGCACACAATTATACATGCACAAGACTGACAGGGATAAATAAGCTCTTGCAAACGGCCGGCGCGGCGGGCGGGAAAAACCCCGAACAAACGCTAATTCGAACAAAGTTTGGGCAAAATCTGTTGCAGATACAAACAACTTGTAGCTAATATTGCCACGGAACCATTTTATTCAATTGCTTGGTGATTGGAGAGTTTTCTCCTTGCCAAGGTGGCAGCGGCGAATTGAATTTCCCCAGCTGCCTGTTGGATGTGAATATCTGTGAGGCAAAATGTATTTGAATATAAAAAAGCTCTGCTCTTACAGGTGCCTTTAAAGCTGATTTATAATTCAGTAATAACAGTGTTCCTCTTCATAAAATGTGGTAGGGAAAATGTATTTATACACAACACACTCCTAAAGTCTAGTCAATTGCTGCAGGATACTTTTGGGACAATCTTTAAAAGAGTCTTCTAGATCTAGGCAAATGTCATTGCCATAATCGAATTTTAGCCTGCATATATGCTTAGCTTCCTGGAAGTAGCTACAATTATTGTATAAAAGGAGACGATAAGCTAACATATGTGTAAAGAATTTTTTGCTTTGTTGTTATTGAAACATGAAAAGGATCCCTTTTACAGATTATATACGAGTTTTAACTGTAAGGCCTTTAACCACTTGGCACCTATATTTAATACTAGCTGGACAAATCAACCCTTTTCGAATGAGAGGTATACGTATGCTAGTGTTGTTTTGTTTTTGTTTGTTCTGTCGCAAAAATATAAACAATAAACATCCATTTGTAGCAAGGTATTATGTGTTGTGTATGTATATATTTTCACTTCAAAAAATATATTTTGGCTAAAAAATGTTCCTAACGACATAGCCTATAGCAGTCTCACAGTCTTAAGGAACATTTTAAAAAAAGTTTCATCGAAATCTGTCGAGTAGTTTTCGAGCTTTTAACGGCCAAAAAAATCCCACAGTTTTATTATATGTATAGATTCTGTCATCTGCAGTATTTTCTATTCGGAGCAAAAATATGCTATCAGACAGTTTTCTACACTTTCCAATACCAATGGATATATTTGTTAAAAATTTGTTTTTGAAAGCTTTTCGTAGGGGTTAATAAAAAGTTTATACCCACCCTTGAGCCTAGACGTGCTGGTAATCTATTCGTTCTATTTCTTCTTTAATTTCGTTTTTGTTGCCACCGGATGTTGAGCGTGCCTTCGGTTTCTTCAAATTTCAAACGACATTCAAATTTCCTTCACTTAAATGAATAAAAGTGGCGGTGCACAAGATCGTAAAGAAAAAGATCTAGGGTTATTTTTCTGCAAGAGAAAACTTGTTTTTGCGCAAATGGAGAGTGATAACGGAACCTGGAAATGAAACAAAGAAAATATAAAAATTAGATGCGTCAGTTCGATTAATTGCTTGCAACGGACGGTGGTCCCCACTCACGAAAATAAAAAGATTGAAAAGTATAAAAAAGACAGAAAGACCAGCAATAAAAACATCTGCGAGCAAAAGCATTTTCTTGGAGGGGTACTCAGACTAAAAAATCTGCACGGTCTCTAACAACCGTAGTTGCCCTACGAAGTAAGTTAAAAAACAAAAATTATAAGCTCATATTAACTAAATTTATTATTTTTTTTAAAGATGCAATTCACGCCAAATACAACCTTTCGGAGGATATTTTCGAGCAAGCAGCGATGAGGCACATTCAATACGCCAACGAGCGGCTCAAGCCAAAAAAAAAAACTGAATATAAGCATTAATTTTAGTGAATGTTTCTCCAATAATTTATGAATCATATATTGATATGATTTATGAATCTTTATGATGATTTAAAAATGATTCAGTCAATATTCACTTAAGTGAAGATGTATCGTGACATTTTGCATGACACTTTTCTATAAGTAAACATGCTTACATTCATTTTAGTGAATGTTTCTCTAATCATTAATGAATCATTTAAAAGATTCATAAATGAAGGCCCATTTCTCAGGAAAATGGATTCAAATTGAATCATAAATGAATTCATATCTGAATGTTTTCTTCATTTAACTGAATCATTTATGATTCAGTTCTGAAGAAAAATGTTTGCTGGGCAGTTGTAGGTGCAGTTTATTGTGTTAGTGTTAGGTATGTATATTTGTATAATATTTTCACTTTGAATTTGTATCTGCTTTCAAAGGTCTAGGAATTTTATAATGTGGAGAAAATAATGTAATGAAAGTATTGCCTGATGCTTGATTCATTCATGCACGTTTGCTTCTCTACCATATCCTCTTCACTAATAATCAAAAACAATTTGTTTGTTTTTGAATAATAATTTTATTTTAACTATAGGAAACGCAAACAATTATTATTTTTAATATTTTTCCATAAAATTATTAGGTAGGTACATCGTTCAATATAAGAAAGACAAAAATTTTAAATTATCCTTGCAGGGATCGTCCCACTGAGTATTATGTATAATTTCAACCATGTGTTCCATTGAAGCAGAATTTTGTCTTGCTGAGACAAAGTGACACATTACACATACACTTCGTCCTCCTTTGGGGTTCCTGTTCCTGTCCTGCTGCAGTGTGCGTATCTTCGTAATGAAGTTCTTATTCTTATATTATATGACGAGCTTGATCTAATCCTTTTGTCAACAAATGGCTTGTTTTTGTGGACATGGACTTCGGTTTCCTTCTTTTGTTCTATATTAACGCGTTCACATAGATTTGAAATCATTTCAAGTTTGAATTCCTGAGTAGTACCTAGCTAGTTTCTATACTTTAAATAGTTTCCTATAATGAAAGCGTTTACGACTTCAACGTCATGAAAATGGAAGAAAATTCTGGGCCACTATTCCGTACTTTTTCGTTTAAATTCATAATATTTTGCAAGTTTGTCCAATTTTGTTCTTCATGTGCATTATTTAGTGCGATATTATTTGTGGAATTTCCACCTCTTTTCGCAAACCATCATTTCGCACTGTAACTGTTTTTTTATCAAATATCATTATGATATTGTCACGTACCTACTTGCCAGACGTTTTCTCGTCTTTTAAATGTCCGTTTCCAAAGCCCGTATTATAAAAGACAGCGTTTCAAAAGCCCGTAAACAAAAAGCGGGTCAAACAAAAGACCGTCACTGTAGGATTTGGAATGAGTGCGAGGTTGACGAAAGGGCCGTAAAAAATTCTGTCTTTTTGAAAATGTCCATTTACAGGCTTTTGTTGTACGCGGTCAACTTCGAAATGTTGTGTTCGCATTTAGGGGCTTGTGTGAATTCGCGCTAAAGCTTTACGGTCAAAAGTATCGTTCCGTAAAAATACTGCGCATTTCCTCAGACAAACATTGCCGCTGTTGTGCAATTGGCATAATATGCAGGGAATGTGCTTTTGATGTGAGATCTCTCCAGTAGTTTTCACGATTTACCTCAACACAATTTTATAATACATATGTAAATAGGTACTTAAATGTAAATGGTGTTTTTTTTAGAGGTATAGAACTTTAAATTGGCAACACTATTTAAAATGGCGGTCATTTTGTCAGCTGTGAAGTGATTTATTTTTAGTTTGGTTTGGCATTTCAACATGAATAGACTAACGCCTAAACAACGCTTCCAAATTGTGTAAATTTATTTTGAAAATCATGGTTCTGTTCGAAATTGGTATCGCGCACTACGTCCATTTTACGGTCAACAAAATCGTCTCACTTTTGGTTGAATGGATACGTCAATAAACAAAACTGCCATATTTGGAGTGATGATAATCGTCAAGTGTATGTTGAGACACCGTTACATCCACAAAAACTGACTGTTTGGTATTCTTTATGGGGTAATAATTGGTCCGTACTTCTTTAAAAACGATGCTGGCAAGAACGTTACAGGCAATGGTGACCGCTATACAGCCATGATTACTGACTTTTTCGTTCATCAATTGAACAACCATGATGTGCAGGAGCTGTGGTTTCAACAAGACGGAGGCGCAACATGTCACACTGCTCGTTCCACAATTGATTTATTGAAGGAAACCTTTGGTAACCGCATAGTTTCACGTTGCTGGCCCGAGAATTGGCCTACATGATCGTGCGATTTAACGCCGCTTGACTATTTTCTGTGGGGACATGTAAAGTCGCTAGTCTACGCCGATAAGCCCGAAACGATTGATCACTTGGAGGACAACATTCGCCGCGTTATGCCGATATACGGCCACAAATGTTGGAAAAAGTCATCGAAAATTGGACCTCCAGATTAGACAACGTCCGAGCCAGCCGTGGCGGTCATATGCCAGAAGACATATTTAAAATATAATGCCAGAAGAAAAAAAAAATCATCTTTTATGCTATTTCAAAGTTCTATACCTACCTCTAAAAAAACGCACTTTATTAGCATTTATCAGCGGCTTCGCAACCGATACTGAAGCACTTAGTGTACTTTGCTTTGCTGCGCGCTCGATAGAATGAAAAATATACACCCAACTTTTCTAAAATCAGGGAAATCGATTTTATTTATTTCTTAAAAAATCTCCATCTTTCTAATGACTGTAGCGTGTTCCACGCTGAAATCATGGCGATTAAGGACTCCCTGTAGTGCCTGCGGTATAATGTAATATCCGCAAAGATATCACTAGTTCATTCTGCCCCTCTCTACTTTCAAAATCTAATCCAAAAAAAAAATGCTAGCCCTAACCGAAGTTGGTTGAATTCCACTGCGTCCTCTTAACTTTCTTCCTTGTCGGTTAATAAATTAGTTTTCATCGTAAGTTCTGAGGTCTTTCACTTCAAAGTTTTTTTCAATTTGCACATTAAGAAGCAATCCATATTATTAAATATGTAGATTCTCCTTCCCAAATTAGTGCATAATATTTGGTGAACATAGCTCATTCACTCTCCTAGCTCCTGTGCCCAAATTCAAACGCATTTATTTAAGAGATGTTAATTATATAAGAAACTATTTTCCTTTAACTAGAAGGAAGGACGAGTAATTATTCTTCTTATCTCATTTATTTTGTGCCTGCGGTCGTAGAGATAAATTCGTAAACGAAACCAATTAGTTTCCGTTGCTAATGATAAAACGCTAGTACCTATAGTGGCTATTAGTAGTTCGTCTACGTACACCGTTACTGATCTACTATAATTTTTTATATAGTCAGGTCAGAGGGATATTAATTTTAAGAAAAATACTTTCACTGGTGAATTAAATATGAAAGATGATGACTTTTTTTTGACACCTCATGCGTTGTTCGTCTCGCATTTTATTATACGTTTGGTACTAATACAACATTTTAACTCTGTTGTTTGTTGCTCCAGTTTATTTTGTGATTTATTTTTGTTTCTATGGGAGTCATATTTTTGTCTGTAGTATCTATTTTGTTATTTTCTGGAGACTTTTGTTTTGAAATAAAATTTTCCATCGCATGGGATTCCCTTATATGCCATTCGCTGATGCACAAGCGCACCCATCAATAATGTTTAAATTCGACACAAAAATGTTGGCATTGAAAAATTATATCTTATGGGCTAGATACTTACCTATATCTCGTAAGGATTTCTCTCCCAGTCGATGGCTTTTCGTTGCTTAAAAACATTTTAACCAGTCAGTCAGTCGTTGTGCTAAATACAATCTCAACTTTTGATAAGACAATGCGGAGGTAACACCATCCTGATTGGAGTCTTTTCGTTTTTGTACCCAATCTTCTCTGGCCCTATAAGGCTGAAAACACACCGGATCAAATAAAAGGTTTTTGATTTATGAAACAGAGAACATTGTTTCTTATGAGACAACACACCCCATCATCATCATCATCATTTTCCTTTGTCCGCTTGTCCATTAAGTGGGTCGTGGGTGTAGGTTGCTCAAGTGGACCCTCCATAGCTCTCGATTCTCCGACATCGACTCTAAATCATCAAGGGCGAACCCCACACGGGTACTATAATAGGAGAGATTATGGACTTGATCTATAACAATCTCATCCTTGGTCTACCTAGAGGACGCCTACCCGATGGTACGGATTCCATAGCACGTCGAGGAATCCTGGTCGGGGACATGCGTTTAACATGACCAAACACACACCAAAGCAAACGAAACAAAATGTACGCTACTAAAAACGCCACTAAAACGCCTCCAAAGACCCCACTAAACACGCGAACAACGCCTCTAAAATGCAATCAAAAACGCTTCAAAAACGACACTAAAAACGCCACTAAAACGAGAAAAAAAAACACCTTCAAAGTGCCACAAAAAACGCCTCAAAAAAATGCCCGTAACAACTCCACTAAATCCGGTACAAAAAACATCTTAAAAAAAAACTCTAAATACTCTTAAAAAAAACCACTAAAAACGCTTCAAAAACGCCTCAAAAAGTGTCTCTAAAAACGCCTCAAAAAACGCCACTAAAACCGGTACAAAAAACATCTTAATGCTTCTAAAAACTCCATAAAAAAAATACCTTTAAAAACGCCTTTAGAACGCTACTAAAATGGTACAAAAAACGCTTCAAAAAAACCCTTTAAAAAAATGCCTGTAAAAACGCCTCAAAAAAACGCCACTAAATATGCATAAAAAAATGCCACTAAAAAAAGTGCTTCTAAAAACGCCTCTAAAAACGCCTCTAAAAGCGGTCAAAAAATGCCTCAAAAATGAGTCTAAAAACGCCTCTAAAGACGCCTCAAAAAACATCTTTAAAACCGCCTCCAAAAGCGCCATAAAAAACGCCTTTAAAAACACCACTAAAACCACAAGATTCAAGATACTTGACTACGGTTCAACCGCCAATGCTTGCTTGCCCAATGCCCATTGCCCATGTCGTTCAATAATGGCTAATTTTTTTTCCTGTTTTTTTAGCTGTTCTAACCAATTGAGTTCTAAGCTGAAGGCTGAACAGTTTCCGATTTTTGGAAATTGATTTTCAATCTCCCTATACAGTATTACTGTGATGACCTCTCGATCCCGCTAGGTCTTGGTTAAATAACAAAATAGAAGAATTTTCCACTACCGCTTCTTGTTTTAAGCAGTTATTTATCAGTAGTATACTATACTACGCTATAGCGCTTGGGGAGTCTTAGTATATACCTTGCCTTTGCTTTCAATCTCCTTTGGGCAACCATGCTGCACCGATAATTGGGCGTAATGGACCTACTTGCCTGCGCTTCTGCCGATGCAAAATGCTCTTCTCTCAAACAGCAACAACAAAATGTAATTATATGCAATTATTTAATCCTCTTGGTACACGCGGCATACTGAAATAGTCCTCTCAATAGTCATCTACACATTTCTTTTTTTTTTATAAAAATAACGAGGTAATAGGTTCGCTCTATTAATAAACTACAGTGAAACAAAACACCTCCAACAACCCCGCCATTAATCACAAGAGCACTTTGGCTAAACATCCCCTCATTATTTATTATTAAAAGCGTATGTTATATTTATTGACTGGAGATTATCCGTACCGTAGTCGATTACCTAAATTAAGCTGCAAACTGTTGGTGGAGATGGTGATTATAAACCAAGGTACACCAACTACTTTGTGTGAATATTTAAATTTAATATCCTAACGCAACACAGTGTACGTTATAGAGAATCTCATATACAAGTCTGGAGTGTTTCCGTTCTGCAAGCAATTTAGGTATAGCTATACATTTTTAATCAAAATAATCGTTATATTCTTATAAAGGTAGAGATGCATAGTGCATACACTCAAATTGAATTTTGAAATCATACCGACAGCAACAATAATCCCAAATTGATATGATTTCAGTATAATTATTTGTACTGGGTCCCTAATTAAAATCTTACACAATATTTTAACAAGAGATTCAGAAAAAAAAAATAACTGAGACTTAGAGTGATACTAATCCACTGCCAATTTTAAACAAAATTCGGATTTGAGTTCCCATAAAGATGGGTGGGGTGGACCACGGTCCACGGATTGAATCAACAAGCTCATACAGCAATCTAAGTGAATCCCGTGTGACACACCAAGTTGGTTAAGATCGCTTTTAAATTGTTCCAGACACTTCATGTGGGGGTCTTCATCTACCGCTTTCTCCCTCAAGAGTTGATTGAAAAACTTGACGGGCTAATGTATTTTTTTTTTTTTGTACTACCAATCAGAAACCCCATGCTATAGCAGAATCGAAATGCTTACAGTATTCTTCAATTGCTTTATGAGCCAGAGCTGTCATTTGAAGACTCTTTTTTAGCCCGCTTCAAGTATGATGTTAAGATATTACAAGATAGCTGGTCAATTTGTCAGCCTTTTGTGAGAGAAGTCTACGACGCTATATAGAGAGTGCAAAATGTGCTACAAAATTGTGCAAAATTGTGCTACAGGATAGAATCATTGAAGATTTAGTTTAGTTTAGATTTATACAGCCAGAAGGCAATTAGAAACTAAAAAGTTTTACAGAAAAAATTTGGAGTAATTTTGTCGGCAACTGAAATTCATCGCCAATAGCGAAGCATGGTTAAGAGGTGATATTATGCAGAGTATGAACCGCTGAATTGAGAAGCTTTTTTTTATGACAACTATACTCTTTGCTGTTTATCAGAAGTTCGCAAGAGGTGAGCACAGTGAGCAAAAATCTCAATGAGTGATTTGTGTTAAAACCACTCGCTCAGTAATCCGGCATACTAACCTAAACTACTGCACCCACAAATGTAACGAAAGCAATAACGAAAAGGTCATAAAAAGTTCAGAGGCCCTTACATTAATTTCGTCAAATTATTCTTCTCTATATCAACGTCAACGTGGGAGCAGTATAGCGCAGTGGTAAGTGTGCTGGACTACTGTGCGAGAGATTCAAGGTTCGATCCCCGGAAAAACACAAATTACATCTTAAAGTTTTTTCTACTGCGCCACCTCTCGCGATCGTCTGACAAACATCCGAGAGTATGACTGTCATGAAAAAGCTTCTCAATTCAGCCGTTCGGACTCGGCATAAAATTGTAGGTCCCTTCCATTCGTCCCAAAAAATAGAAACTCACACAAACGAATGGTTGCGAGAAGCTAGGCCTAGGGTGTCTACCCGCCTGTTGCGCCACCTATTGATTTTTTTTATATCAACGTCATAATATTGAATGCGGCTCCTGTAAATGAGATCTTGGTCGTCATAATAAGAGCCTTTGGCACGTTCAATGAAATTTCATATAACTCAGACTATCTGTAGATATCTACTAACCCCCCTTAATATTTTTATCATAAGGTGTACGCTGAAAACCATCTCTCGGTTAAAGAGAGGTGGTTTTTGGTGGCGAGAATTATACTTTGACCCCTGTCTTATGGATATGCCGTTTGACGCAATGACACCAGAAATCCTACTGTGACAAAACTACCACGTTAACTTTCCCCAGGCAACGGAATGGCTTTGGGAAGACTCTGAGCTAGGGAAAGAATGCCATCGTGGTATCTGGGAGTGATCTTGGATCCCAAGCTCAACTGGAAACTTAACATCGCACAACGGGTAAAGAAAGCGTGCATAGCTTTCTATGCCTGCAGTAGAACATTCGGCGAAAGGTGGGGCCTGCAACCAAAACTGACCCTTTGGATGTACACAGCCGCGGTAGTATACGACCAATCCTCACATACGGGTCAATAGTTTGATGGCCGGCTCTTAAAAAAACCGCTCAAATAGAGTGCAAAGAACGGCATGCATAGGCACCTCAGGCGCTCTACGGCCAACGCCGTCAGACTCCCTCACAGTCCTTCTGCATCTTTTACATTTAGGCATTTACATCACAAACATCACGGCACACAGGGCGGTCAGACTCAGAGAGTCGGGGTGCTGGTATGCGAGACCCTATGGACATAGCAACATTCTGTTTACTCTATCAAGAGAATTAATACCATCCTCAACGGATTACATCACCCCCAAAATGTTTTTCATAAACACTTTGAAGTTGAAATTTCTTTCGAGAATAGAGTGGCAAAACAGACGTCTGAACAGGGACCCGACTTTAACAAGCTACACGGACGCGGACGGTTCAAAAATGAACTGCGGAGTAGGTGCGGGTGTATTTTCTGAGTCTCTGAGCATCTCAAAACCCTTTAGGCTTCCGGATACAGCCAGTGTGTTTTGCCGCCTATTCAAACTACACACGAACATAGTCCCGAGTCACATAAGATAGACATATTCATTGACAGTCAAGCTGCGATTATGGCTATCGCCTTAGTCAATATAACCTCAAAATTAGTTTTAGAATGTCGAGAGGAGATAGCCTCGCTTGATCAGTTCAGGATTACCCTGATCTGTGTTTCAGGTCATAGCAACGTTTATGGAAACGAACAGACCGACAAGCTGGACAGGCAAGATTCAATTCTCCACTACTCACTTGCGAAACTGGTCAACATTCCAACAGAAGCAGTCAAAGCAAACATTTCCTCAAAATGCCTATCGATAGCCAATCTCAGGTGGAGGAGGCTAACAAACTGTACCATACCCAGAAAGATTTGGCCAATTTAAAGTGGGGAAAAAACAGCCCACTCCCTGAGTAAAACACGAAAAGATATAGCCAGAATAACAGCGATCACCACAGGCCTCAGGCCTATAGCCAGATATAACAGCCAGACTAGGCATCCGACATAATACACACTGTCGCAGTTGTACCATGGCAACCGAAAAAGAAATCATCACCCACTACATATAATGCGCTTGTCCGGCACTATCTAGGACTAGACAGCGATCTCTGGGAAAACCCTTCTTAACCTTTTTGAACTCCACATCGCTGGATCTAAACTCTCCAATTCGATAAACCTTAACACCCAGGTCAAATGAGTTGTGCGGTAACAAAACGGCACTTAGTGCTACTTGGTTTTTTCTAATAAACCTCCCACCAACCTACCTAGTTGTCCTGACTTTGCTCGCATCAGGAGGCGGATCTTTGGGGCTAATGTGGTGACTGCCAAACATCCAAGCTCTTCATCACTGAAGCTCTTTCTCATCTTTCTTCGAAAGACGGGAAAACTCAGTACAGTAAATGGACCAGTAGTTGTGTCTAAGTGCTCCATCGGATAGTAGAAACTTCCGACAAAGAAGAAGAAGATATCTACTGTCAAAATTCCCGAAATCTAACCGCCGTAACAAGGTAGGTACGACATAAAAAAAAAGTCCACCAGGTTTCTTATAAATTTCCTTCTTTAGGCATCTTCTGCGCTCCCAGGAAGTACGCGGATCCTTTTACTTTTTGACATCAAAGCGGTGTATTCGATACATCGACTTGTTTGACAAAATGAACAAATAAATAAATGAATACCCATCCTCAGTTTTTTTTAAAATCCTCCGCAGCTCTACATACCCATAGACTTATGGGATATACCAATTTCATCTTGCCATCGTAAACATAAAAGGGACTACATTTTCCTTCTGACATTATATTATAAGGTTTCACCTCAAAAACCGTTTAAACAACAAATGTGAGATGTTTACACTCAGGGCATCATCATAACGTTGAGTAGCTCATGTGGTGTTTACCCATGAAAATTCACACCAACATCAAAAGCTATATACTGGGTCTAATTGAATTTCCGCAGTTCAATTTAATAATTTTAAAACGATATAAAAATGTTGCAAGATGCTTTCACTTAAAAGAGCTTAAAGTGTTTTCAACATACATCATCTATGTAGGTACCTATGCAAAATATAATATTGACATTATTCTTCTGGGGAAGAAGAAAATTTTCAATTTTACAGAAGCATCACGAAAGGATACTTTTTCTAAGCAAAAATTATTATTTCGTTCTCCCCTTGAAAGATCATAGATATTTCTATATTTGATTGAATTTTGTGTACCGCCCAATAACGTGTGGAGCTCTATTGTAAATTTATCAAGTCTGAGGTAGTACGTGCTCAGATTTGTGTATTTTCAAATTCAATTTCGAATCAAAAGATAGACTCGATTTATCTACAATCATGTAAACCAATAAAGCGTGTAAGGAGATTCTTTGAATGTATTATTGATGGTCCTGACGGAAGAATGAGTAGTTACCTGGTGGTGGGAAATAATGATTAAATCAGTGGTAAGTGTGCAGGTTCGATACCCGGAAAAACACAAATTACATCTTAAGGTTTTTTTTACTGCGCCACCTCTTGCGAACGTCTGACAAACATCCCAGAGTATAACTGTCCTGAAAAAGCTTCTCAATTAAGCCGTTCGGACTCGGCATAAAATAGAAGTCCCTTCCATCGTACCAAAAATAGAAAATCACACAATAGAATGGTTGCGAGAAGCTAGGCCTAGGCAGTGCTGCCAGTGTTTTGTCATAAGAATTCCCACGCAAGTGCCAACAAAATCCCTTTTTTCCCTCGCCTGGCTCGAAAAGCACCTCAGATTTTCCCACACATATTTTACGAAAGGAAACCAAAAAATTAACGAAACAAAAAAACAGTCTCAATAACTATGGGGAAAACCCTTAGTGTATTACAGGCAAAGCTCCACGCAACGCTATACTCAAGAATGAGTCTGGCACATCAAAAAAATTAGCATCAAAGTGTAATGTATTTACTTTGTATAACACACAGATTAAAATTATTACCAATACCAATGTAATACATACTGTTGATGAGACATCTTACTCTTTTAATAAAGTTCAGTTTATTGTTAACTCTCTACTGGTTCGGTAGTCCTTTCCTTTAATTAGTTGTTGCAACCAAATCACAAAGCCGTTCACATCTATATATTCCCGTACAGTCAAGCAGCTCACCTATCATTGTATCCAGATCAGTATTACACTATGATTATTTCAAAACCCTTCAAAGGCCATAAGGCCATCTTCAAAGGTTCCGGAAGCTGCAGTTTTATTTCAACTGCAAATAGTTCAACTGTGCATAATCCCGCTTGAGAAATACCTATTCCAAGCGAACTTTTTATTTCCCACTCGTCCCAGTACGGAACAACAGCCGCACTTAAACCGCCTGATAGGCTATCCCAGACTTTGTCTGTTACATATCACTATCCGAGACCTTTGTAACTAAAAGCTGATGTTCATTTGGCAGATAAGTTCCTGATAGGCTATACTAGACTTTATCAGCTAGTCTTGAAGGTGACTTTAGCCTCGGGAACAGAACCAAATTTTGTGGGTTCCTGTCCATGAAGTCTTCGAGGGAAACGAAAAGCAGACGAATTGGCTAAAATAGGTTCCGATACCCCTTTCACGGGACCGGAATCTTTCTGATATACCCCGAAATTGGCAAAAACTTTGCCATAAAAAGCTGGAAACATACAAAATGTATCTCATATTGGGAGAATATCCCAGGTTTAACAATGACCATAGCAGACATGATATCAGACAGAAACCTTGTACATATAGTGTTTTATCTCCAAATGAAAAATCAACCACTCGATTCAAATTCAATACATTTATTCAATTTAGGCACTTGACAGTCAAACCACAAGTGAGTTCTATTATTCAACTAGTATTATACAATGCCTATGTATATATCTCACTCAGTTATATGTTATGAGTTATCACTCAAAACATTTAATACAAAATAAGTGTTGCCACTATATAACATATAGGATTCCTTATCATCATTTGTTACAATACTACCTATGCTAAATAAATCTAGCCAACTCAGCGGAGAGCAGGCTATGTATTGAAGAAGACGAAACAACATTATATGCGAATTTGGAAGGAAGATCTTCTCGAGGGACCAACCCGAAAGATTTGAAAAAATTCTCTGCAGCTGTATCATAAACTTTACAAAAATAAAATTGGAGAAACTCCTAACCTAAACCCTCTTTCTAATGTATTGTACAATATGTAGGTCTTAATCAGGTCGACGTGCAGCTTTTATCGGCTAGGATAAAAAGGCGAGGATAGGACAATCAGTCTTTATTAGTTATTGCTTCGATTAGGTCTAATATTTAAATATTGTGACGAAGTTCAAGGTGGTAATTTTTTATGTAAAACTAACTGACCCTTCTTTGCCTTGCTTGGTACTTGCCTAGGCTGTACCTTTTAGGAAAGCTCACGCTTTTTCGATTCTAGGAAATCAACGTTACTTGATTTTTTTATTGAAAACTGTGTGCACTTCTTGTTAAAACGAAACACAATATAATGTGTGTGTCTGTATCTACAATACATTCGATAGGTATGTGCCCAACGGTTGAGATAAACCCAAGTAGCACTCTGTGCCGTTTTGTTACCACAAATTTGGGGAATTCAAAAAATTTATCAGTTCTATAAGGCTACTCTTCGATACCTCCTCAAGGTAGTCGTTGGTTGGTTTTCTTAAGGATCGCTGTCTGGTCCGTGCCGAACAGGCGCATATGTAATGAGTGAGAGTTTTATTTTCGGCTGCATCCTTGCAACACCGACAGTGTGTAGATACTATGCGGGATGCCTAATCTGATGGCATAGTTCCCTGTGGGCCAGTGGCCTGTGGTGATTGCTGTTATTCTAGAGATATCTTTTCGTGTTTTACTTTGAATGTAGGTTGTTTTTTCCGAACTGTAAGTTGGCCATATCCTTCTGGATATGTTGCAGTTCGGTAGGTAGTTAGTTCCCTCCATCTATGGTTAGCCTTCGACCACTGCTAGCTAGGGTAGTACACGGAATGTCGAAAAGCCACACACGAGTGCCTCATATCGTGCCTCATACGTATGAGTACCTTATGTGAGTGGACAAAGAGGGCTAGTACACGATATGTAGCCATTGGCTCCATACGCTGACGTCAAAATTACGTCAGAGCCTCATATATATATGTGGCGAGCTACATATCGTGTACTAGCACCTTAAAACACACTGGCCGTATCCGGAAGCCTAAAGGCTTTTGAAATGTTCAGAGACTCAGAAAATACCCCGGCACCTACTCCGCAGTACAATTTTGAACCGTCCGTGTAGATTGTTAAATTCGGGTCCCTGTTCACTCGTCCGCCTTGCGAATTTGATCTTGAAGGGAATTCTATTTCAAAATATTTTGTAAAAAGTATTTTGGGAGTAGGTAATGTAATCCATTGAGCGTGGTACTTATTGGTCCATATCTCTTCTCGAATGAAATATTCGGTTTGAAGTGGTTAATCTTCGCTGGTTCTAATGTTAAAGGACGACCTCTGCGAGGGCAATTTATATTCACTTCAACTAATTCTGATATCACTGCAATTCTAAATTCTTTCAGTGACAGTTTTTTGTCGTTTTTAGTTGACCTTGCTTTAAAAATAATAAAAGCATTTCCTACGGAAATATCAAGGAAGTAACCACATTATCCAGTGCCACCACTTTTTGGACTTCCGATCAATTTCATAAAAGGACTTCAGTACATCGGCTTTATCCACAAAACCCATTCTTTTGTTGTATTCAACTGCAATTTCCGTGCAAGTGATAATAGATGAAGTTCTTCTACGAATGTTCTTGAAAACTTCATCTATCCTATACGAAAAACTCAACAACCTTGCGAAAACAACCTTGTTTTCGATGAAGTTTTCAAGAACATTACAGCCCTAGGTTTGCCCCTAACCATTTTGCTGTCCGTCTAATAGATAACTTGACAGATATTTTTTTAAATGGCACGTACCCACAGGCGTACATTAATTGTGTTTGCACAGAATTGAAATAATTGTTAAAGTAGGTACACATGGTGTCCCTTTCACACTAAGCTTCGAGTAAGGTCTTTGACTTCTCGCTCTTCCAAATTCTTTTCAGCGGCATCACAGATTCGGCCAGTGTATATTTGCAATTGTAATTATGTACACTGGCTCATTGGCACTTTCCCACACTTTATGTATAGTATATCCTATATCCTATCCACTCTTGATGGGCTTCATTGGCATGTACCTAGTGTCGCAAACTGCTATGTCCCTTGAACTTGATCATTGCCTCATCCACCAATTGTTTTTTTGACGTCTTATTGGACGAAGGATATTAGGACTCTGGACAGTGTTTCTATTATCGGACGAATTTTATAAAGCTGGTCAAAATATCAATAAATATAAATATAGCCGAATTTCTTGCCGCTCTTTTGACATTTCTCTTCAGTAAGGTTAGCCATTTCATGATGGAAAGATATACGAACCAACGACGAGTCGAAATTATTAAAATTTACTACCGAAATTCGGAGTCAGTGGCCTCAACGTTAAGAGCGCTACGTCCAATTTATGGTCGTCATAATCGTCCTAGCAGATCAACAATTGAGCGTCTAGTGGAAAAATTTGAATCAACAGGCACAGTACAAAATGTTCCCGTGCCAGTGAGACAAAGAAGTGCCCGTAGTGTCGAGAATATTGCTGCCGCTGAGGCTTCAGTTGAATGAAAGCCCAAATGTATCTCTCACACGTCGTTCCAAGCGTTGGGCATCTCTGTGACGTCGTTGTGGCCAATTTTGCGAAAAGATCTTGGCCTGCATCCTTACAAGATTAAATTGACGCAAGAACTGAAGCCGCTTGACCACCAGAAGCGTCGTTTGTTCGTGAATTGGGCTGAGCAACAACTTGAAAATGATTCGGATTTTCATCGAAAAATCATCTTCAGCGATGAGGCTCATTTCTGGCTGAATGGCTTCGTCAATAAACAAAATATGCGGTATTGGTCAGGTAGCAATCCACACGTACTCCATGAGTCATCATTGCATCCCGAAAAAATTAAGGTTTGGTGTGGTTGATGGGCCGGCGGCTTCATTGGGCCGTACTTCTTCCGTGATGATCAAGACCGGCACGTTACTGTGAATGGGAATCGCTACCGTTCAATGATAACCGAATATTTTTGGCCCCAATTGGATGATATGGACTTGGAGGACATGTGGTTCCAACAGGACGGCGCCACAAGCCACACAGCGAATGTCATAATCAATTTATTGGAAACCAAGTTTGGAAATGGTCCAGTCGCTTGGCCGCCTCGGTCGTGCGATTTGACGCCGTTAGACTATTTTCTGTGGGGCTACGTCAAGTCTATGATCTATGCCAACAAGCCAGATACGATTGATGAACTTCGTACGAATATCGAACGTCGAAAATTGGGTTCAGCATCTGGACTTCTGCAAGCGTGCCCGTGGTGGCCATGCAAAAGAAATCGAGTTCCATACAATAATTTTTGTAGCGCTCTTATTGAAAAACCCTGTATTTCTTTATCTCCCATCATCAGATGTACGGCCAGAAACACTTTGATCTCTTGACTGTTGGGTAGAGATGCAAGACTTCCACCAGCTTTTTGAACTGCATATAAAAACAATCATATCGATATCGATGTATACAAAAACAAAAATAACGGTTGGTGTCTTCAAAATTACGTTATGTCAATTATGTGAGTCTGTGAGTAAGAAGGACATGTCACAGAGTAGAGTAGAAAATAGGTAAAACACAATATCATGGTAGGTATTGTTTGTTCCTTCCTATATTTGTGCATCGGTTACACAAATTGCGTAGATACTTAGTTTTACTAATTGGCCACGTAAATACCACTGGAAATGAAACCGCGTGTATAGTTTTTATTATGCCTGTCCTCTAGGCTTAGGAAATGCCGTCGGGACTACAAACCGAACCGAGCGTACGATATGATATCACTGGAAAGGTGGATCCAGGCAGAGCAATGTCGATACGTTGGATTTAAGGATCAACATCCCTACAACGTGGTTGAGGTATATTTTTGTACCACAATATGGTATAGTGCACAGGGTTGTTTGGTTTGTGTTTGGCTCCCTAGAAGGCAGGAATGCCTAACAAATTCTGGTTTATCTATGATGCGGAAAACGCCAACAGCGTAATTTGCAATATGAACAGCACGATACACTAACGATGAATTGAACAGAAACTGCAATGGACATAACCGTAATAATGGCGAAGCATTCCTACCACCAAATACGTTGTATGTGTTTATTATTTCCTCTCGTATTTTCGATCTGTACTTTTATTGTTGTTTTGCATTAACTGAAAAGAGCTAGCATCTTTTTTTCAAATATCTCGTATATAGGTATAGTATCCATTATAAGGTTCGCAGGTGGAGAAAACATTCTTAATTATTGGACCCGCCATAACTGATGTTGATGTTCCTCAAACCGACTCTTATCTGGTGCAATTCCCATATGTAGATTTCAGACTTGATTCAATATAGAGGACATTTGCAAACTTTTAGGTTGATTTTCGTTGTTAGAGAAACTTTTATTTTTGAGGTCAGTATGTTTGAAGCTATATTTCCTTGAAAATAATTCCTGTTGTTGTATCCACATAGCAAAACCTTGTCCCTTGTCCCTTGTTCCCTTGGTGGATGGAGCGATGCAACATGGATGGGTCAATAAAGTCATCAACAAACAAGAATACATAAAACCAAAAAGATACACAGACTAACAAAAGGAATCTATTAACTAACTTCTGAGAACAATTCGAAGTTTAATGACCTTATATAGGCCTATCTTCATACTCCCAAGATTTTTTAAACTTTTGGTAAAACAAATCAAAATACATATAGGTATTAGACATTTGCAATGAATGTCTTAAAAGCAGTTTCGTGTACCTTATTCACTCTACTTACATTTTGAAACATAAATGGAATGAATCGCTCGATATTTGATTACTGAGTGAGTATTACAAACTACTTAGTTCAGTGTACTCATATAGAATGGGTGCACAATTTCTTAATATTTTTTCAATCTACCACAACTACTACTGCACCCAAAAATTCTACCACGTTTTGTTATTCCAATGTTAAATATTTTATACCTATAGTTCTCCATGCTTTCGTATCGATAAGAAAATGAAAGCGAGGAGCACTTTTGACGGATATTTTTATCATTCGTGTCGTCATTAACATCTTCAGTCAGTTTCATATACCAGCAAAACATGCAATTTCCATTTCGTCCCCTAAGAAGATTTTGTTCCTTAGTGAGTTCGATTAAGAATTTCGAGCGATAGATGGACATTTGACGCCCTGGACATTGACGCCCTATGTTCGTGTCTCCAATTAGTTTTCACGCGCGGTTTTGTATCCTGTATCCTAGGTGCAATCGTGCAATGTGGTTTTCGGCGCACCCGACCAAATAATGAGAAGCGTACTCAAGTTTGGGGGGAATGAACGCCTTATATATTGTAGATAGATCAAAAGCAATAAAATATTTCATTCACCGTTTGAGGCAACCTAAACATTTCGCAGCGTTCTTGAAGACTTAGTGTATATGGTCGTTCTAACGACATGTTTCATGGACACACATACCGAAAATGGAAAATCTTTCGGTTTCGAAAATATAAGGGCCGTTCATTGATAATAGCTGAAGGTTTGGTTTTTGCTTTAGAGGTATCAAACAGCATTGCGTTTTGGTAGCATTAAACCCCACCCTATTGGCTAAACCTCTTTTATAATGCTATCAAGGTCAGAATTTAATGAGCTTAACATAATGTTGCCGTTTCATTTTTATGGCCGAAGAGCAAATACGTGAGTCCTGAATTGAAAAAAATGGATTAGAAGTTGCAGACAAGAGATCATTTATGAAAATGAGAAAGAGAGTCGGAGACAAAGCAGAGCCTTGGGGAACACCAGCATTTAAATGGTGAGTTTCAGACGTGAAACCATCCAAAACAACTTGAATTGAGCGGTCAGAAATGTAATTTCTAATCCATTGAATAAAAGTCGCATCTATCTTACATAATTCCTTCAAATGAATTAGAAATAAATAGTTTTCGATTATTAGATCTTGATAATCGTATTATTTTACCCATAAATCATCAAATTCGAATTTTAGTAACTGCAGCTGATTCATTCATGAACAATCCCAGCATTATGAGTAAAAATTGATGGAACTCCTGGTCGACTAAATCAAACTAATTTTTTTATTAATCAAATCATCAATGGATTTGTTGCCACGAAAAACGTGCAGCCGGTCATTGAGAAGTTTCCGTGATTCAAGATAATTCATTAGCTGACTATTTGTGAGCGTTTCTATGGTTTAAGAAAAGAACGGAAGTAAGTGCTATGGGTCGGTAATTGGTGGGAGAAGAAGAACCGCCTTTTTTAGGGACGCGCTGGAGTTGTTTTCCACTTACTCGGAAAGAGTTAAGAAGAATAGGACAGGTGATTATATTAATACCAGCTAATGAGAGTTCTAGGAAAACTTATCTGACCAGTGATTGCTGGGATCGCACATTACCTATACATATTTGCTGATTTTTCTGTGACTAATTGTAATGGTGCATATCAACTTCAAATCTACCACTCATTTCTTAAATCTACCACTCTTTTTTCCTTCCAATCTACCACATTTTTGAAATCCCTAGTGACAAAACTGAGTGCACTGAGTAATGAGTATACTCATTTCAAATGAGTATACCTACCCATTAATGTAAATGAATGCAATAGGTGATTGATCTTCGCTTTGAGATGAGGAAATAAATGTAGCTGGGCTTACAATTGGTTTATTAATTATTAATCTTATTCAACAAATAAATTTATTTAATAAATGCATGTACAGACATGTTATTAAAATGTTATTTTAAACAAGGATCTAACAAACGATTTAGATATAGTCATGTGAAAAATAATAGGGACACATAGCAGTATTTCGTGAAAATAGGTAGAAAGAACAAGAATATTTTCATTAAGTTTTGAGTAGTGTTTTTATTTTTAAATAGACTTATGTTATGTTATGATAGCGGTATTTACTTTATCGACACCCCCAACAAAATAATGTAATGTGCCGTTTCTAACCAATTTGTGGCAATTGAAACAGAGTTGTGTTTTGAACAATTTTTATACAAGTGTCCCTATTATTTTTCACATGACTGTATGTTGAAAAAATAAAAACATAATGTACCTACATAGACGAATTACAAAATGCAAATATTGTTGTTTTATGTATAATCAGTACGCGACCGGGTTTGCCCGTGCCCAGGAATTATATTGATTAAATAAAATATGTGTCAAGCGCCTACACCACAAACCAGAGAGAATAGACCACCAGCTTCGGCCAAAAATGAGAGTTTCATAGAGCCAGTTTCAAAAAGTTACTGCGTGGTTAAGTATGCGTGCAATGTTAAAGTAAACGGAGGGTGAATTTGGTCACGCATACACTGGCACATAGTAACATTTACAGTTATTCTGTGGTAACTTTGAAAAAATTCAAATAATTCAAATAAATTGGCTGTTATCGGGACGTGTTAAGCAAATTGTGTGTTCGGTGTGGGGAAATTATTACCAACTTATATTTCATTAAAAATCATGTAAATATAAATGGGTAGTTACTGCAATAATGTGAATTCCTTTGACATTATTACGAAAAAATATTAGTTTAAGCTGCAAAACTAAAATGCATGACACACATCAGGGAAAAATCATCAAACACGATTCGTTTAGTTTTGCTGATATGAATTTAGGCCTTTGTCTATATATTTTAACGAAAATTTATTTATTTTCTTTAATTGTTTATTTTATTAAAGTGTACCTACTGAGTTTTGGAATAAATAATTAAAAAAAAGGATAGGTAGAAAAAATTTGTTTTGTCAGGACTCTGGCTTAATTATGTTTATTGTTTTATTTCATCTACTAAAGAAAATGTGACGAATTGATTTTAAACAAATAAATTAGTTGGTCATCGGAATTTGAGCAAATTTTACGTTCTAAAAAAGAAATATGTTTTGGACACACAGAACTACAGAAGACTAAATCGTCAAATCACGGCTTTTATCACGAGCAATCTGTATCAGGTGTAAATACGAATTTATTAACTTATACATAAATATGAGAATTTCAGGAAATATTTATTAATACAATTCAAATTTTTAAAACTTGCTGTACCTATATATTTTTGTATTAGCTAATTCGTTAATTTTCCACTACTTTCCAATATTTGTACAAAATATGACTCAAAATTCGTTAATGAAATATAACAGAATAATGGATACTAACAGAATGTCAAAACTAGAATCAAAATAGTAAAAACACACAAATGTTATTTAAAGTTTGTGGATTATTAAATTATATTATAATTTCATTGTGAAAAACAAAAGAATACCTACATAAAAAGCAAAACCATGGAGCATTTAAAGAACAGAAAGTGGACAGCAAAATTAAGATAAGTACGTATTTTAAATTAAAATATTAAGTACAATGTACATACATAATGTACTTTGCAAGCTCACTTTTCGCTTTAGTTTATGCGTTACTATGGAAACGACATTTTTTTATGGAAACAATCAAAAATGACAGTTTTTTATTTAAATTTGAGGGTGGCGTGTATACGCTACGATACGCATTCCGTAGCGCCTATTCTGTTTTGAAACACGTTTTCTATCAGGTTTTGTATAAAAATGACAAGCATTCAATGTTTAAAGTGACCTATTTAATTTTTGAACAATCAATTCTTTATAATACCTACCTAATTCAAAATCCATTCATCATTATTCTATATATTCGAAAATAAATTCATTTTCTTTAAAATATAAGAAGAAAGAGCTCAAAATGCATGTCAACAAAATTGCAAAGAATCGCGTTTAGCTAATTACATCGTGCTTGCAATTTAGTTCTGCAGCTTAAAATGATATTTGTTTGTATAATAATGTCATAGGAATCATATTATTAGATTTTTAATCACCCAAATAGTATATTACATATTATGCTTTTTAATGAAATATAAGTTGGTAATTAATTCACCACAGCATACACACCATTTGCTGAACACGTCCCAATAGAGGTCAATTATTCAAATTATTTGAATTATTTCAAAGCCATCTGGGATTCAATTGTCTTATTTCATATTTTTTTGCTTATTCACACGTATTCACAGATAGAAAAAGAGGCGGAGCTACTTATTTCAAAACTGGCTCTATGAAACTCTCATTTTTGGCCGAAGCTGGTGGTCTATTCTCTCTGGTTTGTGGCCTACACTTTATTCAATGCTTTTAACGGACAGAAACGTCTATTTACTAAATTTCAAGGCCACTGCTACTAAAAATGTAAAAATATAGTGTGATTTAGGTAGGTACTCATCGACACATTATATCGGAAAAATTGGATAATTTTGAGTTACGTGCACTTTTCATTTTATAGGAAACATAATAAATGTGTTTCATGTTTTTTGTTTTTGTATGGGATGAGCCGCCGTACTCTAGAACTAATCCTGAATACTGCGTGGACATTTTAGCTTAATCGGTTTGTTGTTTGGGTGTCCGTAGCCCTGTAAACTAAATTAGTGATGCGCGATATATAACGAATCACTCGATTCATCGATATTGTCGTAAAAAAATATCGATTATTTCACTCGATAATTTATTTTCGATATTATCGATGCATCGATATTTTTATCCCGATTTTTTTGCACCCAAAGACCACTGTCTCAGTTATAACAACACGCCTCGTTACGATTCAAGAACCTTAAAACATTTTCTTGTTCTTATCGGCTTAATGTAGGTACATAATATTTTTATAATATAGTATTTCAAATAAGCTATTTCTTTACATACTATGCATAGTAACTATAGGCAAAATCTGAGCGTGTTCCACTTTCTACGTAGATAACTTTCTAATAGTTTTTAGCAAGTCAGAATTTCGTAGTGAATGAGAGTGACTTACGTTTGGGGCTGTTTTTAGTATCGCCAAATTGGATGTCAATACTGAAGTAAGATGAAGCATAAAATGCTCGATACATTTCACTTACTTACATTTCACTAAAGCCTATCAGCACAAAGTTAGGTTAGGTTAGGTTGTGAGGAGAACGATCACAAAGCACCTTGGTGGGCCCATCGCTTCTTTTATTATACTACTTTTGATAATTTCCTTGGAGGTACTGGTAGATTGACGTCAACTTGTTTATTTCCCGTCATTTCAAAACGAAAAATCCAGGCAAAAAGGTGGATGCGAAAAAACGCACCATAATACACCTCAAAATACGAGCCAAAAACTGTGCAAAAAATGCACCAAAAATGCACAACAAATACGGCCAAAATACGCGTGAAAAATCGTGATGAAAAACAAAATATGTTCCAAAACCAACAAAAAAAAATCCCAAAAAAATTTTGCGAAAAGAACTGTGCAAAAACGCGCAACAAATCCCGCCAAATACCCATCAAAAATTCCGATGAAAAAATAACAAAATATGCGCCAAAAATGCGCGTGAAAAACCGCGATGAAAAAATAATAAAAGGGTCGGCAAAAAAGCGAGATTTAAAAATAACAAAATACGCGCCAAAAGAAAATTAAAATTTTCGCGAAAAAAAGCGCTAAAAACTGTGGAAAAATTTCGCCAAAAACGCCCAACAATTACCGCCAAAATACGCTAAAAATCGCGATGAAAAAATAACAAAATACGCGCCAAAAAAGCGAGATGAAAAAATAACAAAATATGCGCAAACAAAAAAATTAAAAAAATCCCGCCAAAAATGTAGAAAAATTTCGAGAAAAAACGCCCCAAAATCCGCGTCAAAAACACTCCAAAATGCGCGCCAAAATAGAGCCAAAAATCGCGGTGAAAAAATAATAAAATATGCGCCAAAAAAGTGACATAAAATCCCGCCAAAAATGTGGAAAAAATTTTGGAAAAAAAAAACGCGCTAAAATACATCTCAAAATACGCGCCAAAAACAAACCATAAAATCGCGCCAAAATACGCAATGAAAAAATAACAAAATATGCGCCAAAAAGGTGACAAAAAATCCCTCCAAAAATGTGAAAATAAATTCGCGAAAAAAACGCGCCAAAATCCATTTCAAAATAGGTGCCAAAACTATTCAAAAAAATGCGCCAAAACCGCTCATCAAATGGCGCCCAAAATACGCGTCAAAAATCGCGGTGAAAAAATAACAAAATATGTGCCAAAAAATCCCGCAAAAAATGTGGAAAAATTTCGCAAAACAAAACGCGCCAAAAAAACATCTCAAAATACGCGCCAAAACTGCCCATCAAATCGCGCCAAAATACGCGATGAAAAAATAACAAAATATGCGCCAAAAATGCAGAAAAAATTCGCGAAAAAACGCGCCAAAATAGACGCCACAAAATTCACCATACTGCGCGTCAAAAAATTGCGCCAAAGTATGTGTCAAAAAACGAGCGAAAAACCGCACCAAATAGATGTGATCAGCTTCACATCTCACAATCGACTGCCTCCAAAATTTCAGAACCAGCCCTTTTATAGAGAGGCAAAGCCGTTTGTTTAGGGTTTTTTTTTACTCAAAACATCCCTGAACGGACTGTATCCATTAGACAGCCGTCAATCGCATTTCGATCGCTTTCTTTGCAATGGAGCAATGGATGCATTTAGAGTGAGATGCGAAATCATTTTAATGTTTTTTGTCCCCTCCCCCTCCCCACCCCTTCTCCCCACTTGTTGTCAAATGACTGAAAAAACGCTATATTTATGCTGTCATCGAACCAAATATTTGGAATTTAAAATACACCATCAGGTGAGGCTTACCTACCACGATGGGAAGGAAAGAAAGAAAGTATTTGCGAGTCCGTCTTTCAATGCAATACCACACCTACTTGCAAGTGCGAAGAGCTAGTTATGTGGGCAGACGTTATGAAGAAGGTATGGTGTCAGATTCAGTGCGTCCTAACAAATTTAACTCAAATCGTTTTCTGTTTTTGTAAATATATTTCTTGTCAATTTTTGACAGTCGCTTAGCAAATTTCCGATCTTGAAATATAGACTTTGGCCTCATTCAAGAATCTAGTCATCGTAAGTCGACTTGAATTATCTGGATTCAAATTTATGTCACTTATTGACAATTGTTTTTTTTTTCTCCTGTGTATTCTTGTAAATTTTTTTTGTTCAAAAATCAGTCAAAAAAAGTTAAATTATTATCTTGAATTATTTCCTTTGTGAAATAGAAATTGATTGAGTATTCTAAACAATAAAAATATTTTTTTTTTTTTCATAAAAATTAATAGAAAACTCAGGAAAATTTTAAGTTTGCATATAACCGATTTTTTTGGGGCGATTTTTTTTTTGCATCGATATTTTCATCTTGATAATAAAATATCGATGTATCGATGCAGTTTTGGATTATCGCGCAACACTAAACTAAATACATATTCGTCTTACAGACTACCGAGTACCGACCTCGTGCACATTCGGTGGTTGGATAAGACAGCTTGTTCTGGTTCGCAATACCATTTTTATTAGTCACGTCAATTACTCGTGTGGTGTGTTTATGGCATTGTTGTTGTTATTAAGTGATTTTGTGTAAACGTATCAAAAAGTCCAGTCTTTAGTACTTACCTTACTTTCCTTTCTCAAGGGTTGAATTAACTCATATATTAATCATATTTTTTTTATTGTTGTTCAATATTTATGAAGAGCACAGAATGAAAAATTTGTAATGAATGTTTAAATGAATAATAGCCCAATACATAATAGAAGTATTTTAATATGCAGTCTGTAAGGGCAATGATCAGTTACAGCCTTATTCCAAACTATTTTTAGTTATCTATAGTTAGCATACCTACATACACAGGTACAAAATTTTAATTTTTTATATATGTACATTGCACATGTTATATCAGACCACCAAAAACCAGGGTTGCCAGGTTTTAAAAACCGGAATCGCTAAACGTAAAACATAAAACGCCAAAAAATCGCCAAATTTTCCAAATTCAAAAACCATAAAAAGCAAATGAATTCGCGCAACTCGTAATTTTTACGTAAAAAAAAACTTAATACAATTCCCCAAGCTCCTGGAACTCTGGCTGTCCTACGAGCTACGACATTTGTCATTTTGTACACCTTGTTCTAAAACTTAAAAACGTCTTCTTCGGGTACATTTTCTAGATAAAATTCATTTGACCAATTGACAGAAATTAATTTTTCCGACTGAGCCTCAACAAGTTGTAAGCTTTTGGGTTGGGTTGGTGAAAAATATCCCAAAGAAACAAAGAAATGGTTTGGGTGTTTTTTTTTTGTGAGTAAAAATTATTAAAATAATATATGAGGATTTTGGTTAAACAATAATTTAAATCGCCAAAATCTAAAAATATCGCCCTTTTTTGGGGTGCGTCGCCAAACCGATTTTCCTGTCGCCAAATTAAATTTCAAATCGTCTGTTATGCGATAAATCTCCACATCTGACAACCCTGCCAACAACCCCTAAAAAGATATAACAACCAAACACACAAATAGCCATGCAGCAATCTATATTGTGTCGATCGCTTATTAGTTATAGATCAATTTAATCTGTTCTGCAAAACAGAATAGGGTATACTGAAGTACTGTACACATTTAGAGAAATCAAATGAACGCATTCATGCAGATGTCTAATAGGTATGTATGTAGTATCATTAACCTTAGGATAGCAAAACACTTTTTCCATACGCGAATAGCAACCTACCAATGTAATGACTGTTCGAGAAAAAATCCGGAAAAAGAAACTTGACTTGACAATTTTTAATGCTGAAGAAACGGATTATGCTTATCATTTTTTTAAACTATTGAACACTTTATTTGAGCGCACTAAATAATTATTTTCGACTATTTTTTTAACCCTTATGAAGTGTTGGAAAAAAGTTCACCAAATTCCAATCTTAAAAAAAAAAAAAAGATTTACCGATTGTTAAGGTATTAATTAATTATTGAAATTCCGTGTTTTATTTCCTCTTGAATATTCTAGCAAAACTCAAGCAAAAGAAAATGTCAAAAAATAGCCTATATAGGATAATTTATTATCTTGCTCCCGGACCAGGATAAATGGTTGACAGCTTGAGATTTGTTTTCCACCACGATAGAAAATTATACGAAGATAATATTATTTACATCAGCTACATGCAGTCAAATATCTCGGAATTGTCCTTGATAAGAAGCTCAACTGGAACTCACAAACAAGTCCGCCACAGAACGTGCCACTAGAGCCATGTGGGCCAGTAGGCAACTGTATGACAGAACTTGGGGTCTAAACCCCAGAATGATACATGTATATCATGATGGTAAGGCCCATTATCACATACGCGGCAATTTGTCTGGTGGCCGAAAGTTCTTCAACGGACAACGGCATATAGACTACAAAAATTACAGCGTATTGCCTATCTCGGCATCACGGGCGCGATGGGCACTTGCCCTACTACAGCATTAGAAGCTATTATAGGGCTTTCACCCCTACATATATTTATTAGGAAATTGGCAGCTAGATGTGCTATTAAGCTACATCAAGAATACAAGTTTAAACCAGCTGACCATGTGGGACACCTGGAAATACTTAACTCAATCCCAAATATGGACATGTTCTGTTCCACCCTCGACATTATGTTTAGGGAATATAGTTTTGGGAAATTATTTGAGACTGGACCGCGCGAAATGGGACAATGGTGTCCCAACACTAGATCCCAAAAGTTTGGTCTGGTACACTGACGGATCGAAAATGGAATCTGGAGTTGGTGCTGGTGTTTCTGGACCCAATACCAAAGTCTCGATACCTATGGGAATGTGTTACACTGTTTTTCAGGCTGAAGTCCATGCCATTGAGGTCTGCGCCGTTTTAAATTCCAATAAGGGAATTAAAGGCGCCACAATAAAAATCTTTTCAGATAGTCAAGCGGCCTACAAGCTCTTTCGTCCAACACGATGGACTTAAAAACAGTAAAGTGCTGCTACGATGCCTTGCAAGTCCGATCCAAACACAACAAGGCTAAACTTGGGTTTTCAAATGCAATGTGAATATAAACTTCAATCTCACATGTTTACCAATTTCCATCGAGGGAGTAATTCAAGTATTATTGGCTTTAACAAAAATATTGCCTCTGGCATGTAACACTAACTACTGCTGGAGTATTGCACCTACCTGTAGAATATTTGTAGGTATGTACTTACAAAAGCAACAGTTTTTGTATTTGTAAAGGCATAAATCCGGAAATATTTACAGAATAATCGATTCTAGAATCACCTGCCATAAATTATGTAAGTACCCGGAGGAAATCCCAGCAACAATAACAAATAATAAGAGTATTTGAATACAACTTTTTCAATTTCAATATGGGGTAGTATTTGAAGAATAGATTTTGATTTTCTTTTCACTTTTGCTTATAGGTAAAGAATATTGTTGCTTATATACACAAGTCTGTACACTGCACATGCACTACAAAAAATAACGTTGACATAGATCAGCAAGACCTGGTAGCCAATCCCATGACCTGATGATATTATTTTCGGTACTTTCACTTTATGACACTGTTCACTTATTTAAAGCGAGGACATTATTTTCGTATTTAATATTAGAAATTGGTATGAGATGTTTACTGTATTCCGGTGAAGGATCTGATGAGAATTTTTAACGGCTACATCATTTCCAGTTGTTTTATATATCTACCGAAAATAATTTATGGAAAACATTTGCAGTTTCCGGTGTCTGAGTCATAAAATAGCGAACAAGTTCCTCGGAGAGTTTTTAATGGGCTCTATAAATGGAAATACTTTTCTGTGGTTCGCCCCGACGAAGGATGAGACTTCGTATTATTAACACTAGGAAACGATTATAGATTACATATTTCCCTGATGCACCTTTTATGTTTTGCGATGCAAAAAAATATTTTTATATTCAATGTTCGGATAAGTATCTACACTTAAAACTATAATTTGTTAAACATTCAACAATATACAACCACGAGTTAGGTATACGCAGGATGATTTGACACGTAGGTAAGCAGTTTTTTTTTTCTAACTATTTTTAGATATAGATTTTATACATTTTGTATAAGTTAAAATGTCCTTTTGATAATCAAATCATTAATATTCCCTTTTAAATATTTTTCTTAAAACTATAGCCTGTTAAAAAGAACTTCATTCAATATGTAATGGAAACGGCAATAAATGTCGAAATAATCGAATATCTAGAAGTCCATCGATTTATAAGTGACAGGCAATACGGATTTCGGAGCCGTCATTCCAATGGAGATCTGTTAAGCTACGTAACGCACTTATGGACGCAAGCAATTGAACAACACGGCGAATCCAGAGCCGTAGCCTTGGACATATCAAAGGCATTTGACCGAGTCTGGCATAGAGCCCTATTAGGCAAGTTAGAGTTTAATGGATTACCACAACACAGCTCTGCGTATGACTGTACAATTTTCTTCTGGGAAGATCGATCCAAGTTGTTGTAGATGGTGTATCATCTAATTCGTTTGCTATAAATGCAGGAGTGCCTCAAGGATCCATTCTTTCTCCAACTCTATTTCTTCTTTACATCAACGATTTGCTTGGATCGACAAATAATAATATCTACAGCTTTGCTGATGACGGCACTCTTGTATCCTCCATCTCGAACAATGGGTATGTGAATGCGGCTACATCACACAGTCAGAGATGTAAACAAATTAGTTCTCTAAATGATGATCTGGACAAGTGGGGAAAAGACAACTTAGTTGTATTTAATGCAAACAAGACACATCTGACAACATTTTCTAGGAAAAATGCATCAACAGTTAATCAGATCAAAACGGATGACCTTCTAATCAATCCCAAGGACTCAAGGCACCTTCGAGGAGTCACAGCCAATTCAGGAATCACATGGCAAGACCACATATCCTAACTCTCAAGATCGGCGTCCGCTAAGTTGAACTACCTATTTCGAGCAAAGAGGTACTTTAGTCCCAAGAAACTTCTCCTTCTCTACAAGGGACAGGTTAGACCAGGCCTGGAATATTGTTCCCATCTATGGAGCCCGGCCCTAAAATATTCACTTAGACAACCTGACAGCATAAAGAGACGAGCAGTTCGAATTATTGGAGACCCTACACTCACATCGAATCTACAACCGTTGGTGCACAGAAGACAAGTCGCTGACCTTTGCTTGTTCTATATGTACTTCCATGGAAGATGTTCCGAGGAACTTAAAAACATTATACCTCGAAATGAAACTTTTGGGCGGCTCACAAGACAGGCAGCTAATGCTCATGACATGACCATACAGTACACTTTCCCAGGAGAAGTATTTAAAAAAAAATTATGAAGAAATAAATAAATAAATAAAGAAACACAAGTTATACCTTATACAATTAATTTAAACGTAGTAAATTCAATGTTATAGACCAGAACCAGTTATACAATACAATTGTTTTCGAGGATATACATAGACGGGTGTAACATGGTTTCCTATGGCATTCATAACACCAACCGTATCTCTCGGACACCAGCAAATTTATAACCGAACTGACTGATTCCAGTGCAGATTCAATATCTTTGTATAGACTCTATGATTCGATCGATTTGAGAGTTTAAACTGCTTTATTAAACATATCTGCTAGTTGTACTGGAAATATCATCCATTCGCCGCTGTTGCTATAATGACAAATGACAACATCCTAGTCCAGCGGATTCTGAAGGTCAATCTTTAGCTGGTCAATGACCCATTAAGGATCTTTCTGGCAGCTACGAATTATAAAAAAAAACTCCACATTACTTATATGGACTGGAAGTTACAACGCAGTCTTGGCGAAGATAGTTTCGAATTGGGAGATCTGAGGATAAGTCATTTGCTCTTCGCTGATGACTTGGTCATCCTTGGGTCCTCTCAGTCTGAACTTCAGCGCGCACTCGATCGGTTTGTAGCCGTTTGTGTTGAAGCTGAGATGAAGGTAAATGTAAACAAATCTGAAGTGATGGTCGTCTCCAGAACGCCTGTTCAATGCACTCTGCATGTTAGTGGAGTCCCATTGAAACAGGTGGAGAAGTTTAAGTATCTCCACAGATGAAGTTTTGCGGCAGTTTATTTTTGCTTCTCTGAGCGCCCAATTTGGCTTGCGGATTGTGCCGCAGTCAAAAGACTTCAAGCAGTCAAAAGTCTTCAAAACATTGAATGCATTCAAATGACTAAAAGAATTCAAAGAATAAAAAAGACTTCAAAAAGACTTCAAAGAATTCAAGCATAATCAAAAAGTATTGCATTCTTTTGACTTCAAGTCTTTTGACTGCTTCAGGTGATTGCATTACTTAAGACTTCAAAAAATACTGGGATTTCAATTTTGAAGTCAAATAACTTAAGTGAAGTCTAAAGATTCCAAAAATTTGTATTTTTAATGAATTTACTGCAATACTCAAAAGACTGCGATTTTTTACAGCTTTACTTTGAGGTTATTAGTGGCGGTCTACAAATTGCACTGTTGCCTACCGGCCGGCGGGTGGCAAAACAGTAAGTGACGCATGGGGTGCTTTTCGAGATGCCGAATGACTAGACTTCACTTTGGTAAAATTTGCTTACCCAAAGAAAAATACACTTTTCTAAAAAAAGCGAACGGTGTTAGAAAATTGAATCACCTGCAGAACCCCTGATGCTCTTACTGAATACGTACTTTATCTACGGGTGCCGAATGTAGTAACTCCAATTGCATTCAATCTTACGCCCGCGAGAACAGATCATCGGCCCTGGACTGTTTATTAAACTATACAAATAACAAGTCCATCTTTACTTAAAAAAAATTGCGGTCTAAAGTTTAATTCCTCTACAAAAATTAATTAATATGCGTCCACCTTTCTTATAAGCAAATAATATTCGCAACAGATCCTATACACCTATCAGTGGAAAAATGAATTTATGTATTAAAAGCAGTAATTATGTTGGGCATCGATCCTAAGTTTAGGACCAGTCACGAAGCCTAAAATGTTCCAAACAAATTATTGTTGCCTCAAAAACAAAACCACAACAATTTTTAATAGAAAACAATCTTCGTTCTATTCTCCTTTGGTCTTTTTCCAAATTTTCCTTTATTTTATTATCAAATCAATTGAAAAGATTTATGCGAAATTAATTTCAACCCTTTCTCTCTCTACCCTTATCTGGTTGTAATCTCTAACCGAAAAATTACTTTTATCCTGAACATTTAACCTTTAGCCAGGGGATTTTTATCTGCTAGGGAAAAGTGTAGGATAATATGGGTGCGTGCTTCGAGCCTCTATACCCTGTCACCTGCTTATCATGGCTTAACCCTTATAATAATTTTATTGTGATTTTTATTACTTACACACCCAATGAATTTTGTTTTATGTCATCGTGGGCTACGAATTTACTTCTAAACTCTCCCTCTGCTTGTAAATTTTTGTTTACACCACTTTTAGTGTCAAAATTGAAATTTTTTGAAAATTATGACCCAAATTGTGTGATATTTGAATAACTCACAATTATAAGAGCGAAAAGGGACGATAGTGTAATGATGTTAGACATGATAGCAAAGTTGTACATTTCCCATTTCATATTTAAATTATATTTTTGAAGGCATTTTTGAAACAACTGTTGTCTTAAATGGCAAACACTGCAAAATGAAAATTATGGATTAAATAGTTATAAAGAGCAAATATATTTATAATTTTTTTTTTTTTTTTTAAATACTTTTCCCGGGAAAGGCAAACCTATAACGCTTCATCAGCGCCCCCAGATGCTTGCAGATGTATGTTAGTTCTGCACTTAAATTGCTGCAAATTGTAGTCTTCTGGAAATATATCCCCAGGAAGCGAATTCCAAAGTTTGCTTGTCCTGTAACAGAAGGAGTTTTGGAAAGATGATGTCCTCGCGGTTGTCAAGTGTACTGTATATGGTCATGAGCATTAGCAGCCTGTCTTGTGGGGTGCCCAAAAGTTGCATTTCGAGGGATAATGTCCTTGAGTTCCTCGGAACATCTACCATGGAAGTACATACACCTAAGCATAGGTCAGCGACTTGTCTTCTGTGCACCAACGGTTGCAGATTCGATGTTACTATAATAATTTATTTTGACGGTCACAAGGTAATTTTATATGGAAATTTTCTTGACTTCGTAAAATTTATCTTGGACACTAAAAATGATTATTAGTACCGCGCAATGCTTTTCATACAAACGGAATAAGCTAAAGCTAAGCACACACGATTGTCAGATCTGTCAATCCTCTGACAATGACTGACTATACGCCTACAATAGCCGACTATCTTACAATACAAAATTGTCCGTTCACATTCTGATAACGTTGTCAGGTTGAAAATTGTGTGTTCACAGTGTGTTGTTATAAAGATTTTTTCTAGATCTTACAACTTTCGATTTCATATCTTAATTCATCTTAAATGACACGTTATACCTATACCTAAAGAAATTTTGAATATGTACCCTATTTTCTAGGGTACATGTGCAGCGTTTTTGAAGGTACATACATTTAAGATATGTTCTGTTTTTGAATCTATCAGTTTTGAAAACTCAGTTCGAACCGTATGCAAAATTTCATAAAAATCTTAAAACCGTTTTTGAGATGATAGGTAATCCTATTTTGAATACAGACCGATTTTTATCAACGACTTTCCCCGATTTCGATATTTAAAAAAATCGTATGGGAATAGTTATGATGTAAATCCGCCATTAAGTCAATAAAACCGATAAGTCGCACTATTAATATTTTGAGATCAGGAGAGCTGTAATCTTATTAAATGGTGAATTTAAAAAATCTTAAGAAAAGTGCTTTCGCACATGTGTATTTTGTTTGTCGCGACATTTGAGAGAAACCACTTTTACAAACCAATCTGAGACTTCGAAATTGTTTTCAATGTTCACTGCTTTATAACTCGAGGATGTGCAAAGCTCGCTATTTACGTTGCAAGTTCTACTGTACTGGGTAAAATGTTAAAGCCTTAGTCGTTGAGTGGGGAAGCGAGGAGTAACAACGATTCTCGCTTGTTTGGGATTGACCCTGACAATTTCTGTTGGGAAATTATGTCGAATTTCAATATCTGAATTATTGTTTGAGAGAATTACATTAAAAACAACTCGTAGACACAGTCACTTTGGTAGGAATGATAGCTATTTCGAACTGCACCACTAATTCATCATCAGACTCCTTTTAAGTGATTGTTTTGAATGGTTTTGAATTCTGACAGTCTGACAGCCTTAGTCGTTCGCAGCTTTATTGCAACTGCTTAAATCATACTGAAACCGAATTGTGATATACTCTACAAATATGCAACTTCACACTACAACATAACTGGGACTCTGCAGAATTAAAAAAAAAATTAAAACATACGAAATATTTAAAACGTTCAGAATCGCCGATTTCAATACCTAGATTATGGGTGTAATTTGAAAACTAAAATTATAATCAATGCCATTAATGTTTGGCAACCAATTTTGAGAGCTAAGACTATGCAAAATTGAATATGAAGAATAGAATGAAGAATATATTCGAAGTAAGTTTATTTTAATTCAATTTTTATTTTAAAGCTAATATCTTAACAAATCTTATTAAAATTCTCCAAATCTTAAAAAATGCATTACAATTAAGTGAATATCTTCTCATCTGGAAACCACCTCAATATCTTAGAAAATAAGATAATTAAGATCATATAACAACGCTGTCGCACGGTTGTCAGATATTTGAATATGAAAAATTTGTCTATCCGTTGTCAGACATTGTCAGACAAATTAAAATGTATTGTCCTTGGTATTTGCAGTACGGATAATGGAAGATGGAACAAAATATTACACTTGTGACTATTTTAACTCTACGTGTTAGAAGGCTGCTGTTCGGACGAAGGAGTGCGGGTGGCTCGTTGTCAGCAGGAAGGATTCTACTCCATAAATTCAAAGCTGAGGAGACGGAACTTTATCACAATTTTTTGCGAATGGACTCAACACAATTCGATGGAATTCTAGCTTTGGTGACTCGGACTCCACAGTCCACACATCAAGATGCCAGTATACACGAGCATCCAGGGTACTCATTTCATAAAATTTAAGACGACAGTCGTCCAAGCGATAGTAGTGCACGAGATTGTCTTTTATTTGCTTCACGTAACTCTACCACCATCGTTTATTTTGCACAAAGTTTGAGAACTTTCGGTACCTTTCAGGAGCCCACAAACAGTAGTTGAAAAAAGGACTAAACGTTATCGTTATTGTCATAAATGATACTTGACAAATAACAATGTAACTCATTGTGTAATTTAAATCGTAAAAAATCTGAATTCAATTGCTCGCTTTAAAATTCCTGTAAAAAGCTTAAAATTGTCTGCAAAATAAACAAATCAATGCATGACGGTAACTAATTTTATTAGCTATCGTGCAAACTCTATCGTCTGGACGATAGTGCTCTGTTGGAAATCACATTAACATGAAATTTTATATCATTTATCTACCTTTGTATTTTATTTATTCTGAAATAAAGCTTTGAACTAATAGGTTATGGGCTTATAAATCAAAAAAAAAAAACAGAATCAAATAAAAAATTTTTTCTTAAATTGAACTTTTACGAGAAAAGAAATGTCTGGACATCTTACTATCGATCGTTTACTCGGAAGGGAAAACTTCTCTACGTGGAAAGTTGCAATTAAAGCTTTCCTAGAACTTGATGATCTTTGGAAAGATACAATTGCGGTTGCAGCTGGTTCTACTGTGAATGCAGATAAAGACAGAAAGGCTAGAAGCAAAATAACTCTGTCACTAGATCCTTCATGCTTCGTCCACATTCAAAATTGCTCCAACGCTAAAGAAATGTGGAAGAAATTAGTTGATGCTTATGAAGATACAGGATTAACCAGGAGAATTGGTTTGCTTACCAAATTAACGTCAACCACGCTGGAAAGTTGGGATTCTTATGTTAAAACAAAGATGTCAACGGCACACGCCCTAAGAGAAATCAATTTTGCAGTCGATGACGAGTGGCTAGGATCTCTATTGCTTTCAGGGTTACCGGCTGAATACAAGCCGATGATCATGGCCCTTGAAAACTCTGGAATGAAAATCACTAGTGATTCTATAAAAATCAAGTTGCTGCAAGATGATTCCCAAATAACTACAAACACTGCCCTTTTAGCGAAACATAAAAACAAAAAAATCGTTAAGTGCAATTTTTGTAACAAGTTTGGACACTTGGAGAGCAAATGCCGCTTTAAATTGAAAAAAGAATCCAACCGCCAGAATTCTGCCATGTGTACCGTATTATCAACGATCAATTGCAGTTCAAATACGGATTGGTATTTTGATTCAGGTGCAACTAGCCACATGACGAAAAATAAGAACCTACTGACACACTCGAAGAAAAAGGAAGGAACTGTAATTGCAGCTAATAAAGAGGAGCTAAAAATTCAAGAGGTTGGTGTTACAAATATTCATCATCTTGATGGTTCAATTTCAGAAGTGACAAATATTGACCTCATTCCTGACTTATCAACAAATCTGTTGTCAGTAAGCCAAATTGTTAAAAAGGGTCATACTGTCGTTTTCAATAATCGAGGATGTAAAGTGATTGACAACACAAAGAAAACAATAGCAACAGGATCACATGAAAACAATCTCTTTAAGTTGGTGCAGAAAAATAATAACTTTGCATTTAGCGCTGGTAAAAAGAGGAGCGCAGAAATTTGGCACAAACGCATGGGACACTTAAACATTAATAGTTTAAAATTGCTGGAAAGAGGACTTGCTACTGGAATTGAATTTTCAAGTAAAGCGTTTGTTCCTGATTGCAAAACATGCGCTTTAGCCAAACAAACAAGGCTGCCATTCAACAAGTCTGGATCTAAAGCTGACGAAATTCTAGATGTCATACACTCAGACATTTGCGGTCCAATGGAGATAAAATCTCTAGGAAAAAGTGTATCATTTATAACTTTTATTGATGATAAAACTAGAAAAATCTTTGTTTATTTTCTAAGGACCAAAGCAAGTTGGCTAGTTACAAAGATCTTTGAAGAATTTCGACTCATGGCTGAGAATCAAACAGGAAAGAAGATTCGAAAGTTTAGAACTGACAGAGGCAGTGAATACATGAGTGAGCAGTTTCAAGATAATCTAAAGAAACATGGAATTATTCACCAGACCACCAATAGTTACACTCCCGAGCAAAATGGACTGGCAGAACGTACAAACAGATCCTTAGTGGAACGTGCAAGGTGTATGCTAGCTGGAGCTAACTTAGGAAAAAAGTTTTGGGCGGAGGCTATTAATTATTCCGTTTATCTGTTGAATAGATCTCCCTCTAAGGCTACTAACAAAACACCTGAAGAAATGTGGACAGGTAAAATACCAGATCTATCTCATATTAGAACATTCGGATGCACTGTTATGGTACATATACCAAAACAAACCCGAAAGAAATGGGATGTTAAAGCCAAGGAATGTATTCTAGTTGGTTTCGATGGATGCACTAAAGGATATCGCGTTTATGACAAAGAAAAGTCTGTTGTCACCACAAGTCGTGATGTATCTTTTATCAACGAAGACCAAGATTATGTTCCTAAAGCAGTTCAAGAATTTAAATTCATACAACTTCCTTTGGAACCAGAAGTATTAAGTGAGTCAATTGAAGATATTTCTGATTATGAAGATGCATTTGACGATGTCGAAATTGAAAATTCAGAAATTCTCAATATAATTCAAGAAGAAGCTGCCTCAGAAACGATTCCATTAGAAGAAGATACCACTCAAGGTCTGAGAAGAAGTAATAGAACTTGTTCAAAACCAGATCGCCTAGGAATTAGTAATCACGTTAAGTTTTCTGACATGCAGTCAATTCATGAAGATCCAAAGAGCGTTAACGAAGCTTTTAACCGACATGATGCTGATCACTGGAAGTTAGCAATGGAGGAAGAATACCAGGCTTTACTAGCAAATGATACTTGGCAGTTAACTGATCTATCTCCAGGTCGTAAAGCTATAAAATGCAAATGGGTTTTCAAAACCAAGAAGGATGTCACAGGGGCCATATGTCGATACAAAGCAAGATTAGTTATCAAAGGATACTCGCAGCGAAAGGGGGAAGATTATGACGAAACATTTTCACCTGTAGTTCGTCACGATTCGCTACGATATCTCTTTGCATTAGCTGTAAAAATGGACTTGCATATCGAACAAATGGATGCAGTAACAGCATTCTTACAAGGAAACTTATCTGAAGAAATATATATGGAACAACCTCACTTCATTGATAAAAATAATTCCAAGAAATACTGCCGGTTACAAAAAGCTTTGTATGGCTTAAAGCAGGCAAGCAGAGTTTGGAATCATGAACTGGATGAAGCATTAAAGCATTGGACTTACGCAAATGAAGCATGATTCTTGCATATATTTTACTCAAAAGGGAGACAAGATTCTAATCGTAGCTGTGTATGTGGATGATCTGTTATTGTTTAGCAATATGAAAGAATGGACAAATGACATTAAATCTAAATTGCACAACCGATTTAAAATGAAAGACCTTGGACCTATTACCTACTGCTTGGGAATAAGAGTAAATCGTTCCAAAGATTGCATTACATTGGATCAAGAACAATATGTTGAACAAATTCTTGAGAGGTTTGGTATGAGTAATAGCAAAGGCGTTTCTACTCCTATGAACCACAGTGAAAAATTATGCAAAACTGACTTGAATCAAGAAAATTTATCTAAAATGCGTGATATTCCATATCAGGAAGCAGTTGGGTGTTTAATGTACTTGGCAACGTGTACCAGACCAGACATAAGTTTCACCGTTAACATGCTTAGCAGATTCAATTCAAATCCTGGACCTATGCACTGGAATGCTGTAAAACACTTATTCAGGTATTTACGGGAAACATCAAGCTATAAAATTGAGTATCGAAAAAGTGGGAATGATGATATTATTGGTTACTCGGATTCAGATTGGGGCTCAGATTTAGACGAAAGAAAGTCTACAACAGGCTACATATTCATGTCGAAAGGAGGAGCCATTTCGTGGGCATCAAGACGGCAACAGACAGTAGCTCTATCATCGTGCGAAGCGGAGTACATGGCACTGTCAGCCACAATACAGGAAGCACTTTGGTGGCAAGGAATTAAAGAACAACTTGGCGATTTAAATGTTATCAATATTAAATGTGACAATAAGAGCGCTATAGCAATAGCAAAAGATTCTGCATTGCATCCAAAATCCAAGCATATTGATATCCGGCACCATTTTATCCAAGATACGTTGAAACAAGGAAAGATCTGTGTTTCATATATAGACACTAAACATCAAATTGCGGATGGATTTACCAAATCTTTAGACAGAGTAAAATTCTCTGATAATAGAGATGCTATGGGACTTAAGAAGTAGTCGATGTTAATTTGAGGAGGAGTGTTGGAAATCACATTAACATGAAATTTTATATCATTTATCTACCTTTGTATTTTATTTATTCTGAAATAAAGCTTTGAACTAATATGCTCTGTCGATTATTAAGCTACAAGAAGCAAATGTTGGATCGTAGAAACGATGTCGTAGAGACTATAGCAATTTTCAATGTTACGTGATATAAGGCTATCGTCGAAACGGCATCGTCATGCGATTATTGACTTACGAAATGAGTGCCCAAGAAATCGATACGGTTTCATTGGCGGCTTGACCCAACTTTGTTTCTGTATTTGTCGATATGGCTTTTGAATGTGAATTCCGTCGGCGACCTCTTACCACAGGGCTTCTTTGGATACTTTATACTCTGCATCCAACAACCCCATGAACTAAATTGAACTAAAATGAGCGAACTAGTTCAGTAGCGTGATTTGAACTAAATTGATCGATCACTCAAATGAACTAAATTTCCCAACTCTAGAGTGTAGGGTCTCCAATAAGTCGAACTGCCCGTCTCTGTATGCTGTTGTGACCAATTAATAGTCATTAGTTCTTCCAATAAAGAAACCATTTCTAGTTACCATTATCAGCGGAAAGTGTCAAATAAACACGAATACATTTTTTTTATATAATGTACGTTCTATAGTTATTTGCTTATACAAAACAAATAGAATCTCTAAAGTTGCAAATGCAACAATATACGTCGATACATATGGATGCACTTTGCGGTCACTATAGCCACCGTGTACAGTTTTTCCAGGTATAACTAGTGATTTGATTTTAATTGGTGTTCGTGACAAAAAAAAGAGAGATGTTGATTGTGATTAAATAATAAATTATATTAAAAAAAAAATGGTTGTGGTGTTATGTGCAGTTTTAACGCAAATTAATGGGAAATTAATAATTTTCGAACTTTTATTTAACTTTTATTTTATTTAAAATGCCGTGAGTAAGCAAACTCGTAATCCTTGTCGGACAACAAAAACCTCTTTGTATTGCTCGATTTCGGTCAATGAATGATTTCAGAGTTGAAATGCGTTTTTTTTATGTTTTTGTTTTCGCAGCAATAATTGTCAAAAGTGGGGTGGGGTTCTGTTGAAATCAAAAAGGTATTCAATCGACCATTTTTCCACGCAAGAATTTTTGCAGAGAACAAATGGAAGTCAGATGATGGGTGTGGCAACACGTCTTATACAAACTTCAATAACTTTTGGCGAATGGCCAAACTTGTATGTGGTCTCTCATTGTCGTACTTTTCTCAAAAGCTGAGGTTGAGGTAAATACCCGCATTGGATCCTGTAAAGCAGAACAACCGGAATGCTATCAATAACATTTGAGCGGAACCCTTCAACCAGAATAGTTGGAACGTGCTAAGGAGTTTTAGGTGCCAGTATTACTATCAACGGGTTCTGTTCTATAGAGTAGCAGATGGGTTACTCTTCAAGATTTTTTGCCATTTTAAGAGAATTTTAGCCACCAAAAATTTGCAGCAGTTGTAAATGGCACAATAGCACCCTGCCTCTAGTGACATACGATACACCTCGGAGCTGCCTCGGTGTTCCACAACAGTACGAAATCTATGAACGAATGTTCTTACCATACCGCTTCTGAAACTTAAGTCCGTCAGTTAAGGGTGTCCGTGACCGTTCCCGTGACCAAAAACTACACATAATTAGACCGAAAACTCCGCCTACAAACGCGACTCACCTGCGATGCAACACTTATAGTAATATAGGCGCAATTGAAATAATATTTATAATGAATGAAAGGACAAAGAAGTCCTCTACTTGCCTCGGAGTAAGGCCGCGTCCAGCGCAGACATGAGAAATGCGGTGCGTTGCGTTGCGGGTAATGCGGGCAGATTATAATATCAAACCTCTTTTGGGAAATGTAGATGTTCAACGTAGGCACGATTTTGCAGTAAATATATGTGTTGATTTCCCCCGCAGTATCGTGCAGAAAATTATGATGTAAGTTCTTCTTTCAGAACTTCAAAAGCGAAGTATCTTGTCGCTATAAAGACAAAAGGAGTGCGGAAAAGGAATGGAACGAAGTTGCTACATAATGGGAACCTACTGGTACCTAGTTTTTTTTTTATTAAAAAGTAAGAATTTTGTTTAAGAATTTATGAATGATTTCCGTAATCATCACGCATATATGGGTTAAGAATCCATTACCCATATTGTATTGTATAACTATACGAACTAACATAAATATAACGTCTATATTGAAGGTAAAGTTTTTCACCCATAAATATAAGCCTCTGGCATAATTTTGGACAAATTACTGTTGTACAAGTTGAAGATTTATTGTCCTTGATTAAGTGGAAAGTTAGTCCAAAGTTACTTTGATGAGGTAAGTAGTTATGGGTGAGGTAATACATATATACGAGCAAAGGGAATGGGTATCAATTCGATGGTTTATTTCAACCATCAATCAAATGCATAATAAAATATATGCGGTTAATTTGTCCTTCCCAATGGCTCAGTGGTTAGTGTTTACTGGGCTACTGAGCAAGGGGTCTAAGATTCGATCGCCGGAAAAACACAAATTACATATTAAGGATTTTTCACTCCACCACCTTTCGCGAATGTCTTACAAACATGGGAGAGTATATTAAACTAACCGTAGAAAAGCTTCTCAACTTAAAAGTTTGAACTCGCCATTAAATTGTATATTGGTCCCTTCCTCCTACAGATACAAAACCCATACAAGCGAATAGTTGTGGGAAGCTATGACTGGGAGAATACCCGTCTTAATCTTGTATTTTGTAACTGTGTGAACTATACCTAAAATATTTATTTTTATACCCTCTGCACATAAAGGTAGGTATATTAATGAGTGTAACGCAAACAAATAGTTATCGGAGACATCATAAAGTATACCTATGAATTTTAAACCAGGATTAAATTCTAAATTGACTTAGTCATGCCATTGTATACATTTTTTGACACCCAGTGCAGTGAGTCAGTGACCCGTACGGGACTCAAAATGTATAATCTCTGATGTCGAGCAGCTACTTGTCCGGACCAGAGTATATCCATTATAATTAATGGATATACTCTGGTCCGGACGGTCCATGCTTCGGTGGTTTGGTCACGTTAAACCCATGTGCCCAACCAGTATCCCACAACGTGCTATGAAATCCTTACCGTACCATCAGGCAAGCATCTTCTAGATAGACCCATTATATGAAATGGTTAGATCAAGTTCATAATCTCTTCTTTGCCCATATCAGGATTGCCCTTGATTTATAGTCGATAACGGAGAATCGAGAGCTATAGAGGGTCCACTTGAGCAACCTATACCTGTGACCCACTTAATGGATAAGCGGACCATCGAAAATGAATGAGTATTTATTTTTCTTTAAAACCGAGGTAGGTAAATTATTTAAATAAATTATTTTTAATTAACCTATATAAAATTCATAAATATGTAGATTATACTTATTCTTATATTTTATGAAAAGAAAGTCAATCGACTTTATTTCCACCTACCTTAATTTTCACGACACTGAAAAAATCACCCAAAAATCCTTCAAGCAGAGTTTTAACAACAAAAAACACTTTGGGACAGCTGAGTCACATTATCTAAGGTGTGACCCACTTGCCCTGCACCTCAACTTACAGGAGAGAATAATTTATACGTCTCAAATCATAAACAAATATACGTATGGACAATAACATATTATGCGATTATACTAAAATATTCAGCAGTGTCAAACTGTCAAACTTTTATCTCAAGGTGTAAATACATGAAAAATGTATCGACGTCAATACGACACCACACGATAATGAAACGAACAGTATTCGACAATATTCCTACCTTATTTAGATGTTCGTCAAAAACAATTAAAATTTGATTTCAATTCAATTCAACTCAATTTCACTCAATTGAGTAACCAAACCACTTCCTCAGTAACTACATATTTCAATGTTGGAGTAACAGCTTTGACATGGCTTGTGCAGTGCATTGCTAAAGGTCACACTATACAGATTATACCACAGAAATTAAACATCAGCTGGATTATAAGTCAGTGATCTGTCAACGCCTGCCCTTATTCATTGTGCGTGTGGTATATTGATATGGTAAACGCAGACAAGAAAGGGAGACATTTAAACCTAAAGGTTATGAACCACCCATCTGTGTGGCTTGGCTTGGCATCTGCTAAGGATCTATAAACGGAATTTCCGCAACTTATTGCTGGGGTTACTGAGGTTAATCGAAGTCATAAGAGGGTAGACAAAGCAAAAAGTACATTGCTTGGGAAGTTTTTAGTTAGGTACCCACTTTAAGCAGATGAGTGGTATAGGTAAGTGTATCTACTTGAGATACACCAGAATGCGGAGATGTTGTAAATTACTAACCATTTGGAAAGAATATTGTGTCTTGGGGTTGCGATGTCAAAATCACAAAGCCATAAAAAATAAAATACAACGTACGAGGTTTCTTGTTGCAGCAGCTGAGGACAGGCAGTCATAGAAATGCTTACGCCATCAAAAAGTTTCAAAGCGTAGGAGGATAAAAAGTCAAAGTAAAAGTTGCAGACAATGGAATGTGTTTTCTGAGTAAACAAAAACTCTTTTGAGTAAGACGTGCTGTTTGTAGATAAAAGAACCCCGCCGATATAGAGGTAGAGAAACTGTTTCATTGCGGACTAGGCCATGACGAGGGTCGAATTTATTCTTTCTCTATAGACTTTTCACTATTGGGATTTTGTTTGATGTGCATTTCATGTGTGAGCATGAGCATCAATTGTTTACGCCATTATCGTGGAAATGTTTTGACAACGCCAACTATGTGACGAAAAAGGGTTATATTTTAGGCTTTTAAGGCTCAATCGGTCATGATTGACATTGGCTTAATTGAATTAATTGATTTTTATTTATTTCACAACTTGATGGTGGAATATTTGATTAAGAAAAAATAATTTCACATTTTTCAAAACTAAAATTGTTTATTTAGGGGGTAATTTTATCAAAAGCAATTAGTGTAGGAATGTATAAGATACTAGGGAAAAACCTCCAGTAGCTTCTACTCTCCCACCAGTAACAAAATTAAGTTCCTAACCATTTATTTTGTTTACTAACTTAAATGTTTAAATAATAAAACTGTTTAAAATGCTTGCACATTCTCAAAAGTAACGATAACTTTGTTGTTCAATCTTAAACGCAATCCACATAATTTGTATCATTGTAATCATAGCCTAACTTTAAAGTAATAATTCTTTAACGAAGTAATCTACTACAGTCCACTGAATTTATGTAAAAATGGAGGCAGTCTTGTCCGAGAATTTGAACCGTCGAGGTAGAAATAAATTGAATTAACAAAGTGAAATTGTGAAAAAATATTTCTTTATATGGGGGCTCGTTATTGGAACAGAACGAGTTTATCAAATTAGGAAAATGATACTAGAAATTATAAAAACAAGCAAAAACGAAAACAAAAAATCTCTTTAATCAAATAAAGTAAGGGAGAGCAATGATAGAAGGTAAGAAAATAAAATAGGGTTCCTCATAGAATTAAGAATCGCATGAAAGAGAAAAAATGTTCGTCATCTTCATGTTATACGCAGTGTTGCCAGAAGGTTATGATGGAATATCCCAGATCAACCGTTAAAAAATCCCTTTTCGAGGGACTTTATCCCTTTTTGTTAAAATAGTATAATACCCCCTTCCCTCGCTAATAAAAAAAAAACGTATTCGTATGTTGTAGGTATTTTACGGGTTTCTGGTACCAAAACAGAGTGCATGCGAAAAGCTAAGCGAAAGCTAAAGCTAAGGTTTGACAGGTCAAAGCTAATATGTATACTGCGCGCATACATTTTAAATGCACTGGCCACAGTAGATTCGATGCTAAGACACTTGCTAAGCGAAACTTAGCGCTAAAAGCGAATAAACTGTTCTGCTCAGTTTTTCAGCAAGAAAAACAATCGAATACATACCTACTTTTAATGATATTCAAAAGTATTTATTAATTTTTGTCGGGATGTATTTGGATGTCTTCGTAAGTAAGGATGTCTTTGTAAAGATGATAAAATTCGTCATATTTATTACTTAATATTTAGAACGGACTGTCATTTCGCAACAATGAATGGCTGAAAAATAAATTATTTAATGCAAAGAAGAAGACTTCTGACGAATCCATTTCCATCCATAATTTAAGGATTTTGTTTATTTTGATGGACTTCCGAAAAATGAATGTTAGCGTTCATTGTGGACACAATTCGCTTTGATTATAGCTTAGAATCTTTAGCATTAGCCTTAGCCTAAGGGTTCGGTTCACTTCCGTTTGAAAATCGTTATTATATGAAATTTGTTACTATGAAAGAAAATCCCTTTAATAGCTAAAATCCCTCGGACGTATTAAAATTCGCAGAAAATCCCTCAAAAAGGGATAAATCCCTCAAAATGACATCACTGGTTATACGGTGGGTGCAAACAAAATTCAGGTTTTTAATTCTTTTTCTTTCCACAGAAGAAGTATAGGTAGTTATACTCTTAAATTTTTAGACAAGAGTGTTCTTGTGAAGATTATTTAAAATTGGACTATATCTTTGTTAATAAGTTGGAGTAGCTTATGTCGACATAAGCCAACATCGAATTTGTCGCCTTATAATATTCCCTGATTTTACAGCTTTTTTTTTTGGTCTCATAATTTTTCGCCACTAAAAAATCTTTGAATTAAAAAAAAAAAACTCTATTAGCTTAATTTTATTTGGACACTATTTGCATTAACATAATAGCTGATGTCTATATTAAATACAAATCATTTTTAAATCCATAAAAAATCATATTATTTTAAAAACACTTTAGTCATCAACTCATCACGTAAGATATTTAGGCTGTTTAAAATTCAAGAAGTTCGTACCTTATACCCTATTCACACCAAGCCGAAAACCGAGTTTTCGTCAAAAAAGTTTAGAAAACTCTTGGATGCATTCACACCGAATACCAACTCGTTTTCGTTTGACGTTTCAATTAGCTATGAAATGTTTGTGGCGACTAGACTTTTATTTTAGTTACTAAACTTCGCTCGTATTGACATAATATACAAATAAAATTGTTTAAGCTACTTGATAATCGTTAACTTATGGTTAAATAATTAACATAACCGACATTCAAAATCAAAACATCTGAAAATACCATTTAGTTGTGGCAGGTAGTGCTGCCCCTATGTAAGTAAGTATTTTGCCCAAAAGGCGGTAGACACCCTGGGCCTAGCTTCTCGCAACCATTCGTTTTGTGTGAGTTTCTATTTTTGGGACGAATGGAAGGCACCTACAATTTTATACCGATTCGGAACGGCTCAATTGACAAGCTTTCTCAAGACAGTAATACTCTCGGATGTTTGTCAGGTGTAATTTTTGTTTTTCCGGGTATCGAACCTGGGATCCCTCGCATAATAGTCCAGCACACTAACCACTACCACTCTAAAATTATAGAAAAGCTGAATAATTTGCTCTTTATGATGCAGAGATTCTAAAATTGTAAACACAAAAACTAGAAGAAAGAGAAACGACAGCACTGAGGCTCTCACTCAGTCTCTCACATACTGTCACTTCAGCAGTTTTGCTGAGCTCCTGAATGTTGCAAAAGGTGCGTCTGCTTCAACAACCCAACGATTGTACTTGTGAAACATTGATACATATTATGATAATGATGATCGATATTGTTTTCACAAAATCTGTCTCTATCATATTTATTATCTGTGAGAATAGACCGAGACTGCTAGTGTCGAAACTATGTCGTTCGATCGTTTTAATTTTATGTGATCTGCTCACAGGTAGACAATATAATCTAAAAATATATATATATGATATGTATATAAATTGAGCCCTAAAAGGTCGATTCACACCTTAACGCATTTACCGATCTTAACCAAACTTTCACACATCTTTGGTATTGGTCCATACACGGTTTCTGTGAAGTTTGGTCAAAATTGGGCAAAGGGGCGTGGCACCGCCCATACAAAAAAAAACATTCAAAATCGTATATGTATCTAGAAAACCACTAAATAGATTGAGCTCAAACTTACAGAGGATCATAGTTATTGTCCCTGAAGTGGTCCTGTGAAGTTTGGTCAAAATCGTACAAAGGGGCGTGGCACCGCCCATACAAAAAAAAATATTCAAAATCGTATACCTCCTATACAAAAAAACAGTCTTAGAATTAGAAGCCAAAGTTTTTAAAGATATAAATAATGAAAGTCAATAATATTGTCTAGGCAATACGATTTCTGAAAAAAAAAAACAAAAAATATTGTGTATACCACAGAGCATTACAATAGAAATAGTTTATCTATTTAACTAATTAACTTTTGCACTACGAAGTGTGCACGGGCTACGCTAGTATTAATATATTTTTTTAGAATAAGAATTCACTTTTTTTTTTTTTTTTTTCGAGGGTAGGTGAAAATCTTGCATAGACACTATGAGAACAACGCGTGCTCATAGTAGTGTCAGATTCTTACTGACTAAAAACACCACCCTCCGATATAAATTATTGTAGATACTGCAACTAAGATATAACTTATCAAGCAATTTTTCTATCACGAAATGAAAACTTTTGACAGGTTACTCTCCAATGAAAGATCCTGCATGTTCCGCAATTTAGACGCGGTTAATCCCTATATCGCCAAGTCGAAAGGTTTTGTTCTTTGTAGTCGAGGAAAATTACTATCATCCAAAATTTGTAGGACTGTATTGTTGGTGTGTCCGATTAGTCGGTTTCTATGCTTCCGCGCAAAGCTCCTCGTTTCAGCTTCGATTGTAGGTATTCCGAGATCCTTGTGGATATCGTCGTTTCTAATATACCACGGTGCTTTTACAATTTCTCGAAGCACTTTATTTTGAAAAGATTGTATAATATTGGCATTTGTTTTCTTGGTGCAACCCCAAAGTTGTATACCGTAGGTCCACACCGGCTTTAGCACTTGCTTGTATAAAAGCAGTTTGTTCTCGGTACTGAGCTGGGAATGTTTTCCAAGTAACCAGTACATTTCTATATTTGAGTTCAAGCTCTTTGCGTTTCATTTTCACGTGTGAATTCCATTTCAGCTTTGCGTCGAGTGTCATTCCCAGGTATTTGGCTTCGTTCGCAAAAGCTATTCTGGCCGAGTTTAGAAAAATTGGCAAGTCATTCGTTTTTTTATATGTGAAGTTCACGAGAACAGATTTAGTTTCATTGAGGGCGATTCGCCAGACCCTCGTCCATTCATTTACTTTATTTAACGCGGTTTGCAGTTTTGCAGTCGTTTCTTCGACTGTTTTACCTACTGCTAGAATAGCTGTGTCGTCGGCAAACGTAGCAAGAATAGTGTCATCTTCCTTTGGTATATCACGAGTACCTATATAACAGGTAGAGAAGCGGCCCAAGAACGCTTCCTTGCGGTACACCAGCCGATATTTCTTTTAGATCCGAGTATTCGCTTCCATGTCTTACACGGAAAAGTCTATTGTCGAGATATGATACGAGAATATCGTATAGACGTACGGGAAGAACTTGTCGTAATTTTAGTTTTAAGCCTTCGTGCCACACCTTATCAAAGGCTTGTGAGACATCAAGGAATATGCTGGAACATATTTTTCGTTCTTCTAGTGCTTTCTCGATTACGTCAGTAATTCTATGAACCTGGTCAATCGTCGAATACTTACTTCTAAACCCAAACTGATGGTCAGATTAGATTATTGACTTCTATAACCGGTTGTAGACGCCTTAGTAGTATCCTCTCGAAAAATTTTGATATGATTGGAAGAAGCGAAATTGGTCTGTATGATTTTATCTCATTTGGCGGTTTTCCTGGTTTTAGAACCATTATGACTTCCGCAGCTTTCCATTGGCTCGGCACGTGTCTTAATCTGAGCGCAGCATTTAAAATATGGAGAAGCTTGATTAGTGCTTTTCTAGGAAGAGCTTTTAGAACTTCTCCGTGATCAAATCATAGCCCGGGGCTTTCTTAGGTTTAAGATCCTCGATCTCATCTTTTAGTTCTCTTAGCGTTGCACTTGCGAGTGTTGAATCGTCAGATATTAGTTTAGTACTATCGTTGTTATCGTTAACCACTTGCCCAACGTACGGTTTAAACGTTTCTTTCAGATGGGCTGCAAAAATATCCGCTTTATCTTTATCTTCCCTAGCCCATTCATTTTGATTTATTTTAATTGGCGGCGCGGGGATTTTAGGCTTTTTGGTGCCTTTTACAGCTTTCCAAAGTGAATAATTGGAATCTTTTTTCGCAGTTAAGCTTTCGAGGTAAGAGCCTATCGCACGATTCTTGAAATCCTTAATAGTTGCCTTCAACAAGTTGCACAAAAAGTTAAAATGTGCTTTATGTTGCGGAGAACGATTCTGTTGCCATTTTTTACGCGCTTGTTATTAAATTAAGAGTTATGGTTTTATTTTTTTTTATTACTTGTCCGAAATAAATTAACAATATTTTGTTTTAAAGATTTATTATTTTTATTGTTCTTGTTACAACGTACCCCGGTCTATGCAATATATGGCCGCATATGCGACATATTTGGAACAGGCTTTGCTGATAATTTTGAATGGATTTTGTAGTTAAAACATGTTTTTTTTTTATCAAAAAAAAAAAAGTTTAGCCGACTTATTTCCAAAGTTGTTAGGGGAGCATCGGTTTTAGTAAAAACTGTAATTTTTAGCCCCGCTCTCCCTGCCAGTATACTTAAAAAATCTTCCAATAACAGGTACGAAACTAATATCCTGCGCAACGCCTGGTCAATAGTTGTATCAAATTGGGTTACTTCCCTAAATTATGGAAATCGGTCAAAAATGGTAACATATGCCTTGTAGCTATAGACCATTAACTTTGTAAAGCAGTTTGAGCAAATGATTTGAAAAAATTATCAGATACAAATCAATAATTTCCTTACCTACAGTAGTTTAGGTTTAAGACACATCATCGTAATAAGATTCAATCTTTTATCAGACACAATCGGTTCCAATATTAAAATAAAACTTGAGTATCTTGAATACTTAGACTCACTTCATATGAGTAGTAGGTACCAGTGCAGTGCTAACCATTCGGTTGTCAGTGAAAAAAAAATAAACACTATTCGCATTAACCAGCTTTAAAGGATGTTTTCCAAGCTCTTTGCAAATTCAAGTTTATAATTACTTGTATTTGTATTGCCAAGCCTTGGAGGTGTTAATAGCCACAGCCAAGTATTGTGTAATTATCTGTGAACAATAATCATCGACCCATTCACTGTGGAGTTCGTAGATAGCGGATATGAAAAGCAAGTAATTCTGCGAAAGGAAATCCGTGCTCTGGCAAAATAGTTAGTTATCATCTGTATTGCTATCGCTTTATGCATTTACCCAGAAACTAATTACAAGGAGCGACGTGCAAACAAACCGCTAGAATAATGTTTTCTGTGGTCGTACAATATTATTATAAAGGTCACAACATTAAACAAAATGAACATTTAATATATAATTTGCAATTTCTGGAGAGATTTCGTCAGATAGGAGTGTCAGTAAATACTTCAACAGAATAATGGAACTTTGTTGTGCTATTCTAAGAAAATGCCGTCGATACCGCTGAGTTGATTGTAGGATAAAAAATGCTTTTTTTTTTGCAAGAACTAATAAGAAACTTCTAACGCATGCCAAGAACTATTTTAGTGGGCATTAGGTACATACTAATGAGCTTCAGTTGCTGCGATGAAATCCACACAAAATGGATATCGTCTAGAATCTAGATCGTCAACATTCGTAACTTGGTGTAATGCGCTATTAATAAGCCACCAAAAGGTTTAGATTGCAGATGGCCACAGTAGTTAGTTAATTAGTTTGAAGTGGCTCTCGGTGAGAGAAACGCTTAGACCGTTGTTGGGCCCATTGTGCATATCACTGGGATTTGGGGAGCTGTTCCTTTAGGTGCCTATCCATTTGAGATTAAAAATGCTGGACATAGTCTTGAGAGTAGTTCGCGGAGAGTTAACTTTTTACTCTCGAGATTCGAGCCTTTTGAAAGTCACTCGCAACTGTACACATTTGCTGATCATGATCACTATCGGAGATTAGCTCGCAAAATTCCAACATGGAACGTATTTTGCGAGCAGTTGTCGAAAGTCGACATGGCAAAACTATGGATATCGGAGGAAATAAAACAACTCGTAGTATTACCAATACTCCACGGCTTCCCTTAAATTGGTATCTTTTTTAAAAATGTTTGGCCAACAGATTGAATTATATGTTTTATTTTACTTGTTGTCAAACGGTTACCAAATTGACAACGACGATCTACGAAATATATCAAGTGGACACGGTTATGAGAGTACCCTCAGGGAATCTACTCTCAATTCTCAAAATGTTATCAAAGAACTCGCGAGATTAAAATTTCGAAATTATTAGTTTCAAATGGACAGCTACCCTTCTGGATACTCATTTGCAACACATTTGCTACCGGTTATAAAGCTAAGAATGTTAGCGGCGCTGGTATAACATATATCAATGAGATCATTGAGAAAATAGTTTCCTAAGTGGTCCTTCCTTAAATTGGCCAGGGCAGAGCAACTGCAAACAAAATGAGTGATGCACTCATCCTCCTTTTCATCTCTGCAGCTTCTTCATATGTCATTGTGGGACCGAGTTGTTGCGCAGGATGACATTGACGACTTTCGAGATGCTGGCTCTTTTAAGCCGAAGATGCTCCTTATACTTTGTTGTGTTCAGAGCTGGCCATTTGAGCCTGGCAGGAAACTTGTGCATATCTACACGCTGTTCAGACTTCTACTATCCACGCCATAGGAGCCTAGCCTTGCTAGTTCGTTTGCTGCACCGGTTCTCTGGGATGTCACAGTGACCAAGAACCCAGGACCTAATCCCTAATCCCTCTTTACACTATTATGTTGATGTCAACATTGTAGGTATATGTACCTAATACCACTGCAAACTCAGCTTAGAAAAAATGCAGATATGTGATTTCTACGAGCTCCTCAACCAAATATACGAGTAATTTCCTAAATATGCCTTTAAAATGGTAATTATAAAGATGCGTGACACCGCATCTGCACACGGACTTCTAGCTAACAAACGGTATTTTTGCCTCAGACACATGACTGCGATCAGATACAAAAGAAAAAAGAAAAAAACGTCAGCCGAATTGATCAGGATATGATCGACGTAAGTTATTTCTCTAGTTTTCTAGATTTCCAAACACTCCGACTCCGAGCAGACAACATAGACTCAGGCCAACCTTTTGCAGCCAGGTGATTACGAATATCTCAGTCGCCACTACACCGGAGATATAGTGTGAGGAGGGTCTAAAATTGCAAAAAACTTATACAACTTTTACCGATCGCATAATCCACAATCTGCCGAGACGCTCTATGCAGCCAGTATAAAGTAAAGGGAATCGGTGGTAGTATTAGTGAAGCATAAGCAAGCCATAAGAGACGCCGCAACAGAATGTGCTATTTTTCACCAGACCACCCCTACAGAACCCTTGGTTTGATGAAGTGTTCCGGCTAACAGAATCAGCTAAAAAACTCCTCTAAGCTGTAGAAAATGACAAGAGCTATTCATAAGATTTACGAGTAAAAGAGAAGACATAACAACATCGGTTTCTCAGGGGGAAACAGAGAGAGCACCAGAAGTACCTAAACGAAACACCTGATCGAGAAATAGAGGCGTCCAACGCACAATCACATTATCTACTTATATATTCTTCTTTACTCTGTATATGCTTATAAGATTACGTATAAATACTTGAACTCTGCATAAATATATAAATCATTTAATGGAATAGTACGCCAACAACCCGCTTTCAGACAGTATGATCGGTTTAATCAAGCGACAATAGTCCGAATTTCCTAACTCAAAAGAGATCAAAATCATTTGAGAATAGCGATATCCCAATCCCAACCCGCCTGCTGAAGCAGAAGACGTACCTGCCCAGCCCAGCTGTCCAAAGCAGCAGGAGATGATATAATGTACTCTAAACTGCCCCAATTACAGTAAAAAAATATACCTGAAGACAGGGCCGTAGCCAGGATTTTGGTTCGGGGGGGGGGCTTGTATCCAAATCTTACGAAACAAAAAACTAAGAATATTTTATTATTATTAGTTTTTAAATAGTATGTACTTAAACGAACATACTTAAATAATTATTTTACACACATTTTTTTCGAAGCAGAAGACTTCTTGATTTTTTTTTTAACAAGAGATCAATCACCTTATTTAGATCTACAATAATATCCGAATGAACAGACATCATAGCAAGTTACCTTAACCTTGCATTCTCCATAACGCTTCGGGACATTGTTTTAATCCTTTTCATAGCTGAAAGGTTTTTTGCAACACTAGCTGTGGTAACTGGAAGCTTTGCTAAAACCATAAGCAAGAAATTTATACCTCGAAAGTAAGTCTTGTCACATATATATCAAGCAATTTCAAAACTTCGGTAGAAGGAATCACTCAACGATTTTTTTCGCACCAAAGAATATATTCAGCTTTCACAGCTGACAACGAAATTGCATTATCAAAGTAACGTGTTAGCATGTTAGCTTATCCATTTCGTTCACTCGCTCAACTGCAGCAAAACCTGGGAGAAGAGCTTGAAACGATGGTAGAACGTCATCGTTGACCATGAATCTGTCCGTAAGATTTTGTATTAACGAGTCTATGTAATGCAAGGAATCGGTATATCGTATTTGTAGACACTTTAAAATAGGCTTCAGTGGAAAGGTTTCTAGATAAGAACGCGTTACTTCTTCCAATGAAGTTCTTGGAGCTCTTAATTTAACTTCAAACAAGTCCTCTGCAAGTTGGGATGCGGATTGAAAAGTCTATCTGAAAAAATCTTCGTTATTTTCTCTGATGTTCTTACGAGAATTCAGAACTTCTTTTGTGCGGTCGATTGCAGAAACGAAATCTAAAGAAAATTTATAAGGGCAGCGTTAAACTGAACAGTTTTTCGCATGTGATGAGGCGTACTAGGAAATGACTTTTTTGGACAGTTGCCAAAAGTGTTTATGCTTCCGAAGATATCGTTCTGCTCGTTATTTCTTCAAGACTTATTGAGATGCATTTGAAGAGAAATCAATGGAAATAATACTGGCATATGCTTTTCAATGAACCTTGTTTCACAAAGGCGTAGATGTCGAGTTTTTCAGCTCTCTGGTGCGTGCTTTTTAATGACATTTTTGAAAGTTATATAATGCATTTGAACAGTTGCGGAAGAAATTTCACTAACGGGCGTATGTTTTTAAGAATCTATAGCTAGCTCACTTTTACTTTTACATGCAAAACTTGTATACTCACTTTTGGTTTTGTTATACTCACTTCCCTAACAAATACGCCAAACTACACAAAGGCAATATGCGAATTGCAGGGGTTGACTTGGGAGAACCAGGTTAAAGATATGGCTTCCACAGTGTACACCTAGCGTTTGAATACTGTATACCTAGGGATAGTCTCCTTACTTTTATAGATTTGAATTTAGGGCTTAAAGCCCCATTTTGACAATCATTTCAGTTTCAGGTTCAATTGAGCTATCAGTTAAGCTTTCAGTTAAACTGATGTTCTGCAGTGTATTTAAACATTAGTCTAGTATGCAGTTGAGCTTTCAATTTACTCGTGATTAGCCGAAGGTTGGAAGATTTATCTACTAAAATTTCTGAAAACTTATGGGAATTCCATCAGTTTCAGTCTCAGTTTTAGTTTCAGTTAAACGCTTTCATTTTTGCAACTATAACTGAAACTGAAACTGAAATAATCGTCTAAATTGGGCTTTAGAAAATTTTAGTTTTTTGTCTAGACTTTCGAAGGGGGCTTCAGCCCCTCGTGCCTGCCTGAAGATCCTGGCAGTAATACTTTGTCAAAACCTAAAAACTTTCCCTTTTAACTGTCTGGTCTGGTCCATATTAGAAAAGTCAACCAAGAAAACAAGCTGCATTCTTGAAATAAGAATTTCGAACATAGGTACAGCATTTTGACATACAGACTTTTCGATTTACGGACTTTGAAGAAGCAGAATTTCGGCCTTAATTTCCAAATTTAATTCGAATTTAATTTAATTAAAAAAAGGAAAACAATTTAGGTTGTTGATGAAACATCCTTTTCCAAAATCCCCTGTGCTAAAATCCCTTACTCCAAAAGGCCCCCAGGAACAAAATCCCCCATTTTTAGATTTGGTGTTATTAATTCCGTCGCCGCGACACCTTAAAATGGTGTTGAAAAGTCAGATACGTATGGGGTCATGCTGCCCCCCTGCTGTGGTCACTGTAGGTTTGGAGTAGGTCTAGGTAGAAGGTTGGGTTCATGGAAAGTTTAGTTTGCTTGTGTGAGATTTTGGCATAGGGGATTTCGTCCCGGGAGATTTTGGAAAAAGAGAAGAAAAAAATGAGAGACTATGTCCAATAAGAGATTTTGGAAAATGGGATAGCGATAGGGATCCCAATAAATACCATGAAAAACTTTATTTTGATCATTCTTCCATATAAATAGGGTTTAATTACACTTTAACATTTTTGTTTTAATTTTCTTGTTTAAATCTGCATCATAACATTCAGGCACGTAGCCAGGGGGGGCTTGAGGGGCTGAAGCCCCCCCCCCCCCCCCGAAATTCTTTAACAAAAGACAAAAACTAAAATTTTGTAACTGATAGCTCAACTTTTGTTTTTTTTAATACTTTTTCCGGGAAAGGCAGACTTATAACGCTTCAACAGCGCCCCGAGATGCTTGCAGATGTCTGTTAGTTCCAAATTTTGCTTGTCCTGTAACAAAAGGAGTTTTGGAAAGTTTATGCCCTCGCGGTTGTCAAGTGTACTGTATGCTCATGAGCATTAGCAGCCTGTCTTGTGGGGTGCCCAAAAGTTGCATTTCGAGGGACAATGTTTTTGAGTTCCTCGGAACATCTACCATGGAAGTACCTCTACCTATATAACAAGCAATTCAGAGGTCAGCGACTTGTCTTCTGTGCACCAAGGGTTGTAGATTCACTGTGAGTGAAGGGTCCCCAATAAGTCGAACTGCTCGTCTCTGTATGCTGTCAAGTAGGTTAAGTGAATGTTTTGGGGCCGAGCTCCATATATGGGAGCAATATTCCGGGCGTGGTCTAACCTGTGCTTTGTACAGTAGTAGAAGTTGCTTGGGGCTAAAGTACCTCTTTGTTCTAAATAGGTAGCTCAACTTAGGAGACGCCGATCGTGCAATATAGGATTGTGATCCTGCCATGTGATTCCTGAATTGACTGTGACTCCTAAAATGTGCATTGAGTCCTTGGGATGGATTGAATGGTCATCCATTTGGATCTAAGGAACTGTTGAAGCATTTTTCCTAGAAAATGTTGTGAGCTGTGTCTTGTTTGCAACTGAAACTGAAATGACCGTAATGGGGCTTAATATAAATTCAAATCTATAAAAATAAGGAGACTATCCCCGTAGGTATACAGTATTCAAACGCTAGGTATGTACACTGTGCAAGCCATAGCTTTAACGTGGCTCTGCCATGTCAACTCCTGCAATTCGCAATTGCCTTAGTGTAGTTAGTGAAATAGCTAATTTCTCCCGCAACCTTTCAAATGCATATTAAGTAACTTTCAAAACTGTCATAAAAAAACACGCACCAGAGAGCCGAAAAACTCGACTTCTGCGCCTTTGTGAAACAAAATTCATTGAAAGGCATGACAGTATTAATTCCTTTGTAGAGCTCTTCAAATGCATCTCAATAAGTATTGAAAAAATAACTAGCAGAACGTGGGTGATGTCTTCGAAAGTATCAACACTTTTGGCAGCGGTCCAAAAAAGCGATTGCCTAGTAAGCCTCATTGTATACGAAAAACTTTTCAGTTTAGCGCTGCCCTTATCAGTTTCCCTACAGAACAAATCCTTAGATTTCGTTTCTGCAATCGACCGCACAAAAGAAGTTCTGAATTCTCTTAAGGACATCAGAAAAAATGCCGAAGATTTTTTCAGAGAGGCTTTTCAATCCGCATCCTAACTTGCCGATGACTTACATATTTAAAGAACTTCATTGAAACAAACAACGCGTTCCAATCCAGAAACCTCTCCTTCTGAAGCCTATTTTAGAGTGCCGATATTGATTTCTTGCATAGATTCGTTAATACAAAATCTTACGGACAGATTCATGGTCAACGAAGACGTCCTACCATCGATCGTTTCAAACTCTTCTCCCAGGTTTTGCTGCAGTTTAGCCTGAGCGAAAAGTTGGAAAAGTTAACACTTTACTCTGATAATGCAATTTCGTTATCAGCTGTGAAAGTTCAGTACATCCTTTGGTGAGAAAAAAAATCGTCGAGTGACCCTTCTACCGAAGTTTTGAAATTGCTTGATTATGTGACAAGACTTACCTTAGACTTATAAATTCCTTGCTTACGGTTTTAGCAACGCTTCCAGTGACCACAGCTAGTTTTGAAAGAACCCTTTCAGCTATGAAGCTGGGCCTACGGTGTCTACAGCCTGTAGCGCCACCTATTTATTTTTTATTAGCTATAAAAAAGATTGAAACAATGTCCCGAAGCGTTATTGAAAATGCAAGGTTAAGTTCACTTGCTTTGATATCTGTTCATTCGGATATTATTGTGAATCCAGATAAGGATTGATCTCATATCAAAAAAAAAATCAAGACGTTTTCTGCTTTGAAAAAATGTGACTAATAGAAATCAATAAATTGGAATATAAATAGTTTTTTGTTACGTAAGACTTGGAAGCAAGCCCCCCCGGAACCAAAATCCTGGCTACGGCCCTGATAACATTAAATCCTTCACAGTTTAAATTTTTTATGCAATTATGTAGAAAGCATTTCGATTAGCAAATCCACCCAGTTACTTCGCCTAGCTGTTATCATTGTAAACAAAGTAGGTAATCAAAGCATCGCCCAAAGCAGTTGAATCTAAAATTGGGATTTCAATTCATAAATTAATCACATCGACCTTGCCATCCACTCTTCATCGCTCTTTCCAAGGGATTATTGGATTATGTTATTGTGAGTTCCTTAAAATTCAACTATAGCAGGGTAAAAAATGCTCGAAAAAATGCTCGTTAATGTGTGAAAAAGGAAATGTGCAAGTATCTGCTTTCGAAAAACGAGTAAAATAAAACACACAACGAAAAACTGTTTGAAATAGAAACTCCATCAGGATATTTATCTTTGGATAATGAAGTAAAACATTGTACCCGGATACTCATGATGAAAGGGTAATAGATTAAGTCTGAACATTTTTTTTATATTTTGTTCCCATCGGTATTACCTACGAAGGATGAGTCATAGATAAAAAATGGTGGGTGTATGGATTTCGTTGTTAGCAGAATTAATTATGTATGTATTCTTCTTCCTCAATATTTAATAGTATAGTTAGATGGAAGCAAACTCAAAATGTAAACATTTGAAGCTTTTCGGTGGGCGAAATAACCGACTAAACTTGAATATAATGTTCTTGTTAAGCAGGTTTTTGTTACAAATTTTGAGTAGTGCCTATAAAAACAATATTACCTGAAATAATTTGCTTTTTGGTTAGTACCTATACTTCTATTGAAAAAGCGAACCTACATTGCTTAGACAGTGCCCTAAGATGCTTGCAGATACTCGTAGGTGTTAGTTCTGCATACTTAAATTTTTGTTAGTTTTAGTCCTTCGAAAATACTTCCCCATGAAGCGAGTTCCTAAGTTTACATTATCTGATGTCATCGCGGTTATTAGGTTAGGCTAGGTTAGGTGGCAATTATCAGTTACATACGAAGTAATTCACTTAGTAATTCATGATATGTCCATTGTGACCACTAGCAGAGTCGATTATTTCCGCTACACATGGAACCATTTTGACATCCGTTTCAGCAATATCCGCAAGCTTCCCAGTGTCTACTCTCCTAGAGATTTCTTTCTAATCGAGGATAGAGCCGGGCAGTTGCATAGTAGCTGTAAAGGTGTTGGTTTCAAACCAAAGTCTATTATCACAGGGCAGTGAACAACTACAAAATATCAAGAGAAGTCATTTCTTATCACATTTGAGTGCCTGAACACGTTAAAAATAACTTCCGTAACATCCAGCCACAGGAAACCTTAGAAAAATGGAAAAACAGTGGCAGGTGACCATAACTGAGAAGGTGTCGGTCACTAGGTAGTTTACCCTACCTACTTTTATTATAAAGGGTTTTCCAATGAGAGGTGTTATTGTGAAAGGCCCGCTATTTCGGTAGCTGTCACTTTTGAAGCTTTTATGCTTTGTCATTTGACAAGTAGAAACTATGCCATTACCTACTAAAAATGGAACGATACACGCTTCAACAACGCACTAAAATTATTAAAATTCACTACAAAAATGATGAAAATCTTGCAGTCGCAGTTCGGACCGCAATACAGAAATTGGTGGAAAAATTCGAGCTGTTGGGGCAAGTTAGTGATGTGAAGAATAAAACCCGTGCACGTCGCTCAAGAACAACTGAGAATATTGCTGCTGTAGCCCAAAGTATTGAAGAAAACCCAGGTTTGTCCATTCCTCGTCGTTCTTTGGAATTGGGCATTCCACAAACGTCATTACACCGTATTTTGCATAAAGATTGGGTCTTAAGGCTTATAAAGTTCAGTTAACACAAGAACTCAAGCCGGCCGATCATTAACAACGTCGACGTCGCCAACAGCTCAGCGTCGATTCAAGACCTCAAAGATAAAATTCGTGAAACTATCGAGGACATAGGGCAGCCACTTTGCGATTTGGTTATGGAAAATTTCATGAAAAGGATGTGGTCCTGTAAGCGTTCTCGTGGTGGCCATTTGGCTAATGTTGTTCTTCATTATTAACGGCATACCATCCTCTTTATTATGAAATAAACATCCGATCATTTATCTCAAAAAATGACATTTTTCTTACATACATACATACATACATACATTTTCAATGGCCCGCTTATCCATTAAGTGGGTCGCGGGTGTAGGTTACCTAAGTGGACCCTCCATAGCTCTCGATCTTCCGCCATCGACTCCAAATCATCAAGGGCAATCTCCATACGGGTAGAGGAGAGATTATGAATTTGATCTAACCATCTCATCCTGGGTCTACCTGCCCGATGGTACGGATTCCATAGCGCGTCGTGGGATCCTGGTCGGGGACATACGTTTAACATGACCAAACCACCGAAGATGGACCGCTCCGTCCGGAGAAGTAGCTGCTCGACATTGAGCTCCTCACGTATTCTAGTATTTCTAATGCGATCTCTACGGGTCACACCAGCAATACAGCGGAGAAATCTCATTTCGGCAGCTTGTATTCGCGATCTTATTCTTTCAGTCATTACCCAAACGGCCAAACCTCATGACCATAGGTAGGAGTTGGAACAAACACCGAATTAAAGACTGACAACTTAGCTTTGACACCAAGTTCAGTCCTCCTGATAACAGACAGAATGACCAAGCTGTCTCAAAATCGATCCAGCCTGACCAATCCTACAGGAAATCTCGGCATTGCTCCTTCCATCACTCGTGAATAAGACCCCGAGATACTTAAACTTCTCCAACTGTTTCAATGGGACTCCACTAACATGCAGAGTGCATTGAACAGGCGTTCTAGAGACGACCATTACTTCAGATTTGTTCACATTTACTTTCATCTCAGCTTCAACACAAACGGTTACAAACCGATCGAGTGCGCGCTGAAGTTCAGTCTGAGAGGACCCAAGGATGACCAAGTCATCAGCGAAGAGCAAATGACTTATCCTCAGATCTCCCAATTCGAAACGTTCTTCGCCAAGACTGCGCTGTAACATCCAGTCCGTATAAGTAATGAAAAGGAGAGGGGACAAGACGCACCCCTGGCGAAGTCCAACGCCCACGGTGAAAGCTATTGATTTAACGCCGTTCACCCGAACACAGCTTCTACAGTTTGTGTAAAGAGATTGAATGGCTCTCAAGAGAGAACCATCAATTCCATACTCCTGCAATACACTCCAGAGTTTCCCTCGAGGGACTCGGTCATATGCTTTCTCCAAATCTACGAAGCAAGCGTAAACAGGTGTAGCATACTCCCAAGCCTTCTCAAGTACCATCCTGAGAGTGAATAACTGGTCGGTTGTGCTTCTGCCGGGACGAAAGCCGCACTGCTCATCTCCTAATCGTGCCTCGACCACAGCTCTGCAACGCGCTTCCAGCACCTTGGCAAAGACTTTTCCGGGGAGACTTAAAAGTGATATACCCCTGTAATTGCTCCCTTTTATACCCCAATCTGCCAATCGCTGGGAGTTTCGCCGCATTCCCAGGCCACTTTAATGACACGAGAGAGCCATTTGACTCCCTCTTCACCTAAGGCCTTTAGCATTTCTGGCCGGATTTCATCCACTCCGGCAGATTTGCCAGCTTTTAGCGATTTGATCGCAAAAGTGACTTCCTCTACCGTGGGACTATTTTCCGCCCTGCTTAAGGCGATGGATGTGTCATCCTCAATGCCCTGGATTGGATTGAGCAATTCGGAAAAGTGCTCGCTCCATCTGCGCAAGATGTCCTCCTCATTAGAAAGAAGTGTACCATCTTTGGATTTGACTCCTTCGATAATGTTCCACTTCCTTCCTCTAGATCCGTGATCGCGGTCCAATTTTTCGCCGAACTCCTTCCAAGACTATTCTTTGGCTGCTTTAACAGCCAATTTGCAAGTTCTTCGCGCCACAATGTACCGGTTTCGAGAAGGAGAGTCCCCCAAGTGAATCCACACCTTGAAAGCCTTCTTCTTCTCTCTGATAGCTTCTTGAACTCCGGGGGTTTTAAACCACCACATTTTTCTTTGAATACCTAAATAACACCTCTTATTGGAAAACCCTTTATCACGCAGATGCTTATCTATCAGCCGTTCGACAGTCTTTGTAGTACAAACAAAGTAAGGTCTTTGAAATCGTTTGCGCTTTCATTACCACTCATCTTATGTATTAGGATCTACGTAAGACCAGCCTCATTTGGGCAAATAGTATCCGCGATCTTATTCCCTATAAGGGTTAAAGCAAACAGTCTTCAAGTCGGCGGCAGATGATCTGCCAAAACATAATGCTCGCAGATCTGAGATCACGGTTTTCCCCGAACTTTTTCTTTGGCTACCTTTATAGCCGTGACTGGATCCGTCCCCCATACGAATCGAAAACCACAACATCTTTTTTCTGAAGGCTACCACGTCTAGCCGCATCCGTCAGCAAACTTCTACCGCAGAGAATACAAAGACTGCTGTTGAAACGTCATTTCTTCTTCATTATTCCTCTACATTCAGTCGAACAGTTGGTATGTTTTTGAACTTTAAATAATTATACCTGCTCTGTGCAAATGCCTACCCCCGCACGCTATCCTTGGATTCAAGTTTTGTTAGGCCAAGTAGATTTTACACGTTGAGGTACACCTTGCACAGCACCAGATAGTGATCAGTTGACAGTTCAGCCACCTAAAAGTCAATTATACTCTATACCGTTAAAAAAATTTATTCAAGAAAAGTGGAAAATCTTTTCATTATGCAAAATCTCTTTCAAAATTATGCAGATCCCTCATAATAAGGCGAACCACTACACATCTCAGACAGGCATCATCATTACTTTTTCTGCACAACGAAAACTCAATTTTCCCCACTATCCGAAAGATACGGAATTAACTAAATCACCATTGCGTTGCTTTTCTCCGTTTTCCCAAGGGTTACCAATTTGCAAGTTGGCTCGTCCCCAAAGCATTATGAGGATTTAATATGGCGATGACGAGGTTCATTGTGCTACACATAGTGTGGCGGCCGAGATTGAAGGTGCACCAGGAGGATATCCACCTTTTTGTATCTTAAAGTTTTCCCAAGCAGTGGACTGACATCCGAAAACCGTTGAATAAAAGTTCTTGTCTACATAATGGAACCCTTCTCAATCAGAGTTCGCACCATTACCCATGGTATACGGGTAATCAGTTTGAGTTTTCTTTTAAGAGCCCTTAATTCGAACCCTAATCGATCGAAGGGCTGGGCCAATATTCGATAATAATGCTTCAACGACGATTTTATAATTCAGCAGCAGTTCCCTGTGCGGTAAGTATACCTATACGTATACGATTAGGAGCACACAAAAGAAAAATCAACCAGTTACGACGAGGGTGAGTTCACAACTTGGCATGCAAATGAGCAGCAAAATTTGGTTAGAGAGTGATGACAGGTTGGTCTCGGATTTGATGGAACATTTGGGTAGACTGTGTCGCTTTATTTGAATCTAAGATTAAATTGTGGCATCAACTTGCTGTCAATCGATTTTCGTACATGACTTGTGAGCACATCAGGAAGGAGCAATGAGGTGGCTGTGGTATTATGTAGAGGAAAAGATTTTACTCACTTGGCAGAATTTTCGTAGAAAATGAGACAACTGTTGAGATTATGCGGGAAGCCAGGAAGGTTGATGGGAGTTTCTGATGAGGTTTCACTTTGCCATCAACACAAAAAGAGGGAGGCACCAATATCGCAAAAGGTCACTCAACGAGATCATTAACCCGTGTGCTGAGTACAATAGTTCGTCTGTGGACCGGGAAAATCCATTAATCTTGGTTCGCCTTTGTTTGGAAGCGACGATGAGGAATGCAAACGTTTTCTTTTTATGGTGGTAGCTGGAAATTCTTGAGAAGTTAACAGTTGCTTTGGCATGATTTTTCGGAATTTGTGTATAACACGATGAACGTATACCAGGGCGAATGAAGTAGGTACTATAATTGTTGTAAGGTGGATAGTAGCTACTATAGAGAAGGTATCCAGTTATGGAGGCATGTGGACTAAATTACCCTGCAGCTTGTATTTGTATCTGTGCCTTTTGCTAATAAGGAATGGGTTAAGTGTCAGTGAATTTGTCTGCAACATTTTATTACCCATAAATAGCAGATGCTGATGCCGAAGAACTGAGATTATAGCGCTGTGAAGTCGGCCGCCAGTCTTCAAGACACATTTTGCTCCTATTGTAATAATCAGTTTAACGCGTCCCAAAGTTTTCGGTTTAGTACTCGCCTTAAGAGAGGACAAAAAAGTTAAGGAAGCACAATATCTGTGTGCCTGAAGAATGCTTAGCAATTTAATTCCAATTGTTCTATACTGAAAATATGAGAATATTTAAAGATATTTCGCACGCATCCGTTTTATGTAAGTTTCTTTTGTAAAATTGGCATTATAATTGATAACAGATGTCATTCTCGCGTTTGCCTTGCTAAGAGAAAGTTAAAAGTTCCTATTCGTGGTTGGGTGAATGGATGAAGGAACACTCTGTATAGCACCAACCTCGCAGGGGCCAATCGTTATTAAACTGGTACCATGTGTGTCCTCGTGGACCCATTCGTTTCCTCAGCCTCTCGCCATATTTGAGATTTAGTTTCTTTGTATAGATTCCTATTAAGTTATAACCCAGTAGAGCCTCTACGAGCTTAAATAGCAATGACCTGTTAAGCTTGAGAAATTGTTTGTCTGTCCTCTGTGATTTTCTGGCAAAAGCTTCCCTGATACTTCACAGGAATCACAGGTCGTAATCTTGAGCTTTTCGCGACAGCAATTTCATGACATTGACACCTTTCGCGATTGCCGGAAGGGACCTACGCCTGCTATCAGAAAGCCTGATTGACTACGGATCGAATATTATCGCCAACCAAAAATGTATTGAGATGGGCGGGGCGAGAGATATATGAAACTTTGTACATCTATACAAATTAACGGTTCCATTTAGGCAACAATGCTTGAGCTGTCGACACGGTTACTGTATGATCATGCTGCAATTCAGATATCCAGACAAGAAAGCATGTAGTTAGGTACGGTGACATCAATGCCAAGAAGGTGCTACTCTAGTGTGTTAAATAAATAAATAAATAGTTAACGCAACGGGCGTGTAGATGTAGACACCCTAGCCCTATCCCTAATTTTTCCCAACCATTCGTTTGTGTGTGTTTTTAATTTTGGGACAAATGGAAACCTACAATTGACTCATAGCACAGTAGTCCAGCACACTAACCACTGAGCCACTGCGCCCACCAAAAGATTAAAAGAACATAGGTCCTAACAGGGCACTGTAGAGATGATTCTGAAAACTGTTAAACGGCGAAGATGACCCTAGCTCATCTATAAGGCAGAATTACCCATTAATCTTATGTCCTATGAATGGAACCTCTGCAAATTAGTATCAAAGCATCGGCCAGGCCGATGATAACACTTTTACTTGTTTTAGTAGATATTGCAATTATTTGGTTCGGCTATTTCTTCTTTGGTCATTCTTGGAATCGTTTTACTTGCACATTGCTCAATGCGTTAGCGGATAATGCACAAATAAATTTGGAAAAACGCCAAAAATAAATCTGGATCAATTTCTTGATGCAAAATTGTTAGTCGTCTTGGGTGCTAGTTCTTTGCCACCGCTAATTTTTATGACAAGCAATAAAGTCAAAAATATTAAGTTGAAATACATAAGCAGTGGTCATGCTGCCTTCCTGCAACCTTCCTCCTTTAGTTCTCTGATCCTGATCCTGACCAAGAAGTGAGGATAGCGGTGCCTGTTTTTCGCAACGTCTGATGGATTGCGAGTAGATTCCAGTTTGGATGTATGCAGTTTTTCCTTATATGCATACATTTTTCGCATGTACTCCATAGAAACCTTGCATATACCTAGTCAATTTCGCACATATTTCAAATCCATAATGACCAGCGTGGCGCACCAATTTTGCTACAATCAAAAATTTAAATAACTTTTTTTTTAATCAATGATTTTTTTTTTTTTATTGTATACAAAAATTCAATTTAAATTGATATAACAATTATTTTTTGAAGATGATAGACCGTAAATGACCTCCATGCTCATTCACGCATTTCCGACACCTCCTGATCAGAAAATTATTCATTGCGGCCTGAAGGGTTGATGTCGGGATCGCCTCAATTATTGTTGAAATGTACTGCTTCAGTTCAGTCTAATTCCTTGGTTTTGTACACCTCTTTCTTGACATAACCCTATAAAAAAAGTCGGGTGCATTCAAGTCAGGTGACCATGGGGGCCAGCGGAAACTGGAGTTTCTGGTTATTAATTTGCAATTATTTTTTGGCAAAATTTCAGGCGAATAGGCAAATCCAGAGGGTTTAACTTGTAATTTGGACTTTGAACGGATATAATTTAAGTCATAGTGAATTATCCGCTGTAATTACCGTCTGCTAATTCCAATTTGCGCCGATAAGTTTCGAGTCGAAACGCTTGGATTTGCCTAAATTGACGATGCTACAGCCGCGATTGTGTCTTGAAACCGAACATAGAGATCTCGATGGTATGGTCTTCGTGCGATGCTTCCAGATTTGGCAAACATGTTTACCAGCCTCATTAATGGTCCATGAAGGACTGCAAAGCATGGTACCGCTGCACCAATCCAAATTCTTTTTTCGGTATCCCAAGCACTGATTTTAATAAATCTAAATAGTAATAGGTATGCCAAATATAATAAATAATAAAAACGCCAATTACTCTCACAGAAAAAAAGTAATTACGTTTTGTTTTTGTAGCACGATTCGTGCGCTACCCTGACTGCAAATGCTTTTTGGGCTTTATTTCCATCATGTTGTAAGTATATTTTTGGGCCTTTTTTGTGCGTTATTTTAAAATCGATTTGGACATTATTTCCTTGATGGGCGTTATTGCCTAATTCCATTCCTCAACCACAAGGTGCAACCGAGTACCCCCTATTACATACATGCCAAAATTTGCACTCTAAAGAGTGTCTTCCTCATGCTTGCTTGATTGGCTACTTTTCCCTTTCATTCGCCACGAACTTGATCATTGATCTCATAATACCAATGTACATAAATCCACCCCTGATTTATAATACTTCATGGATAACCTGTACCACCGTAGAAGAGATTTCAGTGTAAAACGATGGCAGGTATAAAATGCGCAAATACCAGAATTTGTACATCTTTACTATATTTTTAACTGCTTTTCAACCCTAAATGATTTTTCATTTGTGGGTTTCTATGCCAATTTATTCCATACCTATGTATGTTTATCATCTGAAAATAAAGCTTCAAAATTTCCATCCATAAATTTTCGTTCCTGTTCAATTAAATGGGCCAAATGAAAATTCCCCAATCAAGTATATATCCATAAAACCTCAATCAATGCCAAGTTTCCTCAACTGTATATACGTGTAGGTACACAAAGGGAAAGTGTATATCACAACTCAAGTTAATGTATCTGCAATAATTACATACCTACCTGTATACGCCGAATGCCTTTCAGAAAGCAAAAGTTTGCCATTGCCGGAGACATTATTATTCCGGAAGACAGCTTTTTACTCTAAGTCCTTTCTCCCGGAAAAATACAGTGTGTTTTCTTATTCCCTTTAGAGTGTTGAATAAAAAAAAAACACCAAATTTGCATAATTTTCCATTTCATCAGCACCTTTTTTTATTTATTTGTTTTTTTCTTAAATTATATCATTTTTGTTTTCCTAATAATTATTCTTATGCATAACAATAATGTGATTTTGAATATTTTTCTCATTCCATTCAAGTCAAAGATTTTACTTGATTCCACTTTTGTGTATATGCTTTCCCAATATGCAAATGTTCTTATCTTTTAGCGAATTATTTCAATCAATCAAAAGTCGTTGTGATTTTATTTTTTTTCTACTTTTAGTATGTTCTCTAAACATGAAAGTTGTGTGTTTCTACGAAATATTTAGATATGCAAATGGCTTTGGCTGAATGCATATTAGGATAGCAATAGACAAGAGAGTAATGTAATTGCTAGCCTTTTTTTTAACATTTTTTTTAACACCTACTTAATGAATTAAAATTAATAAATTACTTTTAAATATCTTAAAATCTATGATAAATTAATTTCTTTTTTAATTTAATTGTTTTTGTATTATTTTTAACTTAAATTTATGGTTTTTAATTTATTTACAATATCAAATCACAAAATCTTAGGTTTTCCTTCATAAAAATAAATAAATCACAATACGATTGCAAAAGTTTGCATATTTTTTTATTAAACGAGGACCGATTCTTTGAAGGTTTATATCATTATTGTTGTACAGCAGACGCTCGATATAGTGAATCGCGGTTAAGTGGACTATCCAGTATTATTATAGTGAACGCAACAAAATTTATACAGACTGCTCTAAATAGTGAAAAAAAAAAATATATCGATATAGTGATCGGCTTTTAAGGCAAGGCTCGCACGAATCATCAAATCTAAAAGGTCGTCCACAGACCTCAGAGGTTGAAGATGCTCTTTTAAGCAACTTGCTTACCTTAATCTGCTAAAAATCAGGAGGAGCAGAAAAACAGTATTTTGCTCATCATCTCTTTCAAAAAAATTAAAAATTATATATCTACAATAATTTTGAACATGGACGGTGTTATGGTCAGCAACATAAGCACCACTTTATAAATTAACAGCCGTATTTATTAGATTTCCTTAAAATGCCTCTGAGAGCTTGTTTAGTTGAACATCGCGTAAGAATTTACGCAACCTCTACGCTATTTTACTGAAATTGTTATTTATAAACATTTTCCCACTGTTGATTTACTAAACGGGGTTGGTGTCCAGATAAGGAGAAACTATTTCAGAAAATACAGAAAAACTAGTACTTTCTTCTACTGAAACTGACATCAGCTGTTTTCTGACAAATTTTTTGTGTATATTTAAAAAAATTAAATAAAAAAAAAAAACAAATACCTATGTAAGGTACACCTAATGCAAACTTCGCTTAGAAAACCTTTGCCTGAAAATAACTGAGCTCTATGCTGCTCAGCTCATCCTGGGCTTATGGAGATAAAAAGAGAAGAAACAAAACAAATAGGTATCATTTATACCGGAAGACCATTTATTTGATTTTTTTTTAAATAATTTTTCCATGACACACATAAAACTAGATTATTTCATCCAATTTTGGATCACACACAAGGAACATTAATAAATTAGAGCTGAAAAGTTTCTAAACGCATATCGCGTACCAAAACAAAAAGAAACATCACCAGCACGAATGGAACTTGTCGCAATAATTGAACAAGAATTTTCAATTAGAAAACATATTTGATTTTTTAGACGACAACGAGAACAGCAAATACCTACTGCAATTGAAAGCAGTGGACTCATAGGTCGATTTAAAATAATTTTCGAAATAAAATGAACAATTGCGTTTATTTGCAAATTTTCCCAATCACGATTCACGATTCCACCTCGAAAATGACATTTGCAAAGAAAAAAAATGTACGCAAGCCTCTACCAACCAATTACTTTTCTAAAATGTTTTTTTCTTTATTGCTTTCATTTATCAACACTTCACTGCAAATCGTAAACAAATTCCTGTCGGAGCACAATGGAAAAGAGAATTTGTATGAAACTGTCAAAAATATCAGTTAAAACGCACTTAATCGCACTGAAACGCAAAACGAAAAGCTGTTCCGAAGTATACCTCGAAGCAAAAATCCTCCGATTCGTATGAAATCGGAGAATTTTCCGTTCCGACGGATACTTCGCTAGGGCCTATTGCAATGTTTTAGTTTTAAGCCTAGTTCGACTGACGACTATACGATGCAATACACTGAACTGGTTCGCGCTGAATTCGATTCTCGATACATATATGAAAAAATTAAAACAAGTGTCAGAACTTTTTCATTATGATAATTTTGTTTAGCACATTACATGAAAAATTCTGGGCCCGCAGGCAGCTTATAGGCAAAGTCCGTTATGTGGGAGGGGAGGAGTCGACGGTCTAGTTCTATGTGGTTTGTGCAGTCGTAAGTCGGTGCTGAGGTGTTGGAGAGAATACTTCTGCAGACTGTTCAACGGCGGAAATAGCCAACAATCCGCTGTCATTCACAATGATCCGTTGAACATAGACGATGCTATAGTCAAAGTTTCCGTCCGGCCGACCAAGAAGTGAGGATAGCGGTGCCTGTTTTTCGCAACGTCTCCGACACAAATTACTTGTCGTAGAAAAAGAGGTCAATTTTCCGTATCATTCGGATTCAGAGATACCTAATTCTACGAATTTCGAAATTCGTAGCAGATTTTTCTTTACGAATCTACTACGAATGGATTCCATGATGTATTTTTCGGGATTCGTTGCGGATTTTCGATTACGACGGAATTCGTGATAGGGCTGATTATGTCTTTATCGACTTCAAGGTAGACAGACTATGGTAGCATTATACGAATACTATAAAATACATGTAAAATTTCGGCATCCCTTTCAAAATCGTCTGTCTGTGCAGGATAACGACGCGACGGGAAGATATCGCCGCTTTGTCAAAGTCGGAAAGAGCCCCACCGAATCTTTTGATGTCAAAAAAGGTTTAAAACAAAGTGACCCGCTATCATGTAACTTCTTTAAGCAATTGTCAAGGTACAATTTTTCAAAAGTCAGTTCAATACGTCCATTCGTTAACGGCGACAAAACGAAATACAGTAAATTACGCTTATAAGAAACTCCAAAATGCCACAATTTTTGTTTCTTATAAGCGTGTGATTCTTATATCCTAAACACGGATATAAGAAAAAAAGTTTCTTATAAGAAAAACGCGCATATACGAAACAGAAGTTTCTTTAAAAAAAATGTTCTTTCATTAAAAAACGTTCATCCAAGGCGGAGTGATAAAATTATGGTATTTTTGAACATTATTTTTGGGAAACTCTTCTGGAAAAGAGCAGTAACCTGTTTTGTTCCACTTTACTTTAACATTCGCTGAAATAAAAATAGGCAACATTTTTGCGCCGCTTAAATAGAACATACATTTAGTTTTAGTTTAGTTATCTTTGGCACGTGGACTCATATTTTTCTTTGATCGATTTTGTTTTGTTAATTTCGACTATTTAATTTATAAAGATGTAAAAAGGTTGGAGAAAAAGCCTTAACCGAGGCGGAAAAAGGACAAATCAAAGTTTAAAGGACGCTCGCCTATTTATTGTCAAAAAGCTATAAGAAACTCGAGAGGAGCTGAAAGTAAAGTAATCTTTTTAAGTAATGGTCTAACTATGGATAAAACATAAACAGTGTGCTCACAAATGCGGAAAGGCGACTTATATTAAAAAAAGCGTCAAATTCTAACGACTCTTTTCCAAAAAGATGGGAAAGATGTGGTACCAAAGCAAGTCTCACAACTATTTCATGCATTATTTCGAAAGCTAAGCATATAAAAAAGACTAAAAACTAAGAAGAAGTCACACTCTAACCCGGTTCGAAAAGCGCAACGCCTCCGTTTTTCGAGCACATGTGAACTGGACTTCGTAGTGGCATTGTGTGGTCTTCTCAGACGAAAAAAATTTAATTTGGAAGGCCCGTATTGCTATAGCTACTATTTCCATAACCTCCAAAATAAGACTAGTCATTTGGACCGGCTGCATAGTGGAGTTAAAGATGTTATGGTGTGGGGGCCGTTTCGTATTATGTAATTACAATTTTCAACCACAATGATTGCGTTACCTTACAAGAGGCCTTTTCATACTTTTAAGACCTTTTTGGACCTCTGCCCCGGACTTATCAACATGATAATGTAGCTCACCGGATTTGAATATCATCGAAAATGTTTGGCAATGGTTGACATGGTCACGTCAAGTTTATGGATCGGGGCAACAATATTCAACTATATCTAAACTAGCCATCGAATTAGCTTGAAGCTCGATTTCACTGAATTATTTGGCCAATTTGTATATGCATCCCTTTCAAACCGGATGTGTGAATTTCGGAGCAGAAAGGTGGCTCAAAAAACAACTGAAACATTTTTTTCATATTCATATCATATCATATTTCAATTATCTTAAATTTGAATTGTTTGTGTTAAAAAGATGCAGAGTTCTCTAAAATGTTTTTTTTTTCGTTCGTGTTCTATTCAAATTGCGCAAATTTAAGCCCCATACTTTATCGGTTTTTATTTAATAATTTTGTATTAATAGTTAGAGCTTTAGTTTTAAATCTTCAGTGGGTGATAAAAAACCAATCAGTTATTCAAGTGACACGAAGTGTATAAGTTTCGATTTAATTGAAATTTTATTTATTTTTTTTTATTCTTTATTTCAATTTCACAAATGAACACAAGGACAACTGAACTGACATTTATTTCATTATTGACATACATATTGAACTGACATTATTTTCTCTGAGAGTTTTTCCGCATGTGTTTCCTAAGAAACATTTAAATAGGACTTTTTTTTTGTCATACAAAAGTTTCTTATACACATCATATTTCAGAGGAAAACTGAGCATCGGTGTTGTAAAAACAATTCATTATATCAGTGTTTTTCTTATAAGCGTGTTTCTTATACGCGTGATTTACTGTATATGCTATCATTAAGAAAGGCAAAGAACTCTCAACATCGGCGCGACTCGGGCAAAACATCACAACTGACAGCACTGAGGCCCATCGCCATCATTCAATTAACCCAAAAATACAATTACAAGAGCAAATCAATCAAAAAATCTGAGATTTAAAATAAAAATCTGATATTTCCAATGGAAAACCACATGAGTTTCTGTCAACTTTTTCAACGAATAAGAGCTGTCTTTGTGTCAAAATAATGATTCAAAAACAAACCAACAGATGGCCCGTGTAAATAAAATCAATCATGTTTGCATTTCCAAAAAAAAAAAAAAACATTCAAAAGCAAAAGAGTGAAAATAGTCAGATTTGTAAAACAAAAAAAAAACGGTTACATATACAAAATGGAATTTAATTATTTATGTTCTAACGGATAGGTGCCTACTCTATAAATATTCACAAACATAGATTCTTAGTTTCCTTACATCTCTAAACATATCACTGTCATTGCCAAATTGAACCTTAAGCTATAGATATGCATCACTCCATACCACATCCGTGTATATAATTTAATTACATTACTTGTACCAAGTTCTATTCTACATACGAAAGTAAAGAAAATATTTACACCACTGTATAAAACAGCATAAGGAAGGACAGACAAGGCGACAATAAGCTATAGCACTATAGACTTCTTTAAACTCGGAAGATCGTTAATTCTAGAATCTTTGGTAGCCATTTGTGTTGGTTAGTTTGAAAGTTCAACTATCCCGTAGCGATCGTGTCGATGGCAGTCCTTTCAGACCTTTTTCAAGTTTGTCAGCATCACCCGCTGAGAACCGATAATTCGCTGGCGGTCGTGCCACATTCAAGCTGTTTCGCTTATTGTTACCCAGATCGGAGGAGTTTGACCGCGATGATTTCTGTTTCATGAGTCTTTCTTCACTGCCGCAATGATCGTAGCCATTTTCGTTCAAGCGTTCGTAATCTTTTTTGCTACCCTTCCACGAGGGCCTTCGCACTGGGCCGTTCTGAGCAAGTGTTCCCACAACCACATCGGGCTTGGAAAATGCGGATGATATGGAATTGTTGCTACTGCTGCTCCCTGAATTTCGTCGAGATAGCTTGGATTTGTTTTCCTTGACTATGGACACGGAGACGGGTGCACCTTCTTGACTGATTGTCGATACGTCCTCTTGCGAGGGAGTCACTTCTAATAGAGCCTCTGTGGAACGGCAGTTCTCCACATCGCGGTAATTGTCGGAGTTCTTAATGCCCCAGCTAGGGCTGACTTCTTCAATTGGGTCTTCGAGAAGATATTCGGAGCTTGCTCCACCTTCAGGTGAATTGACTTCTTCGATGGTGTTCAGCGGAGATACCTGAAGAATCTGTTGCTGTTGGATCATTTCGATTTCAGTCTTTATTGTCGCCTCATAGCCCAATAGGCCCAGCACGAGGCGTGGATTGGCGATGACAAACTTCTCAAAAGTCTGAAAGTCGATCTTGACCAGGTCAGTTTGTGTTGCGCGGGTGGTTTTCGGCAGAGTCTCACTAACTGCTGGGGCGTCTACCAATTCGGAGTGCCAGATCTCTGCGGGATGCGATGAACTGCGCACGAGCGCAGCTTCGCTGCCAACCTGAGGGATCATGATATTATTCGAAATATTTGGAATGGATCGGGCAGGGGGGAAATTACACACCGCTAAATCAGCTCTTGAAGCCAATGTAGAGTAGGTCATCTCTTGCAAGGCGTGGATTGCGTTTCGAACTTCCATGCTTAGTTGAGCGACATCGTTGTGCAGAGTGCTCACCTGACAGTCGAGTCTTTCGACGGAACGTTTATTGGTGGGGATCTCAATGTCACTGTGGCAGGACTCCAAATTGAGACCTTCAAGAGAGCCAGAGTCTATTTCCGGTGAATGCACTGTCACAGACCTCTGGCGTTCAACGCGTTCACGAAGGCCAGCCAACGAGCGACCTCGCTGTAGGAATTTCATATTTCGCGGGCTTCCGCCGACGCCAACAAGAAGCGGAGACCTTGTTGGCAGCGGCGATGGGCTAGACGAACTTCCATGGTGCGGTGAGGCTGCAATAACTGCATCACTGTCCGGCTGGTTCTCATCGTCCTCACTGATGGATGGAAGTGGGAACGATGGTCCGATGTCGGAATCTTGACACTCATACCCTTCGCGTAGATTAAAGGTGAGATCGTGTTGAATGTCATTTGCAAACTGCTGTTGATACTCAGGATACAGGCGAAGTACCTCCACCAGGCCACCCATATGAACGCACTTTAAGTCACAGTAGGTCAGCGCCTGCAAGAGAAAACAAACAAAACCAGGTTAAGCAAGTTCAAGTGCCATTGGGTGAGGGTGACATAATATTTATCTCAAATACACTTCACAGCTATCTGCTGCTTTATAAGCCAGTGTGTGCTTTATCTCTGCCTGGGATAATTAATCCTGTCATTGACACAATTACTTGGGGGAGGAGGCAAGGTTTTTGGGAGGAGGCGAGATTTTTGTTTCCAGAAAAAGCGTCTCGAAAAGTAGGACAGTGCTGAGAGTATCTGAACCCCATAATCGGCAGTTCTGAATGAATGTTGGGTATCTACAGCCAGCAAGAAGTACCTAATTAATTGAATTCATATTTTAACCTAGTTTAATTTGGTACGACCATTCACCGAGTGGTATAATGCTCAACTTGTCCGCTTTAAACTGCTTGCCTTTGTGTTGTGGTTGGCAGTAGGTTAGCAGTATTTCAAACGCGTGGGATGGAGCATTTTAAATGACGTCCATTAGCCGCACACAGCATCACTGCTGAATGGATTCGGATTTGCAGTGGCAGCAGATATACTGGCCAAATAGTATTTTAAGTCGAAAAGTGCTTTAATGGAATAGTGGCAGAGTGGGTGATAAATGTTGGGCATTGAATGTCATGGTGATATAATGTTTAAGTCTTTTATAAAGGAATAGCTAAAGCAAGAGGATTGCGGACAGGGTTTGCAGTCATATTATGCACTGAGTGGGAGTGGGCTTTAGTTGAAGTACATTCATTCAGCTTGGTAGGGCTTTGAATCTCTACATCTGAAGGATTAAAAATATACCATTAATGTTTGGTATCATTGGCCAAATGAAACTTTTTGAAAATAACTTCCTGATCTTTGTTTTAATGGGAGTTTTTCCTGAGAAAAAGAGATTCTTTACAGGAGAGTAAAATAAATAAATAAATAGGTGGCGCAACAGGCGGGTGACACCCAAACCCAAGGCCTAGCTTCTCGCAGCCATTCATTTTGTGTGAGTTTCTATTTTTGGGACGAAGAATGGAAGGGTTCTACAATTTTATGCCGAGTCCGAACGGCTGAATTGAGAAGCTTTTTCATGACAGTCATACTCTCGGATGTTTGTCAGTCGTTCGCGAGAGGTGGCGCAGTAGAAAAAACTTTAAGATGTAATTTGTGTTTTTCCGGGGATCGAACCTGGGATCCCTCGCACAGTAGTCCAGCACACTAACCACTGCGCTACTGCGCCCAGGAGAGTGCCACTTGGCATATACATACTGTGCAAGAAATCATCGAGTTACTGAACAATTTTTCAATAACAATACATATTATTTTCGAAAATGGACCTGTGGCTTGTCCTCCAAAATCGTGTGATTTAACGCCGCTGCTGGACAATTTGCGGGGTTATTTCAAGTCATCGGTCTATGCAGACAATCCAATAACAATTCCAGCCTTGCAAGCCAACATCGAGCACCCAATTCGTGGACTAGGGCCTCTAATGCTCGAAAAATTGATCCAAAAATCGAGTGATGCAACATCTCTTAAGCATTCGCTTGTTACTAATATCTACTTGCTTAAGTGATTTTCAATATGGTTTTCTTATTTTATTTAGCTGCGAGTAGCATCTTCTTGTGGATACTCGCTTTTCTGGATGTACCTACCTATAGATACTGAAACATGCACGATGCACACTTTTGCATGAGAGCAATTTTCATTTACATCTGGTTAACCTGTTTACGTAGTCGGTACGACTTATCAATATGGTAAAGAAAATGTAGCTGATTTCACAAGAATGGGACCGGCAATGAGCATTAGCCGAAAATAGACAAAAACAATAATAAAGAACCTTTCTGGCACAAACTGGATCCGCATTATAGCAGATGTAAACAAGGGACACTGTGCCATTAAAATCATTCCAAAGCCGCTGAGTTGAGAAGGAGGTGGAGTCAATCCAACATCTTCTTTCTTTTCTGATTTATAGATGTGTGGCCAAATTAGGCCGAAGGGTAAGTGAGAATTATAGCGGATTAAAGGGGACGCGGGGAGTAAGGGGGGGGGGGGCTCACGAACGGTAAGCCGTATGAATTTGAAAGTTTGTATGTTAATACATAACTCAAAATTATTACACGCCTCGTTAATAGTTTTCCAGAATTCGTACTATAAGGATTAAAAAAAGTGGATGCAAACTTTTCTATTTCGACTTTACTACGCTTAACTTGCCATTAAACTCATAAATCTATTTTTGCAATATCCCATGAAGACTGATTATCCTATCATCGCCTTTAATCCTAGCAGTTAAAAGTGACACGTCGACCTTTTTAAGATCTACTTAATATTGTACCATACAATTAGAAAGAGGGTTTAGGCTAGGACGTTCTCCACTTTTTTTGTAAAGTTGATGATATTATGCTGCAGAGGATTTTTTCAATTTTTTTGATGTGCATGACTCATTCTTGAGTATAGCGCTGAGCTTTGCCTGTAATGCACTAAGGTTTTTCCCCATAAATCGTTAATGTTTTGTTTTCCTTTCGTAAAATATGTGTGGGAAAATCTGAGGTACTTTTTCGAGCCAGCCGAGGGAAAAAAGGGATTTTTTTGGGATTTGCGTGGGAATTATGACAAAACACTGGCAGCACTGGATTAGACTACTGCATGAGCTCTCAAAATATAGAAGAAACGGAATCCCCTTAAGAACCTGCTCTATGAATTCGTACTTCCCTTCTAACCATACCAAACTCAGCCTAGTTGACTTTAAATTCAATCTATACAACCTGACCAGGAATTTTTTTTGCAGCTAACCACATTCGTACATTCCTACCGCCGAAAAAAATATACAGCAGCAATTAATCATCCATTAAATGATTTCCCAAATGCTTATCAAAAATATTTACAATTTTTAAAAAACTATGATTCCAAGTATATTTTTAAGGCGGCAATTTCAAGTCCTACACCAGATGAGCGTGTTAAACAAACTCATAAAAAAAATTATTCCGCAGTATTATGCGGAAATCGCAAACACAGAAAACATTTTAGTTCAAAAATTAAATTAAATATTTGCCCTCGCAGGAATATTATGGTATCTACCCAGTTTACACTTTCATGCTTCGTAAAATAATAATTGCATATTTTTGTTTCTTTTGAGAAAACATCAAAAAATATCCGGAATCCAATTTATCTGAAACCTACCTTAACATCGCTGCTACTCCGTACCACTATGTCCTGACCAGCGCTGTTTGTCGTAGCTGTCATCTGTCCGTTTGATGTCGCCACCAAATGCACGTTGATGTCACATCCGACCAGGTCACCCTTTCCTACAATTGAGCACAAAAAGTAATTAAAAACCCTGCCCTCAAGAAACAATATATGTATTGTATTGCTTGTGAAAAATAAACGAAAAATAAATTCACACTTACCAAGGATGGCCACAACCATATCATCTTTGATGACTTCCATTGAACCGTTGCACAGATAATAGATGTAATTCAGCGCATCACCTCTGTGTATCAGGAATTCTCCAGGTGCACAGAAATTCGTTTTAATATGCAAGGATAGAAGTTTTAAACATCCCTACGGAAATAATTTTTTTATTTAAGGTTAACCTTGGTAAAGAATATTTTATTTAACGGTTTTCATATTAGAACGGATGTGAGTTGGGTTAAGGGTTTGTTTGAAGTACAAACAGCATAACGGAACGATACCTCAAGAAGAGGTTTCTGCACTAAAATCCGCTCTGGAACGATATGAAGCAAACTGTTCAATGATGTTACATAGCAGTATCGGCAGGATATTATATTGGACGTTCTGTTGTACTTTCAGGCCGGATAACTGAATGACGGATCTAGACATTGCATTTCCTGCAGTTTGTATTTTTTACTTTCCTTTATTTGTGTTGTGGAAACCTATCCACTTTTTAGGTTTGTGTAATTCAACGGGTTCTGTACAGTTTTGTATGGACTCGGTTTTCGTACAAAGTGGGTTTAATGGGGATTTATCTAAGTCAAGGGTTGGGTGCTTTATCAAAGGTAGATGACTTCGCTTTCTCAATTTTTATATTATCTCGGAGAGAGTACAGGTTCAATTTGAAAATATTTGTTAACATAAAATCGATTTTTACATTTTCGCTTGGGAGAAAATATACAGTTCCCTCATATTTTATAAAGCACCTCTTCAAGATTACCACGACGAAGTCCTATAATCATATTAAGTCCGCCACTTGACAAATATTTTCCCATATGTGACAAAGAGAAATAGCTTCACTTACTCCAGTGCAAACATCATTCACACGCGGTTCCTTCTGAAGATGAAAAGATTTTCTGCGTTTTCTTTCATATCCTTGTCATTTCCACCCGCAGTAGGTGCAGACATCCTCCTACTTCTACACGACCATTTCCTATACATTCGAAATTTATATACTATATACCCAACTCACACACAATATTGTATATCACTGATAAAGTTTCGTCTGGAAAATGTGGCAAATACAAACATTTTCGAAAAGAGCTAGGTATATCTTTTGAGCTTCCTTTTAATTTACCTGGGATGCGGCTTCAAATATTGGCAACTGAAGTATTTCACGGTGTAGGTGCATGGATACATCTCCGCGCAGCTCTTCGGGAAATTCGCGAAGTGTCTGTAAGTGAAAAGATAAAAATTGCAAAATAAAATAAAATCAGAGCAACTTTTTATCAAGAGGATAGCTTTTTTGAGGTCCTTGTTCTGACAGGATATGGAAGAGAGTTGTTTACCCACAAAGAGGTGCTCGTGGAAAATTATTTTATTTGTGGAAACCTTACTGAAAGCGAACATACTTCTTTAAGTATTGTTTTAGCACCCCCATACCAATTCTTTGACGATGTTTGCTATTGTCTTGAGTGGCTCATGCTTTTCATTTGAATATCAAATTAAAATCAGCTTCAACGCTTTTGAGAATAAACAGCATGACGCTCGGATATAAAGGGTGTCGCATAATTCACGCAAAATGTTATATAGAAAGCGGAAATTTTGAATTGATTCATAAAGTATACAGATTGGGGTTAGATATTTATGGAATAGCACATCAGATAAATGGCCGTCACGGCGGCTGAAATTCATTTAATACACCTCCCAATTTCGTCTTTTAAGGCGCTGGTGGTCTTGGGCCTGTTTGCATAGACCTTTTTCATCCTTTTTTCAATTATTTTCAATGGCCCGCTCATCCATTAAGTGGGTCGCGGGTGTAGGTTGCTCAAGTGGACACTCCATAGCTCTCGATCCTCCGCCATCGACTCCAAATCATCAAGGGCAATCCCCATACGGGTAGAGGAGATATTATAAACTTGATTTAACCATCTCATCCTGGGGTCTACTTAGAGGACGCCTGACTGATGGTACGGATTCCATAGCACGTCGTGGGATCCTGGTCGGGGACATGCGTTTAACATGACCAAACCAACGAAGCATAGACCTTTGACTTCAAACAACCCCAAAGAAAAAAGTCTAATGGCGTTAAATCGCAAGATCTCGATGGCCAATTCTGATCGCAAAAACGGTCGATTACACGATTAGGAAATGACTCATGCATTGAATTGTTTCTTTCGCTATATGGCATGTGGCACCGTCTTGTTGAAAATGCATGTTGGTCACATCCATATTTTGTAATTGAGGCACTAAGAACTGGGTTATCAGCCGCGTTTTCGAAGAAATAGAAAGCCACCAGCCCAAAATCCGCACCAAACTGTCACGCGTTGTGGATGCATTTTGTTTCTCAACAATTACTCGTGGGTTTTCTGAACCCCAAATGCAACAATTTTGACGATGATGATTTTGTTCGAAAATTTCGGACTGTAGCGGACAAACCTTCATTATTTCTAAAATATTGCTCAACAATGAAAATGAATTGTTCTTTCGTATAGCGCTCATCCTACTAACCACGAGCTGTCAGTTCAGTTGTCACATTGTTATTTCTTTTGCGCTGGCATCGCTGTACCTACTTATAAATGGCGCAAAATTCAAATTTTACGTGAGTTGTGGGACACCCTTTATATGTACCTACTCCTGGAAAATGATTTTTCTTTGAAAATGTAATGTAGGTACGGTTCTTTGTTGTTATCCTAAAAGCTTGAATATATTGACGAATTTTATTGTCAACAGCTGTTTGTGCTAGCAAGTAACAACGGTCTTTAATGAATATTTTTAACATGAACACAATTCTATTACATTTGAAAAACACAATTTTTTTTAATGAAAAGAGTTTTGAATACCTTAAATGAGCAATAATATTGCAAATATGAGAGTCGGTCTTTTTGTTACCTTTTCACGACTTATTCTCTGAACCAATCTTAATCTTATTTGCGAAGAGGGTTCCGAAATTCAAAAGCCAAAATCCTCAAAACCAAAATACCGAAATAGAAAATTCTTAAACACAATGCATAGACAGTGAAATATGTATCGGCGGGTATGCTTTCTCCTGATACCCCCTGCTTGGGCAAAGTAAGGTTTAGGCAAATTAAATTCATGTGAAGCAACCTCTTGGAATTTTTGTGCTTGGGTATACATAATCAGTTTGTGGATTTTAACTCATTAGTGTAAAGCGGCATTATACAAATACCAAGTCAATGAATATAGACAGGGAAATCCCTCCTGCCTATTAGCTAGTGTTAGTGTAGGACTGCATATCGCAGCTCGGTGGATGGGGCAATGATATGAGTTCAGTTCTCTTTATGCATTTCACCCATAAGGGCATCTTCCCGAGTTCGCGATCGAGACAGTGTCAAGTTAAAGATATAAGAATAACAATAAATAGCAGTGATTAATATTCGTAGTTTAACATTAGGTATTTTGGAAAAGTGGGAACTTTGGGTTTTGGGATAGGGTACCTATTTTGTGGGTATCCTATTCAAAGAAGGACATAGGTGACTGTTTATACTCAATTTTTACGAAAAAATAAGAATTGTCTTATATACCTAATAAAATGTATAATGCTATGGTTGAAAAATAGGGCGTGGCACCTCCCATACAACAGAGCTATTGAAACACTATATTTTTACATTTGTTGAAGCTTTAGCCTTGAAATTTGGTAAATGTACGTATATTGACTGATGTTCTGATGTTGTCTATTAACGTATATGTAAACCTGGACAGCGGGTACAGTTAAGTTAGTTAAAAAGTGTAAAAAGAATCGAAATTAACGCATTGGTAATAAAATAATAATGCACATATAAAAGATTTCCTTAGAATTTTCGGTTGAAATTACCTACATAAAAACTGACACAGTGCTTGCGGATTTATTATTATCTACAGTCCAGTAAGGCGCGTAGCGAGGGTTTGAGCTGACTTATTTTAGTAACTTCCCGACTGTAAAGAAATCATTAAAATCGGCCCAGCAGTTTTCGAGTTTCATAGAAGATGTTTTTTCTATGGAAGGTGCCACGCCCCTTTGTCCAATTTTGACCAATCTGAATAGGAACACTCCTAGGCCAATACCTAAAATCACCTGTAAATTTGAGCTCAATCGAGTCGGTGGTCTTCGAGATATAAGGTTTTGAATTTAAATGTTTAATTTTATGTAAATTAAAGTTGAATTGAGTTGGGATTGTTTACATTTTTTCATAATGTATTTTCAATAGGCGACCGGGTTTGCCAGTGAAGAGTCACTGAGTGAGAAAAAGAAACGGTTACTAGTGTATCTTAATCAGTGATGCCATTCTGACCGGATTCCGGTCATATCTGACCGAAATCTATTTACTCTGACTGGAGAAAATTTTGAAATCCGGTCTAACCGTTTTTTTACCGGAACGAAAAATGTTTTTAACCGGAAAACGCTTTTTGGGCTGGGAAAATAAAATTGCTCTACTGACTATAAATAAAGATAGATTTCTATAGGTACCTAACTTGAATAAAACTTTGCCATACATTACGAACACGCTCCCAAGTTCAAACAGAAACCAATTTACTGCGAATATTGGAACATAACACATGGAATTCTGCTTCGGGAGAAGGGTAATAAATTATCTTATTGGCTAATTTTTTGACATTTTCTTTTGCTAGCATGTTGAAGAGGAAATTAAACAATGCATTTCAATTAAAACTGTGAAATTCGATAAATCTGGGATAAGAGTTTGGTGAACTACTCTTTTCAAGTGTCTGAAAATTATCCGAGAATAATTATTTAACGTCTTTCCATGAATTTCATTTCCATTAACGACTTGTCTACAAACAAAATCGAGGCATCATTGCAATGAAATAAAATTTGACAGGCAAAAGAATATTGAAATCGGAAATACAAACAAATTTTATAGTAAAGCCGAAGCCGACGGCCGTTTTTGACGCCCTCACTCTATCAATGCAAATATCAAATGCTGATTTATATCGAAAGCACGATGTTACGAAAAAAAACCTTTATGCCCTGTTCAGGCCATTCCAGAATTATTTCTGAAAATGGATTTTCTACGCATTTTCTATGCTATCTACCTTTCTCCTTTCTACTCACTCAAAATCTATCTGCCTCGCTGGACATTGGAAGACGTTGTGTGGTCAGTTCATGCACTAAAAGTGTATTTCAGGACTTAAAACACGTCATATAAAATAACAAAAATTAGTTTCAGTAAATTTTAAACAAACGAAATAAAAAACAAGTTTACAAACTCAAGATTCACATATTATAAAAACGTTTTCTCAACATGGATAATGTTTATAATGTAAAAAAAGGCTAATGATAATTAACTTTTGTTTTATACTTCTAATAATACATATTATGTTACCATAATCTATTTTTGACCGGATTTCTGGTCAAAAACTCTAATTTTGACTTTTGACCGGAATTTTTAACCCGATTTAAAAATCAAAAATCCGGTCATGCGGTCAGATTTGACCGGATTCACTTTTTTTTAGTGGCAACACTGATTTTAATGACTATTCACATGAGAGCGACCAACTATATAGATAGATTATAAGTCGGGAGAGCCTTCACCGGCCCTGCCACTGCGGCCTCTATAACCATAGAAGGGTAATCTTCGTCGATTCGACCAACATCAATTTTATTTTTTCGATTTTCTCTTCGATCTTTATTCCGATCGCATCTCCTCTCCGTGTCGTGTCACACAAGCCATCTCTAAGGTCTTCTAGTTTGTGGAATTTCGTCGAAAAACTCTTTGGGTAAGTCTTGTTTTTATCAAAAATGGCGCCAATGTTCGTCGAAACAACGAAGATTACCTTCTACGCAGTGCCAATAGATTGTGGGAAATTTCCCTTTTTGATGGAATTTTTTACTCGAAATGAGCTAAGAGGGAAAAAGGGAAACTTTCTGTTTTCCAGAACAATAAAAAGAGAATTTTTGTTCTTTCAAACTTTACTTGAATTTTTTATTGTTCAACTTCAGGAAGACAATTTATTTTATACACCGGACTGTTTTCTTGAACAAGCGCTTGTATTGACACAGGAAGAAAGAAGAACTAGCTAGTGAAGACTGACTATCCTCGCCTTTTTATCCTAGCCGATAAAAGCGGCACGTCGCGTCGACCTGATTAAGATCTACATATTGTACCATACATTAGAAAGAGGGTTTAGGCTAGGAGGTTGTCCAATTTTTTTGTAAAGTTTATGATACTGCTGCAGTGGATTTTTTCAAATCTTTCGGATCCAGTTGGTCCCTGGAGAAGATCTTCCTTCCAAATTCGCATATAATGTTGTTTCGTCTTCTTCCATAATATAGCCTGCTCTCCGCTGAGTTGGCTGGATTTATTTAGCTTATTGTAACACATGATGCGCTATGGGGAATCCTATACAAGGTTTCTGATATCATGTCTGCTATGGGCATTGTTAAACCTGTGATATTCTTCCAATATGAGATACATTTTGTATGATCCCAACCTTTTTATGGCAGAGTTTTTAGCCAGATTGGGGGTATATTAGAAAAGGTACGGGCCCGTGGAAGGGTTTTCGGAACCTATTCCGGCCAATTCGTCTGCTTTTCGTTTCCTTCGAAGCCATCATCCCACTCAATTTGGTTCTGTTCCCGAGGCTAAGGCCCAGTTTCAGGACTGGCTGATAAAATCTCGAATAGCCTATCAGGAACTTGTCTGCCAGATGAACATCAGCTTTTGGTGTCAAAGGTCTCGGATAGTGATATGTAACAGAAAAAGTTTATTGGATAGCCTATCAGGCGGTTCAAGTCCAAGCTGGCCCTAAGCCTTTCAAGGGTGTTGAAATAGTCATAGGGTAAAACTGATTTGGAACCCATGAGAGGTGAGGTAAGGGCCTTTATACCTGCTTGACTGTCCGGGAATATATAGATGTGAACGGCTTTGATGCTAATTTGTTTGATGTGCCTGGCTCACACTTGCTTATAGCGTGGAGCTTAGCCTGTAATACACTAAGGTTTTTCCCATATTTATTGAGACTTTTGTTTTGTTTTGTTATTTGTTTTCCTTTCGTAAAATCAGTGCCGTAACTAGGCTTTTATGCGCCCTGTGCGAGCTTCTATATTTGCGCCCTCGAAAAATATACTGATTTTTCGGATATCTAAATTTTTGTTTACTTTACTTATTAGAATTAAAAATATATTAAATTTAGGCAAACAAAACAAATATATTTGCCAAAATATGTACATACAGCTAGCTAAGTATAACAGACATAAAACACCAGTAAACGTAAACAAAATAAGACTACTATTTAAGATTTAGTCGGCTCTCAGATTGAGGCAACAATCAATAAGCAACAACTGGCAATAGGAAACCAGCCTGAAACCTGATTGAGGAAATAATTTTATCGCTAGCGATACACAGCGCAAAAGCAAATAGCTTATCCTAGTGGCATTATTTGTGATTATTCCCACTTTTGCGCTTACTACGTTCTACAAAGTTTTGGAAAATATGTCGGACGATCCTGTTTTCAACACAAAATTCGTTGAAGTTGTAGAAAAGTATTCCTGATAGGTAGAAATTTCAGGCAATCTTTTTGCTTCTGTGATGTGAACGAAGTGTAACTGAAAGAAAAAAAGCCAGAAGAACACAGTCCCAGTCCCACACTTGCAATAACATCAAAAATATTCTGTTTTTTAACTTTTGCCGTATGCGTTTAATTAAAGTGGGGGAAAAAATAGACAAACATTTACGTGCATAGATTCATGAGAGGTAGGAAAATGTAATTTCGATGTAATTTCGGCTTCTCGACTGACGCAAAATGGATTGCATTTTAAATCAAATAAATTTAAATGTTATAAATACATAACACCCGCAACCTTTTTATAGGTAATGCTTTTATTAGTAAACTTATCTTATTTGGGTTTGTAATGTTGCGAGACTTACGAGTGTCAGAGTTTAAAGATCTTTCAACGCGAATTACCTAAAAGTTTGTCCTGGTCATTTTTGCGCCCTCCTGGGCCTACGCCCTGTGCCTGGGCACCGCTGGCACCGCCCTATTTACGGCACTGCGTAAAATATGTGTGAGAAAATCTGAGGTACCTACTTTTTCGAGCCAGGCGAGGGAAAAAAGGGATTTAATTTAGCATTTGCGTGGGAATTCTTATGACAAAACACTGGAATCTGGAGGTATCTTCCGATTGTAACTTTTAGTCGTCATACTTTCTGGATCTATTGCAACAGTCGCCGACTCCGAGTTCATCCCTTTTTGCACAGTTTTTGACGAAAGCGGTGAACTCGTTAGTTGAGCTATGTTCGATTCTTCAAGGTAAAATGTCTGCTACAACAAGGCAATGGTTCGAGACAATGTTGGCTGCTCAGAAGGTTTGGACATCCAAAATAATAAAGACATGCCTTGCGCCGATCGGCATTGGCGTCAATTTGTTGAAAGCTGAATGGGAGATTGCCGTTCCGCATTTATTAATATTTATGGCTTCATGACGTGCCGACTGTAAAAAAATGTGACGAATTCCTCTTCCACTTTCCAACGAAACGAAATTTATTAACATCATTGCTCAGCTGAGAAAAAATCTCTTTTGAACTGCGGCAGTTTGTATTTTATCTCATAAAAAAGAGTTCATTATTCGAAATCATAAACAGATTTTTCATTAAGATATCTTAGTGACAGCAATCATTTTCGCTTCCATAAATCCTCGCGAAACGAAATTCGCAATATGAAGAAGATATCTTCTATACCATCAGTTAAATTTTACATTTTGCCGAACGGTCCCGTACCCAAACTGATTTAGTAGTAGCGCTTCGATATAAATTGCTTGAAATAAAATTGTGCAACAGTGCAACCATGTGAATGCAAACAAAAATATTACGAACAAAATTATATCGCAACTGGCACCGAGGTATATTATCCCTGCAACTATTTTGCTCATCCTAGCTTTTGAGATTTATAATTCCATTCCTGTCCAAAACTATATTCACTTCAACATTTCAAAAATCAGACACAGATTTTGATGCGCTTACCTCGTAAATATCAATACCATGGTTGAGAGACCAACTCGTTTGAAAATAGTCCTCGATCCTTTGCTTCAGTTCCTTGGGCATCTATAAAAAGTAAGAAAAAAACGGAAAATCCAAACGTTAGTCGCTTATAAAATGGAAGCTTAGCAATTCGTGTTAGTTCAAGTGGAAAAAGGCATTTCACATTTTTGCTTTTCAAAATCCGCATAACCAATGTGGTTAGCATGTACTATAAAGTTGGAAACTTGTGCTTCGCATATTTTCTAAGGCACACTAATTCCTATCCCAGAGGAAATGGATTTTTTATTCGCATCTTCATGGCAATCCATGCAAAATATTTTGCAAAACCATAGATACGAGTGATTGTAGTATGAAGAAGGGAGGCTAGGAAATTTGCAAAGTATCATACAGCTACCACGACCTCGATTAACAAAGACATCACTTGAATGATAAAAATAATTTTTGCTGATAATAATATAACTTTCGACGAGCTTGTCAGCGATATGTTTGCTTATGTGTGGGTGGGGTGTTATGTATGTGGAAAAAAAGAAACACTGTTGTGTGGCGTTTGGAGTGTATGTCCTCCGAAGACATCTAGTGGATGCTAAACCAGGTCAACTCTATCACACTCATTCGTGCTGCACTCGTGTCATCGTTTGAAGCGGAAAATTAAAATGATGCGCTTCATATAACGCTCTACATTATGTATCTATATGCGTGTAGCTAGTGATGGAAGTGATAGTGGTGGTGTACTATAATGTGTATCCTCGTGTCGTAACTATTTTAAAGGACTTACCAGTGCAGGTGAGGTGGTATATTCCCGTTTAAGGTTGTGCGAGTTCATAATTCTAATGCAATTGCCCATACGTACCTGATGCAGGGCAATAAAGTCCTTTAGATCTCTCCATTTGCTTTCATATAGTGAACGCCTAGAGTACATCCTTTGTATAATGGCGGTCACATTACCAAAGACAACGGCATGCATTAGCGCTGTTGCAGACGGAAAGGAAAAGAATAATGGTTAAAGTTGAACAAGATGACACCATTGTTCTTTGTCAGATGTGCACATATATCCCAACCCAACCCAGATACACAAGTAGGTTAACCTCGAAGCTTACCTCCAATGAGCATCATTAAGATGGTGAATACCTTTTCGGCCGTTGTATTAGCTGAGACATTGCCAAAGCCCACTGAAGTCAGACTTGTGAATGTGAAATAGAGCGCTGTTGAGTATGCTTCAGCGTTGGTTATATTGGAGATGGGTATTTTCAAGCGTTCCGAGAGGCCGTGCATCCAACCTGGGGAGAAGAAGTGGGTAGGTAATTAGTGGTTAATTGTGTTAAATGCGAACATTTTATCAAGAAGCAGATATCTATAGTCTGGAGCTAAAGAAGTGGAACATCAAATTAAATTTCAGTGGTGAACAGTAGCGCGTTGGCTCTGGGTACGGGTTTACTATTTAACTTTACAACGCATGGCGACCTACTTGTTTCAGAAATAACCCCCAAACTTTTAATTTAAATAGTCAAACACATTGGTTAAAAAAATATGAATTTAAGACGGGATATGATGAAAGTGACGTCTTATTTGCAAGGTGCAGAAATGAGGGAGTGCGCTAAAGGGAACTATACTGACCTGCCCCCTGTCCATTGCCTCTGACACAGCCATCACCAAGGAGGGAGACTGGTGTGTGGCAGAAGTGAATGATTGAAACAGTCAACTTTGCTGCTTGACCAAAAGTCTGTGAATGGATTGTCTGTTGGAAAAGGCTGGGGATAACCGTAGCAGTTTGCCTCCCGTTTATTTCCTTTTGACGACCAGTCCACATGACAGAAATTGGTGCTGAGCAGAGAAGCTTGATTGGAGCACTCCGACCTACTGATGGGTACTGAAAAAGAGAGGTCGCGATTTATCTTCGGTGAAAAAGGCGAGGGGTGACCGAAAAAGTCAAACCCCTCGGCTGGTAGCCTCTGACAATCCGTTTGTATGGAGTGTGGCTGGTACAGATCAGATAGAAAAGACTGCGGCAGTAGAAATCGACGAGGGGAGACCGAAGCCCCCCTCCTATCTCTTCTGACGGAGTCTGAATGTTCCACGTATGGTACAGATCAGGGAAGACTGCGAAAGGAGAGAATTAAACAGTCTAACCCCACATCTGCAACATCTGACCGTTTGCTTTCAAGAAGTGTGGATTGACGTCGGTAAGGGTGTCAATTTGTCTTCGGGAAAAATGCGGAGGGTAACCTTAGCAGTATTCCCCCGCATATTGCCTTTGACAGTTAGTATGTTGTGAGAGAGAGACAGAAGCGGTTCAACCTGCTGCTTTACATCGAGGGGTTGACGATTGGTGTCTTCAATAGGTAAATTATTACGTGTTGATATTTCAGTGAAGCCAGTTCGACTTTGTAACAAACTTGATGATCCAGCAAATATCGGTGGGGAGGAGAAGAAGTGAATGGTGGTTTCTTCTTCCTCCTCGTCCATGCAGCTTCTACAGAAATCGTTATAGGGTATACTCCCCTTCTGCGGTCATGTCTGCCTATCCAGACAGTGTCCCGTTAGTATTTCCACAATGGAGCTAATTTTGTTTCTATTAATACAAAGAAGTTTTCTAGTTCTTTTGGCGTCTAATTTCGGCCAAATTTGTCGGGATGGTATACAGGTGATAATACTGTTCCATCTATTGTTGGTGATTTTTAATGCTTCCTCGAGAAACAGGGTTTTTAATGATTGCAGTGGAGCGTGCTGCCTTTTTTTGGCTAGTTCATCCGCCTTGCAGTTGCCAGGAATATCACTGTGACCTGGAACCCAGCACAGGGCGACTGAACATCTGTCTGCAATCCCGTTCAGAGATTCCTGGCTTTGTTTTACCAACTTTGATCTGGTTGTTGGTGTATGCAAGGCTTTAATGACTGCTTGACTGTCTATATAAAAAGTAATAGCTTTTCCATCTATCTCATACAAAGCAAGTCCGCATGCTGCTTCTCTAATAGTTACAATTTCCGCCTGAAAAACGGTACAGTGGTCAGGGAGGCGTAAGGCGAGGTTGAGTGCAGGTGACCGGGAGAAGACTCCTACACCCGAGCCTTCCGCCATTTTAGATCCATCTGTATACATTTTCATAGCGGAGTAGTTGCTTACTCCACTGGACATCGTCAGTAAAGAATATGCCACCAACGGAACGTGGCGAACAGATTAAGGGAAGGGAAACATTGGAAAGGGCAACCATCCGGGCACGCCAGCATCCTTCTACAGACGATCCCCTGCCCACCACTACCGACTATCTGCCTGCGAAAGTCGACTTCGAAAGAGGCTTTATCATAAATGAAATACTGGACAGAAACCAATGGGATTTACAAAATGCCCTTCTCAAATTACTGTCAATATTCACAGATGTTTCTAAGACACTAGAAGGAGTGGGCGCCGGAGTCTTTTCAGAAGAATTGAACCTGGGCCTCTTCTTCTGTCTTCCGAAACACTCCAGTGTCTTTCAAGTCGAAAGTACAGCTATTCGTCAAGCTGCAGCGTTTCTGTCGATTAATTTGGTATCACAAAGGGATATCGTCATATACATTGATAGCCAGGCTACAATCAAATCCCTAATACCCAGCGAAACAAGATCCAAGGTGGTGTTGAAGATTGCCGCGTATCTCTCAACGAAATAGCTGGACAGTACAACATCACCCTCTGCTGGGTTCCTGGTCACTGTGACATTCCAGGGAACTGTGCACCATACGAACTAGCAAGGCGAATCTCCTCTGGCGTGGACAGCACAAGTCTGCACAACGTATATGTACCAATATCCCACGCTAAACAAAGACGCCGGCGACTCGTTATTGAATTATTAAGCGAGAGTGGGGAGTGAAATTTCAGGAAAATGTAACGCCTAACGTTGTACGAGGGAGAAGAAAGACATAACATAGATAGAAGGAGAAAGAGGTGGTTGAGTGTTGTATGAAGAGGGTAGACTCTGATTGGCATCAAATTGGCGGCGCCCAGCTCGTTGTAACTACTTCACACACATCACTGTCTCGCTCACCCGGGCTTGACATGCTGAACTTTTAAACGCGAATGTTAAACACGAAAAAAATAGCAACACTATAACGCTCTGTGGGAACTAACTGTCTGCTCGAGTCTCAGACCGACTAGTAAGTCCTTGTCAAGAAACACTAAGCAGACTCTATATAAGACCCTCATCATCCCAATCCTACTCTATATCGTAGAGGCATGGATGTTAACAAAGGCGGATGAAGATCTTCTTGGTCGCAAAATTGTTCGAGTGATTTTCGATCCCGTTTGCGTTGACGGGCTTTGGAGGAGGAGATTTAACAGCGAACTCTAAGAGCTGTAGGTATAGCGACATCGACCTGGCAGAAAAGTACGTATCAGTCGACTAAAATGGCTAGGACATGTAGAGTGAATGGACACCAACGCTCCGGCCCGTAGAGTCTTCGATTCCAATCCGGAGGGACAACGCAGTAGAGGAAGACCTCAACTTAAGTGACTCGCACAATTTGAAGGGGACCTGAACTAACTTGGAGTGCGCAACTGAAGGCGGTTAGCCAAAGATCGTGCTAACTGGAGAGGCGTGTTGGTTGAAGCGGACTGTAGGGCCATCTAAGTAAGTATAAGAAGGAGAAAGAGAGATATACATTATATATCCAATACAGTACATCCAGTAGGGTTAGGGTAGTTATTTGGTTTTCATAGGAAGAGAGGAACAAAGGAAAGGAGATGCAGTTTTTTTTTTAAATATGTAGCAAGATCAAGCAAGGTGTAGGGTTTGTAAGTTAAGGAGAGGGCCGATGGAAGGGATGATATTATCGAAATCGCCACGCGCTGTATGAATTTCATTCTGATATGTGGTAACAGGGTAGAGTTGGGGGGTAGTTGTTTGGATTCCATATATAGGAAGAGGGGAACAAAAATTGTGTATTTAAATGCGGGGATCCGATACTTTTCTTCGCAGATGGCTGTGTCTTGTGTGGTTGTTATTTGACAAGGATTATTTTAAAATAATCAGATAATCAAATCTGATATTTACAGTCAGCATTTGGACTGTTTACATAAATGAATCCAGCATCCAGAAACATTTAAAGCCATTTGAATCCTAAAGAAATTGTGGGCCATCATGACAATACGAAACAATTCACAATATTTTGACCATCTGGAAGTGTTATTGTAGTTTTTATGGAAAGTGTTCCCATAACACCAAACTCACCTAACATTTCGCTATCGGGCTTTGACTTGTTAATTCTTTTTACAGCGGAAAAGTGTTCAATTCTGGAGAGGGTGATAAAGAAAGCTACCTACTCTTATGGTAGAAGGCTGTACCTACAAGTGTAAAGGGTCATTAATTTTTCGGTTTCGAAAGTAAAGCTAAATAAAACACACACATTTTAGATGACAATTTTATTTCATTATAAAGTTTGGACATTGCCATTGTGTAAAAAACAATATCATTCAAAAATTCAAATCGGGAAGATTCGCAGCATGCGATTTTTTTGAGGTAATTTTTAACCACTTTTTCGAGCGGTATCTCTAGGTCATAACTTGAGTAATTTTGATTTTTAATGCGTCTAGAGTTCGGCGATTACTCACGTAAACACGATCTTTTGCGTAGCCACATAGAACAAAATCAAACGGTGTCAAACTACATGATCCTGGTGGCCAATTGACGTAGCCAAAACGTGAAATTACGCTACCAGGAAACTTCTCACGCAATAAAGCCATAATTGGTCTTGTTATGTGGCTTGTTGCCCCCGTCTTGTTGGAACCACATATCGTCCAAGTCATAATCTTCTATCGCCGGCTAAAAAAAATCGGTTATCATTCGACCATATCGCTCCGGCATCTTCGAAGAAATACGACCAATGACACCTTTCGACCAATAGAACACACCAAACAGTCACTTTGTCGGGATGCAACGCCAACGACACCTCTTAGGCAATGAACACAATACGAGCTCAACTTCAACTTCCATTTAATATCAAATTCGTTAGTGTACCCTCTGGGGTGCAAAAATGTGTCAAAACGCACTTTATAGTGCCAAAGACCGTTGCTGTATAATATTAGGTATATTATGACGTTTTTGTAACTTGCTACATTTTGAAAGCTCTTCTTTTCTTTTTTATTCACTTTAGATGGAATACATATCTAATTTACGATCCTTCAGAGAAACCAATTAACACCACATCCTGCAAAACCCACCATACACCAACAAGGTTCGTACAACCAATTAAGCCAACAACGATTTGGAGATATTTATCGACAGAGGACTGGTGGATTTCATATCCATACAAAAGGATGTAATTTATGTGAGAAAAGTTCACACTCGGATAGCATCCTTACGAGGCTGTACGATTTATTGCTACGACCTTATTCCGGTCGTCATGATTCATATTCCACGATTCGTATTCATACGCAACACGTTGAAATCCTATATATTCATATTACATCATATCTGGGCACGCAATGGGACCCCCGACACGGTAGACAACACGTACACCCACAATTTTAGGTATATACACTCACCGATATCCCATCCGTTGTCATTAATCATGTTCTCCTTTTCAGCGATGACATACCAGATGCACGCGAGCCAATGTGCCACCAATGAGAAGCACAACATTAGAAGTGTCAGCACCAGCGCCGTATATTGTGAATATCGATCCAGTTTTTGAAGGAGACGCGCCAGTCGCAATAGCCTTGTTAGCTTTACTAAATGGATGTGGGATTCCTGTAAAAAAGACACAAAAGGGAAATGATTAGACTTCGTATAAAATGACAGGTGATGCATAAAATTGTAAATGATTTGCATGTGCATTCGAGATATGGCAACAGTAAAATAAAGAGTTTCACTGAACACACCATCGCTAAGATATTTTACCACTGTTTTCACATTATTTGTTCTCCAAGTCTCTTGGGTGCAATTATACAAGAGCAACAAGCATCACAATTCTTGTTAAACAAGCTCCACAAAGTCTTGAATTAGTGGTACACCCAGGGGGGCCTGTGATTGTAAAATAGCAAAAGGGCACTTGTTTGTCTCTCGCACTTTAATTATTAAAGGAGTCTTCAGATTATGAAAGACTTAACTACAACTAAACAGCTACCCTAAATAAGTGCTGTTCTTTAGCAAGATGTTCGCTAAGAACTATCACTAATTTAAAATTGATTCCCCAGGCGCCTTCAGCCCTTTACATCCAACATTATTTAGGGAAATGAGAATGATTTCGGGTTCAGGTCATTTATTATCATTAATGCTTAATAGAGATTTAATTGTGGAAGATTAAATTTTATAATTATGATCTCAGATAAAGCTCCAGTCTGGGTGATGATTGCCTTTGTTCGATTAGCGCTTCCACGGCTATAGACAGATTTAATGACGGGATAATGACCAAAAATCGTGTAAGACTTTTCACAGGAAAAGGCAAAAACAAATTTGCATAATATAATTTTGAATATTTAATTATGTATTCACTGCTTCAAAATGAGAATTAATCGAGCGGAAAATAGGAAGTGCCAGAGAAATAAGGTCTAAAATGTGGAAAGGGAGCAGGGACGATAATTCTATGTTGCTATTGCTACATAATCCGCGGTACTATAATTAGACACTAAAAAGGTTGTCCAAGTTAGAGTGTTTAAGCTTACAATGGCGAAATTTTATTTTGATTCATAGATTTTACAGATTGGGGTTATGTATGGAATAGCACATCGGAGAAATGGCCGCCATGGCTTTGCTGGCAAGCACGTACTATTTTATTGAAATTTTCTACGACATTTTCGCAGAAATGTGGCTGAATTTCATTAATATACCTCCAGTTTTCGCCTTTCAAAGCGTTGCGCGTTGGTGTGAAACCACATGTTGGTCACACCCATATCTTGTATAATTTAGGCACTAAAAACTGGGTTGTCATGTCACGATAACGAATATCATTAATTGTTACTGCCTGACCACTGATCAGCCGCATTTTCAAAGAAGAATGGTCTGATAATGCCTCCAGCCTAAAATCCGCACCCACAAACCAGTTTGTGTCCGCACCAAACAGTCACGCATTGTGGATGCATTTGTTTCTCACCCCCAAGTGCGATAATTTTGACGTTTAACGAAGCCATCAAGATGAAAATGAGCTTCATCACTGAAGATGATTTTGTTTGAAAATTGCGCACCTTTATTATTTTTAAAATATTGCTTAACAACGAAAAAGCGTTATTGTTTTCTATAGCGCTCCAATTGTACTAACCCCGAACTGTCAGCTGTCACATTGTAATCTTTTTTTCCGTTGGCATCTCTGTACTATTAAATGGCGCAAATTTAAAATTTTTCGTAAATTACGGGACGCCCTTTATAATTTACTAGCAATGCCCGCGTCTCCGCCCACCGGTTTCTTTTCTTTTAAATTAAATACAAATTTATTTGAGTTATCATATAAAAGCACGTTTGTTTATATTTTGTCTTCTTTTTTTAAGCTTACAAAGTATTTTATCGCTATTCCTTTTCATAAGCTATACATACATGTTATTTATTTAATGGGCGCAAGTAGCTATAAACAAATTACGCCTACAGTTCACACGAGAACATGCAATATATAGCTGTTCATGTGAAAAACGTGGCTGTCCGAGGTCAACTCCGTCAATGGCCGAGTAGCTCCGAAGATAGGCCCTATACTTTCCATTTGCACCCTCAGCACACCCTAACTAGGTAGCCTATACTGATTCGGAGGATGTATCCAGTATACTGTTGAAAGAATTTTTAAAATCGGCCAAATAGTTCCAGAGTTAGTCCCTATCACCCCCCTTACCCCTCCTCCGTCGCCAACTTAGTCCTTATGTAACCTGTACTGATCCGAAAGTCATAAGTCAATGGATATAAGATTTCACATCAATAAAAACTCGTCACAGGTATATGATCTAACTACGTAGATTTATGAGTATAATGGCAAGTTGAGCGTAGTAAGGTCGAAATAGAAAAGTGGGGTGCAAAAGTTTTTCAACCTCTATAAGACGAATTTTGAAAAACAATAAATGAGGAATGTAATAATTTTGACTTATCTATCAACATACAAACTTTCATACGACTAACGGCTCGTGTGAGCCCCCTAACTCCCCGCGACCCCTTTACTCCTCAACAAATCTCACTCACACTACGGCCTAATTTGGCCAAACATCTACAAATCAGAAAAAGAAATCATGGAAATTAGACGAATGGTTCTCGAGTTATGGAGGGACGAACAGACGGATGTTGGCTTTTATAAAGTAGTATGGATATGGATGGGGTCTCCGGTGACTCCTTCTTGACGTTCCATATGTAATGGCAAAATGTGTAATACCTCCCTATTGAGGGTATATAAATAATTATTTGTAAGACCCAATAACAATACACAAGACTTGGTTATTACATCCCACCATAATAAATAGTTTATTGAAGTATTATCGCATCTAGGCTAGACTTATAGCCTGCAGTATGCGCAACACGTCCATCTCAATAGGCACCCTACTAGGGTTAGCTTCCCAAATCCATTCGTATGTGCGAGTTTTAATTTATTGGAACGAATGCAGTGGAACGGAATTGTGAAGCGTTATACTCTTGGATATTTGCGAGAGATGGCGCAGTGGATTTATACAAAAATTTGCAAAAAAGTGAATAGGGAAGTGATCCTATCATACTTGCATACAGTAGTATAAACATTTCGAATCCCTTTTCCTTAGGTGCTAATACACGATATGTAGCACGCCACATATATATGTGGCTCTGACGTCACCAGATAGTGTACACAATGGTACACATGTTGTTTTTTGTATGTAGCGCAGTGGCTATATAAAATTGTGCTAGTACACGGAATGTAGCACAGCGCGCACATATCGGTTGGCTGTTGGTAATTCGTTTATGAATGATTCTACCCGCAGTTTTATTGGCAAAAATCGTATGTGCAAGGGTAGTACACGGAATGTCGAAAAGCTACACACGAATGCCTCATATCGTGCCTCATACGTATGAGTACCTTATGTGAGTGGCACAAAGAGGGCTAGTACACGGTATGTAGCCATTGGCTCCATACGCTGGCGTCAAAATTACGTCAGAGCCACATATAATATAATGTGGCGTGCTAAATTTCGTGTACTAGCACCTTAAGGAACATAGTTCATGCATCATGCACCTTGGTACATACGCAACGCTGATCTACATCGAGGACTAAACATTAACATGGTTGACAAAGAAGTTAAAAAGGTGCCCAAAGCACAAAAAGCACAAAAGCACAAAAGGAGACTTCTTAACCATGTTAACTTAGAAACAACAGAACTTTTAAATACTGACAATGTAATCAGGAGATTAAGGCGGGTAAAACCTCTTGATCTATAAGAGTTAGCTTAGACCAGAAAGTAGGTAATATCTTCAAACCAACAAAAATATAGAGATCCGACAAACGGCGGGCCAGGTGCAATCCAATTCGGGATGACGTTTTTTTTAGATCGGATTATAGTCCCTCACTATTGCAGAAGCACCCCTCGCGTAATAGCTTTGCAATGTCTTTCGATGATTTTTCCTTCCAGCGAATTCCCAACACAAAACAAAACGAAAAAGTTAAAAAAATTTAAGGTGTTGGTAATAATTTTAAGTATCTTTGACCAAGATTTGAATTGGTCCAAGAACATTTATCTCTTAAACAAGTAACGTTGTTTTTGCGCATTAAAAAGTATTGCTCTCCTAATATAAAGAAAGTGGTTTGTTATGGCTTAATCCATTCAAGACTGCAATACGGACTCAGCAGTTGGGGTGATGCTTATTTTATTAAACAGCCGAAATTTACGGTCACTCAAAAATCAGCTACACGAAAAGCTTGTAGCTCTCAATGTTTAGGTCATTGAAAATTCTTCTTCTGTGACATTTATTTTATTTCAAAGTTCTTAAGATCTCCTTCATGAGAGGTGGGTATTTAGCAAGTTTCATTTCTGATTTTCGCAGCTTAAGAAGCTATTCAAACTTTGTTGTCAATATTCCTTTATTTTTAGTGCTTTTCGCACTACAAGTTACAGAAACTTTTACTCCATTGTTTCTCGCAAACTTTTTAACTCTTTGCCCTCGGAAATTAGATCTATAAGGAATTTCTGCATGTTCACAAAAGTAACAAAATCTTGGCTTCTTGGTTATAATTATAATCAATTGAAACTCTGTTGCGCTGTATACCAACCTACTGTATACAGAAAACATGATTTGCTCATTGCCTGAATAATTATGTAATTAGCCCTCATTTATTGTAATCGTATGCTGGAAAAGATTCGGTGCTGCAGTATGACGTAAGATATTCGGCGAGGTTATATTCAGGATTATGGGGATTATAACCCTCACACCGATTCGACCTGTTATGCGAAGCATCTTCATCTCAGTATCTGGAACCCTACGCTTACGCGATGATTTATGTCGTCATCAATAGTTACTTCACTATTGATCATACATCGCAGATACTTGAACTTTCCGCACTTGGGAATCACTTTTCTAATCAAATAATTGTAATTCGACAAGGTCGAAGTAGCCAATATAGGTACTCTGCTTATTTTGAACTTTTTCGATATCCATTTCTCTTCAAAACATCCACCCATACCCATAAATCAATTGCTCGTTTAGGGACGTTTGATCTCTACTTAAATCGTCAGCAAAGAATAACTGATGCACTTTTGGGTCCGTCACTTTTCCTTCAACCAAATAATCTAGGACTGCATAGACTTAAGACGCTTACTGGTGCACATCATGCCCATTATCATCTGTAGGTAAGGTTCGTAGGGTTCTGGAACTTCCCGATGTCTTAGAGCCACATATATCAGAACTCTTGGGTGTCGATCGAGTGCTTTTTCAAAATCCACCACGAATGTACATAAATCCTTATTAAGGCATCACTATGTTTTTTTTTTTTTCATTTCATTTAAATTTTGATTATCCCTTTTTATATTGATTAGGAATTTTTCCCCTCGATATTTTTCATGATGTGTTATTTCTCTATGTAGTTGATAAAATACATAAAGATAATCCAAGTGATTATACAATCGATCTTTAGGGTAGGCCTTCTTCCTGTCTCCAGCTGCTCGCAAGCCGGTTTATTATTCCATATAGCCATGTTAAAAGCTTGCCTTAGTTAAACATTTCGCGCCGCTTTAAAGTCAATTGTCCTTAGTCTCTTTCGACGGATAATCATTTTAGCCACCAGTCGTAAATTACAAGCTTCGCTAGTGAATTTTAAAAATATAGGTACTTCGTATGTCAGCCAGAAAAGAAAAATGTAAAAAATACACACAATAGGAATAAAAGAGAAAAATTCCACACGAAAGAAAGTTGCTAACCATAATGAAAAGTTTCACTACGTAGTGACTGCACTGAAAAGCATAAGTAATCCACCGCAGAAAATAATCCAAACTTACGTCTGCTCCCGAGCTTGTGGCATTAGTCAACTTTTACGCAAATCCAATTGTCTAGTACAATATAATCTATAGTTAATCTCGTCAAAAATGTACTTCAAGATAAAACTTTTAGCATATTAATTAAGTCGCAATCCATGTTTGCAATAAAACTGATAAGAACTTTTTGCATAACTTTCGAATAAGTTTCCTCTACTCGTATCTGCCATAGACATTCTCTCATTGGATTCTTAGAATTTCACGCAAAGTAAACATGAAAAGCTGTATTAGCTCCCCAAGGATGGATTAATTTAATAAATCGATAATTGGTGTGGGAGCGGAGGTATGGAAGCGGAAGCCTGCATACGTATACGATCTGCATTTTTCACATATACCTATAGTGATTATTTTAAGTTCAAGCGAGCAACGAAAAATGAAAAGAATGTGGCATCGAGAGGGAGTGTGTATGAGTTCAAGTATCCTTGCTTCCATAAAGCAGAGAGGTATTATGTTATTTCGAAAATTCGAAAATAAAAGAAAAAAAAAAGACTATGTGCAAGAATGATGATGAAGTTGGGTATCTATACTCCTTGAAAAAAGATAAAATACTTCAAAGCATAAAAATGCAAATGAACAGTACTCGGAACTGCAACTTTCAAGGGTGGTTCTGGTTCGCTTATGTTTGTGGTCTACAATGCACAATTGGATATGAAAGCATATAAGTGGACAAGGCAGTCCACTGCTCTACTTTTGATGATGAGGACTTAAGTGAATATCCTATAACCACTTAGGAAAATAAGCAATGAAAACTGGCCAAGCGTGGTCTACCAGTAAAGTACCTTTGAGTATTTGAGTTGCGGGTTGCAGCACTCTACAGTTTCGTAAAAACAAACCAATATCGGATTCATTTAAAATATTTTCGATAAACTTAAAATTCAATTCAAGCTGAGACTGACTTCTCTATAGTTCTCTATAGGTAGATAGTTTTCTATCCTCGTTTTTGGAAAAATGATATATTAACGATAGATGATGATATACCTAATAAAAAAGTAAGCAATGTCTGTGAACTCTTACAGCTACAGTTGAGTCAGAGTCGCTGCTGAGAATATAGAAAAACAGACCTATTTAACAGCGAAGATGGACAAAGTTCCTAATTTAGACAATGAAAGAAACGATGAAGTGAGGAAAGCACTATTTAAACTCAAGTCCAACAAGTCTGCTGGACCAGTCGGGCTGCAAGCCAAGCTATACGAGGCAGTAGAAGACGACTTGGTGGGGAGCATACATCAACTCATCTCCAAGATATAATGAAAGAAAGTATGAATGATTAATGAAACCTTAGCATCGTCTCCCTCATCCATAAGAAAGTATACCTGTTGAGCCAGTTCACCCCATATCTATCCAAACCTACATTCTACATTATCTATATTAAAACATAAATTATGCTATTAAAATATTGAATTAAAACCTAAATTATGCCATTGTGAACTACACTTACATAAACTCACTCATTCATTTCTTATTTAACTCATTATTCATGCTTATACCTAATACGTATTATATACACTCACATAAAGAAAATAACACTCAATGAATTTGCCTAAGACCATTCAATAAAGCACTCTAATTATACTGATTGTGGAAACATTCTTTTATTTCATTCATTCTTTTAAATCGCTCTTAGCGACATTATTCGCCCTTAATGTCGCATGTAAGATCGTGTCGGGCGTACTCTGTGAATGTCTGTCCCTAGAAATGTCAGGCTGCATTGATGGAAAGCGCTTGCTGATCTATTAAGGTCGGGAACAATCTCCGCTGACATGTAACTTATTCAAAAATATTCTTGAGAAAATTGTGCCAAACCAAACCAAACCAAAAGAGCAATTTTTTACATAATGACCACTTACGGGAGATACATTTTTCGTCGTTATAAGCGGATGTCACTATATCCGAATTTACGTATGTACATATGTACTATATGTGGGCGCAGTGGTTAAGTGGTTAGTGTGCTGGACTTCTGTGGGATTGGTCCCAGGTTCGATTTACGGAAAAACACAAATTGCATCTGAAGGTTTTTACACTGCGCCACCACTTGCAAACTCCTGACAAACATTCGAGAGTATGACTGTCCTGAAAAAGCTTCTCAATTCAGCCATTCGGACTCGGCATATAATTGTAGGTCCTTTCCATTCGCCCCAAAAATAAAAACTTACACTCTGACTATTTATTCTAAGTTGGGTTCATCTGAGGTTAAATTGTTATCATCAACGGCAACGTACTCGTCTCATGATAGTTCGGAAGCTCCAAAGACTAAACTGTTCATAAGTGCAATCCATTCAGAGAGGGGCCAATTATCCTCTTCATCAAATTGTATCTTCATTTTGAAAGTTGTTTAAAGGCCGCTTTAAAGAGTAAGCTATTGTTTCGCCACTGACGCGATTCTAAGCTTTAGGCACCGTGCCGACAGCGTCTAATGGTACTTTCCTTAAAGATCTCCGCTGATCTTAATTTTGAGGAGTTCACAACCCTCCTTGCAAGAGTTGAAGCCTGCTTAAATTCCCAGCCCAAGCGTCCATGTTCCGAATTATTTTGAGCACACGATTTTTTCAAAATTGCTTTTTTAGCTTCTTACCACATGCTGGGCCTGGCGCTGGTCCATTGGTTGTATTTAGTACTGGATGGATGGAAAGATAATTTAATTGAAGAAAGGTTTTGCACGTTTCGATGTGAAGGCAGTTCTATGTCCCATTTACGCAAAACTCTATCGGTAAGCACTTGTTACTCTTAAAACACCTTGGATTTTTTGATTTGCCTATAACAAGCAGTTTTCGTTTTTCCGATCCATTCATACTTGCACCAACGAGTTATCCTGTCCTTTGACAATTTGCCACCTGTGCACTTTTCTCCTCTAAATTTTAACATTTTGTGAGGTTTTGTTTTGGAAAATAGTCCATCTCCGTCTATATTAAAAATGTCACAGGGTAGGTACCTACTCCCCTCGAACTACTGACCAGACCATACTTTTTGTAACAATTAATCATATTGCCCTTGCTCAACGCATTTAGCTTCTCCCGAAATTCTTTCAAGCTCAATGGTGTTTCGCATTCGAAATCGATGAATCCAACTTTATGTGCACATAAAATCATTTCCAAGAAGCTGCCCAATTTCATTTGGTATCATTTGCTGTAATGGCCCTGTTATAGGCACATTATTACTCCTCTGAGTTTTAAACCATTTAAGAAGGAATACTTCAATGCTCACATTTTTTAAAAAACGAATAAATTTTTTGTACTTTTATTAACTTCGATTCAAAACTTTTCTGGACAACTTCCTTCCTCAAGTCTCCAAATTTTGTTGCCTTTTTCTCAATTGTAAAACTGTGAACCGATTGCTAGTGCCGTCCGTTTGTGCGAGTTTATTTTTGACACGAAAGTAAGGGACCTACTACACCTTAGCGACAAAGTCATCATCCTCCACCTTAAATAGCTCGGCAGTTAAACCCTTACCATATTGGACTTCACTTTGGGCTCACGACTGGGCCTAAATCATGGCTATTATCGTCCAATTAGGTCATTCGATGTTTGAATGCTTCAAAATGTCCCTATATTCCGAGAAGCGCTTTAAATTCAGCAGACAAGTGGTGCACTTAATCAATAAAGAATTCCCATTACACATCATTTACTTACAACTTGGTAGAGCATGTTTTTTAAGTGAATGTTGAAATCTTCCGTTCGTTGCTTGTTATTTTCGATGCGAAACGTTCCACATGCTCAATGAGGCTTGTTCACTGTGTTTAGTCTCCACACAGGCGAAAAAGCGAGCAGATAAAAGGCCCCATCGAGAGATTCTTTTATAAGTTGAAGCATACTTGAGATATACAATGCGAAAACTTCCGATTGTGGTGGGATGAGTTCTACCCAGCAAAGGAGCGAGAAATCGTGTTCGTCATTTTATATCTAGATACTATCTGCTTCGTGACATTACGTATACGAACTGCCGAGAAACTATTGTGTTCATCTCCCTAATGACTTTCGATTTGATTGTCTGAAAGAAGTTTGTTGGATTTTCTTTTGCCCATGTTCGATAGGTTTAACATTGTGTGCAAATTAATCACTTTCGCTTGACTGTGTCATTGGAAGAACATAGGAAAAGAACCACACCAGATGCCCGATTAATTAAGGTCGATCCTGTGGTAGTTAACCTAACGAAGATGTCTCAATGGTCATCGGGTTTGATTAAAACTTAATTATACAAACTGAATGCGAATGGGATACGAATGTAAACACTTGCCTGGGGAGTACCTCGGTTAATATAGTCACACAGTTTATTTACTGTTCCTGCATTGTCTTACAGAACGGTATTCTTTACACGAAGACTGGAAAATTGTGTTTAATGTGTGTTTCTTTTGATCGGAAGCTTAAAAGTTCAAAGCGATTCTCGGAATTCAGGTATTCGGTGCGAATATATGCCACAAGGGTGTGAAGTTTTGAGCAATTGACATATAAGTGAGTGCCAATCCCAATCCGCATAAAGGCTAAATTCGCGCTAAAGCCGTCGGAAAAAACAAGGGAAGAGGTAGAGGACATTATTTGGTAGTACATTTTGGAAGGCAAATCATTCATCATCATTTTGGAAATCGGCTTTAATGCCGACACCATATGGTGTCCTTACATCGAGTCAATATTTTTAAAGAGACATGGTTGCTAACAGGTAATGGAAAAGTGAACTACTAACGCCATTATGGGATTCACCAAACTATAGAGACATCAGTCTTCTTAATATCGCATTCAAGTTCAGGATCGTGTCATCCGTACCTACTAGGTTAGGTTAGGTTAGGTTTGTGGGCTGGCGAGGATTTTCTCCGTGCCACACTCAGGTCAATACTGACCCATTGTGATTCCCATAGGGGGAAAGAGGTTGTCCCTTACCCATTATAACCCTGTATTCAAATTACTTACTGTGCTGCTACATACAAACCATCTTGTTGATTTGACGAAGTTCATTATCTTGTCTATTGATGTGCTGGAAAGCTCGTCTAGGTCGTTGAAGAAGTGACTCCCTAGGAATTTGTACCTGGTGTGTTGGAGACTTGGGCAGTGACATAGGAAGTGGTTTGTATCTTCAAGAGCTTCTTCATCACCGCAGCCTCTGCAAAGTTCTTCTTCCGTTAAGGCCATTTTCTTCATATGGTATCGCAAGGTGTTGTGCCCTGTTATGATACCTACGAGGGTGGACGGGGATTTGCTATCCTTCCGCATTATCTTCTCGGTTTTGGATTCATTGAAGGACGGCCATAGCATTCTTGTGGTATGTTTAAGTGTTTAAGGTGGCCCATCTTGCGTTCGCCTTACTTTTGGCTTTCCTCCCTGCTTCAAGATTGAGTTTGCAAGGCGGGATGTCCACAGAGGGATCAGCTTGTTCTGAAACAGCTGTCGAACCTTGTCTTGCTAATTCGTCTGCTTTCTCATTGCCTGAAATGCCTTCATGTCCCGGAACCCAGTAGAGTGATACCTTGTTCTGTGTACCAAGAGCCTTGAGTTCTTCGCGACAGCACTTCACAAGGCGAGCGAACTTATTGGTCCATCACACTACATATACCAGTGGGCTTTTGAATCCATTAAATAAATAATTTGAGTTAGTTTATGTTTTTGTCTACCTTGGCTCCATTACAAATTCTGATAATAATATTCCAATAGAGATTAAGTGAAGAACAATAGCAAACACCATGAGTTGTACACTATACAGCGATATCGACTTGGTCAGAAAAGTGCTAATCAGTATAGTCAAAGATGGCCAGGACATATAGAGTGAACGGACACTAATTCTAGTGCCCAAAGAGTTTTTGGCTTCACATCAGAGGGACAACGCAGTGGATGAAGACCTCGACTTTTAGATGTTTTTTTATAATTCACTAGTGCTCAAGGGGTTTTTGTTCCCTTAAAATGTTAATGCACAGAGAACTTAAGGGTGAACTGATGCGCATTCGATGTGTGACGGGTGTTGCGGGAGAATTATTGAAGGGTCGGAATGCAGCTAGCTATTTCATCAGAGCATTGGTGGTGAAAATATCGATAAAACAAGGAACGGCAAGAAACATTTCTGCGATGTTCGAGCGGGTCAATAGACTCCGCTATATTTCTATCACCTATAAGTTTTATTACCCGCTTTAGAATTCTGTCTAGTAGGTGCAATTAAGTTTTTGGTGCACCTGACCATATATGAGCGTTGTACTCAAGCTTAGGCCAAATAAAGGCCTTGTATATTGAAGCTAAGTCGGAGGGTGTAAATTACTCCTTACATCGATTTAAGAAACCTATACATTTCGCAGCATTTTTGGCGACTTCGTATATGTGGTCATTCCAACGGAGTTTGTCGTTGACATACATACCAAGTATGGAAAGTCGTTCGGTTTCGTCGATGCAAGTCCCATTCATGGATAATGGGTGAGGGTTCAGGTTACGCTTTAATGATAGAAGACAGCATTGTGTTTTGGAAGCATTAAATTCCACTCTATTGGCTGAACCCCATTTTATAATGCTGTCAAGATCGGAATTTAATGTGTTCAGCATACGTTGCCGTTCCAGTGCCACGGCCGAAGAGCAGGGATGTGAGTCAGGGAACGAATATGAAAAACTGAGGGTGCTATCATCAGCGAAAGAATGTATTGGATTAGAAGTAACAGACAAGAGATCATTGATGAATATGAGAAAGAGTGTCGAAGACAAAACAGAGCCTTGGGGAACACCAGCATTTATATGGTGAATTGCAGACTTGAAACCAGAAAGGTAGTTTCTAATCCATTGAAGAAGAGATGCGTCGATCCCATACATAGACACGCATTTTCGACAAAAGAGCTTGGTGCCAAACTCTGTCAAATGCTTTCGAAATATCAAGCGCAACAATCTTCGTGTCACCAGAGTGGTGGAGAGATTGGTTCCACTTTTCGGTGAGGCAAGTCTTCAAATCACCAGTGAGAAGTTTTCGTGATTCAAGATATTTCATAAGCTGACGGTTTATCAGCGTTTCCATGACCTTGGAAAGACTGGACGTAAGTGCAATGGGTCGGTGGTTGGTGGGTAAAGAAAAACCGCCTTTTTTAGGAACGGCCTGGTCAAAAGCAATTTTCCATCTACTCGGAAAGAGTCCAGAAGAGTAGGACAAGTGAAAAAGCGTACGCAGTGGTTTTGCCAGCGTTGAAGAACACCTCTTCAGAATTATGTAGGATATACCATCTGGACCAGCGGATCTGTGAATGTTAAGATCTTTTAATACTCTTGCTACTGTGCGAGTGCGAAAATGCATTTGTCCCATGATGTATTCGACGCTCTTGAGCACATGATGCGCAGCCAGCAGATTTGCTTTGTCCAAAGAGCTGACAACTGGAGTGTCATTGTAAACGAGTGTGGGAATTGACGACTTGGTGGAGTTCTTAATATTTTTCACGAAAGACCAAAACTGTTTACCACCACTGGGACAGTGAAGTATTTTTTGTCGTAAGTTTTGGTCATGAGAACATTTTGCACGTCAACTCCGTGACGCGACGTGCAAAACTCGTCGAAACTATTTTCGGTTTTCCTCGGTTGGGTTTGCTTTATAAGCCCGAAAACTCAACTCACTCAACCTGATAGCCTCTTTGCAGCTCGAGTCGCACCAAGCATTCTCCTTAGATATAATACTCTTTTTTCTGTTGGGAATAAAGGACCTCATGCCAAGGAGAATGGTGTTTGTAATCATTTCAGCGGCGGCATCTACGTCACTATCGAGGAAGCATAGTGACCAGTTAAAGCTCCAAAAAAAGAAGTTAAAGCCGTCCCAATTGACTTTCCCATAATGCCATATCGTTTTTTTGGGAGCTTGTTCTTTAACTGTGTGGTTAGTGTATGAGAATTTAGCTGAAATGACACAATGGTCCGACGAACCTAGCGGCGACCTAGTCCGACGACGACGGAATCCGGATAGGCTCGTTTACAAGCTGAGTTAAGCTGCCAAAACAGCTGGTCTGAATTAAAAGACATGGACATATGCAGCAAAGAGATTTCTTTTCAAGCCTCGAATATTGCAAAAATCAACACGGAACTCACCTCTCATAACAACACACAAAAATTAAAAACACAACCCCAACGTAACTGTGAAAGAGGGGGGCCTCATTTTACTTGAACTGAGGAATTTAACGCAGTTAGCCAAAGGCGGCAAGATCTGGAAAGATGTAAGAAGTATTGGTTGAAGACTAGGTCCAACCGAACCGTAGCGCCACCTAAGCAAGAATGAAGTCGGTAGAGACATAGAGACATGGCGGCCATGTTGTTTTGACTGTTCATAATTTTTCTGACACTAAGTGCAAATGATGTGGATTGTTAGACTATTTCTTGTAGGGTGTTCTTAAGTCACAGGTCTATGCCAAAAAGCCGCAAATGACTTCCCAAGACCAACATAACCCATATTATCGCCAAAATTAAGACTGATCTATGCGCCAGATTCGTCGAAAATTTGACCTTTCGAATGCGCACCACCCATCGTATTAACGATCTCATATTTCATACTTAATGTCATAGATAGGCCTTTCATATAAAATAAAAAAAACACGCTTTAGAAGAATACCTATAGTAAAATTTCAAAAAATGTTAAATCTACAATAAGCTTGATTTTCAGATGACTCTTCTTATACCAGGACGTTGCCAACATACTCTTTAACATTATTTTTAAATAATTTGTCACATCACTCACCTCTCCATTATATAGATCCGATGCATACAGATGATCGAATGGCAATGCTGCAAGTAAGTCCACCACGAACCATCCCCGCAAGTAATTGATTGCAATTTGCTTTGAATTTGACACAACTTCACCCTTGCTGGACACAAAGGTAGTCCGAAAGTTGAGTAAAATATCTTCAAGCCGAAAAAAGAGATATAAATTCAGTAGTTAAATTCTATTCCAAAATTTTCAGACCTTTAATACCAACTTACCCACAATAAATAGAGCCTCCACAATAACATCCGACACCATTGTCTGACGATCGGCTTTTGCAAAAGCTGCATTAAACGGCACTAAGATAGCTACATAGAACGTAGCCACAAGTATTATCCAGTCCCAAAAACCTTTAAACACCCCATAGTGTGGCAGAATAAATTTGGACTTATTCAGAGACTGTGTTTTGTATTCGGGAAATGGCGCCTCCGTCGAATGTAAAAGATTCTAGAATGACAGCAAAGTATCGAGATTAATATTCCACCAGGTGAGATGAAATTCTTTTTTTTTGTATTCATCTAAATGAACTTACGTTTCCTAATTTTAATTTCGTTTTCACCTTTTCGGGTTTGTAGTGTCCAGACAGTTGGTAGAGCACCGCTCTTGAACGTCTTCGTCCCATATTACAACCGGCGGGTACTTGCAGACTATTCGGACTATTGGCATCACCCAGCATCGAGGCATCTGAGGCTGAACGAAAGCGAGCTCCTAATAAGGCGGCTGTAAGTGCAAACACTTTGAAATGGACAAGTAGGTAAGGTTAAAATTTTGGAAGCGGATCAGACACAGGTGATAGCTGTCAAAATTGTTAGGCAGTAGGTACAAAACATTTCTCTTTGTTCATTTTTTTTGTTTTTGCTTACAAAAGGGTTTCATAAACTAAATTTGAGGGTACAATTGTTCACATGGGGTAAGGATAAGACCACTTGGTGGAGGGAAATTAACATTTTTTGGTTAGCAAACAACAGAAAATATTTAATATAATTGGTCCACACACAAGAAACACATTAAAAGGTATAAAAACACTACATCGAGGGTTAAGCTTTATGGCCTCGTAAGCAGACAAATTAAAAAAAAAATATTTTATTTATTCAAAGCAGAGCCATCTATTGGCATAATTTTTTCTTTTGTATATTTTTCTTGTGAAAGTTGTAGAAAAGAAAATTATTCAAAAGACTAAGAGATTATAATGCTAAACACCACTTTCTGACACATTGTCACTGGATTATTAAATAAAGAAAATTGTCAATGCGCCACACATATTTTTTATTATGTTTAAGTTTTTATGTACATATTAATTTTTGGTACATCATCTGATTAATATGCAATCCGAAAATTTAATTTAAAAGTTCATTAATTTTTTTTTTTTTTTTTATTTTTTTTTAGCAATCTTTTTGAAGGAAAGTGCGAGAAAAACCTTCAATTTATCAACAAAAAAAAAAATAAAAGAAAAAGGAACGTTAAAATAAAGTAATAAAAATTGAAACACTGACAAATAAATAATTAAAAAATTTAAAAAAAAAAATTAAAATAAATAAATAATTAAACAATAAAAAAATAAAAAATAATAAATAAATAATAAAATAAATAAATAAACAAATGAATAAATAGATCTCTATATATATAAAACAAAGTGGACAAAACTGTTTTCCTCTGCCGCCCGTAATTTCCGACCGATTTTGTTGAATTTTTTTTTTTAATGTCGGTAATTACGGTGATTGGGTGATAGGCTAAACAAATTCAAAATCGGACAAAGGGGCGTGGGCGTGGCCCATACAAAAAAAAAAACATTCAAAATTGTATATTTCGAAAACCAACGAATCGACTGAAATCAAACTTACAGATAATCTTAGGTATTGGCTGTATGGTGCTCATGTGAAGATTGGTCAAAATCGGACAAAGGGGCGTGGCACCTCCCATTATACAAAAAAACATTTAAAGATCAAACTTACAGATAATCTCAGGTATTGGGCCTAGAGTGCTTCTGTGAAGATTTATCAAAGTTGGATAAAGGGGCGTGGCACCTCCAATACAAAAAAAATAAAACATTGTCGCCCGAAAATAAATAAAAAAAATAAAAAATAAAAAAAAAATTTCAAAAAGCAACAAAAAGCCTGGCGAAGCTGGCGGGGGTTCAGCGAGTTATATATATAATAAACACGTAAACAGGAACAACGAATTTAAAGACTCATTTGATGGATAAGGGAATTTTCTGAAAAGCTAATAAAGTTAAGTTAAATAATCGGTTAGTTTTTGGATGCTAACACAAATCACTTCAATATTTGCTCTTCTGTGTAACATAATTTTTAATATTTTATTTTGAGCTATTTGCAGTTTCTTAATGTGACATTCTGCACAATTTCTCCATAATTGGCACCCATAAGCAATGACTTCAAAAATATCCTTGTGCGTTATTAATTTGTTTTCAGTAAATAGTTTTGATCTTCCGTTGTTAAAGGGGTATAACATTTTAATGGCGATGTTAATTTTTTATATAGTTTTGATGGGGTGATCTTTAAACATTAACCTTGGATCAAAGTGCACACCCAGGTACTTCACTGATGGTGCACAAGTAATGTTAGAACAGTTAATATTTCTATGGCTGTTCGGAAGATTGCAAGATTTCCTTTTTCTGATGAAAAAGATGCTAATAATAACTTGTTAATACATATTTCCATCGCATTTTGTAGATTCCTCTCAACGTTGCGGAACACCTGCGTGAAAATACACAGTTGGACGCGCTACCATTAACTTGCACACTGAAACACCGGTTTGACAAGAAACTTTGGACTAATTTAAAATTTACATAGATACCAGGGAAAATTAAAATTTATCATTTTATGTGTATAGGGCCAGCGTGCCATACAGAATCAAATGCTTTCTCTATGTCTAATAGTATCACTCACGTTGATTTGCCTTGTTTACAGTTTCTTTTGATGCTATTTGCAATTCTAAGGACTTGGTGGCACATTCTTTTTTCTCAAAAAATTTTAAAAATTACATCAAAGCTTGCATTTTGCTAGGGAACAGGAGTCTTCTCAGAAGAATTAAACATCAGCTATTCATAGATACTGGCAGACCAGTGCAGCGTTTTCCAGGCGGTGATCTACGCAGTTAAGAAAGCAGCTCAAAATGTTTTAGCGAGTGAACTACCAGCAATGGAAATCGCCTTCTGCGTGGACAGGCAAGCATCACTTAAAGCGATTAACTCCAATGTGGTAAAACTCTAAATGCCTAAAAGGCATAATTATGTCTCAGTTGGCAACATTGGTATTGACCCACCTCATATTGCTCACTAATTCATTGAGCGAAAGGAATTTCGGCCCTGAAACAAATTTTCCGATTACAATTTACAAAACAAGATATGGAAGCTTTCTTCTATACTCTGTCCCATTTATATTTTCAGTACAGGCCTTATGGGAAGCTCTTTTTTCTACCAAAGGTGCCAGCAGATACTTTTACGGCACTCAATCACAAGAATTGCCACTGAAATAAAAACCAAGCCACTGACTTACCAAGGAATTGTTGTTGTCATTTACGTAAAACCCACAATGACCAGTCTGTTTATGAAGAAATTTTCCTCAAAGGCGCATACACCCCACCATGACCAGTCTGCCTCGCATGTGCTGGCAGAATGAGGAGGATCAAGAGATGCCAGACTTTTCGCACTGACTTTCCCACGACGATTATCAAAAATACCCTTTTTGCCCACGCCGTTGTTAGTAAAAACCCCACGATATTCCCCACGAAAATATACATATATAAAACTACTAAGCACAAAAATTGTTTTTTTGTGAAAACATTTTGCTTATTTGTGGCGTTTCCTTGATTGATTTTAGATTTGTTATATGTTTGGATCCCATACTATGGCGTAACAATTCGCTCTTTCCACACAAAAAGGATGTGCCACATGCTTTACATGATGCCTTGAAGTCATCATTTGGCAGCGGCCTCAGCCAAGCCGCAAATTTTGGATCATCAAGCCAGCTCGCCTGGAATCGTTTTTTGCTTCCTTTTTCCGTAGACATTGTACTACAATAGATAATCAAATATGTAGGTCAACACAACCACTAAATGTTAGCACAAACTTTTTAATAAATTATTATTTACCTATCTACTATCTGGCGAAAATAACAAATTAAAACAGACAAGTGCGCAAGGTATTGAAAACTATTGACTTATTATATATGGCCTGCTAGTGAAATGTCAGTCCATACAAATTTTGCCCAGAAAATGCCGCCAACATAAACTAGTGCTCTTGGTTCGGAGCGGAAAATAAGTGAAACAAAATGACAAACCATCTTGGATTTTTCCATAGAATGCTAGAGAAACCTATTGGGCGTCAGAGAAATTACGAGGTAAAACGGTTCAAATTCAAATTGTTGCGTTACTGTTTACAGTATATGGCATTGGAAAACGGAGCCAAAGTGACAACCATCTTTGATTTCTCCATAAATTTCTAGAGACACCTATTGGGCGTTAGTGAATTTGGCAAGTAAAACGGTTGAAATTCAAATTGTTGAGTGCATTCATTGAATGAATCTAAGTGGGTTGCTTCAGAGTATGCATTATTAATGATTGCATTCAGATATTAAAATAATTTAATAAAATGAATATTGCTAAGAGATTAGATGAAGTATTTCAAATACCCTTTTTTTGTTCTGAGAGATATAAAAATGCCCTTTCGCCCTTTTAGCTAATTTTGAAATGCAAAATGCCCACGAAATGGGTAATTACCCACGATCTGGCATCACTGCCAGGATGACGATGAGGGTGATCTTCTCGTGTGCGGTTGCTATTTTATCACAGAAAATAAACATGTGTGGTGTTGGTGTGTGTTTTAAGCACCTCAGAAGAGTGTTACCATATTCATTTGCAAAAATATCATTACGGGTTTTTCTATGGATTGTGTCAAAGAACTTTCGTGTTTTGTTGCTTTTTAAAGCTTTTGAGAGCAAATAAATGAATTTGATTATGTGGGATGTTGCCATACAGTTTTTAGGTACTCCTTTAATTATTTTGTAATTCTGATGGATCTGTTAATATGCAGTTAAACCATTTTTTCGATTTTGTCTTTTAGCAGAAATGGAACACTTTGTTTACTTTATTATTTTCTATCATCGGCTCAATCAGGGAATTTTTTGTATGTTTAATAACATTATTATTGCTGCTTCAAAAAATGTGTACAAAAAATCGAAAACAAGGAGGAGGAGGATATTAATATACAGTCCACCAGCTGTCGAAACAATGAGGTTTATTGTCGAGTTGAATTTATTACCCAAGTTCACAGGTACCCGGTAATTTCGGGTAATGGGTATCCTAAATTCAGAAGTACTTGGAATTGAATATTGAGACAGAGTTTTTTTTACTTTTTATAATGCTGGTACCCAAAAAATAGTGGGCACTCAATAAGAAACGGGGACCCGAAAAATGGATACCTGGTAATTTCGAGTAATGGGTACTCGGTAATTCCAGGTAATGGGTATCCTAAATTTAATTTAGATTTAGTTTAATTTTTTTAGATTTAGTTTAGATCTACATGTTTCTGTTCATGAAATCTTAATAAACGGCTGGTAACCCTACCGATATTTGTGAGAGAATTATGCCAATTTATAGTGCTCACTATGGCAACCATGTGAGAGCTTTATAATGGAGACAGCTTATTGAAATCCATCAAAGTAAGGGTGAAAGGCAAATACCCTATCTTCCCTGTACTGAAAATATAAATGGGACAGAGTATAGTTTACTACGGTTTCTTCTTTTGTGGCTAAGCAAATTCACATTACCGATGAACCAAAAATTATTCTTGGCCTAAAGGCCAATGCTCATTTATTGCTGGAATGCAAAACCTCATTGTCGAATCTAAATATTGGACCGACTCAACAACAAGTTCTTCGTCAAAAACCGCCGAGAAGGCCACCACGACATCAAATGTCATGAATCATTCATCATAATGGGCCTCCGCACACGAGATTAATTCTGCCGGCAGAAAACCGTTTTTATACCATACTTCGAGCGCACACGGAATTATTTCTGCCGGCAGAAAAATTATATATATGAACCCCTTTTCATTGTGTAGTATTATTTTTACAATTGAAATATTTTGAAAGTTGCCGCTCAAACTCGGCAGAACATTTTATTCCGTCTATTTCCCCTCACTTCAGTCCCCGCGCCTACAAAATCGGTTTTATGCCGGCAGAATTAGTCTCGTGTGCGGAGGCCCAATGAATTTAAATTTTTAAATCAAACTGAATGCCTTACTTTATATAAACAAAATTGAAGGAGGAAGTATTTTATTCTCTTAATCTAGGGTTGAGTTTTAAGTGAAAATTGTTTATTCTTATTGTTGATGGAGCGCTATTTTGCCTTTTTTTCCCAAGAGATGACTTTTACCATAAAAATTCCCGAAATGGTAAATTTCCTACGACTAACTAACACTGCTTCTGAGACCAAAATTGTTACCTTTCTTAATGTTAGATAGACCTAAAAATATTGTGATCTTCTAATTCCACAACATTTTTTTTATTATAGGTACAGGTACATATATACAAACTATAGGTACATAGCTCAAATGTAAAAACAAAGCTAGTACAACAACCTCCATAAAAATATAAATAAAAGGAAAAGTATGAACCCCTAATAAGAAATGTGATGCTATTCTTCAAAATTTTTAAAATGTTGTATAATTTTTATAGAACACTGGTTTTAACCCCTAATTACATTACGTGAGCTAAGTTTGGTACTCAAACATAATTTTTATATCTACTGCCTTCTTAAAGGAAATTTCTCACATGGCAGCACATTGCTTTAAGAAATGAACACCAGTTACGAAAGAATCGGAAGAAAATTTAATTAAAAAATTCTATGATCCTTAGAAACAAATGTATAGTCTCAAAAGTATTTCATTTAAAAGAAGGTTAGCTACGACAGAGACTTTTTTTTTTATCATTACAGTGCATGGGAGAGGGTGAAGAAAAGTACAGAAAACATTAATAAACTACTTCGTCCTCGGGAATGTCGAAGGAGCACAACTGTGGAGTCTCAGAAATATTATGGTCATTAATATTACTCTTAGTAGTTTATATAGGTAATTGTGTTTAAAAAGTAGTTCAGATCGAAAGGCAATAGGGTGAAGTTCAAGTCCTTCATTTAGATGATGATGAGATGATTTATTGTGCCCCAAGGGGTGAAAGATTGAAATCAATATCTATATGCGCGACTGATTGGCATTAGATTATATAAAAAGTGGCAGGTCCTGTGGTTTAGAAAGCAAAAGTTAAAGTCCAAGAGCGATGTTGGTTTTTTCAAGTAGGCCATATACATTGAGCAATTTTGTATATTTGTAATTACATTTAAAATGAACAGAACCAGAATTCTATTGTTCAAAGTTTGTCAGCGAAGAAATGAAAGAATACTTGTCATTAGAAACATAGTGAAAATGAATTCAAATCTTTCTGACCCGACCTACCTAACTTAGGCCCAGAAATCAAGAAAAGAATATCAGTCTTGCTTGCTGTTTCATCGCGCTAAGAAGGTAGGTACATATCTGTAAAAATAAAGTCCTCTCTAATAAATGGTTTTCCAATGAGAGGTGTTATTGTGAATGGCCCGCTATTTCGGTAGCTGTCACTTTTGAAGCTTTTATTCTTTGACATTTGACAAGTAGAAACTACGCCATTACTAAAAATGGAACGATACACGCTTCAACAACGCATTGAAATTATTAAAATTCACTACAAAAATGGTGAAAATCTTGCAGTCACAGTTCAAAACTAAAGCATTTTTTGGTCGCCGTGAAGCACCTTGTCGGACCGCAATATCTACAGAAATTGGTGGAAAAATTCGAGCTGTTGGGACAAGTTAGTGATGTGAAGAATAAAACCCGTGCACGTCGCTCAAGAACAACTGACAATATTGCTGCTGTAGCCCAAAGTGTTGAAGAAAACGCAGGTTTGTCCATTCCTCGTCGTTCTTTGGAATTGGGCATTCCACAAACGTCATTTCACCGTATTTTGCATAAAGATTTGGGTCTTAAGGCTTATAAAGTTCAGTTAACATAGGAACTCAAGCTGGCCGATCATCAACAACGTCGCCAACAGCCCAGTGTCGATTCAAGATCTCAAAGATAAAATTCGTGAGGCTATCGAGGACATAGGGCAGCCACTTTGCGATTTGGTTATTGAAAATTTCATGAAAAGGATATGGTCCTGTGAGCGTGTTCGTGGTTTTGTTTTTCATTATTAATGGCATACCTTCCTCTTTATTATGAAATAAACATCCGATCATTTATCTCAAAAAAATTAAATTTTTCTTTGAATACCAAAATAACACCTCTTATTGGTAAACCCTTTATAACCAGTGCTATATTATACAAAGACTAACTCATCCAGGTTCTGGTGCAGAAGCATGCGCCTCCCTCCTCAAATAATATGCTCAGTACAATAAATGAGTTGGCTGATACTAGGGAATGGTTTTTACGTAAGTACTTGTTTTCTCCTGGCAAGTTTTTGATATGTCAGGTTGAGTTAGGTTGTTATAGGGCGTGAGCGTGAGTTCATCACAGCGGACTAGGCACCATATTGGGCCCATCGCCATCCCTGGGGAACCTTCACGGTCAAAACCTAAGCCAATTCACCCAAACATTTAATTTCCCAACAGAACCTACAAATTGAAATAAATATCGAAGAAGTACCTTCTAAGGTATTTCCTCTTGCACCGCGCAATAGCTTGACATTCACAGAGAAGCTGCATAATATCCACTGCGACATGTAAGTCCTCACAATACCTGCACTCGTCCGTATTTTCTTCAGTGCTTCCTTAGAAGACAATGCCCATAGAGTATCCCTATTGCCTATCGAAGCTTTTATCAGCTGAGTTTTAATAGTTATACAGGCTTTTGAGACTCTATGGCCTTTTATATAAGACCATCTTAGATCTGTCGTAATTCTAGTCTTCTCGAGAATGATTCTCTTAAAATTGGCTATCGGTTGTCATTGCCCTCGAAAGTTTCATTTTGTGGAACCTCTGCCTGGAACGCACTGCATGTCTCCAGAAGTATTTATGACACGTATAGGTGTATATCCCTACACCTAGAGTATATACCTGACCCCGTACCTTCCTTAGTTGTGGAACCATCCATAAAAATCGAAATTTCATTATCAAATGAACATTTTTGATAGCTTCAGGACAAACCAATTTCGCCTGTTCTGCAATCGACGTTAGCGCCTCTATCACCATAATATCTCAGTACATAGCGCCATCCATATAGGCATCTACACTCTGTCTGCTTTAGAAGGGAGTCGTCAATCATACATTGCCTCATCGAAATCAATTTGGAATAGTGTACCAGTGCTTGTCATCTTTCTTTACGGACAACAGCTTGCAAATTAAAATGCATCTATGGTCTGTCTTCGACTGAAACTCTATATACAGGGTAGGCCATCTAGTGGTTTCTTTTTAAATCATAGGTTATTTTGACACTGACAGCTGTTTGCCACTCAAAATTTTGACAGGAAGTCAGTATCACACCTCCGCGGAACGAAATGAGACGCTTTACGCTTGAATAACGTTGGGAAATATTGAAAACTTATTTAAAAAGTGAGTGCTGTGGTGTAGCACAAACAGTGCATTTTTTGAAAAGAAGTTCTGGCCGAAATGAAGTTTGTGCAAAAAGTTCGTGAGACTGGTATGCTGGTGGACAACACTCATGGTCTCCCAGCACGTTATTGTCAAGAAGCCAATGCATCCACAGAGAGTGACAGTTTGGTGTGGATTGTGGAGAGGTGGCATCAATGGATTACTTTTCTTTGAAAATGATGCCGGGAACAACGTTTCGGTCAAGGGTGGGCGTTACAGAGTCATATTAACTAACTTTTTTTTACTGATATTGAAGACATGAATTTGGACCACCTCTGGTCCATGCAGGATGGCGCGCCATGACACACAGCCTATGCCACAATCAAAAATTGGAGTAACAGAATGCGCTACTGAGTAGTCAGCCGACGTAGCCACTTGAACGACTTTGTATTCCATAATTAATGGGAATGTTTACTTACTTACTGAGATGGCGCTACAGTCCGGGGTGGACCTGGGCTTCAACCAACACGATTCTCTAGTTAGCACGATCTTTGGCTAACTGCTTCCAGTTGCGCACTCCAAGTTGGTTGAGGTCCCCTTCCACTTGTGCGCGCCACCTAAGACGAGGTCTTTCTCTACTGCGTTGTCCCTCCGGGTTGGAATCGAAAACTCTTCGGGCCGGAGCGTTGGTGTCTATTCGCTCTACATGTCCTAGCCATCTTAGTCCACGGATACGTACTTTTCTGAGTGTAAGTATAATTCTTCGCTTGATTTCTGATGTGATGTCATTTTCAGAATTAATAGCGGAGCCTAGGTAGACAAAGTCCCGAACTACCTCAAAGTTATAGCTGTCTATCGTGACGTACTGTCCGATTCGTCGATGTTGTGTTTCCCTTCTTGTTGACGGCATATATTTTGTTCTGCCCTCATTTAGCACTATACCAATTATTGCCGCCTCTGTACTGATACTTGCAAACGCACCAATGATAGCTCGCTGTGTTCTGCCAATGGTGTCAATGTCGTCAGCGTATGCAAGAAGTTGCACAGACTTTTGGAAAATTGTGCCCCCGGTGCTGGCTTGCGAGTTTCGCACGATTTTCTCAAGAATGATGTTGAAAAAGTCACATGACAGCGCATCACCTTGTCTAAATCCTTTTTTGATATCAAAGGTCTCGGTGAGATTGTTTCCGACCTTTACGGAGCAGCGAGCGTTCTATATCGTCATTCTGCACAATCTAACAAGTTTGGCAGGGATGCCAAAAATGGACATGGCTCTGTATAGCTCATCTCTATAAATGCTGTCATATGCGGCTTTAAAATCGATTAATAGATGGTGAGTATCGATCTAGATTTCTTGTGTTTTTCCAGGATCTGCCGCAGTGTGTCGGTGGTGGACTTACTGAGCCTAAAACCGCACTGATCGGGTGCAATCAGTTCGTTGACAAATGGTTTCAGGCGTTCACATAGTACGGCAGACAAGATGTTAAGGCGATGTTAAGGAGACTGATGCCTCTATAGTTGGCGCAGTTTATAGGGTCTCCTTTCTTATGGATCGGGCAAACAATGCTGAGGCTTCATTCATCAGGCATACTTTGCTCTGACCAGATTTTAGAAACGAGTTGGTGTATGCTCTCTACCAAGTCATCCCCCCGCTGCCTTAAAAAGATCGACCGATAAACCGTCCGGTCCTGCAGCTTTGTTGGACTTCAGCTTGGATATTGCTATCCTTACATCATTTTGGTCAGGTGGGCGGAAGTCTTGGCTTTCATCGCCCAGGTTGAATGGTTCATTCTGCCTGACAACGGAATTTGTGTCGTCTTCGCCGTTTAACAGTCTGCCGAAATAGTTTTTCCATGTCTTCAGCACCGACTGTGACTACAAATATTAATGTTTTGAAATATTGGCCCTCATAAAAAAATTGGTCGTTTTGAATAATTTTTTTTAACAAAATATATACGATTTTTGTTGCTATTAACTATTTGCAAGATTTTGAGAATGCTCAAGGAAAAATATTAGATATTACTGACAATTGATATTGTGACACCTTGATCATGAATTTGTATGTACCTGGGTACTCGGTTTTGTAACATAAGTGTTAAAAAAATGGATGATTTAAAATACCACTGAATGAGAGGAACCTAAGTGAAAATGAGATAAAAACAAAAATATTTATATTGTGGGTCTGAGTGGCTAGACTAGGCTAGGGATTAAATATCAATCTCTGCGTGACTTAAGTTTAGGTTTAGCCAAGGCTGACCAAGCCTGCAATGGCATATCGACGTTAAAATTCATCTTCAAGAATTTACTCAGGTAAAGGGCAAAAGATGAAACCGAAATGATTGACGTTCCAAGTTGTAAAAAAAATTAGATATCAGAAAGTGCTGTAGTAACAATGTGGCTATTTTATTGGTTTTATTTGCGTCCAAAGTTATATCTTATTAATATCTATACACAAACAGTTTTCCTAATTAACCTATCACTATAAATCCTTTTACATTGTCACTTTCTTCGTTCTAATCCATTAAAGCAAAATTGTCGATACTTTATTTCGCCATGTTAACGATTTACTTTAGCAAGGCTAAGCCTCAATGTGTTTGTATTCATTGCTCATCGACGTACATACTAATTCCCCAGTTTCTTGTCAAATGCCCCTTTGCTGTCAGCTAAAGTAGCAAACAAATAAACAATATCTTGATTTCAACGCGTGCACCCGTAATTGGATGTAATTTAAGAAGCTTTATTCATGTACCAATACCTACCATCCCATGGGGGAGGTTATAGAAAACAAGATATAAAATGAATACTGCGCTATGGATGTTGTGTTCGACAGATAGAGCAGATGTTTATTAAACAAAAAAACACCTGTACAGTAGTACATACAGTTGAGCTTACAGGTTGCCTAGGATTTCTCTTGAATCGCATGTCGTGTGGGTTCTTGACTTGTTGCTCGTTAGCTTTAAGGAAATGGAAATGTGAAAATTTAATCTCTCCCCACAGTAAATAACAAAAATTAGATAGCATATTCCTATGTGCTTCCCCTACTAATGGTTTATCGATCATTAAATTAGCATTTTTGAATTTTGAATTTTTTAAAGTACATAGCTATCTCTGAAATGACAAATCCAGTCCAGAAGTGAACCTATTTTATGAAGTAAAATTTCTGAAACTTATGTAAGAAGTCATTAAATGCAAAATAGTGATAAATTATATAACAAGTGTATCATACCATTTTCTTAAAAAAAATGGGTAATTTTCAAAAAACGATTGTTACATGAGCTGTTTCAGAAATAAAGATTTAAGAGATAAAAAAATATTGCCCTTAAAGAGCAAATAGCCAGTACATACAAATATCTACTTTACATTTAGTATTTAGGGCATACTTTTCGTAAAAATGTTAGTACAACATGACTTCGTCGATTCGACAACAGCAAACATTCCCACCACCACGAAACCCTTGGTTTGATGAAGAGTGCAGGGAAGCACATGCAGCAAAGCAACTGGATTACAAAGCGGCGCTGGAGAGAAGGAAGAGAGCAGCTCGTGAGCTCTACGAGCAAAAAAGGAGGGAAAAACACCGGCTTCTCCGGACGAAGAAGAAAGGGCATGAGAAGCGCGTGATCGAGGAAATAGAGAGGTGTTACTCCAAGAACAATGTTCGGAAGTTTTACCAAAAGGTAAAAAGAACGTGTCACGGGAACAAGGCTCGAACAGAGACCTGTAGAGACGAACAAGGAAACCTTGTAGTAGAGTCACAGTCGGTGCTGAGGACATGGAAAAACCATTTCTGCAGACTGTTAAACGGCGAAGACGACACAAATTCCGCTGTCAGGCAGAATGAACCATTCAACCTGGGCGATGAAAGCCAAGACTTCCGTCCACCTGACCAAAATGAGGTAAGGATAGCAATATCCAAGCTGAAGTCCAACAAAGCTGCAGGACCGGACGGTTTATCGGCCGAGCTTTTTAAGGCAGCGGGGGAATGACTTGGTAGAGAGCATACACCAACTCGTTTCTAAAATTTGGTCAGAGGAAAGTATGCCTGAAGAATGGAGCCTCAGCATTGCTTGCCCGATCCATAAGAAAGGAGACCCTCTAAACTGCGCCAACTATAGAGGCATCAGTCTCCTTAACATCGCTTACAAAATCCTGTCTTCCGTACTGTGTGAACGCCTGAAACCATTTGTCAACGAACTGATTGGACAATTTCAGTGCGGTTTTAGGCCCCGTAAGTCCACAACCGACCAAATATTCACACTACGGCAGATCCTGGAGAAAACCCAAGAAGTCAAAATCGATACTTACCATCTATTTATCGATTTTAAAGCCGCATATCACAGCATTTAGAGATGAGCTATACAGAGCAATGTCTAGTTTTGGCATACCTGCCAAACTTTTCAGATTGTGCAGAATGACGATGCATCTTCAAGAATTAATGTCAAAAAAGGATTTAGACAAGGTGATGCGCTGTCAAGTGACTTTTTCAACATCATTCTTGAGAAAATTGTGCGAAACTCGCAAGCAAGCAACACCAGGGGCACAATTTTCCAAAAGTCTGTGCAACTTCTTGCATACGCTGATGACATTGACGTAATTGGCAGAACACAGCGAGCTGTCACTGGTATCAGTACAGAGGCGGCAAACATTGGTTTAGTGGCAAATGAGGGCAAAACAAAATATATGCTGTCAACAAGAAGGGACAAACAACATCGACGAATCAGACAGAATGTCTGATAGACAGCTATAACTTTGAGGTAGTTCGGGACTTTGTCTCAAAATGACATCACATTAGAAATCAAGCGAAGAATTACACTTGCCAACCGCTGTTACTTTGGCCTTAGAAGGCAATAGATAAGTAAGGCCTTATCGAGAAACATCAAGGAGAGAGCGCAGAATCATAGACGTTGTCAAAGGCAAATGAAGACCTCCTTGGTTGCTTCGAACGCAAAATTCTTCGAGTGATTTTCGGTCCCGTTTGCGTTGACGGGCTTTGGAGGAGAAGATCTAACAGCGAACTCTACGAGCTGTACAACGACATCGATCTGGTCTTAAAAGTACGTTTCAGTCGACTTAGATGGCTAGGATATGTAGAGCAAATGGACTCCGGGCGGAAGAGTATTCGACGATTCCAACCCGGAGGAACACCTCAGTAGAGGAAGACCTTGCCTTAGGTGGCGCGCACACGTAGAAGGGAACCTCAACCAACTTTACTTGGAGTAAGCAACTGGAGGCGGTCAGCCAAAGGTCGTGCTAACTGAAGAGGCGTGTTGGTTTAGGCCCAGGTCCACCCCGGACTGTAGCGCCACTTAAGTAAGTATGTAAGTAACGCACACCAATTGATTTTGTACATAGAAAAGGTAGTAATTTCCTGTTCTTCCAAGAATAAATTTGTTCCATAGGAATAAAAAGATTTAATTACCCAGAGATAGCTAATTTGAAGTCTCAATAATTTACAATTAAATGAGATGAAGCTAGAAAATTAGCTTTAGATAAATTTTTGTTTTGCACACGAAAACTTCTTTGTTTTAATTTGCAGCAAGTTAACATTAATTCGATGAACCTTGTATGCGGGTAAATTCCCTAGCACAACCATCAGCAGTACTAAAACTAAAATATGTGTTTTCATACAAACTAATGAAAAATGGACGACATACTACATAGCTACCTATAGCTTTAATGAATTTGTTCATATTATTTGCTTTTGCAGAGTACATATAAATGTGGCCAACATTCTCTAGTTTTGAATTTGTGAATTTTGATTTTCAAATTCTGAAGGTAGGTATTGGTGGCATGAAGTTAACATAGAGTTGTCAACACTTTTTTTTAAATACTTCTCCCGGGAAAGACAAACCTATAACGCTTCATCGGCGCCCCGAGATGATTGCAGATGTATGTTAGTTCTGCACTTAAATTGCTGCAAATTGTAGTCTTCTGGAAATATATCCCCAAGAAGCGAGTTCCAAAGTTTGCTTGTCCTGTAACAGAAGGAGTTTTGGAAAGATGATGTTCTCGCGGTTGTCAAGTGTACTGTATGATCATGAGCATTAGCAGCCTGTCTTGTGGGGCGCCCAAAAGTTGCATTTCGAGGGATAATGTCCTTGAGTTCCTCGGAACATCTACCATGGAAGTACCTATAGAACAAGCATAGGTCAGCGACTTGTCTTCTGTGCACCAACGGTTGTAGGTTCGATGTGAGTGAAGTGTCTCCAATAAGTCGAACTGCTCGTCTCTGTATGCTGTCAAGTAGGTTAAGTGAATGTTTTGGGGCCGAGCTCCATATATGGGAACAATATTACAGGCCTGGTCTAACCTGTGCTTTGTAGAGAAGGAGAAGTTGCTTGGGGCTAAAGTTCCTCTTTGCTCTGAATAGGTAGCTCAACTTAGCGGCCGCAGATCTTGCGATATAGGATATGTGGTCCTACCATGTGATTCCTGAGCTACATTCAAGCTACGATTCGTCATTTGAAAAATGGCGATCACACGAAATGACTATCATCGTCATTTGTGTCCCAAAATCAAATGGCGGACACTGCGAGGCATTTAGATTTTCCGCTGGGATGCCATTTAAATGACGAGCGAAAAAATGGAGATCACACGGCAACGACTTGCCTTATCAAAATGGCAAATGTCACCTTTCCTATTATTTCGATTTCGGTATGAGAAAAATATAGCTACTGTCATTTAGTGTCTTTCTCTCGACGAAGATTCATACGCGCAACTTTTTGAATTAAATTAAATAGGAAATCGCAGTGAGAAAAAAATATTATAGTAAATAAAAAGTGTCGAAAACAACTTTTGGGATGATGGTGGAAATTGCGAAGATTGTAATGGAAGAAGACGACCTGATTACGAGCCAATGCAACGCGACGAGCCTGAGTATTTGGCAAAAGAAGTGGTTGAGCCATCGCGAGAAGAGTGGATTTTGTGCTGGATTACTAGTCGAATTGCGCTTACCTGAACTATATCGCAATGTCCTTCGTATGTCAGCCAATCAATTCGATTTTTTGTTGACCTCTTGACCCGAAGACTAAGCCGCAACTTATATAAGATTTGACTGCCTCAGTCACCACCACCGCCAAAAACCTCTCAACGAGGTAGGACACCCAAATTCGCAAGCAGCAATAGAATTCCCAAGGTAATGCCCGGCATAAAGAATGGCCATTCTCTAATATAATATGGCTTCCATAAAAACTTCTCTATCAACGTCCCTCCAAGGTAAGACTGGGAAAATACAAACCTACTCCTTCGCGACTTGATCTAGTCTGGTATACAGACGGGTCCAAGATAGATACAGGGACTGGATCTGGCATTTATGGAGAATCGCCTCAAGCGAACTTTTCAGTCAGCCTAAGCAAATACTCGTCCATATTCCCCACATGTAGACTATGTCTGGAGAGCGACGAAACCTCTCTTCACATATTCACGGAATGTCCGGCTGTATTTCGCCTTAGAAAGAATGTCCTTGGCGAAGAAATCGTTAACTCAGCAAATCTTTCTGAAATACCCCAGACATATGTATACTTGTCTTTTTGACTGTCTCCGCAGTAAAAAGATTGCTCTAATACCCACAATAGGCCCCTTTATAGAGACCGCAGTGCCAGAGCCCAATGAAGGCTCTCCCGATTTAATATCTAATCTAACACGTCCTTTCGCCACGAGTCAAAAATCAAAATGAAAGCACAGATATGTTATTAAATGCTTCGTCAATTGCGTAGAAAAATGGCTTGGCAAGCATTTCGAGCCTTGCCATTTTTGTGGAGACTGCCATTTAAATGACGCAATAGCCAAAAAGTTTAGTCATTTGTTTTAGGCGTCATTGAAGAGCGATAACACGGCCATTTTTTCCGCCATTTAAATGGCTCTAAGTTCATGTTATTTGGTCCGCCAGTATCCTAGTCATTTAAATGACACCGAAAATGTTATCCCAAAAATGGTGATCACATGGAACGACATTTAAATGACTGCTTTGTAACTCGATTTTTACGTCAAAACGTCATTTAAATGACTCTACAAAAAAAAAAAAACACAGTCACATGCAGGACAAACATATTATTACCAAAAATACCTCTTTCAAAGTCTTCCTTCTTAAAGCTACAGAAATGTAATAGCAAATCGTAATAAGAAAAAAATTGGAAGACTCGAAAGGCCGACAAAACTTTATAATGAAGATTAAAAAAAAATATATCCGAATGTTGTATGATTACGAATTAGTGATGTAGTTCAAAATAGCTTTATACATAACTGCAGCGGAAAAGTCACACACATATGAAAATGTGAAAATGATTCCTCTAGAAATTTTCAAGAATCTCTTTCACTTTGAAAATCGGGCTTTGTCGTTTTATAACTCGATTTGATGTGTTATGTAGCACCATTAGACAAGTCATATACTTTTGATATTGTTAAGCTTTGTTCTGTAAACACAAAACCTAAAATGTATGTTTCGAGCCACTGTTTCAGCAAAAAACATGGAGCAGTGTTCGGATTCTGTCGGGCACTGTGACGTATACGTACTATTTTTGTTAAATTATATAAGTTTTGAAAACCTAGTCTTTTTTTCTGATATAATCTTTGCATGTAATTGTAGCTTAAAATAAAATAAATAAATTGTTGGTGAATTAAAGATCGCTTTAGGACCTTAGATCTAGTTTCGAACAACCATTCATAAGTGCCCCCGTGAGATGTCCGAAGAGCGACGCAATCGCATGCATATTAGGATATACATATAGTTTTCATCACTGGGTGACAGCTTGTCTGCTGAAAGACGAAGGGTGACTGAAACATAGTCTATCCCCTGCCTAAAACTTCTAACAACCCACGCGTCGGTGGGTGTATTCGTAAAAGGAGTTGGATTGTCAGCTTTTTCATAAGACTGCTCTTTATTATTCCAACATACTAACCACAAAGCCACTGCGCTAATTGTATTATGTTTGGAAACTTCGATTGCTTTGGGGTCGCAAAATAATAATGGAAGGTCGTGGTTAGGTTAGGCAAAGAGTTCCCTAACTGTGCGTTGCAAGACGATATGCACAGGACTTTCTATCAGCTTGAGCTCGATTTGAAAAAAAAAAATGTCGGGTCGGGTTCGTTCGATGTTCGCCATTGTGTTTTGCCGTGCACAAGAAGTATAAGAATTTTGCAGACTTCAAATAGGCGATTTTTGAGTCGAGACTTGGGCCTATACCCGTTCAAGATCCAACTGACCCAGAAACTCAAAGTTAATGATAATGTAATGGACTATAGAAAAATCATCTTTAGCGACGGGCCGCATTTTTGGATGAATGTCCAAATTGCCATATATGGGATGACGCCAACCAACACGAGGTGGCAATGCATCCATAAAAAGCAGTTTGGTGCGCATTTTAGATTGGCGGTAGCGTCATTGCTCCGTACTTTTTCATGACGTTGGTAAGGCCAATACCATCAACGGCGAGTACTACAGAACGATGCTGCTAACATGTGGTTCCAGCAAGAGGGGGCTATGTGTCGCTCAGCTGCAGGGTATGGTTATCTGATCTCTATCAGAGGTGACGTGAATTGGCGACCAATATCGTGCGATTTAACCTCGCTAAATTTTTCTAGTGGCGTTGCCTGAAGTCCCAGCTCAATGAGAATAAACCGCAATCGACCGATGTCCTTAAACCCAACATAACCAATGTCATCGCTCAAATTAAGTCTATGTGGCAGATTGGACCACTCGGATCCGTGACAACGTGAGAAGCTACCGCGAACGCGAACATTTATGTCTGGTGTTATATTCCATACAATAATGGCATACATGGGATTCATTAATACCTTGCACACAGTTTGTTTTATTTCATTTCAATGTCGACCAATCCTCATTGAGAATCCCTTTAGTAAATCTTCAGTAGGCTCAGTTTATATTCACATACTATCTGTGCTTCGTCGCAAAAATATTATAACCTGTATAGGGAGTTGCAGTATGGAAAAGTTTGGGAACCCCTGGGTTAGGCTATGTTAGGTGGTTGTCCTAAAAACAGGACACACTTAGACAAAATGTGTAGGTTTTTTGTGATACCACACAAAGGGGAAGGTGAGGTGGGAACTTTATTGCTACCTACGAATTTCTTTTAAAAAGATGTGTTTCAGTGTATTTTACTTCTTTAGGAGGAAGTAACATTTTTTCCTTAAACAAATTTTGAATTTAGCATCCCCTGGTAGCGGATTGTCTATGGCTAAGGACGGATGGTAACCGTAGCAATCTGTTCCCGTTTATTTCCTTTGATAATCCGTCCACGAGACAAAGACTGATGCTGAGCAGAAGAGCTTGGTTAAAGTAAACCGAAAAAAGTTTTTCCTTCAGGAAGAGCAAAGGTGAAGGGTCCACTACTGCCTCTGACAAAATTATCAAAGTTTCGAAATGAAGTTGACTGATGTAGCCAGCTCCTCCAGGTGACGGTTAGTCTTCGGCGAGGGTGAAGGAGTGAATCAGTCTAACCCCCCGCTGTTAGCCTCTGACAGTCCGCTTGTAAGGAGAGTGACTGTGTCAAGGTGAGGTTGACCAATGTATTTAGCTTCTCCCGGTGGCGTTATATCTTCGAGAAGAAGGGTAAACGAAACAGTCTAATCCCCGCTTGTAACTTCTGACAGTCCGCTTGTAGGCGAAGTGTGGCTGGTACGGATCTGCTCTACATACAACTTGAAGTCGAAAGACGTCAGGCTTCAGTGAAGCCAGTTGGACTTTGTAACGAACTTGCTGATGCAGCAAATATCGGTTCGAGACAGGTCGCTCAGGTCCTCGAAGAAATATGCCCCTAAAGAAGCCCTACGCAAGGTGGCAACGGAAGGTCATAAAACGCACACTTTCTACTATGGAAGCGGGGTTATCTCCCTATTTCAGTGGGAGCCAAAATACAAGAACTAATTTGTACCACTAATTTTACTCCAAAAATAATCAAAACAAAACTGAAGTAAAAACTTTGTAAATTTTTATCCATGGGTCGGATAGATTTAAAGAAACTTTTCCTAAACCCAACCTCGCACCTACCTACTCCAAATACAACAGTGGCCCCAAGCAGGGGTGGTTGCATGAAGGCAATATACCACGGATCCCCCCACATTCACATCCACATATACTTTGCACATAGCCAAAACGGGAATATTTGGCAATATGGACTTACACTGAGATATCCTTTGGAAAATTTTTTGTTTCCAAAAGTGCTAGAGCGATATGGTGCACGTTGACCTAAAGGATCTATTGTGCTTATACTACATCATTAAGAAAAAATTGTCGAAAATTTGAACACTATAAAACAGTTTCTAAGTCATTCCCATGGTAGAAATATGCCGGAAATCAGTTAGTTAGTTAGTTAGTTAATGACTTTGAGAAACAAAACAATTTATTTAGATGGATATAGTCTAAGTATATGGCTTGGCTGAAGGCCGTCTACCAGATTGACAAATAATAAATAAATTTTAAAATTTCTTTTGTTGTGTTGAAATATTTACTGTTTTCTTTAAAAGTTTTCTTCGATTATACATTTTCTATAGCGTAGTGCATTTACAGCGTAGTCATAAAGTACCTCCGATCCTCGGTTTGTATGCTCAAGGTTTCCTCTAGCTCAAACACGTGCAATCCAAAGAACATTTTCCGGAACTCTTTTAATACAGGGCAAATCTCAATAAAGTGGAACACATCCTCTCGTTCTCTAAGATTGCAAAGGCTACACAAAATTGGTAAGTCCGGGCGATGCGGTACAAAATTCAATTTAATCAGTTCCCCTCTTTTTTGGAAGATAGTGCTCAGTTTATCCGTTAAAATATTGTCCAAAAAATAAGTCTTATCTCTTAAATGATGATTCAATTTGCTGTAATATAAGCGGTATAGTGACGATTGCGCCTCATTTATATATCCGTCATACATGTTATGACCAATCTTCTCTAACAAGATGTTAAATCTTTGCTTCAGGGAAATTATGGATGCTCATTTGGTGCGGCTCTTAGTTCAAAACCGCAATCGGACGCTAGGACCTTCCAGTCTTCAACGCATTTTTCACAGTGCTGCAGCATTTGAGAAAGCACTATCTTTGGTATCCTTTCTTGTTCCATCTGCATGACTCGCAATACATAATCAAGATGGAGCTTTAGAGTGTCCAGGAAAAGGGGAGCAACCCCCGTCTCAATCCCGTCGCCGGAAATCACATTAGCTGATATTAGCTATCGCCCAATTCTTTGGCTTTTCATTTGAGGTTCCCGAATTTTCTTATTTTCTTAACCCCATATTAAAAACGAACAAAACAAAAGAAGAATCAACCAAATCTATCCAGCAGTTCTCAAGTTTTTGCGAGACTAACGCGCACCAATTGATTTGTATACATACATATTTGGAGCGCAACTTCTTACTAAGCAAATTACGCGCCACTAACGTACATACGCTTAAATATTTTAAATTAAATAAACAAATAAACTATATTAAGACTTGTGTTAAAGTTCAATAGAAACATCCCTTATTTAAATAATGTACGTGGCCTTTCAAAATTATATCGGTGTAGGGTAAACTACCTAGTGACCGACACCTTCTCAGTTATGGACACCTGCCACTGTTTTTTCCATTTTTTTAAGGTTTCCTGTGGCTGGATGTTACGAAAGCTATTTTTAACGTGTTCAGGCACTCAAATGTCATAAGAAATGACTTCTCTTGATATTTTATAGTCGCTCAGTGCCCTGTGATAATAGACTTTGGTTTGAAACCTTTAGGAATTTCAGAAAACTTGAGATTTCCTTAAGAAACACGTAAGCACAGATCATTATTTTAAAAATATAACCGTGTATAGTAACACTGTGAACAGTGAATTTTATTTAAAACAATTAAGTAGTCGATCTATTCGTTAGTCAGTTATTATTAAAATAACAAAACAATTTAAATTTACGTGGGGTGTCCGTAACTGAAATGAAATGTTCAATAAATCTAGTGACCGACACAGGTGTCTATTACTGGCGCAAATGAACATTTTTAAGGATATTAGTTATGGACAGCACCAATATTATCTTTGTATTTGCATACCTTTTAGCCGTTAGTTTTAAATCTCTAACGATTTCTCAGGCTTTTATTTGAAAATGCTAGAATTTTATTTGAGAAAGTAAAAAAAAGGTCTGCGGCTAAATTTAACGTTCCTCGTAACCCCTTGTCAAACTGGTCCGCAAGTAGGTACAAAAGCCAACTTTTGGACCGAAAACTGTAAGACCACTGATGAAAAACAGCAAATCCTTCACTGGACTACCTCAAATCATGAAAGCGGCTTTCAAAGACGAAAGGCAGACATTCAGAACAGTGTTCATGAATTTCTGAAAATGCGCCAAGAAAAGTGTTATGTACACATTTTCTGCGTCGGGTAAGGTCACCTTATCCTCCTATGATTATATCCTTTTTTAAGAATTCCTTTTGTGGTTGGTAGTTTTTTTTAGGTATAGCTTTGTATTTATTTTTAAATAATCTAGTATAATATACATATAATTCAGTACGTGTGTTGTAAATGAACTCCTCCTAAACGGCTGGACCGATTTTGATGAAATTTTGTGTGTGTGCTTGAGTGGGTCCAAGAATGGTGTAGATTCCGCTCCCACAAAATTTCAAATATTAAACACTCAAGAACAAAAAAAAAATAAAAATCAGTTCGGACACATCGGTTAAACAAAATGGCTGCAGATCAATAATTGAAGGACAATGAAAATGTACGAGGAGGAAAATCAACGTTTGCCAGGTCCGCTAATTTAAAAAAAAACTTAGTTTATTTATTTGAGCTGAGAATGTTTTCTTTTATTAGATTTTATTTGCCCAAAATTTACCACTGGCCTGTTAAGAAAAGGGGGTGTCCATTACTAACATTTTAGGGTGTCGACTACTGAAAAAATGGTGTCCGTAACTAAAAATCTGGTAAGATATTACAATTTCCTGTTTTACTTATTTTGTGGAATTCCTTACATATCTGCTGTTATAACTTTCTTACAGGAGATTATTTACAGTTATATCTTAAATAAACATCATTAAAATTGATGCAACGGAGAAAAAGTTATGAATTTTCAAAGTCAAAATTTCTCTTAAGGGTGTCGGTCACTAGGTACTTTACCCTATCTAAGATCTAAGATTTTTTCGATGATTTTAGATTATCCGGGAGCACAAAAAGCTCCCCTAGCCCCCTAGGGCATCGCACTTCCTCACAAAACTTTCCGGATTTTATTCACAGTTGTTAAAGACAAAATATCGATTTAAATATATTTGTATGTAATTTGATAGATGTAGGTACACAAGCACTTTGAAATCATAGCCCAAATGCACGTACTTCAAGGGTAAGTAATTTGTTTGTCTTAAAAATAAACTTTCGCTATATTAGTATCGATCCGTTCCCGGAATTATAAAAATCAACAAGCGAAAAATATGTAGATATTATTCTTGTAGCAACATCAAAACAAACAGTAAATACAAACTAAGGACATCAGAGCTTATAAACGGCACGAACACGGAAAAACAAACTGGACAACAAAAAAGAAAAAAACAACAACAGCATAAGATAACAATCGAAAATAGAAGGAACACATCGCTTAACTAAAATAGAATTAGTCCCAGCGAAAAATAAACAAAAATGAGCATAAAATGTTAAATCCCCTAACTTACCGCTATCAGATTGATCAGTAGCATTCATCTCCAGCATTTTGGTATGAGTGATGTCCTTGTGGGATGCCAGAAACAGCACAACATCACGTTTCTCATTTTTTATTGGCACAATGTCGAAAAGACACCAAAATGGTGTGCCTGTAAGAGAATTTTTAATTCTAATTAATTTTCAAAATTGTGGTAGGTATTAGTAATGTTGGCAAATGTTTGTTTCAATTAAATTTAATTCATAATTATGTATGAATTATAATTTAAATCATACTCATTCAGGAATGTAGGTAAATATATTTTTTTTTGTTTTAATTTTAAAGCAATTTCCCTGAAATCTAAAATATATACCACCTTTCCGCTGCAATAAATTACAGACATCCTACATGATAATAACAAAAACCCCATTTAGAGTATAATAAAATACCCATAAACGTGGTGCACGAATAAAAGGAGATGAGGAAATACCAGACTAGAGTGAAATATGCTGGAATAGTTTTTCCTCTCACATGGCTCGAGCGATGGATGCTGGATAATAAACTTTATTAAGCGAGAATATTTTAAGAAGACAGCATTTTCCGGTTTAAGGATTACTGCGCAACCAGAAAGCACGTTTTTTAAAATTAATTTGCGAAATTTCTTCGTGGGTTGCATTTAAAAGTTCGGGTTCTATTCAAAAATGGTGAAGAAGTTTTCTAACGAATTCCTTTTGAGGAGTAAGATTTGAAAGACAATTTTTACTGAACATAATAAAGAGTGTCCCATAGTTCACGCAAAATTTTAATTTGACTCCATTTAATAGTAGGTACCTACAGTGATGCCAACGGAAAAAATGATACCAATTGACAGCTGAGAGTTTGGGTTAGAAAAATGGAGGAACACCGCATTTTCATTGTTGAGCAATATTTTAAAAATTATGAGGGTTTGTCAGCTACAGTCCGTAATTTTCGAACAAAATATGCGTTTTTTCTTTTTTAGTTCAGAGCTGAGATCAGAACAGAGCTCAAGTATTATGAGCGCGCTCCGAACCGAGCGCGCTTAGAGCCTTCTGATTTGTTTATGAAACACACTTGACAGCGCAGTCAAATTATTCTGAGCTCACAGAGCGCGCTCTGAACCGTCTCTGAACATTTTCTGAGCCAAAAAAGGAACGCAAAATCTGAGCTGTGATATCTCTGAGCTAAAAAAGAAACACGAACTTTTTTTTTTGACAGCTCAGGCTCGCTCTGAACTAAAAAGAAAAATGCCTGATGCGGCCGTCATAGTAATTTAAAACCATCAACTGTGAATAGAATAATTGAAAAATTAAGGGAGACTGAATCTATTAATGATCTTCAATACCCTGGCTGTCCCGTTCCTGTCACAAATTGTTCAAAAGAAAACATGGAAACAGTTCGCAAGAGTATTGCTGACAGTCCAGGAACATTAATTCGGTACCGTAGTCAGCGATGCCAGATTACAAGATATATCTCATTTTTTCAAGATTTTTAAGCTGCAAAATATGTACAAGACTTTTTCCATTAAATTTATTGAAATTCAAGATTTTTTATATGAGAAAGTGGTTTTCTATTCCATTATTGTCAGTGAAGAAAAACTCATCCACGGCTTCTGTTATTCGAATATTTCCGTCAGCACTGAAAACTATTCTCAAGATGTTATAAATTGGCTGAAGGAAATTAGAATAAGAATGGTCGTAAGACCCGCTAAGACTTGTGCCCCTAAAGCCTAAGCCATATCACAGGCATTGGCTGGCGGTCGCATAAGAGCTCCCTCGCTCTCGGTTTAAGGAAAGCCGGCCTTGATAGGTTGCATTTTACACTCTTAAATACTGACTTTCCATAAATTCAAGAGCGTTCTGAAGCCGTCGTCTATCGTTGTCTTCTAAGTTTTGCCTTTACTGCAGCTTTTTAATTGTCATTTTGCAGGACGATATATAGAGAATGGCTACAAAATAAATAGTATATTTGTCAGGAAAAAATTGGAAACGTCGGCAAAAATCGAAAAACGAAAAAACGTCTGAAATTTAATAGAAATACAAATCAGATATTGGAATTGGAAACGTCTGAAACAAGCTTTACAACGTCTGAAAACAAATAGTAATCGTCTGAAAAAGGTGTTCCTTCTATCAACAATGGAGTAGAAGGAAAGGATAAGTCCCAGAAACATACCTAGATGATTTTTTTTTTAATTCTTTAAAATAAATGTTTTCAGACGATTTTTATATTTTTCAGACGATTACTATTTGTTTTCAGACGAAAATTTTTTAACCTATAGAGAATTTGGATGATCTGGCGATGGAACAATTGTCATCATCCTAAAGGAAAAGTTTCTCAAGTCCGAGGTCAACCGTTCCCTCGCTTCCCCCAACCGAAGCAGCTTTAGGTACTTGTTGACGGTTCTTGGAGTCCTTCCTCCTCCGTCATTTTTCTCTGAGAGTCGGTTTTTCTGAAGGTCTTGATAGGTACCCTATTCATATACATCAGTCCCTTTCCTTGTTGTTTTGAGTAATTTGTCTATTTTGTACCCACGAGTAAGGGGGAAGGGAGGGTCGTTCTGTACTCACCCCCTGTATACAGAAAAGGGGAATTGAATTGAAACTAGAGGTCCTCAGATATCTAGAGTTCCCCGCTAGAAGACATAATCAGCCCTATTCCCGTTGGCGTTTGTCGTAAACGCCTAATATTTTATTTCGGTTTTAGGTCTGTGTTTGTAACTTTTTTAAGAAAAACTTTTTGAAATTACAGTGAACACATAGAAAATGAAGTAAAATCGTTAACGAAAGTTGGAAAAAAATCTTAATATTGGTTTTACAACGACACGACACACGAGTCGTATACGACAAACGCCATCGGGAATAAGGGTGAATAACAGAGTGTCCAGAAACTAGAGATTCGGAAACCCCGCCAACCACTTGTGACATACTTAACCAAACAAATTTACTTCTTATAGGTACGTTATTGGTTATTGTACCACGGTGCGATATATGACTTTTCGGGTTTGTCTCGGAATTTCGCAGAGAATTTAATAAAAAAATGGATGTTCTTACATGCTTGCAAAGTTGAATTGACTCAAGAACTGTAGACTACTGAAGAGATTTCGTTGAATGGATTTTGGAACTGGAACAACTACAAGTGGATGCTGATTTTTCGAACAAAATCATCTTCAGTGATGAAGCTCATTTTCATTTTGATGGCTTCGTCAGTCATCAAAATTGTCACATTTGGGGTTCAGAAAACCCACGAGTAATTGTTGAAAAACAAATGCATCCACACTGCGTGACTGTTTGGTGCGAATTTTGGGCTGAACCATTCTTCTTCGACAATGCGGCTGGGCAGTAACAATTAATGGTGTTAGTTATTGTGACATGATAACCCAGTTTTTAGTATGCCTAAATTACAAGATATGGATGTGACCAACATGTGGTTGCAACAAGACGGTGCCAGATGCCATACAGCCAGAGAAACAATTCAATTACTGCATGAGTCGCTTTCTTTCATTTATGCGAACGGGCATAGAAATTTTTTTTTTTATAATTCACTAGTGCTCAAGGGGTTTTGGTTCCCTTAAAATGCTAATGCACAGCACGAGTGGAAGGGTTAATAGGGAGGATAGAGAAGAGGTACTGGTGCACATTGGTTTTAAACAATTGTGGGTTGTAATAAGAGGGGAAAACCGTCTGAGGCAATGCATTCCACATGCGTGTACAAAAGAAACTCTATATTTTACAGTACGTCCGAAGTTAGGCTTAAGGGTAAACTGATGTACATGCGATGTGTGACGGGTGTTGCGAGTGAATTGTTGAAGGGGCGGAATGCAGTTAGCTATTTCATCAGAGCATCGGTGGTGAAAATATCGATAAAATAAGGAAAGGCAAGAAACATTTCTGCGATGTTCGAGCGGGTCAATAGACTCCGCTATATTTCTATCACCTATAAGTTTTATCGCGCGCTTTTGAATTCTGTCTAGTAGGTGCAATGAAGTTTTTGGTGCACCTGACCAGATATGAGCGTTGTACTCAAGCTTAGGCCGAATAAAAGCCTTGTATATTGAAGCTAAGTCGGAGGGTGTAAAGTACTTCTTACACCGATTTAAGAAACCTAGACATTTCGCAGCGTTTTTGGCGACTTCGTATATGTGGTCATTCCAACGGAGTTTGTCGGTAACACACATACCAAGTATGGAAAGTCGTTCGGTTTCGTCGATGCAAGTCCCATTCATGGATAATGGGTGAGGGTTCAGGTTACGCTTTAATGATAGAAGGCAGCATTGTGTTTTGGAAGCATTAAATTCCACTCTATTGATTGTACCCCATTTTATAATGCTGTCAAGATCGGAATTTAATGTGTTCAGCATATACGTTGCCGTTCCAGTGCCACGGCCGAAGAGCAGGGACGTGATTCAGGGAACGAATATGAAAAACTGAGGGTGCTATCATCAGCGAAAGAATGTATTGGATTAGAAGTAACAGACAAGAGATCATTGATGAATATGAGAAAGAGTGTCGGAGACAAAACAGAGCCTTGGGGAACACCAGCATTTATATGATATGAGTTTCAGACTTGAAACCGTCCAAAACAACTTGAATTGAACGGCCATTTTCAATAAAAGAGTACCTACGTAGGGGGACCTGGAGCGGAATAAGGTCCGGGACGGAATGGGATTTTGTCAATAACTTCTCTTGACACCACTATTGACGGAAGGATGGTGTTCCTGTATTGTGTGCAAAATATGGGCCCATAACTCTTGTGCAGGCATTAAGAGTGACGATGAAGCGACGCGACGTTGGTTTGCGAGTTCTGCGAAGACTAAAGCTGGGATATGTTTTACTCTTTGATACCCAGAACGGGAAAAAAGGTTGTATTGAAAATATATATTTTTTTTTGTCATTACAAAAAAACATATAAAACTGAAAACATGTATAGATACAAATAAAAGTTGAAGTCATTTATTAAAAGTTAAATGATGGTTTAATTCCTAAATTTGCAGTAAATATACGCTGTTAAGGCAAATTTTCCCGTTCCGTCCCGAGTTCCCCTATTTGCCAGCAAAGCCGTGGCGGCCATTTATCCGATGTGCTATTCCATACATAACCCCAATCTGTAGACTCCATGAATCAATAAAACATTTAAGCTTTCTAATTATGTAAAATTGTGTATTTTTTATTACATTTAACGTGAATTATGGGACACCCTTAAGTTTACCTGAAACTCCATCAATTAAAGTCACTGTTTGACATCTAGCAAATGAACGAATTGTCCTTAGTGGCAAATGCTCCTACTAAATAATGCTTGCTCATAATCACATTGCAGCTACTTATCTTAACCCCAAGAGATCAACACAATCAAGCTATCAATTACCATAAATGAGGAGATTACCAGAAGGGCGCACCCCAGTGAGTGTATCCATTTTATTAGCCATTCTTATTCCTTGTCAGATATAGTTGCTTGACTTCCTCCTTCACTCAATTAATTTATTTAATGGATGGAATTATTGGGCTTAAGTTAATACAAGATTATTTACCAAAGACAGGATATTGCTTCTTCTGCAATCACATCAATCAGACAGGCACAGAATTGATCATTAAAATTTCATCAACAAGTTCAATTAACACCATGGAGAGCCACAGTACGAGTACCATAAAAAGGTTAAACCTGTTCTTGCTGATTTATAATGACACGAGAAGAAGAACAGCGGAACATTCTTCACTCCCAGAAGTCAATAATTTCACCGAGGTGGGCTTCAACGCCCTTAACTTACCGTAACCACTAAATTGTCCATAAACACCTTTTTTGACTTTCGCCAGAGCGAAACCTTATTGCTTCTTCTTTTCTTTGGGTAGTGGTACCGCTTAACGCATCATTAACCCGTCTGATCGATATACTAACCCCCGTCATGATTACCTATTAATAAACTTCATCGCCTGTAAATGGGAAACCATTACTCACCATCTTTCTTGTAAAATATTACTTCCAACTTTAGTTCCATTTTATTGCTCAGACTTTTCTCAATTTGTAATTTATGCTCCTCCTTTGTTTCGGGCCCGTATAAAAAATGGCACGAGCATCCTGAAACGGTAAGGAAACATCAAAATATAAGAAACAAAGGTCTTTTCTCAAATACTTTTCAGGTAACCTATAGTAAAAGTTACAATTTACAAGAAATCAAAAGAAAAGGATTTAAGAAAGTAAATACATATGTGAATCGAAAAATGAGTTCAATACCCTTTTGCATTATTTGAGCCCGAGAATAGCCTGTTAGCTCCACGAAGCCATCTGAACAATAAACGATTGGATTGCCGTTTGCTTGAGCATTTCCCAGTACAAAGTTTGAATCTGTAAAAATAAAAGAAACTGTGTTAGATAGGTGAAATGAAAAGCGCAAAAAGGGTATAAATGGAAAAGGAATAGAAGCTATTGTGTCTGTTATCAGCAGGTATATAAGTTCGGTTTGATTTTGATATGGGTAGCGTCACACACATTCAAATGGATTGGCTGCCGTTCCTATCAAGAACGGCCAAAGTGATGTAGGATGGAGAGGAAGACGGGTTTTAACTGAACAAAGTCAAATTATCTTCGACCATAAAGTCGTCTGTTTGGCTTTAACGCGATTCCACAATATTGACCCGATGTGATATCCATCTGATGTCTCTCGCACTATACAAAGGGTTTTAGAATAACAATAAACACTTTTAAGATACTAGTACATATTGGCAATAAAAACAACTTGAAACGATATACATATCTCGGAACTAGCTAAAGAAATTGCTGCATGGATGCATTATTGATTGTACGATGCACTTTGCGAAATGGGTGTTTCTCGACACATAGTGGAAGTTGTTTTTTTAATACTTCTTTCGGGAAAGGCAAACCTATAACGCTTCATCAGCGCCCGAGATGCTTGTTAGTTCTGCACTTAAATTGCTGCAAATTGTATAGTCTTCTCGAAATATATCCCCAGAAAACGAGTTCCAAAGTTTGCTTGTCCTGTAACAGAAGGAGTTTTGGAATGTTGATGTCCTCGCGGTTGTCAAGTGTACCTACTGTATGGTCATGACTCGTGAGCATTAGCTGCCTGTCTTATGGGGCGCCCCAAAGTTGCATTTCGAGGGATAATGTCTTTAAGTTCCTCGGAACATGTACCATGAAAGCAACGGTCAGCGACTTGTCTTCTGTGCACCAACGGTTGCACATTCGATGTGTGTGTAGGGTCTCCAATAAGTCGAACTGCTCGTCTCTGTATGCTGTCAAGTAGGTTTGGTGAATGTTTTGGGGCCGAGCTCCATATATGGGAACAATATTACAGGCCTGGTCTAACCTGTGCTTTGTAGAGAAGGAGAAGTTGCTTGGGGCTAAAGTTCCTCTTTGCTCTGAATAGGTATAGCTCAACTTATAGGGCCCATACACGACACAGACACGTCGCTGCAGACCAATATATTTTGTTGTTGTGCTCATGTCTGCGCAGATCGTCTGTGTCGTGTGTATCCATGTCGACTGTTTGCAGCGACCGTATGCGTTAATTCAAAATTTTTTGAATTTTTCTTTGTCTGCAACGACATGTCTGCGTCGTGTATGGTGAATTTTACACAGACGAGCGAGAAAATTCACGGCGTAAAAATAATTGAAAGCCTCTCGCTTGGAGAAATAGGTTCCCTCATTAAAGTTTTTTGTTTAGTTATTAATGGACTTATTTTTTATAGCAGCTTCATACAATTTTCTTCATCCATTCGGCCAAAATTAAAAAAAGTCGTTAAAAAGTTTCACGACCCGACGACCACGACGAAACGATAGAAAGTAATGTCTGTGCAGATTGTCTGCAGCGTGTGCGACGAAGGCATGTTTGCACAGACTTGAGGTCTGCAGCGACGTGTCTGTGTCGTGTATCGGCCCTATTAGCGGACGCGCGCCGATCTTGCGATATAGGATATGTGGTCCTGCCATGTGATTTGCGGAATTGACTGTGACTCCTAGAAGGTGCATTGAGTCCTTGGGATTGATTGGATGGTCATCCGTTTAGATCTGATTAACTGTTGACGCATTTTTCCTAGAAAATGTTGTGAGCTGTGTCTTGTTTGCTTAAACTTTCTGGGGTCTCCGGTGACCCCTTCTTGGCGTTACAAATGTAATGATAATGGTAGTGACAATGTGAAAAATATCTTCTTGTGGAGGTATTACTTCAAAACTCGTTCGATTGTGTAGGATGACGATGGAGAAAGCTCGCTGCTGTAGCGACCTCACCGAAAAATTTGATGTCAAACGAGGATTTAGACAATGTGACGCGCTGTCGTGCGACTTTTTCAACATCAGACTTGTAAGAATCGTCCGAAACTCACAGGCCAGCACACAAGGCACGATCTTTCAAAAGTCCTTCCAATTACTTGCATACGCCGATGATATTGACATAATTGGTAGAACGCAGCAAGCTGTCACTGGTAGGTACGTTTGCTAGTATAGAAACAGAAGCTGCTAAAATGGTTCTAGCGGTCAACGAGGATAAAACCAAGCATATGCTGTCAACAAGAAGGGACACCCAACATCGTAGAATCGGACAATACATCACGATCGACAGCTATAACTTTGAGGTAGTGAAGGACTTTGCATACCTGGGTTTTGCTATTAATTCTGACAAGAACATCTGAGAAGAAATTAAACGAAGAATAGCTCTTGCCAACCGCTGTTTCTTTGGGCTAAGAAGGCAATTGAGTAGTAGAGCCCTATCCCGAGCAACTAAGGAGATTCCGTATAAGACCTTGAACATTCCAGTCCTGCTTTATATAGCTCTGAAGCTTGCACTCTATCTCTATCTAAAGCGGATGAAGATGTCATCGGTCGCTTCGAGAGAAAGATTCTTTGTAGAATTTTCGATCCTGTTTGCGTTAACAGGCTGTGGAGAAAGAGATTCAACGACGAACTATACGAGCTGTACAGCGACATCGACCTGGATGGAAACAAAGTCTTCGTCTTCGAGTCTAAGCCGGAGGGACAACGCAGTAGATGAAGACCTCGCCTTAAATGGCGCGCGTAAGTCGAAGCCGACCTCAACCGACTAGGAGTGCGCAACCGGGACCACTGGAGAGGCATGTTAGCTGAGGCCTCGGTTCACCCCGAACTGTAGAGCCGCCTAAGTATGTAAGGAAGTATTACTTCTAAACCACTTTTTAATAAAAATGCCTATAATATAGAATCCTTCAGAAATTTTTTTCCTTATATTAATATCTTAAAACTAGTTTTTTTTTTTAAGTACAAGTCTTTAAAATCTTACTGCTCGTTTGGCAGAAATTCCGTGGACCGATGAAACGAAAAAGCGACAGGATTGCCATATTAAAGCAGGCGTTATTTGAGACTGTCCATAAGATGAGGTTCTTTCTCCAGTATTATGGTAAATAATAGTTATATATTAGAATCTGCTTTACTTGAGCAAAAAAAGCTGTAGACAATTTATCGGCGTGAAACTTTCCTTTCTTTAAGCATCATAGTGCGCTAAGCTTAAGTGATACCACTTTCCAGGTAGCTTATTATGACGAAGATAATTCGAAGCATTTCTAGGTGAAACAATACCTAATCTGCTCTCCGCTAAAGTCCATTCTTGTTTTTCTGTGAAAGTCATAAAAATTCCAGTAAATTATTAAGCTAATACTGGACTTGCTTCCTGCTACCCCAATGGGCTAGTTGTTCAAAATGCTCCAATGGAGTGACTCCTAACCCTGTCGAAAAAAGTCATTTTAGAAAAATGGTATATTTTCTGCAGACACTTTCCATTTACTATAATAATTATTCATGACTTACTTACTTACTTAGGTGGCTCTACAGTTCGGGGTGAACCGAGTCTCAGCTAACAAGCCTCTGCAGTTAGCCCGGCCCTTAGGTAACTGCCTCCAGTTGCGCACTCCTAGTCGGTTGAGGTCGCCTTCGACTTGCGCGCGCCAATTAAGGCGGGGTCTTTCTTTACTGTGTTGTTACTTCGGGTTAGACTCGAAGACTCTACGTTCTGGTTCTACATGTCCATCTTAAACGGATTACTCGCAGTTTTTTGACCAGGTCGATGTCGCTGTACAGCTCGTATAGTTCGTCGTTGAATTTCCTTCTCCAAAGCCTGTCAACGCAAATGGGACCGAACATTTTAAGAAGAATCTTTCTCTCGAAGCGACCGAGGATATCTTCATCCGCTTTAGATAGAGTCCAAGCTTTAGTGCTATAAAGCAGGACTGGAATGATCAAGGTCTTATACAGAATCTCCTTAGTCGTTCGGGATAGGGCTCTACTATACTCAATTGGATTCTTAGACCAAAGAAACAGCGGTTGGCAAGAGTTATTCTTCGTTTAATTTTATGTTGTCAGAATTTATAGCAGAACCGAGGTAGACAAAGTCCCTCACTACTTCAAAGTTATAGCTGTCGATCGTGATGTTTTGTCCGATTCTACGATGATGGGTGTCACTTCTTGTTGACAGCATATATTTGGTTTTGTTCTCGTTGACCGCTAGACCCATTTTTGCAGGTTCTGTTTCTATACTAGCAAACGTACCAGTGACAGCTCGCTGTGTTCTGCCAATCAGGTTATTTACAAAGGGTTTAAGGCGTTCACACAACACGGCAGATAAGATCTTGTAGGCAATGTTAAGAAGACTACTACCTCTGTAGTTAGCCCAGTTGAATTGATCTCCTTTCTTGTGGACCGGGAAAACTATGCTGAGATTCCATTCATCAGGCATGCATTCATCTGACCAAAATTTTGGAGATGAGCTGGTGCTTGCTCTCTCCAGCTGCTCTAAAAAGCTCGGCAGGTAGACCATCAGGCCCTGCAGCTTTTTTGTTCTTTAGCTTGGATATTGCTACCCGCGTACTTTGCTTTGGTCAGGTGGAGGGAAGTTTTGTCTATCATCGTCTATATTGAATGGTACGTTCTGCCTAACCACGGGATTTTGGTCTTCGTCGCCATTATAGAGTCTGCATTCCACATTCTCAGCACCGACTGTGATTCTACTACAAGGTTTCCTTCATTATCTCTCTAGCTTTATGTACGGGATTTTCTGCTCTGGCACATTCTTTTTAGCTATTGGTAAAACTTCCGTACATTGTTCCTCGAGTAGCATCTCTCAATTTCTTCGATCATACGCTTCTCATTCTCTTTCTTTTCCTTTCTGAGGATCCGATGTTCCTCCCGTCTCTTTTGCTCGTAGAGCTCGCGAGCAGCTCTAGTCCTTTTTCGCAGCGCCGCTTTATACGCTTCTTATTTTGCGTTTTGTAGGTTTTCGTTCTCTTCTCCCTCTTCGCACATAAATTCAGGTAATGGTAAGCACAAGTTTCGACTATACAGTAGATATAAATACCGTTTACGAAGACGTTCGTTTGTCAATCCCACATTAAACGTGTCTGCAAAATTAGGTTCGAACATGGGAACTCAATTTTCAAATTCAGTTATAAATAATTTCCAATGCCGCTCTCATGGCAAATGCTCAAACGGAATTTCGATCCATAAGCTCAATCATACCAGCAATGTGTTGACAATAAGGTCTAATGAAGAACTACTACCATCAATGTTATGTGTGTTAACCTTTTGATTTTCATTCCATTCGATTTTCTTTTTCTGAATTTATCCTTCATCATTGTCAATTACAGTCCTTTTTTCTGTCATCCATATGTCACATCTCACGCTATATAGGGTATCACAGATGATAAGAAAATGTTGAGTGAAAACGTCAGAATAAGGGTGATTCGATTAGACACCTTTTACTGAGTTGGGCCAGTAAATGTTGTTAATATTTAAATTGTATACCTTTGAGTCTATTTTTACACTTGAACAAATTGGTTTCAAACCTTAAGTTTGAATTTAAAGAATTCTGTTGTGGATATTAGAAGGTGTGGTGCTAGGTGGAACGCAACGCTTACAGACTTACTCGCATATCTGATTAGCAACGAAGTTTAATCAGTTGTGTATATTCATTTACGTGGTTCAAAGAGTTAATTAATTATTTATTGGGCATTTTGGAAGCCCATCATTTTTAAGTCTGTAAACCCCAATTTGGAATATTAATGGAATAAGTACCTACAAATCGAAAGAATTTTAGAGAGAACCAAATGCATTAATGGAAAAATATACAGATTTTAATCGGATTACCCGAACGAACCGCAAAAACTTATCTTTTTGCTCGTCAGACTTGGGCTAATGTATCTGTGCGAGTATAAAATTATATTTTCGTTATAGGACTTAACAAAAATGTACTATACTGATTATGCATGATACCCAAGACTGACTTCGAAGATTTTAAAAAAGTTGCAAAAAAAAGGGGATTTGCATACGAAAAGGGGCAATACTAATATGCCCACAAATAGCACAAAAAATAACGCAAAAGTTAAAATGGCTTACGCATATTCTCATCTCATTCCATCTTATTGTTGCATTGAACTTTGAAGTTATTGCTAAATTGTTAATGCAGGCTACGGACAGAGTGCCGCAATCGCATGCATATTAGGATATAAAGGGTCCGCAAATAACTTTTTTTTTTTGAAAATGCTATAAAAAAAAACTACTGAATATTTTCTCAAATTTCTTTTTTTATTTGAAAGTACAATCCTTCCGGTTAATAATGGAAAATAATTTCATTCAAATGGCTGCCTCGGCTGGCCATGCAGTAGCCTACACGATCGGTCCAATTTTTAAGCACATTATCGATTGTGTGCAGCTGTATTTTACCAATGGCTCCGCGAATATTGCCCTTTAAAGCGTCAATTGTCTCTGGCATGTCGGCGTAACACTTATCTTTTACGGCCCCCCACAAATAATAGTCCAACGGTGTCAAATCGCAGCTCCGCGGTGGCCAAACGACATCAGCTTTGCGGCTGATAATGCGATCTTAAAAAACAGGGCGCAAAACATCGAGTGTAGCTTCGGCTGTGTGGCACCATTGTATATACACACTATAGTACTCTCATCCCATCGCATTGAATTACGCGTCTTCGACGATCCAGGTGGCGCTTCAGTTGATTTAGTTTGTACACTGCCAGCCAACTCCGAGCATTGGGGAAATGTGTATAGAGAAAACCAAAATAAACAAAACAAAGTCAAACTGGTATGCCTCTTCTCTTTCTTCATTCATATCGCCATTTCCATCCATCAGTAGGTATAAAATTACTTCTGATGTGATGTAACAGGGTAGGGTAGAGAACTGCAAGGGCAACTGGTTTGGTTTTTCTTAGTGATAGGAGAGGAGAATAGAGGAAAGGAGGTGCAATATTATGAGCAAGAGCAAATATAATTCAACAGCATGGTGGTGTAGGATAGGATGGTGGTGGTGGAGGATTTGTGTGTTTGGATAGGGGTGCACGATGCAAGGGGTGATCAGTTGAGAAAGACAAATTGAATAAAAACTGAATTTGGCTTCCTTTCTGTCGTTGCAGAAGATTTGAGGATTTGGCATAAAATAATGTATGCTAGACTCTCACTATTTTGCCTATATTTTTGTCAAAAAAAAATCCCTTAAATCGATATTTAAGGGATTTTTTTTTTAATTGATTCTAAAATATTATAGGCATGCGCATGTGTATATTTTATGAGGTTTATAATGTTATAGGAGTCTACATCTCTCTATATAAAAATCAAATTGTTTGCAAAACTCGAGAAAGGATAGATGCTAGACCGATTTGGATGATTTTTTTTTGTTTTGTTCGTCTTGAATCAGGGTTTGGCAAAAAAAAAATTCGGAAACCCCCAAATGAAAAGCCGAAAAATTGCAAAAAATCTGAATTTCCATTTTGTATGAGAATATAAGTACCTAAACCACTAATGATCGCAAAACTCGAAAACCACCGAACCAAACCCAAAGGTAGGTATTTCTGTGAAGTGTGGAAAATTAGACAATACATACCTACAAACAAAAAATTTGAAACGCTATTCTTTAACAGTTTTTAAAATTTGGAACATTGATATGCATTGTGCTGATGGACAAAAATATATCTGTGCAATAGTATACAATTCCTAGGCACGTGCAAAGCCGGTTATCTTTATATGAAATGTAGTGCAATTAGGTATTGTTCCTTTCCCATAACCACTAATACATAATCATTTTGATAAAACTAATATAGGGCATTAAATCTAAAGAGTAGATACATATGTACATAGGTACATATTCAGAGGATTTATGCGGAACTGTTTAACTAAAATATGTTTTTCTAACAATGTAGGCACTGCTATGTATTTAGAAAAAGTTCTAAGTTTGATTATCATGCACTTCGTAGTGCACAATAGAAAAATAAAAATATCAGTTTCAAATTCATTTAAATATGTAATAAACAGCTTTTATTGTAATGCTCCATGGTACACATTTTTGGGTTTTCCATGAATCGTATTGCATAGATTCTTGTCTATCAGGACAATGCATACCAATGTTACAAATTTTACAAACTTTGGCTCCCGTGATTGTCGAAGAATAGCGTTACATCTCTTTGTCCAATTTTGACCAAACTTCACAGAATAGCCTTCGTACAAAGATTTTATCAAAATGCGAGTTCATATACCAATACCACGATTTTTAAATGGACGATGCCACGCCACTTTGTCCAATTCTTTTTACATACAAAGCTGCTACAGAAGAATATACCTTTATAGAAAAAAAAGAATCATCAAAATCGGTGTAGCCAAACTCGAGTTATAAACGGAATATAAAAAAAATTGATTACTAGCAGTCCCGTGATGGTCTTGCTTGTGTTATTTGGGGCTACCCGCCTGATGCTCTCATTTCTGGTCTGGAGATAATTGTGAGCTATTCGCTCACAACAAATTAACAAATTCTCCTACATATTTTTATTCCTTTTTGATTTTCCTTTTCCCTCACGTTCATGGTGATCGTTGATCAATGGTTAGAAAACGGGCTTAGATTATCCGTTTTGGGCTGTGCGTTGACGACTTAGTTATTCAAAACAAACAATGGCTTACTTAATTTCATAGTAAGAATCTAATCTGAACTGAAAGTTTCTAAATACATACATACCTATTCATCAATTTCCTACATACTACAATAATCCATATTTTAAATGTATAGGGATGATTGCTGCAATAGCATTCAGCGTAGCACTGCGACCTGCGTATACCTAGCTGCTCCTAAAATAATTGTATCTAAATATTTACAAAAGGTTAATTTTGGGTTTAAAATTAAAATAAACAAATGAACTCAAACTGTCAGCCTTTAAATCGCATACCTACTTAAGCATAGTTTGAAACAAACTACTAGAGGTAGGTACAAACGAATCCGTCCTGTCGTTAAGAATACAGCTAGGTACCTACCATCACGCAGACAAACAGGCAGACAGAATTGCGAAACTCAGTTTTTGAGCTGTACCTACTATCATCGTAATATCATAATTAATTGATCTAAAAATTTGTACTTAAAACAATATCATTCTCACACTACATAGATACAATATGAGAAAATTGAAAATTTAGATCGATCTGGGTAGATACGTGATTTTATTTGCTAAGATTCAACCAAACTTCCCCACTAGTGCACCTTACATGCTCACCCACCCCATAATTATTTTCAAATCATCATAACCTACCCTTGATACCTAAGTCCAAAAGCCACGATCATGACACCACTGCTGCCCATAAATCCAAGAAATACAAAATATGTATTGTTAAACATCCGATCTATGATTTAATATTTCTCCTTTCCACATTGTTATCCTCTTAAATATTATTTCCAATCGTCATCACTCAACAGCATCACACTCATCATCATGCTAAAAGTACTCTCCCCACACACCGCACCACTATATGCGAAAAGTATAAATCGATCCGATCTTTCATTTCATATTCCTTCTTTTCATATTGTTATTCTCATAAATGCTAAAAGTACACTTCGCCTAACCTACACACCACCACCACTAACTACCTGCGAAAAGAATCACTTACTTCCACTCCTTACTACTGGAGAATAAAAGACAACAAAAATAATAATTGTTCTTTCTCTTTCATCTGCATGTTGTCAATGAGATGAATAAGAAAAGAAGAAGGCATCATTTAATTTCGTTTCAAATAATCCAATACAACTACCATGTTCGATGTGAGTAGTTGGTCTCAGAGGTGGTTGGTGGCGCTAGTGCATAAATGCGAAGTGATAGTACTATAGTGTCTATATACAATGGTGGCACGTAGCGCCGTCCTGTTGAAACCAAATGTTGCTAATATCCTCCTCTTCAATTTTTGTGAACAAAGATTCGTTCAACATGGCCCGACAACGATCGCCATTGACTGTGACGGCCACTCCTTGCTCATTTTCGAAGAAAAATGGCTCAATTATGCCTCTGGACCAAAATCCGCACCAAACAGTGACTCGTTTTGGGTATATCGGCTTTTTAATGTATGCGTGCGGGTTTTTTGTGCCGCCAAGATCAAAATGAGCTTCATCTGAAGATGATTTTTTTGGCAAAATCGGCATCTTCTCTAAGTAGATCGCAGGCCCACTTAGCGAAGCGAAAACGCATTGGATGCTCAGTTGGCTTCAACTCCTGAACCAATTGGACTTTGTATGGCATCATACCAAGGTCTTTATGCAAAATTCGTCTCAATGATGTCTTCGAAATGTTCAATTGTTGAGAACGACGGTGAATTGATGTTGATGGCGCTTCACGCACACTTTCTGCCACAGCAGCAATTTTCTGGGGTGTACCGTGTACGCACTGTTTTTGGCTTTTCACGCTTTGGTTTATCGATAAGGATGCCAGTTTCTTTCACTTTTTTCACAAGATAACGAACATACGGAGCTGACGGTGCTTCTCTTCTTCCAAAATCCGTACGCAATTTTCGCACACATTCTGCAACATTACCATGATTTTCAAAGTAATGTCGCAATATTTCCCACGTTGTTCGAGCGTATACACAACCATATTCGTTCAGCGGAAGGATAAAACTAATTAACTGTCAAATCAGACATGAGCTAAGTGTTACCATTCGCGAAATAAGCACTAGTTTAAAAAAAAACTTTAGATGGCGGACCCTTTATATGCTAAGCGAACTTGGCGAATAAACTCTTCTGCTCAGATTTTTAGCAAGAAATTCAAGCTAAAACGCAGCTGTCAATAGATTTGGGTATAAAATCGAATACTTTTAATGACATTCCAACGTATTCAGCAATTTTTGTGAGGTTGTCTTCCAAAGTCTTCGTAAATCTTTGTAAAGATGATAAAATTCATATTTATTAGGTGATTTTCGAATCTCTTGTACGGACTGTCCTTTTCCAACAATGAATGGTTGAAAAATAAATTATTTAATGGAAAGTCCTCTTCTTCTGATCATTTCCATTTCCACAATTCAAGGATTTTGTTTATTTTGATGGACTTCCGAAGCGGTAATGTTCGCGTTCATTATGAACACCATTCGCTTTGCGTATAGCTTAGAATCCACAAACCAGTAAGAATAGACCGCCGACTTCCCGTACACCTACCCGATTCCCCCCGGAAAGAATTTCCCTGTCTGTGAATACATGTAAATGTCAAAATTAATGGCGGCAATGTTTTTCTATGCAATACCATAGCAGCTTGTAGGCAAAGTCCGTTATGTGGGAGGAGTCGACGGTCTATTCTTACTGGTTTGTGTTAGAATCTTCAGCTTTAGCTTTCGCTTAGATTTTCGCGTTCACTCTGTCCGTAGCCTAAACTTATGACAATAGGACATAGCTGATATAGAAAAAGGACGCATTCAGATCCCAATTAATTGTGAAGTAGGTTCGTAAAGTTATGTCACTTTTCGTATTTTATACAAAAACGTGTTTTTTCAAAATGGAAAGAACTATCAACAAAATACAGAAAAGTGGCAAATATGGACAATTTTGGAAAAGTGGTCTCATTCAGGATAGAAAGAAAAAAGGGGAAAAATGCAACTTTTGTCGCATAAAGTCAGCCCTGATGATACCTCTGTTTTGGACTGTTTATTGTGTAGCCCGGGTTGATGATGAATACACCTTTTCCAAATTCCTTTTCCAAAATCCCCTGTGCTGAAATCCCTTACTCCAAGAAACCCTAAGAAAAGCCTCCCTGCAACCACCCTGGGTCACTGCATGATTTAGAATAAGTGCAAGGTTGGGTAAATATATGCAAGGTTTAGGTTGCTTGTGGCAGATTTTGGAAAAAGAGAAGAACAAAAAAGAGAGCTTATGTCCATTAAGGGATTTTGGAAAAGGGGATAACATATAGGAATCCCGTGTAGCGCGAAGAAACTGAAGTGCGGTAGAGAGGAAAAAAGTCTAAAAAGTAGACTTTTACAAAAGTTCTAAATTTCCAATGGGTACTTAATGGGTTAAGGAAAATTTTATATCATTCAAATGGAATTTAGATGACCAAAATTTACATGAAGTAAGTTCAAATTTATGAGTAGAACTAACTTTACTTTTGTCTAAATAACTATGCCGACGATTGTATATTTTACACCAGCACTAGCACTTCATGTTTCAATACCGCCCCCATGTGGATCCTAGTTTCGTAAGTTCTGACGGCTCTTCTAAATGAATGCACAAAAGATAAAAAAATTCAGCGGACGGGCTATAATTTACTCATAGTGCACTGTCCCAAAAAGTATTTTCATAATTATGAAAAATTTAAGAAATGAATAAATTTCATTTAGATTAGCTAAATTCGATGAAGTCGTCCCAAATAATTACTCTAATGTCCAAAACACATGTGCAGAAATTCTGAATGCTTCACAGCAGATGAAACAGATGTGCAGAATTCTATTTGCATCGGTTGCTGTCAATGCGGGGGAAAATACGAGAGTGCAACACAGACAAATAATTCCCGTCTCTCTTTTCCTCGTATGCATCAGTACCTGAATTTAAAAATTCGGTGCTGCCAAGTCTATTTAATTTAATTCACTGCGTTGCCATGCAGTGGATTTAGAAATAGAGACATGTTGCAGTGCTGCGGTGGGTGCAGAATTTACATTTGTAGATATCACCACATAAGAAAATGTTTATTCTAATCTTGCTGCACTTGTGTTTTGGGCATAAAGGTCTTAAAAATTGCGTCATAGCCAATGCACTTGCTACTAACATAAACAGAAGAACCAGAAGCTGCAACCAACGTTTAATGGAAGTTTTAGGGCTATGCTATGTCCATTGTTTTTATCTTTTTGTAAAAGTGGTAGCTTCTACAGATGATATGACAGAATCGCCCGCTATTTTGGAAGGTAGCCCCAAATTTTTGTGAACAAACTTTCATGTTCTAAATTTCTACAACCTAAACTGACAGATTTTGCTTTTTAAATAGTGCCACGATCATTTGTTGAATCCTGACCATATTCTACGAAGTGCTTTGTAGGTACATTTAATTTATCTACATCAATGTTCCAAATTTTAATTTAGTTTCGAATTATTTAACGTTTCGAATGAAATTTTGTATGAAGCTACCACTTCCCGTTTGTCCAATACGGCCCATATTTTGCAAAATGCTTCCCACGGACGATATTTGTATGTTCAATATCTATGTATCGTATGTATCTATGCAACAGGTGCCAAGCCATATCATTTCAAATTGCTATTTAAACCAAGCAAGGTTAGTGTCTTAGGTGAGTCTGCTGGGGATCCCTACGTTATCTCCTTTTCCAAAATCCCCTATTGGACATAATCTCTCATTTTTCTTTATCTCTTTTCCATAATCTTCCGGGATGAAATCCCCTATGCCAAAATCTCCCATCTACATACACACTTATTAAATCCCTCGTTAAAATCCCCTGTTCCACAATTTATAATTTATCCGTTTTTCAAACGCGTAGTTTTGGCAGTAGCATTAAGCAAACAACATAATATAAACTTTGCATATACCCAAGCTTGCACCTTCTCCCAATCCTACAGTGACTACAAGCAGAGGGTTTGCATACGTAACTTACTCTGTCGCATGACAGAATTAATAACACCAAATCTAAAAATGGAGATTTTCTCTCAGGGTCTTTTAGAGTAAGGGATTCCAGCACAGGGGAATTTAGAACAGGGGATTTTGGAAACGGAGATTTCATCACCAACCCGAGTCTGCTGTATTGATGGTGACACTAAAAACATGGCCAGATGTTGCACTTCACACAACTTGTCAGGCTTTATTTGGAGCTTTCGCTACGATGTCTGTCCGTCTGGCCGAACCCACAAAGCCATTTTTTTTTACCTATTTCTATATTAAAAACTAATTGACGTAGAAGGCTAAAATTTACACACAATGTCCGGTATAACATTTAGTTAAACGACGAATACCAATGGTAAAAATACAGCGACTTTTTTGTTTATAGTAATTATTAATTTGGTGGCACAAATATTTTAATCGCACAAAAAACTATTTATTTCTTGATTTACAAACAAAAAACACGCATACGCATGGTCCTATTTTGTAGACCATATTGGTAGCTATATATCTATGCATATAGGTATTCTATTAAGTTCTCTTCAATCTTTCCCGAAGAGCCCTAGGAGCATATAGTAACCTACGATGTCCACCTTTCCTTGACAGGTTTTTATCCCAGTTTTAGTTAGGTACCATGAAGACCAGAAACATACAAAATCTGGACTTCTCTGATGCAACCTGTGTCCCGTGTATGGGCCTAAAAAAAACAGTTGTAATAGTAAATATCATGTGCACAATATACGTACTGTACTTGACAGAAAAAGGTTTTTAATTGCCTTTAAGGCAATCAAAATTTTTATATAAATTTCAGCGGCACCTGAACACTGGTGCCTTTATCTTCTTCTCTTAATGTTTCTGGCATTTCATTAAGCTCTGTTCACGATTACAGTATAATTTATATTCGTCGTCAACATTTGCACTTCTCTACCCAAGTTGTATGAACCTTTAATGTTTCTGTCACTGTCATAATATTCGCTTGGATACCATTGGTTCTGATGCTAATTAATGGTGTTTTATATTATTCATTAAAGGCTGGGAAAGTTTGTCGGTTAAAATCGCGCTTAATTTGTTTAGAATTATTAAAATGTCATTCAAAGTGATTGGGGTTTTGAATATATGTCCTTGAATTTGATTGGGGTACTTGCAAAGAGCCTTGGAAATTTTTGGGATTTTCTATAATAAGTCTTTGGACCTGTTTGGGATTCTTTAAAAATTGTTAAAAAATCTATATTGATAAATGAGAATGAGTTTTATCTTTTCCACTTCAGTAAGCTTCAGCCCCACTTGGATTTGGCTCATTGTAAACTTTTATATAAGCGGTTAGAGTCATTGCTTGACCTATATGGAAAAGATTCGGGTGTTTGAGAGACAGTGTCTCAGGAACTCCCGAGTCTGAGTACGTAAAATATTATCCCAACAAGACCCTATACGATGGGGCTCGATTGAATAGGATTGACAATTTTTCCCAATTAAGGTGATTCGAAGGCACGTTGCAAGGGCGATGGCCAACGCTAACAATCTGATCTCGAGAGGTTATTACCTGAATTTGAAGTACCACGAGAGTATGCTCCGGTCTGGCTTTGTCCCGCCTGAGGCATTCCTTCATGCAGACATGAAAGGGTTAATCCAAGATAAAGATGGTGTGCCGGTATTGTACCACAGCCACCGCGGAGCGAGGGAAAAGCGGCTCATCCACGACGGGTACACCGCCAATGCTCAGGAGCTCCTCCGTTTTAATACCGGGATTGCGGATCGGGACGCGGTCTATACTTTAAAGCAGTTCACCGAATTTTGTTGGCTTGAGGAAGAGGTGAGGGCAGACATGCTCTCCCGGGTCGGTGCGTTACCTCGGGGCTCGGTAACATCCTCCTTAGTTTTAATGAGTGCTACCGAGACTTGACCGACGCTTATGGCCTCGCTCGCACTTAAACTTAAACCGTTGAACTTAATCTAGGTCTTAAAATGTTGCTTTTGAGTTATAAAGTATAAAAATAAAAAAAAAAAAAATAAAATTAAGCAATTGATAGATATCTCAATTTTCAACTTCTCATTGAATTCCACAACAGGTTCCAATTTCCACTGAACTCCTATGAAATACTGGGGTTATATCTTACAGTTTTGTTCTATTTCGTGTTTTTACGGATGCATTTAACTGATGGCTACAGGACCTATAAGAGCTAGTGGGCTAAGAAGGCGTATCTTCGGAAGAACTTTGGATACTGAAAAACTCCAGAATATTTTTACCAAATCTTTAAATTTAAAACAAAATTGAATATCTCTTGGTATCTTAAACTAATTTTATGGTACTAACGATTTATTAGTTTTGTGATTTGTTTCTATCGATTGCAGAATAATCAATTAAATGACTCCCCTTTCCCTAGCTGGACTGGAAGAGTGAAGTCACAAACCGGCCGGTGACCCAATATTCTATTTCTATGTTCTTGCCCATGTGTATTGTTTTTTTCTCTCTCTCAACTTTTTTATCTGGCCAAGATGAGATTTATTTTTAATAGACTAATTTAATGACAAAACCATACCAAGCATAACGTTTCTTTTTATACTCTTCCACTAAATTTGGAACTCTCACGATAATAGAACTCTTCTAAAAGCTTTGCTCTCGCTAACCTTGAACTTTAAGGAAATCTCAAAGTGGATAGGTACCTAACGTAGGCTTTGCCTATACGTCATATGTTCGTAGAAATTATTATTAGAGCTTCCAGGGCTGATGCGTTGTTTATCTTGCAGCCGCCTAACTCACTTAAAATTCCCAGAAAACTCCATCACAATGCCATTATTTATCCCATCGATTTGTTTCTATTCCAGTCTCATCACAGCTTTTTTTAAAGCAATAAAATTACGTAGGTAGGTAGACCACGTGCTTTCTTATTATTTTTTATAGCTATTAAAAAGTTAACTGAAGTTTTCCTTAAAATGTAATACACTTTAACCAAAGAATAAGGAATTCACTGCAGATGTGTTCGTAATTGCTAGTGCCTAATGAACCATTGAGAGTATCCACAAAAAAAAGAGGACTCTTGAGAAATTCAATGTCATTTATGATATACCCGTATAGCCACTTTAATCCCTCCGTCAGATTGTTGTAAAACGATGAATGGTTTGCTGGAGGAGTTTCTCATCTTCCTTCCTGTTTCCGATTGGGTTGTTTGAAAATGGAGGACTTTTTCTTCTTTGATTAAAAGTTATTCTGCGAATGGATATGATGGATTATATTTAGGATGTTGAAGAGGGTATGTGTAGTTGAATGTGATTTGGTATATTATATTATAGAGGGAGGAACTTGTTCATAAATTTAAAAGAAATAACTTAGATAAATCAAATTTAATGTCAATTAATTAAAATAATTATTGCACAAAAAAAAAGGAAGTTTTGCAAGTTTATTGTTGAAGATAATTTGTCCATAAATGAAATTAGTTACGGATGGCAAAGCAAAGTGCGTACCTGTGTTTGTCACAGGTAGATAAGTGAGAAAGTGGTCATCTCTTTGCAACATAACGTAATATTTGTTTGTATGTAATTATAATTTATTTGTGTGTTGCGGGAGACGGAAACGATAGATTTTATTTGGCCTATAGGGAATATGCCAATACGGAATGCTACCTATCAGATATTAGCTTAATGAAATTAACCGAGTTTTGGGCGCAGTAGCGCAGTAGTTAGTGTGCTGGACTACTGTGCGAGGGGTCCCAGGTTCGATCCCCGGAAAATCACAAATTACATCTTAAGGTTTTTTCTACTGCGCCACCTCTGACAAACATCCGAGAGTTTAACTGTCCCGAAAAAGCTTCTCAATTCAGCCGTTCGGACTCGGCATAAAATTGTAGGTCCCTTCCATTCGTCCCACAAATAAAAACTCACACAAAACGAATGGTTGAGAGAAGCTAGGCCTATATATATAGCTCTTAGATGAAGACTGTCCAGCAATCCGATTTACATATACTATGACTGAGGAGGATAATGGTCAACACTAAATATATAGAAATAGAGAGATTGCAACTTAGTCTATCTATTATGGTAACATTCTAAAAACGTTTATTTTTTTTTCTAAGGTCGTAAAAGTACCTGTATTAGTTATATCCATCAGGACCATATAAATTAAGTTTTTTTTTATTATTGGAGAAAACCACATTTCCTTCTTCGCAACCACTGTAGCGTGTCCCAGGCGAAAATCATGGCGATCGTGGCTACGGTATAATGAAATATCCGCAAGGGATATCGTAATTTTTACCGATAGTCAAGCCGAGATTAAATCCTTGGGCCGCAGGAACATTCCAGGGAATTGTAAGACGGACGAAATTGCTAGGCCTGGCACAACTTTGTCGATTCTATCGGAAAAGGAGAATCTTCATATGACTCTCGCTACGTGTAAAGCTACTAATCAAAGGTGGTCAAACTGCACCACGTGCTCCATCACGAAACAGATCTGGCCCATATCACAAAACCTCGAACAATCTTGTAACACTAAAAAGATGCAATATAAGCACATTTAGTGTTATAGATGTCATCACGGGACACTGCATTATTGGGAGAAATGCTCTCAGGCTGGACCTCCCTTCCAACGATTTCTGTAGAAGCTGCATGAACGAGGAGGAGGAAGACACTAATCTTCACCCCAGCCCCCTCAGCGAACTTGCTAATACATACAAACAAGCATAACTTGCCTTCAACGCTTTATTCTCAGCTCCTGCTGGTTCAACGGGTAGTTTGTGGCGTATCTCACTAAACTGCAAATATTATATTTTCTAAAATTTCCCATTTTCAAATTTAACTGCCTCTATATCTGCCATTTCCTCTAAACGGAAATGCAAAATGTGCACTTGACCTAATTATCTACGATCATCGGTCAGCCATTACGATATACGTTACGATGTTATGACAAGTGTCAAGTATAAAAGCCTATGCTCAGATCTCACTCTCTCTTTCGCTTTATTACTCCCAATCGGACTGGTCGTGGTCGTGGCGCTAAGCCATTGTAAGTAAATTTTTCTGTTACCTTTTGCGAAAATAATTAAATTTTCTAAAATCGCTTAGACTTACAGAAATAATATTGGTTGAGGAAAAAGCCAATAGTTTTGGGCAAAATTGGAAGCCAGTAATTCACTGGATGACGGATTTTATCCAAGATTAATAGCGGATTAGCTTAAAAGCTCACGTGGTGCAATACTGTGTCTCGAGGTAATTGTCTTGCATCTAGGTGTTTTTGCATAGCTTAACATGTTCCTCTTTCGTGACAGCATTACCTGGATGCCCTTAAATTGGTTTCTCTTGTGCCCTAACCGTGAAAAACATATATTTGTGTTCACAGCTCAAAGAGAAAAGAACCGCAAACATCTCAGAGTTTTGTCATCGAGTGCACCGCGTGCACGTAAATTTATGTGTACGGTACAAATACTCCGCTATCTATCGATTCACATCCAAAGTACTCCATTACAATTACAAAACATTACAAAAGAAAAATCAACCTGAAAATACATACCAGACATTCAACTGACAAGATTCATCATATCACCAACACAAAATCAGAAAATTCATCTTTACATACTTACAAGAAACATATTCATCACTCAGAAACCTAACCCTATTCGTGGATTATTTAATACATTCTATTCTGAGAAAATTCTAACAACGAAGTGTGTAAATTAGATAAACCTACCTACAAAAAAAAACAGACAAAAAAATACCTATCTAAAAATCAAAAAGTGATACTTACCTACCTAAAGTTAAAATTTAATTTGCCTAATAATTAGAATAAAATTTGCTACCTACCTACCTATTTTTATGTGAAAAGCCATAGAAAAAGACAATATAAATAGTAAAAGTGTAAAAATTAACCTAGAAACAATGAGGAGCATGCAGAGACAACGAATTTTGTGCACAAACTTCGGAGCAACGCATCATTAAAACGTGAGTAAAAACATACATTTTTCTTTGGCTTCCTAAATTCAAACATTTTCATTTGGTATCTAAATTAATAATCATATATAATATATAAAACATTAACGTAAAATCAGACATATAAAACAAAACAAGAAGTATTATATAAAGTTTTCATACGAAATAGGTACGAAAATAGTCGGTGTCACTTTAGTTTATTTGAATTTCAAACCATACCAAAACGCGAACACACACTCAAATCACAAATGAATACATACATACATATAGATATAAATAATAATACAGACGTGAATATGAAATACAATATCTCGAATTTATGAATTTAAATTATATTTTCAATAAATAGTATCTAATGAGTGACCTGAAGTCAAATATATATACAACTGTTAATTATTTAATTGAGATGTGTTGCTAAGTGTAGGTAATTTGTTGAGATGTAAGTGATCGTTGCGACAGATCGATTTTGGGGCTTTTCCGAATTAGTTCAGGCAACGGAATAGCCATGGTGCATATGTCCTGTTAGGCATATGCAAGGGGAGGGCCGCCATGACGTCATAACATCCACGACGTCACTTGAAACTGATTTGTGAATGTTCATCCCACTCTTAATTTTGTTTTTCGTGTACCATTCCTTCAGTCCTCGTCATCGAAACCTAATGTAGCTCGCGTTTACTATATTGATTTTCGTTCTGTTCTGTGGAGTTTTTTGTTCCCCTTTTCTTAACCTTTGGCACGATAAATGTTTGATGCATAGGATGACTTATAAGCAGCAAGATCCCACCCCACCGTCGAGTTCAGCTGTGCAACCGCAAGCGTGCCACTCGCTGCTTCAACGTAAAGGACAGACCCCACCTTTAAGATCTTCCATAATCTTTTGCTGCGAATTCACGCAGCAACGATGGACATCCCGACCGCTTATGCTTCAATGGCGCCCGCAACGTGGGTCCCAACTACGTCAATGAAATTTGTTGATTTTACATTGGGTCCCCAAATACATGGCTACTAAAACAGAGTACAACGAACACCTATGTACAAAACAAAACCAAGCCATAATTTACAAGCTCTCTTGCGGAAGCTTGTACCTTTTATTTTTACCTTCACTAATCTGCAATAGAAATTTTAATTGAAAACATTTTACTAAACTATCCACAGAACATTCGTAAGTTAGATCCAAAGTGAAATTAAATTTAGGAGTCCGAAGTCATGTGATGATTAGATCACTTCTGCGCTTCGTTGCACTAAATTGAAATCACAATTTTACTCGATATCCTAACGTTTTGTTTTTAATTCAAGATTAACGTCTGTGAGTCCATAGACAACAATCCTTTTGACAAGATCTATGTTGCCATAGACAGTTGCTTGATTTCTTTTGTCTAATTTCCTGAGTCGTTATTGGCATCCATATTGGTGCAATGCATAACAGTCCAGGGAATCAGACATGAAAACAACATAATCGAATTTAGCATTTTTACTTCTTCTTCTTCTTTTAATTCTACATGAACCACAAATCAGTTTATTCATTCTCTGTCGTATACGTATTCAAATCACACTCTCAACAAGCCATATTTATGAATTTTATAGTTCCCCTTTAAATAAACAGTAACAAATACTCTAGTTAGTAGAATACCTACTATTCTCTCTTTTCATTTTACCTACCATACCTACCATTCGTAAACAAAAACAAAATACCCAGCGATGTCTAAAACTAGTAACGGAGCTGTTCCGAAACAGCAAAACCAAAAACCAAATACGTCAGACTCTTCGCGCAATATGATGAGAACTCGCTCTCATAATACTAGAGAACTTCCAAGACGCAGTTTAACTTTCGGTAACGACTCTCAATCTCAACCTGTCAGACATTCACCAATACCCGTACCAGTAAACTCAAGTTTTTCTCTTAACATATCAAACTCCCGGTTTGAAGACTCACAATTTAATGATTTTGTCACTTGTCAACCGACGCTCTGTAGTGTGAATACAACTAGTACAGTTAGTCAATGCACAACTATATTAACGACAACAACTGCTTCTGTTAACCCAATTATGACAACAACGATTGGAGGTCGACCTACTGTAAGAGAAATTGAATCAGATTTCGCGAGAGCAAATAATATTGATGTTGACACATTTTATAGAGGTGCAGCAGCACATATTCCAAACGCCGCTATGCCATCAAATGTTCCTCTGCCAAACATTCCACACTTCATTTCGAGCAAGTCTCAGCAGATGAAACATCTTGATGAGCACATTTGTAAAGTAGTTAGCGAGTCGTTAGAAGCATTGCTTCCGACTCTGCTTAAAGTACATATCGATAAAGCTGTACAACCGCTTCTAACAAATAGGCAAGCGGATGATAACGTTTCGATCCCACCTATGAACAATATCGATATTAATTCGCTAAGTTTCAATGATAACAGACCATCAAATGTTTATCCCAATTTACGTTATAATTTGGAGGATGAGCATCGAAATTCGAATCATGAAGTTAGAGATCCAAGAGTAAGCAGAGATAACCATCTTCAGTTAGACAGATGGGGCCTTAAATTCGAAGGATCTTCGAAAGGAATCCCTGTTGAAGACTTTGTCTTCCGAGTTGAAAGACTCAAAGAAAATTATAATTGTTCTTGGAATGAGGTCATGCAAAATTTCCACCATCTTTTAAACGGTGTAGCGTTAGATTGGTACTGGCAATTTTTGCGCAACCAACCTCATGGGAATTGGACCGATCTACGCAAAGCATTAATAAAACAGTTCAAGTTGCATGAAAACGACTTCGAAATTATTAAACACTTGATGGAAAGGAAACAGTATCCACAAGAATCTTTCGAAGACTTTTTCACTGCAATCCAACATTTAAAAAACCAGCTTCGCCAACCTATTAGAGATCAGGACTTAATAAAAATAGTTCGAACTAATATCAACTCCAGGCTGATGCAGTTCATCTATCCAATGAAAATATACTCATTGGAACATTTCAAAGATGAATGTAAGCAAGCTGAAAGATTAATTCAGTCTAGGTACTCTGTTCAGAATCGCCCTACATTTCGTACCGTCCATGAGATAGATGATCAGCAAGATCCTGATTTTGTTGTCGAGGAATTCAATATATCTGCAATTAATAATAATAGAATAATGCCACACCCACATAAGCCAAACATACAGGTTAGTTTGAGCCCGCCTGTATGTTTCAACTGCAAGAGACAAGGACATCTGTTTATAAACTGTCCATCTCCAATAAACAGACTCTTTTGCTACAGATGCGGTGCAGACGAGGTCACGGTATTAAGCTGTGTTAGGTGCAATAGCAAAACGGAAAACCGTGCATCGAACGTGACGAACTCCGGGATGTCTCGTTCGAGTGCAACACAGACTTACCCGGAATAATTACAAAAGTAGACGCAAGTACAAACACTGATTGTGTTGATGAAGCAATATCAGTGTTACCGTCCATAGACTTAAAAGTTCATCATACTAATCTAACCTTTGACCTAAACAAATTTAAGCGAAATGAACTCCGTTACAAATCTTATGAAGATAGAGTTAAATATTATAACGAGATTCGCTCAAGGATATTCCAAATAGAAGAATTGAAAGTTGCCAACCATTCGAACAAGATCGTAAGAATGCGTTTGAGATGCAAGAAACGAAAACTGTTCAAGCAAAATTTAGTTCATAGCACTTTAAATACTAAAGTTGATAACAGGCCGTATGCCGATGTCGTTATTAATGGAAAATCTATTACAGGACTTCTTGATAGCGGTGCATCCCTATCATGTCTTGGTAAAGATTGCATGAAAGTTGTTCAAGAGTTAAACATCCCCATCTTAGATTTCAATTCGTTCATCCGAACAGCTGATGGTAAACGACAACCCATCTTAGGGCGAGTAAAAGTAAATTTGATTTACAAAAATCATCATGAAAATATGGAATTGTATCTTATACCTTCATTGTCACAGGATCTATATCTCGGTATAGATTTCTGGGAAAAGTTTAAGATTGCGCCACACTTAGTCGGTGAACTGGATGACACTGTTGGCATTGAGCATACAAAAATAAAAGAAAAAAAAGATAGTTTACAAAAGATACCGCTAGATGAATCTCAGAATAAACGACTTGAGGAAGTGATAAAACGTTTTCCATCTTTTTCTGAACTTGGATTGGGGAAAACATCTCTAGAGATGCATATCATTGATACTGGTGATGCTGAAGCTGTTAAACAGCGACATTATCCGGTATCTCCGGCAATCCAGGAAATGATCTACAGGGAGTTGGATCGCATGATCTCTTTGGGAGTGATCGAAGAAAGTGTCAGTTCTTGGAGTTCACCGGTCGTTCTTATTAGGAAACCTGGTAAGAATCGGCTGTGTCTTGATTCTCGAAGAGTGAACTCGCTCACAAAGAGGGATGCGTATCCACTTCCGCACGTGGAGGGTCTGTTAAGCCGTCTTCAGGAAACTCACTATATCAGTAGTGTTGATCTAAAAGACGCGTTTTGGCAGATCCCCTTAGAGCGGACGTCGAGAGAGAAAACAGCCTTCACTGTGCCAGGACGACCACTCTATCAATTTACCGTCATGCCTTTTGGGTTGTGCAACGCAGCTCAAAGGATGTGTCGGTTGATGGATAGAGTGATCCCCAGCGCACTTAGGGAACAAGTTTTCGTTTATCTCGACGACCTGTTGATCATTTCTTCGGATTTCGAAAGCCACATTACCATCTTAGACCAAGTTTCAGAATGCTTGAGAAATGCTAACTTAACAATTAACATTGAAAAGTCGAATTTCTGCTTTAAGGAATTAAACTATTTAGGATACATTGTTGGACAGGGACACCTAAAACCGAACCCGGACAAGGTCTCCGCAATAAAAGATTTTCCGGTACCCTCTTCCCAAAAACAAGTCAGACGATTCCTAGGCCTCTGTGGGTGGTATAGGCGATTTATAAGAGACTTCGCTTCAATCGCTAGTCCGCTTAGCGATACTTTGAAGAAAAACAAACCATTTTTGATGAGTCCTGAAGCCCACATGTCTTTCGAAGCTCTGAAAACTGCACTTATATCTGCACCCGTGTTATCCAACCCTGACTTTACGAAACCATTTACGATACAATGCGATGCGTCGAGCTTCGGAATTGGTGGTGTGTTATACCAGCTTGACGATGATAACTTAGAGAAACCCATAGCATTCTTTTCCGAGAAACTTAACGCTTGCCAACGTAACTATAGTGTTACGGAACAAGAATGCTATGCGGCGGTACAGGCGGTGAAAAAGTTTCGGCCGTATGTCGAAGGGACAGCTTTCACCATCGTGACTGATCATGCCAGCTTAAAGTGGTTGATGAGCCTAAAAGACTTAAGCGGCAGATTAGCACGATGGTCGCTAAAACTCCAAGCCTATGACTTTGACATACGGCATAAGAAAGGCTCGCAGAACATCGTACCGGACGTATTATCTCGCGCTTTCACCGAAGAGCTCTCCCCAAATCCGAATGCTCCGCAATACATTGATCTAACATCATCCGAATTTAAGTCGCCTGAGTACTTAGAATTAATGTCCACTTTCTCTGCTAACTGTGATAAATTTCCAGATATACGAATTGAAGACAACCTCATGTATAAGCGTTCAATTCCAAGAGATGGGAAACTCATTGATAACGAATTTCAATGGAAGCTGTGGTTACCGTCTGGCCTAACGAGATTGGTTATTGAAAATTGTCATAACCCACCAAACTGCTCCCATTGTGGAATGTTCAAAACCCTTAATAAAATTAAAGAACTGTTCTTTTGGCCAAAAATGACTGCACAAGTACATGAATACGTACGTAATTGTTCCACCTGCAAAGAGAATAAACCGACTAACGTTACACTTCGACCTGTAATGGGATCATTCCACGAGATGGATAGACCATTGCAGAAAATATATATTGATTTCATGGGACCATACCCCAGGACGAAAACCGGTCATTCGTTTATCTTTATAGTCTTAGATAGTTTCACAAAATATGTCTTTTTGAAGGCAATGCGTAAAGCAAATGCAAAAGCTGTTGTCGAGTTCCTAGAGCAAAGCGTTTTTCATCAATTTGGAGTTCCCGAATTCGTCCATAGTGACAATGGGCCACAATTTGTCTCTAGAGAATTCCAACAGTTTCTTGAAAAGTATGGCTGCGCACATATTAAAAATGCGGTTTATTCACCACAGGCAAACGCGTCAGAAAGGGTGAATCAGACTATCCTGTCCGCTATAAGGAGTTATCTTAAGAGCGATCAACGTGAATGGGATAGGAACCTTTCTGAAATTCAGCAGGCCATCTGTACCACCGTCCACCAATCCACAGGTACCACTCCATATTTTGCTCTGTTTGGTCAGCATATGAGTACACATGCGAGTACATACGATTTGTTGCGAAAGCTAAAAGCCTTGAATGAAAGTGAAATACAGTGTCTTCCACATAATAACAGACTTGAACTTATAAGACAAAAAGTAAAAGACAACCTAAAGCTAGCCTATCAAAAGTGTGAGAAGTCATATAACCTGCGAAGCTCTAAAACAGTTTTTAGACCTGGCGAAATTGTGTTAAGACGTAACTTTGCATTGAGCGATGCAGCGAAAGGCGTCAATGCAAAATTTTGTGCCAAGTTTTTAAAATGTCGAATAGTTAAACCAGTAGGCAAGTCATTATATGAAATAGAAGATTTGGATGGCAAGAAGATTGGAGTTTACCATGGTAAAGATTTGCGTAAATGAAGATTCAGATACAAACAATTCCATCAGGGTCATGGGTCGAAATATAAAGTTAGAGTTCACTCATTCAATGTGAGATACATTTTCATGTCTTTATCTAACCTTAGATGTTATCTAAATGCATGACTTTGTGGCGTATCTCACTAAACTGCAAATATTATATTTTCTAAAATTTCCCATTTTCAAATTTAACTGCCTCTATATCTGCCATTTCCTCTAAACGGAAATGCAAAATGTGCACTTGACCTAATTATCTACGATCATCGGTCAGCCATTACGATATACGTTACGATGTTATGACAAGTGTCAAGTATAAAAGCCTATGCTCAGATCTCACTCTCTCTTTCGCTTTATTACTCCCAATCGGACTGGTCGTGGTCGTGGCGCTAAGCCATTGTAAGTAAATTTTTCTGTTACCTTTTGCGAAAATAATTAAATTTTCTAAAATCGCTTAGACTTACAGAAATAATATTGGTTGAGGAAAAAGCCAATAGTTTTGGGCAAAATTGGAAGCCAGTAATTCACTGGATGACGGATTTTATCCAAGATTAATAGCGGATTAGCTTAAAAGCTCACGTGGTGCAATACTGTGTCTCGAGGTAATTGTCTTGCATCTAGGTGTTTTTGCATAGCTTAACATGTTCCTCTTTCGTGACAGCATTACCTGGATGCCCTTAAATTGGTTTCTCTTGTGCCCTAACCGTGAAAAACATATATTTGTGTTCACAGCTCAAAGAGAAAAGAACCGCAAACATCTCAGAGTTTTGTCATCGAGTGCACCGCGTGCACGTAAATTTATGTGTACGGTACAAATACTCCGCTATCTATCGATTCACATCCAAAGTACTCCATTACAATTACAAAACATTACAAAAGAAAAATCAACCTGAAAATACATACCAGACATTCAACTGACAAGATTCATCATATCACCAACACAAAATCAGAAAATTCATCTTTACATACTTACAAGAAACATATTCATCACTCAGAAACCTAACCCTATTCGTGGATTATTTAATACATTCTATTCTGAGAAAATTCTAACAACGAAGTGTGTAAATTAGATAAACCTACCTACAAAAAAAAACAGACAAAAAAATACCTATCTAAAAATCAAAAAGTGATACTTACCTACCTAAAGTTAAAATTTAATTTGCCTAATAATTAGAATAAAATTTGCTACCTACCTACCTATTTTTATGTGAAAAGCCATAGAAAAAGACAATATAAATAGTAAAAGTGTAAAAATTAACCTAGAAACAATGAGGAGCATGCAGAGACAACGAATTTTGTGCACAAACTTCGGAGCAACGCATCATTAAAACGTGAGTAAAAACATACATTTTTCTTTGGCTTCCTAAATTCAAACATTTTCATTTGGTATCTAAATTAATAATCATATATAATATATAAAACATTAACGTAAAATCAGACATATAAAACAAAACAAGAAGTATTATATAAAGTTTTCATACGAAATAGGTACGAAAATAGTCGGTGTCACTTTAGTTTATTTGAATTTCAAACCATACCAAAACGCGAACACACACTCAAATCACAAATGAATACATACATACATATAGATATAAATAATAATACAGACGTGAATATGAAATACAATATCTCGAATTTATGAATTTAAATTATATTTTCAATAAATAGTATCTAATGAGTGACCTGAAGTCAAATATATATACAACTGTTAATTATTTAATTGAGATGTGTTGCTAAGTGTAGGTAATTTGTTGAGATGTAAGTGATCGTTGCGACAGATCGATTTTGGGGCTTTTCCGAATTAGTTCAGGCAACGGAATAGCCATGGTGCATATGTCCTGTTAGGCATATGCAAGGGGAGGGCCGCCATGACGTCATAACATCCACGACGTCACTTGAAACTGATTTGTGAATGTTCATCCCACTCTTAATTTTGTTTTTCGTGTACCATTCCTTCAGTCCTCGTCATCGAAACCTAATGTAGCTCGCGTTTACTATATTGATTTTCGTTCTGTTCTGTGGAGTTTTTTGTTCCCCTTTTCTTAACCTTTGGCACGATAAATGTTTGATGCATAGGATGACTTATAAGCAGCAAGATCCCACCCCACCGTCGAGTTCAGCTGTGCAACCGCAAGCGTGCCACTCGCTGCTTCAACGTAAAGGACAGACCCCACCTTTAAGATCTTCCATAATCTTTTGCTGCGAATTCACGCAGCAACGATGGACATCCCGACCGCTTATGCTTCAAGTTGTGAGATCGTTAGACCCTGTAGTATGACAATGGGCCTCCCCTGGCCTAAGTGAGGCTGCGCTTGCTTCGGCCTGCCACCCAACCTAACCTAACCTAGAATGTAGCAATGCATTCACTCTTTCTTCCTGTGTAGATAGCTGCTATCCAATTTATATAAGGAAATAATTCCCTGTTTTATTAATTTGGATTGCTTGTGGCAAGAAAAATATATACAGATGTCTACGAAAATTTACCTTTTATTTGGCCCATACTTCATGAAATTCATTTTGAATACCGCGCCGTAATCGATACGACAAAAAAATAAAGTGGAGCCCATTAATATAATGATTACCTCCATGCCTAGGATAAAAAAGACTTCCGCCTAGCCTCTCCTGCTAAATGATGTTTCAATAACATTATAAAAAGCCAATGTGGTACCAAATGGGATTATAGAATTTCAGAAGATTTTATTTTTTATTTATGCAAGTGTGGACATCTTTAGCTGCTCCACTAAAGTGAGAAACCCTATTAAACTGTTAACTACATGCTATTTGCCTCCTATTTTGAGTTTTGAATGTCACTAAATATTTGCGCAACTTTTCTGATTATAAGGGACTGTCCTATATAGAATTGCTGCGTCACCTATTTATTAGATTTTGCTATAGGGAGTTCTTATAGTTGTTGACAAAATAAGTGAAAACAATCCCTATAACGCCTTCCATGAAGCTCACAAGATTCCAAAAGTCAGAAGAAAGGAAGATACATAAATAGTACCCGGCGATGCTGCACCAAATAAAAATAAATACCGTTTTTCTTATTTCTAAAAAGACACAAAATAGAGTGTTTTAAATAACGATTTCTTTTTCAGTGGGGGTGCCATGATCCGTTCTCCAAGTTTCCCATATTTCGGGAAGTGTTTTGTTCTGACAATTGACATCAAATATCCCGACCGACGGTGCAAACATCGACAGCAAATGTGAATTTTCGGCCTCGAATAATAAAGAACTAGATTGCAAGAAGGCAACTGGACCTGACGGAGTCCCGGCTATAGTATACTCAAGAGCTCTGAACCAGAACTTGCACCTGTACTATATAAGCTGTTTAGCATGTCGTACTCCCAGAACACGTTTCCTTCTTGCTGGAAAACCGCTCAGGCAATGGTGCAGGGACATAAGGCCCAGGGACATAAAGCCCAATTTTTATTTTTGGGCCTTATGTCCAACTTGAGTGGGACATAAGGCCGAAATTGAATTTGGGCCTTAAGTCCCACCCAAGTGGGACATAAGTTCCAAAATTTTTTTGTCGAAGATGGGACATAACTCCCAAATTTTCGAAGAAATACTATTTAGCAAAACATTCTGGATTTAAATTAGTCTTCGAACAAACAAACTTTAAAAGTAAACAAAAGATATGTTTTTAATTATCTGCCGGCCAAATGGACATATTAATTTATTCTTATTAGCGATTGCTTCTTCGTTTATCTTCGCAAAACAGCTACAACTACACATCTTGCAACGGTTGTAGGGTTGAAGTAATATGTTTCTATGACTCTCGAAACAAATACCGCAGGTTATTGTTTGAGAAGAGAAATTTTTTAATTTTATTTTCTCAAATTTTATAAGTTCATTTTCTTTTCTAGAATTTTATAAGTTTGTTTTCTTTTTTAGTTTTTGAGAATTTGAGAAAATAAAACTAAAAAAATCGCGCGATTTTGTTAGTTTTATTTTCTCAAATTGTCAAAAACTAGAATTTTATAAGTTTGTTTTCTTTTCTAGTTTTTGAGAATTTGAGAAAATAAAACTAAAAAAATCGCGCGATTTTGTTAGTTTTATTTTCTCAAATTGTCAAAACCTAGAATTTTATAAGTTTGTTTTCTTTTCTAGTTTTTGAGAATTTTATAAGTTTGTTTTCTTTTCTAGTTTTTGAGAATTTGAGAAAATAAAACTAAAAAAATCGCGCGATTTTGTTAGTTTTATTTTCTCAAATTCTCAAAAACTAGAATTTTATAAGTTTGTTTTCTTTTCTAGTTTTTGAGAATTTGAGAAAATAAAACTAAAAAAATCGCGCGATTTTGTTAGTTTTATTTTCTCAAATTGTCAAAACCTAGAATTTTATAAGTTTATTTCCTTTTCTAGAAAATAAAACTAAAAAGTAGCTACTCACATTACATGTTCCGCATGGGATATATTATACACCACAATTAATAATTATGGGTGTAATAATTCACAGGATGGACGAACATTAAATATGCTACCAACTTAAAATGTCGTTCTGATTGAGGCAATGTTTCAATTTACTCAGCGATTTTAGATGCCGGGAATTATGGTGTATCCAAATTGGCTTTCTAAAATCGTGTTCTTAAGTAAAACAATTTTTTTATCATACCTCGACATGCCGTAGCTTAACAAAACGTTTCCGTTTGCAAATGATTCCTTTATTTCCAAAAGACTTCGTGGCGGTTTTCGTTTGCATTACTTTTCGCAAACTGCTAGTAACTGTATTTTAGTTGTAAATATAAATCATTTTTAAAACTTTACCAAGACAACCGAGCTAAAAATCTGTTGTACTCGTTATACTTATTTAGTACGTGCTCTTCTATCTATCTGAGTTATCTAAGCTTATCTAAAGAAATAGGTTGAGTGGGACATAAATCCCAAAAGAAATGTATGGGACTTAAGTCTCATTTGGGTGGGACTTAAGGCCCAAATTGAATTTCGGCGTTATGTCCCATCCAAGTGGGACATAAGCCCCAAAAATAAAAGTTGGGCTTTATGTCCCTGGGCCTTATGTCCCTGCGCCTCAGGCAATACGGATTTCGGAGCCGTCGTTCCACATGGAGACCTGTTAAGTTACGTAACGCACTTATGGACGCAAGTGCGTATTTATGGGCCTGTGAATGTGGCCACATCACGCAGTCAGATTTCTAAATGATGATCTGGACAAAATCTTGAAGTGGGGAAAAGACAACTTGGTTGTATTTCTGAATCAGGGTCAAATTCGGAATCGTTGTAGCCATGTCTGTCTGGCTGTGTGTCCGTTGAAAACACGGTAGTGTCTAAATTTTGTGAGAGGACTTGTCGTCAGATTAGTATTTTAAATGGGCTATATCGATCGAGTAGTTCTGGTACCTCCCGCATACAAAACCAATAAGACCCTTGTGTTGTACATGCACTAACTCACATGCCAAACATTTTTTGCGTGACTTGTATGAAGTGGAGTGTATCAAAGCATGGGTCATGCCGATGATAACACTTTTAGGTACCTATTGTTCATTCTGACTCCAATATTAACATTTTTTTTGATCTAACGGTTTTAAAATTTAGATTTTTACAAAAACAGTTCAAACAATCTTAACCAATATTTTTTATGCCTAGCTCCTCGCCAGGTTTTATTTTTAAGGCGAACGGAAGGTACCTACCACGTGTCATGTATAACCGGCTGAACTTCTTAAATATTAATATTCTTCGTTCATGCAGTTGGAACAGCAAAATGAACTCGTCCGGAAGTTAAACGTCTCACTCACTCGCTCACTCACTTAGAAGGGCGTCGCAAAAATATTTCACAGATATTTCCTTTCAATTAAATTAAGTCCCACACACGAAAATTTAAGTAGTACAAATAAAAAAACTTGCATCCTCATCTCTTAATTAAATTCCTTCCCCCAATGAAAAAGTCGATTCCACAAAGAGAAAGTCAGCACAAAATACCAACTTTAACATCAGTCCATGGCATATAGCTCCAATGACATTGACTTTCAAACATCAACCAACCCTTTCAAGATTTCTGTTTTCATTGAATCAATTTACCTAACCTACCATCGAATTTGTTTGCCATTCCTGATTGAATACCAACTTGACTGTGATGCAACTGCACTCAGTGAAAACAGTACCTAATTGGCAATTTGAGCAAAAGTGTAAACAATGCACAAACTTGAAATACTAATTGAAGGAACGCGGCAGGCGTCCTTGTCGACAGCTAAAAATAGGTACGGCGTTGAGTAGTTAAGACCTCTCCACGTGGGTGGGCCATTTACTTGATAAATATCTAAAGCAAAGGTGGATTTATATAAATACCTGTTGACTTTGCGTGGTATTGTGAAATGCGATGTGCCTACTGCCTACACTCTGTATGTAATTTAAATAAATGAATACATCCGTTTAATGGTACATTTAGGAGGCGTGTGAGATGGTACATTATATGTAAGGTATATTGAGGAGGCTGTACTTACGCGTTCCATCGAAACGTGTTGCGATTGTATCCAAGAAGGTATTTTGGGGCGCAAGCAGCCCCTTTCGGGCTGGCATTGGATTTGATGGTCTTTTATACCGTTTCTCCTTCCGATGTAAATCTGTGAATGTAACAAGAAAATACGAATTTAATGGATTTTATTCCAAAGGAATGTATCTGTCGGTTGGCTGTGTGCTAATGTAACAAATTGTTTTGAATCTTTTATGGATTTGCAGTTATTTATTTAATGGTAAGGTTTATAAAAGGCAATTTTTTTAAAGACCTGTTGAATTTGAGAAAAAAACACAAAACAAAGTTGAGCAAATTAGACAACGATTTTTGTTGTCGAATGTTCTTTTCGAACCGTGACGTGGGCTCATTAATTAGCTATTTTGAATTTAAATTTATAGCCAACTGTGTAAGCCAGGAGTTCCCTAACTGTGCGTCGGTCGTGGCGCTATTCTAAGGGCGTCGCAAGTTTTATTTTTCTGTTTCCCGCATTTCCAGTCAGACTTGCTTCGTGGCTGTCACTCGTATTTGCCTGGCACTTAAAATTAAATAAGGGTTTTTCAATTGGTATTGTGTCGTTGCTAGCCGGGAGCATTGCCGTGGTCCATGAGAGTGTACATATAGGAGAACTCGAGGCAGTCAATTCGACGTGCATAAGAAATCGGCCTTTCGCAGATTGCAACTTGGCGAATTTTGCATCGAAACTTGGGCTTACGCCAGTACAAGATTCAACTAATCCAGGGGTTCATAGATAATGAACATAGACAGGGCCCTTCGTTCGCTGACTTGGCTTCAGACCGTTTGGAAGAGAACCCCAATTTTGGCCGAAAAATCATCTTTACCGACGAGGCGCAGTTTTTAATGAATGCCGGTATGTGAACAAGCAAAATTGCCATAAATATGAGGGACGACGATGTTTCAACGTTTACCAGTCCTTATTGAAAAACCTTTTAGTGAATCCGAGCAGTAAAATCCGCTTGTCGTCATTTTCAGCTTCCATTGCCTCTCCGTGGACAGAGCTTTGTTTGGTTATTTGAAAGCTGCAAGCCAAGCGTACAGCAAGATGCAGATACAATGAAGTGCAGCTACGTGGACAGTAGGCCTAACGCTTAATCAGCGGCCCGAGATGCTTGCAGATGTATGTTAGTTCTGAAAATTACTTTTCAGTTATTCATTGAATTTGGTAAAGGGGGTGGGCAAGTTGGGCACAGGCCCCGGGCGGCACTTTACTAGGGCGGCAATTTTAAGCGGATTATTTTTTCAGTCCAACGAATTTATTTCGAAAGTTTACCAGCATTAACACACAACAAAATTCAATGAACGCTGCTCCCTAGTATGCAACTACATTTTATCAGAGATGACAACCCTGTACAGCTGACAGTATAATACAGTACATAACAAAGACTGAAAGACAAAAACCCCAAAGCAGAATTTATACCCTGCTCCAATCACTCTTTGAACTCGGTTTTTTTACATGCTGCTGCTGTTGAGCTAAATTCGGTCACTTTCTTCGGTAGATACCTTAAAACGCATATATTCATTTTTTCCGTGTCCACACACGCACCGTTGGGAAGTTCAGCTTGGTACTTCAGGCAAAGCATCGAAGAGGCTGCATGAAACAGGGTGGAGCGCAAGCGCTAAGACGCCGCCTCTGATGTGCTTGGTTTCACTCGACCACCACACGATATGGAAAAACTACTTCTGCAGACTGTTTAACGGCGATGATGAACTAAATCCCGCTGTCAGGCAGAATGAACCATTCAACCTGGACGATGAAGACCAACAATTCCGTCCACCCGATCTGGACGAAGTGAAGATGGCCATATCTAAGCTTAAGTCCAACAAAGCCGCTGGAGCAGATGGCCTAACCGTCGAGCTATTCAAAGCGGCAAGCGATGACTTGGTTAGGAGCATGCACCAACTCATCTGTAAAATATGGTCGGAGGAAAGTATGCCCGATGAATGGAACCTTAGCATTGTTTGCCCGATGCTTAAGAAAGGAGACCCTCTGAACTGCGCCAACTACAGAGGTATTAGTCTTCTTAACATCGCCTACAAGATCTTATCTGCTGTGCTGTGTGAACGCCTGAAGCCTTTCGTCAACAACCTAATTGGTCCCTATCAGTGTGGCTTCAGGCCAGGAAAGTCTACCATCGACCAAATATTCACACTGCGGCAGATCTTGGAGAAAATCCAGAAAGTCGAAATCGATACCCACCACATTTTCATCGATTTTAAGGCCGCCTATGACAGCATTTATAGAGACGAACTATACAGAGCAATATCTAGTTTTGGCATCCCTGGCCAAACTCGTCCCTTTGTGTAGGATGACAATGGATAATGCACGCTGCTCCATTAAGGTCGGTAAAAAACTCACCGAGACCTTCGATGTCAAAAAAGGATTTAGACAAGGCGATGCGCTGTCATGCGACTTATTCAACATCGTTCTTGAAAGAATAGTGCAAAACTCAAACGCTAACACCAAATGCACTATCTTTCAAAAGTCCGTCCACCTACTCGCCTACGCCGGCCGACGACATCGACATAATCTGCAGAACGCAGCGTAGTGTCACTGGCACGTTCGTGAGCATTGAGATTGAGACGGAGGCGGCGAAAATGGGTTTGGCGGTCAATGAGGGCAAGACAAAGTATATGATGTCATCAAGAAAGAACACCCAACACCGACGTCTTGGACAAAATGTCACTATAGACAGATATAACTTTGAGGTGGTGAAGGACTTTGTCTACCTAGGCTCCGCTTTGAACTAAGACAATGACACCAGCGCTGAGATTAAACGAAGAATAACTCTTGCCAATCGCTGTTTATTTGGGCTAAGAAAGCAATTGAGTAGCAAAGCCCTCTCTCAAACAACTAAAGTGACCCTTTATAAGACCTTAATCACCCTCACCCCAGTCCTACTTTATGGTGCAGAGGCCTCTATCAAAAGCGGATAAGGTTACTCTTGGTTGCTTTAAGAGGATGTTTCTTCGAGTAATTTTCGGTCGGATACAACGACGAACTGTACGGGCTGCACAGTGGCATCGACCTAGCCGAAGAGTGAAGGTCCAAAGACTGCGGTGACTGGGTCATGTAGAGCGAATGGACGTGAGTGCTCAGGAGCGGAAGATCTTCGAATCCGCACCCGAAGGACGGCGCAGTAGAGGAAAGGTGGCGCACGCAAGTGGAAAGGGACCTTAACCAACTTAGCGTGTGAAACTGGAGACAGATCGGCCAAAGATCGTGCTGGCTGGAGACGCTTGTCGGTTGTAATGTTTAAAAAAGTCATATTTGGCACCACAACTTCCTTAAGTCTGCAGCTCCTGCAGAACTCCCTAGAGGGTATATTCATCCGTTCGGCTTCCCTGCCTACTAATAGCCCTATGTCCATTTATGATGTTGGTTAGTAGTATCTTTCTAACTTTCATACTACGACCACTACACAATTTAACAAAATACGAAAATGACCCATGGATGACAAAGTCATCAGCGAAGAGCAAGTCATCCTTTGGTCCCCTCAGACTAAACTTCAGCGCGCATGCGATCGGTTTGTAGCCGTTTGTGTTGAAGCTGAGATAAAAGTAAACGTGAACAAATCTGATGGTCGTCTCCAGAACGCCTGTTCAATGCACTCTGCATGTTAGTGGAGTCCCATTGAAACAGGTGGAGAAGTTCAAGTATCTCGGGGTCTTATTGACGAGTGCTGGAAGGAGCAATACCGAGTTTTCCTGTAGGATTGGTCAGGCTGGATCGATTTTGAAACAGCTTGGTCATTCTGTTATCAGGAGGACTGAACTTGGTGTCAAAGCTAAGTTGTCAGTCCTATGGTCATGAGGTTTGGGTAATGACCGAAAGAATAAGATCGCGAATACAAGCTGCCGAAATGAGATTTCTCCGTAGTATTGCTGGTGTGACCCGTAGAGATCGCATCAGAAATACCAGAATACGTGAGGAACTCAATGTCGAGCAGCTACTTCTCCGGACGGAGCGATCCATGCTTCGGTGGTTTGGTCATGTTAAACGCATGTCCCCGACCAGGATTCCACGACGTGCTATGGAATCCGTACCATCGGGCAGGCGTCCCCTAGGTAGACCCAGGATGAGATGGTTAGATCAAATTCATAATCTCTCCTCTACCCGTATGAGGATTGCCCTTGATGATTTGGAGTCGATGGCGGAGGATCGAGAGCTATGGAGGGTCCACTTGAGCAACCTACACCCGCGACCCACTTAATGGACAAATGGATCATTAAAAATGAATGAATGAATGAATGAATGTGGGATCGATCATAATCATGTTGCGGAATCTGAATCATCCGAAATTGTGCAACGGTACGCGGTCGTCCGTCAAAAAAACGGATGAGCAATGCGATTCAATCGACGATCATCAAGGGCAAATTCAAAGGAGAGGAAGCCCTTATCCACGAGCTCCCTGTTCGATTGGCTTTTGCGATGACAATCAATAAATCCCAATGCCAATAGTTGAAAGTCTGTGGGGGGATTAATCTTGAATTTTCCTGTTTTTCGCATGGTCAGCTGTACGTTGCCCGTTCGCGTGTTGGCAAACCGTCTTCGTTGTTCATTTTTGCGCCGGAAAACAAATCGAAAAACATTGTTTATCACATCGCTCTCTACTGATTTCGATTTTATTCAAATAAATCACATTGAAATTTGAACTACATGAGTTTTATTATCACTCTGGAGCTTATCTGAAGGCGTTAAATTGGGGTGAGACGAAGTTCGCCGGGTCCGCTAGTCCATCCATCCATACTACTTATAAAATGCAACGTCCGTCTGTTCGTTTCTTTATAACTCGAGAACCATTCGTCCGATTTTCCTGATTTTTTTTCTGATTTATAGATGTGTGGCCAACTTAGTCCGTAGGGTGGGTGAAAATTGCTCAGGAGTAAAGGGGTCGCGGTTAATAAGAGGGGTCTCACGAACCGTTAGCCGTATGAACTTAAAAGTTTGTATGACGATAGATAAGCCAAAATTATTACGTGCCCCATTTATTTTTTTTTTTCAAAATTCGTCTTATAAGGGCTAAAAAACGTTTGTACCCCACTTTTCTATTTCGACCTTACTACGCTCAACTTGCCATTATACTCATAAATCGACGTATGTCTTTTCAAGGAATGCTTTTATTTGTTAGCCAATACTTCACCGAATCCAGAGGGTGAGATATAATAAATTGAAAATAGATCTTATTTGGTCAAGTGCGAAAAAAATGATTTCTCGATTGCAGTTGTGCTTAGGGGTAGTTTTATATTCGCTTATACTCGCTCGATTGGCATTCAGAATTCACATTGTACGTACATACTCATGTATGGCGTAGTTGAATTGGATGTAGACAATGGATATGCATAACACAAACTTATATATATATGTACGTCTTCGATAGATACATATCTACATATATGTATTTGATATCTGCAGCTATGCAAAGTGTAACGATATGATCGCGTGGTATAAGTAATTACATCATGCCTGTGACGAGTTTTTATTTATGTTAAATCTTATGTCTATTGACCTAGGACTTTCGGATCAGTACAGGTTACCCAAGAACTAAGTTCATGACGGGGAGGGGTAAAGGGGGTGGTAGGAACTAACTGTGGAAATAGGTTGATTTAAACAAATCAAGCTAGCGGAGCCGCGGGCATTGCTAGTTGTAAATAAATAAAAAAAAATAGTTGCCGCAACAAGTCCGTTAGGCAGGCACCCTAGGCCAAGCTTCTCGCAACAATTCGTGTGTGAGTTTTTGTTGTTGGGACGAATGGAATGTCAAGGGGTTGAATTGACCTTCACAGTAGTCCAGAACAACAAAATTGTTGGTTATACCAATATCCTCAGCGTGTATGCAGAATTTGATCAATCTTGGAAACAACAACAACATCAAGGTGGCTTATGAGTTTCGTATAATTTCTCAAGGAATTGAATTTATAGCCCATTAATTTGCTCTACATCTTTTTATTTTTGAATATCAATGGGTTCGAATCCTAGCCAGAGTACACTGCTAGTATCGTACATACATTAGCATTTATATAAATTTGGAAATTAAAAAAAATATATACTTATGGGACGCGTTATTCAATCGGAAATATTTTCGTTAAAAAAATTCAAAATACCTTTCGATTTCGCGTGAAAAATTAATTTGCAATTCAACATAATAAATCAAATATGAATGTATAAATTATTATTCTACTGCATGCGTATGTCGGCTCGTAAATGAAAATATATACGTTAATTCTGAGGAAATACAAATTGACAGGCGATATTATTGTGGCTTCGTTACATTTGGTTCATTAATTAATATTAATTACATCACTAACACACGTGTACCCTATTAAGGCCGCAATTGGCCGCAATCAGTTAATCTCTGTGGTATCTTTATAATTATTATATTAAAGTGAATGAATTTATATCTTGAACACCGTTTACATAATTTTAAATATATCAATTACCACAGAGGTCCCTTCCTCTTTAATTACCCTCAAATGTCACAAACATAATAACAACAAATAAAATAAATAGTAATACAGCCAAACGTACCGAACCTTCCCCCTTTCGCCTTGTTCTCCGAAACCCTCCTCATATTTTCTATTTTATTTCCTTTACTAAAATATTCGACGTCGACCACCAAAGCTAAACGGAAAATGATTACTAAGGAAGCACAGATAATTAAAACACAATTTTCTTGATAAAATGATAGATAGATAAAAAATATAACTACCGTGTTTTTATGTTTTGCATATTTTATCAGAGTCGTAATGTTATTAAGAGAAAATTGTAAATTTTTGTTTGCTTTCATTATACATTTTAGATTACCTATTCATTTTTATCTGATAGATACGTAAATCGCTTCCGTTATGTGCGAAAGTTCAAGCGGTGTTTGTGAATACATGCATTAAAGAGCATAGATAGATTTTCTACTCGTTCTATTGCTTATCAGATGTCAAGTCAAGTGATGATTATTATGTGAAAAAGAATCTACATTGTAAAACATAATAAAGATTTCAAAACCTAACACCTAACACCGTTTACGTATATTGCTTAATTTGTATATGTATATGTAGTAGAATTTTTATCTACATAGGAATTCAGGGCTTAAGCTAATGAAGGACAGCTAGAACTTCTCATAACAAATAAATTCAAAAATTGATGCAGTTTATTTTCAAATTAGGTACATCAATCAGCGGGGTGCGTTTCCAATACCTACCTATTATCTTCAACAAATAATAGCTTCGGGGCTGCATTCAACTCATTAGGGTGCTATTTGCTATTCGTAGTAATATTGTACTTTCGAATTATTGTGCATCGTTTGGGGCAAAAACACAACTTTTGCATTGGGGTTGAAATTGTGAAGGACCTGAGGATGATTTAACATATCTATGTATCTATTGTCGAGAAAAAGCAGCATTATTTAAGTCCAAGTTCTCTTTCTTTCAGAAGAGCTAAGCAAGTAATAATGTGACAGATTCATCCATCTTTGGTTTAGCCTTCATTTAGCTTGAAGTGTGTAAACCAAGTTTTGTTGTGCGGGCTTTGCTTTCCGTCCTAGCTTTACATCCTCTTCGACTATGCTTAGTAGGTACCTATTAATACCGGAGATCAATTGCAGCAGATATTCCCATACTGCAAGGTCTCCGGAGAAGGGGAGGTCCGAATCTATAGGATAGTCAACCCAATTCTAGTGGTGGTGTAAGCGTTTTATTAACTCATTAACGAAGTCCTTCAGATGCTTTGGGAATTCCTGTCGCATATAGTGCCTTACCCCAGCAGAAACGCTTATGTTGGGGCAGACTATTTTTCACCGGCTTACTCGTGGGAATTACTTATGGAACAAATCAAGCAAACACAAAAAAAATTAAAATTAGGACACAAAGACAACGAAGCGACCGACACGACGAGCTATAGGACAAGAAACAGCGACTACAACAATTCAGTGATCCCATCGAACACGAATTCGAAATCTGTCGACGCACGCAGCCAAAACAAACCAAGAGACCTGCGCCTTCAACAGAGCAGGTCTTATAGAACCGACGACGAGTCCTCCTGTTACAGGACTACACGTCACCGTTCGCAACAAGCAAAGAAGGCCTACTGTTTCGGGAGTTGGTTGCTGCAAAGAAGGACATTACGTCCAAAAGACCGAGACTAACGAATACGCAGTATACGGCACTCAGATCCTTTAATGAGATCGTCAAAGATCCTATTCGCTCTATGGCATTTGCTACAATAGTGATTACGATGGCAAAATGAGCGGGGAGAATTGGTTGACGCTCAAGCGACCCTAGCCGGAGAAGTCCTAAAATTCCTGGACGAATACCCTTCGGCAGGAGCACCGTCCTTCATGGATTGTGGGTACTATACTATCGGGACCAAACTCATCAAGTTTAAGAACAGTAGTGCTGTTATCTTTCAAAGGCAATGGTCCCGAAGATAAGTCCCTTGTGGAACAATTTTAAACTGCAGTTCGTCCATGAACTAGAACATGTGTTGTTCTACAGCGCGAACCAATTCAGTTGGCCAACCGTCGGTTGGGCAGAGAGAGGATTTAAGAGAATAAACACGACACAAAACAAAACACAAAAACAAAATACACAGAGACCTGCGCAGTAGAATGGCCAAGTGAATTGGTTCGCGCTGTACCTCCGAGTCCCAAGGAAGCAGATATTTTTAGATTAATTCGTCGGCAGAACCCTGATCTCACAGTAAACAACTGGTGGATTATTAAAGCCGATGAATCGGAAAAGAAGGGAAGGCTGGTTTCTTTCCTCATGAACAAGGAATCCCTTGACGTGCGTAGTAAGAGAGGATATAGATACTTTTTACCGCATGGAGGAGATAGTCCTTAGAGTTCAGAAGTAGGAGGATAGACTTATGTCAGGCGTGGTATCCTTGCTGGGTGTCCTTGGCCTGGATGCCGAACCAGATGGTCCCTCATCAATCTCTTAGGGAAAAGAAACCAACCAGACTGTGGTCATGCAACCAGCTGATACGGATGGCGGCAAGACTAACGAGAAACTTTTGACGATCAACGTCATAGTAGCGAGCCATCATTTGATTCGGAAGACGGCAATAAAAGAGTGATAGAGGTATATCCGCACCGGTCAGCAATGTTTTTTTTTAAATACTTCTCCCGGAAAGGCGAACCTATAACGCTTCATAGCGCCCCGAAGGCCGAGATGTTCGAAGATGTATGTTTGTTCTGCACTTAAATTGATGCAAATTGTAGTCTTCTCGAAATATATCCCCAGGAAGCGAGTTCCAAAGTTTGTTTGTCCTGTAACAGAAGGAGTTTTGGAAAATTGATGTTTTTGTTTTTTGTTTTTGAATAAGGTTATGTGCATTAGCTGTCTGTCTTGTGGGGCTCCCAAAAGTTGCATTTCGATTCGAGGGATAATGTCTTTAAGTTCCTCGGAACATCTACCATGGAAGTACATACAGAACAAGCAAATGTCAGCGACTTGTCTTCTGTGCACCAACAGTTGTAGATTCGATGTGAGTGTAGGGTCTTCAAACTGCTCGTCTGTGTCAATGTTTCTACAACTAGTGCCAGATTAACTTCCATCACTCCAAAACAGCTTCAACTAATTTATTGCTCCGCCTGCAAAAGGGGTGGAGAAGACATTATCCTTATCCAGAAACCGTGGGCCTACCAAAAGGGCTACATATTTGGACTAAGGACAAAAATTATACGTTACAAAAAAAAACAGATCCTGCATCTTGGCAAAAAAAGCTCTTCCGATACCCAATTTCAGCGATCCAGATTTTGTCTGTGTAGAGATAGACAGAGACAGCAACGAAAAGCTATGTGGTTATCATCCACATATATGCCACGGCAACACGATAAGAGTGTCCTAGGGGGGCTCTATTTACCCTGTGGTGGGCGCAAACACCAACGCTCACCACACGCTCTTGGGCAGCAGTGACACAAATATGAGACGTGAGTGTCTTTTTGATTTTCTTATGAAAACCATTCTCATATTGTGTAATAAAGGCTCAGAGCCTACTTTTATCAATAGTATTAGACAGGAGGCTCTCTAGAGATTACCCTTGCTATACAAACTCTTCTAAGCTCTCACTTTCTCTCCTAACATACTATAACTTGACACCTAACTCGGGCACTTATCGTTCTCTAGCATATCGTAGAGACGTTCTTTCGCAGAGTCATCCTTCTCCTCTATGGTGGCGTTGGCACAAACCACCGTAACGATTTTAAATTTAACCCGTACCTATGCGAATTGTGACCAAACGTGGGGTTATGTGGAAGCCCAATGCGTGCCAATGCTTTTTCAATAGGCTATCGTCTTATCACAAATCCAATTTTTAGCAACGAAACTTTTAGTGCTAAAAGTCTGGTGTTTCTTAGATCCAAATAGTTTGGAGTAACTCATGCAAGGTATGTATCTGCAATATTGCCTGTTGACGCCACCGTGCTGTTGCAATTTCCGTCTGATCTGTGATCTTTGCCAATTTTTATAGATATACAAGAGTCTAATCATCACCTTCCATAAACTTAGTACTTTTGCTTTCATCAATCTGCTACTGATGTGTCCTATCAGTCAGTTTTTCTATGTAGGTATAGGCATACTCAACGCTCAATTTCAAATGAGACCATTGCCAGCCGTCAAGTAATTTCTTCAATAAACTTCACATTTGCGCTCAACCAAGAAATTGTTTTCCATCTCAATGGGTCCAAATAAAAATTCCACAATTTCCATGGCAAAAGCAAATTCGGGGCTGTTGTGGTATCCGATTGCATGCATGACTACCCTTGCTACCCACTTTACTATTGGCAGTTGTTTGGGGTAGCAACTGTTGAACCTGAAGTAACAACAGCATATTTCGACCAAAGAGATGTGTTTTCTTGATTGATTTACAATCCGCCTGAGTAAGTTTGAATTTCAAAGTCGAAGAGTGAAGAGTGAAGTCTTTCAACTTATGTATGTTTGTCTAACTTTTACACAGAACTTGTTCGACACAAGCTACGAGAATACTACCATAAACGCACATCTCTGGACTTGACTTCAGAAGGTTATCCCCATTTTCGATTTTCTCAGAGATGTATTAGTTATTTACTATCTAGGAATGGATATAAAATGCGGACCTAGTCATACAGAAAATTTGCCATGCCTATAGGAAAACGAATATGGAATCAATGATATCTGGGAGGGAAAGGGAACACACGTTTGACCTATGTTCAGTGGGATGTAAATGACATCGATATCGATTTCCAAACCAGACATTGTACCCTACCAACGAAATATTTTGTACGCTTGTTCGACTAGACAGATTCGTCTATTTTATTTCTCTATTAATTTTCTTAAAATTTAAGAAAATGTTTTGATCGAAAGTTATCAATAAATTGTGGAGAGATGATTAATGAAGGTCGAATTTTAATTCGTAGGCACTTTGTGGAGCTTTTGCGCTATGTGACTACCAATTGTAGCATTTGTATAATAATGTACATACACTACAGGATGAGGCAATTTTCACTCTTTCTTTATACCTGTTGAAAATGTTTTACCCAGAAACTTTTACTACCTGTCAACAGGTACATATTTTCCCAACAGTAAGTCATAAAATTAAAGGGTATCTAAATAAAAAACTACAGCTGGAATTTCCTAAGATCAAGCAATGAACTACCTGAAGAGGGTATAAGAGGAGGAGGCCATTGCGAATATTTCATTGCAGGAGTGCACATCAGCGTTTTTTTTTTTAAGTTTTGTTTTAGAATATTTTAAAAAATCGTTTGAAAAGAACTGTTTTTATTTAGTTAAAAAAAGGGGGTTACGGAAAGACTTTGACAGCGAAAGAAAGAGAAAAAATAGACTCTTAGGTCGAGAAATTGCAAGGAGGGTAAATAGAAATAAGACTGTTGCAAACAGTTATCTTGCGGATCCACAACACTATGAAAAAATTAAAAAGGACGCACGGCAGAAGCAACAACATTGCGAAAAAAGCGGTTAATTCTAGGGCTTGCCTTAAATTCTACTCTACCAGCGACTAAAATAATAGCCAACAGTGGAGTATCAGTCAGCATAACAATGGTCCGAACACGAAGCAGCCTTGGATTTACCCTTAGGCCAACTAGGACCAGGCCTAGGGCATCACGACACATGGGGCACCACAAAAACTGCAAAACAAACGCAGCAATTGAAATTGAATTTACATGACGATCCTTCCACTTCTTCCCTATTCTTCATCACTTAAAACAAAACTTGGCCAAATTCTACTAATATTTAAATACAGATTAATGTCATAGGCAGAGAACTGCTCCTTAAGGGTATCTGTATTATGGAGTAAGATCTCGCTACACAGCTTCATATCTCAGAACAGAACAGGCATTTCGTATTTCGTTCGCTTCGAATTCCTCGAAAGAAGATTGTGTTCGCCGGCAAGTTCATTTGAGAATCCCAAGCGATAGATCGCGTGAAATGCTTGGCTTCGGTGTAAATGTTAATGTAGGAATCGCCAGGGAATCGAAAAAAGAAGAAAATGCGAACATCTATAGAAAGTTAATGCGAATTGGAAAACTGTGTGCAAATTTACGGGGATCGGTTTGGTTATAAGGAAGAATTTGCGAGATATTCGTCACTACTTTATACACTACTGAACTATTTGTGTTAATTTGTACAATAACAATAACAATAACACAACAATGAACGGGAACAACTACAAATGATTGCTGGAACGGTCATTTTCAAAAGTGAAAAACATTTTCGGACCCCTGCCTTGGATATTTTAATAAGACAATGCCCCTATCCACATTTCCAGGGTTGTTAGAAGTTGGATTCAATCAGAAGATCACCGGGCTTAAAAATAATCGAAAATGTTTGGGCATGGTTATCTCGTAAAGTGTATGAAGGCGGCAGACAATTTGAAGTCAAGGACACTTTAATCGAAGCTATTCGTGATGCATGGGCCCAAATTGCTCTTAGCAAAAAGTTTCCGGGTACAAAATTTCCAACAGGTATAAAGAGTGAAAATCGATATCAAAATGTATGGCCTCATCTTAGTGATCGCCAGTGCATATCAGCTGCATTTGCAAGGCAATATAGGAAATTTATTTGTCAATTATTTTAATCCTTTTGATGCCTTTAGAAATTCAAAGAGATTTACATATATTTAACTTTTAAATAGTTATTTGACTGCTATGTATGAGTCCTTTCCTAAATATAGCAACGGAATACGATTTTAGGCCAACAGCCAGGAGATAAACAGCTATTGTAGTGGGTTGGGTACGTCCGGTCGCCTATCACTTTCCAGTGTCCCCAACATACTGATTTTGGATATGGTGATACGTAAAAGCAATTTTATGGTGCAACGGATTTTTTATTCTATGTCACATGATCCATTTGAAGACGATTCGGAGGATGGATGCAAAATTTTCTTCTGGGAAGATCGATCCAAGTTGTGGTAGATGATTTATCATCTAATTCGTTTGCTATAAATGCAGGAGTGCCCCAAGGATCTATTCTTTCTCCAACTCTATTTCTTCTCCACATCAACGATTTGCTTGGATCGACAAATAATAATATCTACAGCTTTGCTGATGACAGCACTTTTATGGAGGATCATCTCGAATAGTGGGCATGTGAATACGTTTACATCACGCAGTCAGAAATGCGAAATCATCACTAAATGATGATCTGGACAAAATCTTGAAGTGGAAAAAAGACAGCTTGGTTGTATTTAATGCAAACAAGACACAGCTCACAACATTTTCCAGGAAAAATGCATCAAAAGTTCCTTAGATCCAAATAGATGACCATCCAATCCATCATAAGGCCTCAATGCACCTTCTAGGAGTCACAGTCAATTCAGGAATCACATGGCAGGACCACATATCCTATATCGCAAGATCGGCGTCCGCTAAGTTTAGCTACCTATTTAGAGCAAAGAGGTACTTTAGCCCCAAGTAACTTCTACTTCTCTACAAAGCGCACAGGTTAGACCATGCCTGGAATATTTCTCCCATATATGCAGCTCGGCCCCAAAACATTCACTTAACCTACTTGACAGCATACAGAGACGAGCAGTTCGACTTATTGGAGACTCTACACTCACATCGAATCTGCAACCGTTGTACACTGTTATGCTTGTTCTATAGGTACTTCCATGGTAGATGTTCCGAGGAACTCAAAGACATTATCCGTCGATATATGCAACTTTTGGGAGCCCCACAAAACAGACATCTAATGCTCATAACCTTACAGTACACTTGACAACCGCGATGATATTAATTTTCCAATACTCCTTCTGTTACAGGACAAGCAAACTTTGGAACTCGCTTCATGGGGATATATTTCCAGAAGACTACGATTTGCAGCAATTTAAGTGCAGAACTAACATACATCTGCAAGCATCTCGGGGCGCTGATGAAGCGTTATAGGTTTGCCTTTCCCGGGAGAAGTATTTAAAAAAGCTTGACGTGTAGGTATGGTATGGAGGATCCATCAGATGGTATCACAACAAACCTGTTATTGGTCTAGGTGTTAGGTTAACCTAACCTAAACTAAACCACAACTGAAACCATTAGTAGAATAGACAATCCATTTCAATTTAAGTACATATGTACTTCAATCCGTCAGTTTGTTTTTTTTTATACCCTCCACAGGAAGGTATATTCACTTTGTCATTACGTTTGTAACGCCAAGAAGCATTCACCGGAGACCCTAAAAAGTATATATATTCTAAATCAGGATCACATTCTGTATCGATTTAACCATGTCCGTCGGTCTGTCTGTCTGTCTGTTGAAAGCACGATAGCGTCCAAACTTGTGCGACTGAAATTTTGTGAGAGGTAGGTATTATTTTTATGGTCGTCAGGTTGATACAAAAAATTGTCCATGTCGGTCATGTAGTTCTGTTACCTCCCATACAAAGCCAATATTCGACCCATGTATCTCTCTGTCTGTTGACAACACCTTACCGTCCAAACAAATCGACATAGGTGAATGACATTTTGTGAGAGCACTTATTTTTACCGTTGTCAAGTTGGTATTTAAAATTGTCCATGTCGGTCAAGTAGTTCTGGTACTTTCCATACAAAACCAATATTAGACACATGCGTGCACCTCTACCATCAGTACACAGTGGAGGGTATCAAAGCATCGGCCAGGCCGATGATAACACTTTTACTTGTTTTTTTTTTTAATTTATTGTAAAATTTCGAAAACTTCAAAAGCATTGCACCATCTGGATGTTTCATATATGTATAAATGTAAATTTCGATGATAAGTTCTACTACACATCGACATCATGTTATGCGATATTACATCCATATGGCATTTTACACTGTACACCAGCTGCTGATGTTCCCTGACATAGATACTCCTATTTTACTACTCAAAATGCACATACAAGACAAAATTTCAATTTGTATACTTGCAGTAAAATTTGAATCCATTGTGATAGTGTAAACAAAGCATTAAATTAACTTTGTGAACCATGCGGGATTATGATTCGCTTGACTGAGTCTTGCAATCCCGGAATTCCGACTGACGTAAAAAGTCCATAAATAGAAACACAAGCCGAGAGCAACCCTTTAAAGTAGATTTCACGACCAAATTTAATGACGCAATTAAACAAGCAGAACAGAAGTTTAGCGCCATGTTGTACTAAAATAAAATACGAAAAAAAAAATCGTTCGCTACACACATCCAGTAACATAAATTATTCCATTGAACGCATCCATTGTGCTGAATGTTGGCACAATGTGTGCAACAAGAGTGAGTACATGTGCTCGAGTTATAAAATTGTTATAGCTCAGCTTTGCTATGAGAAGAGAGATGTAGAATTAGGTTATGGAGAATTAAAATTAGATTTTAAAAATTTTTCAAAATTATATATGTACATACTACCTACCTTAAAGCAGTCTGATTAAGAATAAGTGCGGTGAAATGATCACAGTTAAGAGTTGGAACGAACAATGAAAGCTTAGCTTTGACACAAAAATCGATTGTCCTGATAACTGAATGACCTAGTTGTTTCAAAATTCAGTATTGATCCTTCCATCGCACGTGTATAAGATCGAGAAGCTTAAACATCTTCAACACTAGCATACAGATTGTATTGAGCAGACGTTTTAAGGAAGGTTTACTTTCTTCAATAAGAACCTCTACATACTACATACCTACCGAGTGGTCGCTGAAGTTCAGTTTGGGAAGGCCAATTATGACGAAGTTCTCAGCGAACAGATAATAGCTTATCCTTAGGTCTTGGTTCTAGCCAAGGTTGCGCTGTTACATCCACTCCATAAAAGTAATGAAGACTTGAAAGTGATATACCCCTAATTGCAGCAATCACCTTTGAGCCCTGACTTGGGAAGGAGCATTGTTAATCTAGTTTGTCAATAGTCGCATGTTTCGCCGCATTCACTGACTACTTTAATGACACGAGACGTCAATTTAACTTCCTATTCACCGACATTTCTGCCCGGATTTCACCCACTCCGGCAGATTTGTCAGATTTTTGCGATTCGATCACCAAATTGACTTCCTCCACCATGGAACTACATTGCTTTCTGCCAAAGGCGATGGAGCAGCGAGTGCAGCCATTCTCCTTAAATCTACCTCTCAATGGTCAGAATGGAAGCGTGGCAAGTCTCACGCTTCCATTCTGAAGAAATTCAAAATCTCAACCCAAAACACAGACCCTGCATTTTCACAAGAAATTTCTCGTCACCATCCCCTCTAGAACGATCTGGAATGAGAATATAGGGGGGTTATTCCCAAATGCGCGGCGGATCGTATTGAAAGCGATACTTCGATTTCGACCGTCTTCGCTTTTGTTTATTCTTAAATGCGAACTGTGCTTTCCAGTTTTTTCCAATTAGACTTCCAAATTTCCATTTATTTTCTCAAAAGTTTGACAGCTTTTTCCCGTCACAAGAATTTAGTTAATTTTGTATCCGCAATAAATCCGTCACCTAAATAGCTATCGGTTTTAAATGGATCAAATCGCTTTTGGAAATACAAAAATACCAATCCGCCATGAAAAGCGATTCGCCGCGCATTTGGTAATAAGCCCCCAGTTTTAGAAGATAAATCAATTTACTTCTATACTGACGGCTCGAAGACCAAAGACGAAGTTGGTGGGGGCGTTTTCTCTGAAAGTCTTAATATTAAGCTCTCCTTCCGTCTACCAAACTATTTAAGCGTATTCCAGGCGGAAATTATAGCGATAAAAGAAGTCTTATCTTAGCTCAAGAAAAACCTGATATCCGTTAATGTTATCGCCATATTTTCGGACAGCCAAGCAGCTATCAAATCTCTATAACTTGTCAAGTAGCGCTCGACTGCCGATGATCTCTTACGGAGATGGCTGAACAGTTTAACATTAACCTTTTCTGGGTGCCGGAGCATAGAAACATTCCAGGAAATTGTAGGTCCGGTGAACTCGCCAAAATTGGAAAAACAATGCCCATCCTTCCGGACAAGGATTGGCATCCTAGGTATACCAATCACTACAAACAAAAATTGAAGCTGGATGCTATCGAAAGTGGAAATCTGAGATGGACAATTAGCAGTCAAGTGACAAAACAAATTTGGCCTAAGCTGGATTTGAAACGCTCTAAGAAATTTATTTCTCTCAACAGATTGCATATCGACTCCACAATAGATGTCACTACTGGACACTGCCTGATAGGAAAGCTACGGCATGCTAGGCCTTTTCGCAAACATCTTTTACATCAGAAGCTGTATTGATGAGGAAGAGGAGAAAACTATTCCACACCTTCTTTGTTCCTGTCCAGCTCTCTCCCGTAGAAGGAAGCTTCATTTGGGAGCCTTCCATATTCCATTACAACGACTTGAGTGATCTGATATAAACTGAGACATCAGAAGCCTCTTATGCTTTATAAAGAGCTGAAAATGGTTCAACTTGTAGGGAGATGTTATATGATCCGTTTTTCGTTTTTCACAATAGACCTCTGCTGGTCTAAGTGTGTTGGCATTTCCTAGCTGGCATTCACTTTCAACCAAGACGATAGATCAGACATCCTGAATGGAATATTCTAGATTGAGCAACTGAAAAAAATGCTAGATTCATACCGCCCATGTCCTAATTTCAAATAATGTTGATTTCACGTGGCCACCTCGTTGTCCCCAGGTTTTTTTGTGTGGTTGCTTGAAGGAACGGGTTTACGTCAACAAACCACAAAACATTCAGCAACTAAAGCAAAACATTCCCAGCGAAATTAGAAAATTTCACTGCCAACAGGAAAATGGAGGTTGTTTAAAGGATGTCATTTTTCACACTTAGCGTAAAAAAATTTAATAATTTATGCTTTAATTTAAAAATAAAATAAAATAAAAAACTTTAAAAAGACAAAAATTCCTAAGCATTTCAAATCAGTCTGTTCAAGTTGGTCCATCCTGTATATCCGCAGTCCCACCTGAGCAGACATTGAGTAAATTGTTCTCCCGTCATAAATATTTTCCAACTATCCGCAAGATCCTTAGTTCCAGAATCCCTTTGCTTGTCTCCAAGTATTTTTCTTTGAGCTTAGAGATGTTGCATTTGCATGTCCTCTTGTGCCAGTCCCATTATTCAAGTCCCGCACTTATGCTCATACTGATGGATAGCGTATCCACCCTCTGACCGCCATAATGACATGCTGAACCATTGGAAAGTTCATAGCCGCTTTGTGTTAAGCTCGGCTGGCTGAGGTGCATGACACGCCGACCACCAGACGCTCGCAAACTGCAACCCTTCAGAGCTCCAAATTCCCATATCTACTATCTACGTAATTTTCTTGCTCGACACACTGCCGCTTGCATTTCGAGAATTTTAGCATTGTAATGGATGGTGGTGTTAAATAAATGTAGCACAAGACACACAAACACAAGAACCCGATGGGGATTTTGATTTGATCTGCATTTTTTATGTTCGCCTTTTGCAGTTCAGCCAGGTCGAGGTGAATAACATTGTTTGTACTGTAGGTGGAGCTGCTTGTGTGCATCCACCATGAGATAAACATTTAAAATGTTGCCAGAGGTAAACATAATGGTGTCTACCTGATTGATTGGGTGATGTAGCGGAAATAAAAACACGATGTGCAATGCTTTCTGTTACCTCCCATTACAAATGTAAGAAGATTTGTAGGGGGGACCTGTTTGCATACCAAACAAAAAGAGTGGTAGTGCGTGAGCGTGTCATAATCCCGCGAGTTAAACCGAAGTGAAAACTGATTGGAAGACAACATTTTTGCACTAAAGTATCATTTTATGTAGAAACATATAGTAAAGATTATGCCCACAGTATTTAATATTAAATAATATTAAAATCTTCACACGTGAGGGTAAGTTTTAGTGCGGTTTTCCTACGATGAGCTAGCTCACTAATTTCTGTCGTTTATAGTGTTATTTAAAACAGAAAAACACCTAAATCGAATATCTCGATTATAATTAGCAATCGCGAAGTGCTGCTTACTTGTACGTGCAACCATTGTCACCCAACCTCAAAAATCTACGGCACTTGGACTTGGTACTTGTGCCACCAACACATAACCTTTATCACGCATGCTGATTTCACATGCTAAAGATCATCCACGAGGTCAAAAATCCGGATCGCAAAGGTAATTTCGTGATTTGCATCTCCCGTTTACTCCCCCTCGATACATTCTGTTTCCACCGATAGGGTAAAAGCGCTAAGTTCACGCCAAGTTCGACGGAAAGTGTTCGTGCAAATCTGTGTTCGTCAAAAAAAAAAAAATACACTCAGTAAAACACCAGCACAACGACTCCGGGGTCAGAGCTCACAAACTACCCAGAAATAACCTCCACATGCTGAATCAGCACACGAGATCAACCACGTGGGAACTCTTGGTCGAATTGGATGAGGAACCGAGCCCAATCGCTTCGCTATTACTACCCATCAGTGCGAGAAAAAAAGCGGAGTGCTGAAAGGTGTCCTGAACCGAAGTTAGCTAAAAGTTGTCGTGGCGTATATATTTGCATAACCCAAGCAACTGTCTCGTGCAAGTTTGAAGTCACTTCAAGCACGAAGAATACGATCCAGAGCGAGATACCACCCCCCCCCCCCACGGCTCTTCACTCCTTCCTCAGCCCTAGTATCGAGGCCCTCACCTGAGCTCAACCGATTTAATATCTGTGAATGAGCAATGGGAATGACGAATAATAAAGGATATTAGGTTAAGTTAGTTTTAGGTAGAATTAGACTTAGTATAAGATTTTTTTTTTCATATATAATTCTTTAAATTTAGAACGACCCACCCCCAGGTAATGCCATAAAAAAAGATAATACAAACATACATATATTTAATACATTCATTCCTTACAGCTTAACAAACATATAAATTACATACATACAACAAATCATCAAGAAAAAACACCAGACAACCGATTGTGCGCACAAAAGGAGTCAGCTGTTCAAACAACCTTATTACAAAACATTTCATCGCTACATAGGTATTAAACCTATATAAAATTCCGACGTAAGTTTAACTTTTAAGTTTCGTATTCTCTTTTGGCACCTAGGTAATCTTAAAGTAACTTTATTTGAATTTCATTTATTCGATTCAATTTACGCGATTTACTCTAAATTTGTCTATTTCATAATTATTTGAAATTTATATACCCTGAGTCACCCTTATTTAACCTAAACCAACATTCAACAAAATTTACTGATATTAATGTTAAACGCACTTACATAATACCTATAATTATGAATTTGACTTACATACTTGTCTTCTAGTGAAGCATTATCTATTATATTTCAAATGTTAAATCAAGTTTCCGTTTGCTTTACCTTTTTCGCTCTTTTAAGGGGCATGAATTTATTAAGAGAGAGTAACATTTCTCTTCTTTAAAACTATGTATTATGAAATAAATATTGTTTTTTTTTATGATTGAATTTAAATCAGTGCTTTTAATTAGTTAAAATGATGTGGTAAAACGTTATTGTGCGATATGAGGCGAAAGGGGGAACAACGATGAAGTAGGCGTAACATACCCACTTTTGGGGCTACCTAATATTAGTACCGGCGTAAGGTAGCCATGGAGCTGCCGATTATAGTCAGCAGTTAGGGAGGGTATAGCCGAAGACACGGTGACAAACGAATTACCCTCAAACCGATCACCGTGAGGTCAAAAACAACTGACCATCCCTTTTCTTCTCTTTTCTTTTCTTTTACTTTATTATCTCTTCTTCTCTTGTTTTCTCTTAAACATTACCTTTTTCTACGTTTTCAATAAGCATACCCCATCTCGTATGATATTGGCCAATCATTTAGAGATTTTCTTTCATATAATTTCATTTCCTTTTCACAGTTTAAATTAGAAAGGTTGTGCGACTAATGAATACACCGTGGCTCGTCGCTTAGTTTAGTATAGTTTAGAAGAGGAAGTTTAGTTGGTCAAAAATTATTGATATTTGGTTAGGTCAGGTTAAAAAGGGTAATGAATGCGAAAGATCTTATATGGCACTAGGCACCATCAGGGCCCATGCACATCGCGATGTTGCACTAAATTTTTATTCACACCACCACACTTTCAGTTGTCTGATTTCATCTCACCAGCCATTTTCGAATTTCATCCCTGTTGATTATATATACTTACCTACCTATACATACATATAAATTGCACAACTCAAGCTTTCTTGGCACCCACCCCTACAAAGCAGAAACATGATCAGAACAACCCGTAATTTCTTGTTGTATTGAACAAGTACATATTATATTTGAGAAGGGTTGTCTAAAAACGGTTGCAAAGGAGGTGACTATGAACGGCATAGCCTAAAACAATTTTACATTCCTAAAAAAAAAAACATTTAAACAAAGTTTAATTGAAATCTGTCCAGGAGTTTTCGCCCTTTAAGGTAACAAAAAAAAAATAGTTTTATATTATTATACTAGCTGTAACCGCCCGCCTTTGCCCGTGCATAGGAATTATATTGCTTATGTCTTAGGTAGTAATGTTCTTTCGTAAAATGCGAGAAATGAGGAGCAGGAGACTACAGAAGTTTAATCTCCCAGGAAGAGTCGCGAGAAAAGTTCCACTCCTAAGAGCTAGGAACGTAAGGTCCCGAAAAGAATTTGCCTTAAGCCATAGAATTTGCAACGGACCTGAAGGAGTGAAAAAATGGCGGAATATTTTGTGGAGTGACAAAACAAAAATAAATTTGTTCTTTTTGGATTGCGGGCGTAACGTAAGGCGACCAAAAGGAAAAGAATACCATCCTCGCTATACGCTGAAGACTGTTAAACATGGTGGAGGAAATATAATGGTATGGGGTTATTTTTCCTGGTATGGTGTCGGTCCTATATTTCGTGTCAATAACATCATGACAAAATATGGATATAGGGCCATCTTGGAAAATTTCATGCTTCCATTTTCCGAGGAAAACATGCAACTCCTATGGCATGTCCAACAGGACAACGATCCAAAACATACGGCCGGTATTGCGAAAGATTGGTTTCGGGATAAAAACATCTCTATAGTTTCATGGCCAAGTCAATCTCCAGATCTCAATCCCATTGAGAACTTGTGGGATGGACTGAAAAGAAAATTAAGGGGTCAGTTCTTCAGAAATGGGAATCAACTGTGGGAAGCACCGCAAAAGGAATGGTATTCCATTCCACCCGAAACGTGCCAGGAATTGGTATGAGCAATGCCACGTCAACTCCAAAAAGTTTTGGAAAAAAACTATTTTTTTGTCAAAGCGGAAAACAGAGCTCCAATAGTTTTTGTTATTTTTTTTTTTTAAATTATTTGATAAATAAACAGAACTATATTCCATGTATCTTAAATAATGTAAATTTTATTAATATAATTGTAAAAACAGAAAACAAATTGAAAAAATATGAAAAAAATTCAGTTTTTTAAAAAATATGTTCCCACACAAATTTTTTGTTCAGCAGTGCATATAGATAGAAAAGATTTATTGACAGGCCCACAAGATCCCCTGATTTGACACTACCTACTCGATTTCGATATCGGAATATTTAAAGGAAAATGTATATACACAAACAAACCAACTACATTTTTGATGGAAGGGCACCTCAACCAAGTGGAGACAGTTACCCGAAGAACGCCCCAACGGCAAAGGAATAATGCTTTCGAATGCTTGGAATATAAGCTTCTAGGTCAGTTGCATGCTACAATTGCTTAAGCAAAATCTATCTAATCTATTTATATGCTGTCCCGTGTAAAGGGGGTGGTTACTGAATAATCCACATTCCAGTTACCCGTTTTGTGATAAATCCAGGATATTTTTCCTTTCAATTTCCACATAATAATGTCCCCTACACAGATTATGCTCTATGTTGTCGGTCAGTTTCCGATTCTACCAAATTCATTACTTGACCTATGGTCGGAGATTTCAAATATTCCCTTGTTAATGCCATGTTAACCCCATTACGTGTGAGTTTGTGGTGTACGGTGAACTGAACCGAAAATATTCCAACTTGCCCTCAATGGAATTATTTGTCCTTTTCATCATACAAACGCAGGCAGTAGGTACCCTTAAAAACCAATATCTGTGCATGTCAAATTCGTGTGTGCCAGTGCCAGTATACGTTTACACTCGGGTACATCGCACCATCATACCCTAAGGATACTTAGTCGTGATTTATGGTTTTCACGTGTGAAAGCATTTGCATATGGAAGGGGATCGTCTGCCCAAGGTGTGACCCATACTTTGGAATTCAGAGTAGATATTATGTATGTCCAGTTGTGTTCATACTTTCAATGGAAGTGTGTATTATAATTGAGTTGGATGAATTTGTAGGTAGCAGTATAGAATCTTTTCTTTCAATTGAAAGCATTCGGTTAGGGGGTATTTGGAAAATTAAGGTCGACTCCATCTTTAAAATACACAATTGAGTTTGAATTTAATTGTAGTTCGTTTGATGTTCGAATTGTTAATGTAAACTCAGGCATTATAAAACTTTTTTCATCGAAATGGTACTTCCATATTTGCTTTCACAAACTGCCCCTTAGAACTTGAAGTTGTTGTAAAGTTTTGCCTCGTTTAAGTCAGTTGATTTGAAATATTTATAAATATTTATAAACATTTATATTCAGTGGACTGCTATTTCAGCTTAGTTTGGTAGAGGTGGCACGACCGACTGTTTTCCGATCCTGTCCACATTTTGCGAGTCAGACATGTTCTGTTTATAGCATAAGCTTGAAACTCGTCGCCATTGTAAGTTTTATCTGGCGACAAATCGAGCAGTTCAGCCTTATTTTTGAACCTTAACGAAAATGGTTTAATACGTTTTGGCTTATTTGGCAGATTTTTCTCCACAAATCTTAATCATCCTTATCGGATTCTATTTCCTTTCTATTGCTATAATTTTTTTAATTTTAAAACCACCCGCATTACTCCCGTTTTGTAAGTTTTGCTTAGCCTACGTGACTGTTTTCATCACAGACCCTAAGAGTACATATGTTTATGTAGCACGTTTCCTTTTTATTCTACTGATGGACCTGGACTTAGTTTAGCTAAGACCTTTTGATTTATAGAAATCTTCAGAACACTTTTTGCAAAGTGTAGGTCGCATTGAATCTGACGTTAGGGAAACTATAATTTTTATAGAGGGCGGTTAAAATTTAAGAGCCGATGTTGAATGTGAACCACACATAAAAGTCAAGTTTTTTTTTCTGCATTTCATTTGACATTTCTCAATTTCAGACTAACTCAATTTGAACCATTGAAAGATACACAAACGAACAACGCGTTAAAGTTATTCAGGCTTATTATGAAAGTGGGCGTTCAAATCAGAATGCATATCGTGCACTTCGTGATTTTTTCGGTCAATTTAATTGTCCAAATGTGCGTAAAATCGGAGATGTGAAAACACCAGCGCATGATCGTACTGCAGAAAATATTGCTGCTGTTCGCGAAAAGCGTGGCTAAAGAGCCGTCCACCTCAACTCGTCGTCGTGCCCAACAATTGCACCTCTCAGGCTCGTCCTTGATGAACATTATGCATAAAGTCTTGCATTTACGCGCTTACAAGGTGCAATTGACTCAAGAACAAAAGCCTCTTGACCATTTCAAGCGTCGTCACAATGGTCACAATGGTGTCAAGAAATGGCAACTGTGGATGATCAATTTTCGAAGAAAATCATCTTCAGTAATGAGGCACATTTTCACCTCAATGGATACGTCAATAATCAGAATTGCCGCATTTGGGCGAATGATAATCCAAGAGTGTCAAAAAACCAATGCACCCACAAAGAGTGACTGTTTGGTGCGGTTTAAAGGCATATAACCTCAATTATGCATCAGCGTCAACGAAAATTTGGACCATCGGATGAAGGTGTGTCGCGGCACATAATTGGATACATAATTGGACTATATATACCAATATTATCATAATAAAAAGAAATGACAATAATTTTCTTAAATAATTTGTGTTTTATTCAAAATCAACATCGGCCCTTAAAACTTAACCACCTTTTACAAGACAGCAGTCATGTGGTCTCTCCAATTTAGATTGTTGATTGTGTATTGAACGTCTGCGTTCTGCCTAACAAAACGCGTGAATTGTGTCATTTCATGGCAAGCTGATGTCACTGTGACGTCTGAATTTGTGCTTAAATGTTCATTCTCTGTGATTGTCTGTCATGCTGTGTATAACGATTGACATGACTTAAATGTCGCGACCAAGTGACTGATTTCAATGTGTGGTCGTCTTGCCAATGCAATATTGGGTGAATGACCGACTTTTTTTGAGAGGATATAACAGATTGATAACTCATGGGTGGCTTTGCACGATTGTATAAAATGTCATGCATGTTGCCACTCACACATTTTTTGCATGCGTTGTTGTTGCTTTTGTTCGCGCGAATGACACATCTTTCAATTGAAAGCAGCGTTGCCACAATGTGCCCGATCGAGCCATTTGGCACACTGTTTTGTATTTTGGCCCTTGGCCCCGGGCCAACTCAAAATGGCCCGTAAATCTTAATTTTTTGATTTCATAAAACATAGATCCACTTACCAATGTTAAGCTTTTTTTCATATTCTACAATTAACTGTCAACCACTGCTCATAGGTAGATACGTCAGTTTATTATTCTGACTTAATTTTGTTTGACAATTTTTGTCTGACAAAAAATGGCTTTTACTACAACTTCTGTTGATCGTACGTAAAAAAGTTGCTTATCATACACTGGTCGGCATAAGTATTTTGACAAAACTAAAGTTAATTCTGCTCATATTTTGAAACTTACTTAAGGTAAATTTTGGCATCGATGGAAAGGTCATTTAAATTCCGTTTGAATGATACAAAACTTTCCTTAATCCATTAAGTACCCATTTAAAAATTTTAGAATTTAGAATATTTGTCAAGGTCTACTTTTTTGACTTGTTTTCCTCGGTCCAAAAAAAAAATGTTTTGATGCAAAAAGTTTCTTCAAACAATTCTAATAGGGGCAACAAAAATCTCTTCGCTAATATTTTTTAAGATTTTTTAAAAATTGCTAAAAATTACTATTTTAGTCACTTTTTCCTCCTTTTCATACAAAATTTTTCTGAGACCATCCCATTCAAAAAATCATAAAAAATATTAGCGAAGAGATTATTGAAAAAAATTTTTTGCTGTCGCCATTAGAATTGTGTGAAGAAACTTTTTGCATCAAAACATTTTTTTTGAGCGAGGAAATAAGTCAAAAAAGTAGACTTTTACAAAAGTTCCAAATTTTCAATGGGTACTTAATGGGTTAAGGAAAGTTTTGTATTATTCAAACGGAATTTAAATGACCTTTCCATTGATACTAAAATTTACATGAAGTAAGTTCAAATTATGAGTCGAATTATAACTTTAGTTTTGTCAAAATACTTATGCCGACCAGTGTAGTTTTTAGGAAATTATTCAAGGATAAATATTTCATAAAAAATTAAAATTTATTAAGTACAAATTTAGAGAAAAAGCATTTTAAGTAAAAAAAATTAAAGAAAACATTTTCAAATTTGTCTTCAAAATATACAAAACCATTTATGGACCTATAATAGTTTAGAAGTTATAGCGTTTTAAGTGGTAACACCTCGAAATTCGAGGTCACCCAATTTGAGGGGCTATAACTGTAAATAGGGTGAGAATAGACCCCCCCCCCCCCTGCCACACAATTTTGTTTAGCAGTACTTCAAGAATCTTCCCTTAAAGGATTATACCGCTTAACTGGGACACCCTGTTAATTTTTTGAATAGTTAATTTTCTTTGATGAAATGTGGTGGTGGCCCCAGTTATTTGCAAATGGCCGTCAAAAAGGCCCGCACTTTTTTTTTCTTTGCGGCAACGTTGATTGAAAGGTGCATTTATGTTGGAGCTGTGATAAGCTCCAAGAGAGCGACGATTAAATCAAAGCTTTGCTCTCTGCTTTTGTGCGTATTCATGTTCATGCAGCGTTCCCTCCCGTGCTACAATTGTAGTTTTTGAGTACATTTTTGCCAACGTACGTAACGTGTAAGCTGACTGTATAATATTTCAGTGGTGCTATTGCAACATTTTCCCGGACGTGTACTCGTTTTCGCCTATGCGGGGAACGGGAACGTCCGGGATAGTTTTTCTAGATTGCCCGGGTTTTTAATTTTTTTCATCGTCGAGAGAAAATGATTCGAAATTAAAGAGCTTGAAAGTGCAAACTTTGTTCGTGCTTTTTGGTAGTGATTTTGAATCGTAACTTATTGCTTCTGAATTCTGCAACACATTATTGTAATACCAACTTTGGTAATCGACAAATGAAAGGTCCGAAAACACTGAATAGCAAATTCTAATGTGATCTTACCTATTGAAGTGGATGCAATCAGTTTAAAAATATTTTGCTGAATTGCTCGGCAATGAATACCAGTCCATTTTATGCCATTCAAAAAGGAAATGGCTTTCTTTCACTGAGAAAAACTTTTTACAATATTTTGAAAATACGTGGATGCCAGCCAAAATTCACGTAATTTAAAGCACAATCTTTTGGTTTGTAAAATACGAAATATATTTTCTCGCCAATAACTCGGGTCCCAAGCAAAATTTCCACAATCCCAGAAATTTAAATCGATTTCTTTACCTCTTCCCCGGAAACTAAGGACATGTCTACAGATATTTTAAGATTTGAGTTAGTGAACTTCTTTTTTCAAAACTTTCATATGTGTCAGAAAATCAGCCGAGAATAATTATTCAGCCCGATTGACACACGGCCTTAAAACATGTACCCACCGCAGTGAAAACGAGAAAGTTTAAATATTTTTGTAACAAATAATACGCGAATAGCTATTTGTCCTAGTTTTGTACTCTTTTTTAAATCATGCTCGATAACTACTTTCTTCAAACGATTTTTAGCAACCCTATAGGTACATAATGAACTTTTAATTTTCCATTTGACTTTCTTCTTTTGTAAATTCAAACAATTTATATTCAGTTATAGCTATAGTGAAATAACTTCGGAATATTCACCTTTTCTTTTTCGTTTATTATTTTATGTATATGGAACTAAACTAAAATAACTTTGGAGTAGAGACTTTTTCTTTTTCGTTTAATATTATAATGTGCTAGCGAACCCCTGCACACTTCGTAGTGCAAAATAGAAAAATAAATAAATCAGTTTCAAATTCATTTAAATCAAATTTCAAATTTTATTATTGATACATATTTTTGGTTTTTCCAGGAATCGTATTGCGTAGAAAGTATTCTTGTCTATCAGGATAATGCATAGCTAAAAATGTTACAAATTTTACAAACTTTGGCTCCCATGACTGTCGAAAAATAGCGCCACAACCCTTTATATATATACCTAAGATTATCTGTCAATTTGAGCTCAATCGATTCGGTGGTTTTTGAAATACATATCCGATTTTGAATATATTTTTGTATGGGCAGTTCCACGCCCCTTTGTCCAATTTTGACCAATCTTCAGAGGAGCACTCCAGGGCCAATAATTAAGATTATCTATAAGTTTAAGTTCAATCGATTGGGTAGTTTTGGAGATATACGATTTTAAATGTACTTTTTGTATGGAAAGTACCACGCCCCTTTGTCCAATTTTAACCAATCTTCACAGGAATACTCCTGGGCCGATACCTAAGATTGTATGTAAATTTGAATTCAATCGATTCAGTGGTTTTCGAGGAACAAGATTTTGAATGCATTTTTTGTATGGGAGCTGCCACGCCCCTATAACTCATGAACCAATCCACCTACAAAGACCGTATGAACTTATAAACCATGGTATCAACGTCACCTTTCATGGGAAAATCCAGAATCAAAATCGGTTCACGCATTACAGAGAACATTATGCATTTTTTGTATGGGAGTTGCCACGCCCCTATAACTCATGAACCAATCCACCTACAAAGACCGTATGAACTTATAAACCATGGTATCAACGTCACCTTTCATGGGAAAATCCAGAATCAAAATCGGTTAGAACATTATCGACAAACACAATTGACCATGATTTTTATAATATATAGATAGATATTGAACTAACCTACAATTTATTTTGAATTGTGATACGTAGTACCTACATATTTTATTATTTATCTGTGAAAACTGAACAAATTTATGTAAAATTAAAATATTTTTTTTTTTACCTTTGTGATAATAATTTATTGAATAAAAGAATTTATGTTCAATCTGCCCCCTCATGTAGCTGACCTCCCCGTGGTGGGGGGCGGGCAACATGTCTAGGTTCACCTAGACATGGCTAACGAAGCACACACCCAATGATGACAAAGCGACGAAAGCGAGCCTCGGATATTGCCAAGCCTGTTAAAATAGGGCGCCCTTTGGAGCCAGGCCTGAAGGGTGGCAGTTTGCGAGCGTCTGGTGGTCGGCTTGTCACGCTCGGCAGTCGGCCGGGTTTAACCCGAAACGGCTACGAGCTTCCTGTCAATGGTCTCGCAAACCATTATGGGGGTCAGAGGGTGGATGCGCTATGCACCAATAGGGGCGTAAGTGGACTTTCGGTTACTCGACAACGGCATCGACTTAGGATAGGCACGTGGAACATATCTTCGCTCACGGGAAAAGACCTGGAGCTTGTTGGGGAGGCTGTTAAATATCGACTAGATATAGTTGGTGTTTCCTCAACAAAGCAAAGGGGTTCTAGAACTGTGGACCTTGCAGATGGGTGGAAACTCTTCATGTCGGGAGTAGCACCTTCAATGTCTTCTCAGGCGGGAGTGGGGATACTCACAAGTCCCAGGCTGTCAGGCAGAGTATTGGAGTGGATTCCGTTAGGAGGGAGAGTTGCGATCTTAAAGCTTAAGCTTGAAAGATCAACTCTGGCTCTAGTGCAGGTGTATGCACCGAATCTGGAGTCAGGGTACGCAGCTTTCTTAGATGAAGTTGATGCAGCCCTTGAAAAGGTTGCAGATATGGATTCTTATATCCTGATGGGTGATTTCAATGCTCACGTGGGTGCGGATCTCTCGACATGGGGCAGCGCGATTGGGAAACACGGTGACCCCGATCAGAACGCGAACGGAGAGAAGTTGTTGGACTTTTGTTGTTCAAATGGAATGTCCATTATGAACACTTTCTTTCCAAAGATATCCATAAATACACATGGTACCGTCGAAGTTTTCAGCAGAAATCGCTGATAGATTTCTTTGTGGTACCATCGTGTATTAAAAGGATGGTTTGTGATGTTCGTGTGTTGAGAGGGGCTGAACTGTCAACTGATCACCACCTGGTGTTGTGCAAATTGTATCTCAACGATCAAATACCTATCCTGCCAAAGCGTAAACCAAGAATGGTTACGCGCATACGGTGGGAGGGGCTACAGAACGATGAGATACGGGAGGAATTTGCACGGCAGGTATCTGAAAGGTTTGAACAAATTCCAAATGTTCCATTGAATGTAGAGGAAGAATGGCAGTTGTTTTCAACAGCAGTTATTGCCTCTGCAGGACATGTTTGCGGAGTGAAGCGGCTCGGTGTGGCGGCTGGTGGTGAGAAAAGAACTGCGTGGTTTAAAACGCCCGGAGTTCAAGAAGCTATCAGAGAGAAGAAGAAGGCTTTCAAGGTGTGGATTCACTTGGGGGACTCTCCTTCTCGAAACCGGTACATTGAGGCGCGAAGAACTTGCAAATTGGCTGTTAAAGCAGCCAAAGAACATTCTTGGAAGGAGTTCGGCGAAAAATTGGACCGCGATCACAGATCTGCAAGCAAGGTGTTCTGGCAGACCATCCGCCGTCTTAGAGGAAGGAAGTGGAACATTATCGAAGGAGTCAAATCCAAAGATGGTACACTTCTTCCTAATGAGGAGGACATCTTGCGCAGATGGAGCGAGCACTTTTCCGAATTGCTCAATCCAATCCAGGGCATCGAGGATGACACATCTATCTCCTTAAGCAGGGCGGAAAATAGTCCCACGGTAGAGGAAGTCACTTTTGCGATCAAATCGCTAAAAGCTGGCAAATCTGCAGGAGTGGATGAAATCCGGCCAGAAATGCTAAAGGCCTTAGGTGAAGAGGGAGTCAAATGGCTCGCTCGTGTCATTAAAGTGGCCTGGGAATGCGGCGAAACTCCCAGCGATTGGCAGATTGGGGTGATTGTGCCCCTTTTCAAGAAAGGGGATAAAAGGGATTGCTCCAATTACAGGGGTATATCACTTTTAAGTCTCCCCGGAAAAGTCTTTGCCAAGGTGATGGAAACGCGTTGCAGAGCTGTGGTCGAGGCACGATTAGGAGATGAGCAGTGCGGCTTTCGTCCCGGCAGAAGCACAACCGACCAGTTATTCACTCTCAGAATGGTACTTGAGAAGGCTTGGGAGTATGCTACACCTGTTTACGCTTGCTTCGTAGATTTGGAGAAAGCATATGACCGAGTCCCTCGAGGGAAACTCTGGAGTGTATTACAGCAGTATGGAATTGATGGTTCTCTCTTGAGAGCCATTCAATCTCTTTACACAAACTGTAAAAGCTGTGTTCGGGTAAACGGCGTTAAATCAATACCTTTCACCGTGGGCGTTGGACTTCGCCAGGGGTGCGTCTTGTCGCCTCTCCTTTTCATTACTTATATGGACTGGATGTTACAGCGCAGTCTTGGCGAAGAACGTTTCGAATTGGGAGATCTGAGGATAAGTCATTTGCTCTTCGCTGATGACTTGGTCATCCTTGGGTCCTCTCAGACTGAACTTCAGCGCGCACTCGATCGGTTTGTAGCCGTTTGTGTTGAAGCTGAGATGAAAGTAAATGTGAACAAATCTGAAGTGATGGTCGTCTCTAGAACGCCTGTTCAATGCACTCTGCATGTTAGTGGAGTCCCATTGAAACAGGTGGAGAAGTTTAAGTATCTCGGGGTCTTATTCACGAGTGATGGAAGGAGCAATGCCGAGTTTTCCTGTAGGATTGGTCAGGCTGGGTCAATTTTGAGACAGCTTGGTCATTCTGTTATTAGGAGGACTGAACTTGGTGTCAAAGCTAAGTTGTCAGTCTTTAATTCGGTGTTTGTTCCAACTCTCACCTATGGTCATGAGGTTTGGGTAATGACCGAAAGAATAAGATCGCGGATACAAGCTGCCGAAATGAGATTTCTCCGTAGTATTGCTGGTGTGACCCGCATCAGAAATACCAGAATACGTGAGGAACTCAATGTCGAGCAGCTACTTCTCCGGACGGAGCGATCCATGCTTCGGTGGTTTGGTCATGTTAAACGCATGTCCCCGACCAGGATTCCACGACGTGCTATGGAATCCGTACCATCGGGCAGGCGTCCCCTAGGTAGACCCAGGATGAGATGGTTAGATCAAATTCATAATCTCTCCTCTACCCGTATGGGGATTGCCCTTGATGATTTAGAGTCGATGGCGGAGGATCGAGAGCTATGGAGGGTCCACTTGAGCAACCTACACCCCCGACCCACTTAATGGACAAGCGGACCATTGAAAATGAATGAATGAATGAATGTTCAATCTAGCTACTTGGAAAAAATTATAAAGTCGTTTTAGATTCATTATGAGGTGTACTACCTTTGGAGCCATTTGAGTACTATTTTCTACCGAGCTGAGCACTGACTCTGCCCAACCAAAAGGGAGGGAACGCTGGTTCATGTTGGAGTTTCAATAACAAAAAAACTAAATGACGTTTTGCGTCTTTTTGGTCTCACAATGCGCGGGACTGGCAAAAACTCCACTGATTAAAACCACGTCCATCGTCAATGAGAGCTGAGAAAATAAACAACCAATATCGAGGCTCCAATCGAGCAGAAAGCTTTTTCGTTCTGTAATAAATGCTGGCTCTGTTTACGTGGGCTTACATAGCTGCACTTTATTCTGTCAAATGCTATATCATGAAATTATGTCCATTAAAACATTTTTTTTTTGTCTAGTAGTCAAATTTGCAACTTAAACTACCTAACTGAAGCAGGCAGCGGCAGCCAGATAACAGATGCAGAAAAATGCAAACAAAACGAAACCACCCTCCCACGATAAATTGGCAGTTCTGTCTTCTGTCACTGGCAGCAACAGAATAAATCATTATTGACTTGTTAACGTTCCGTTGTCAAACAGCCATTTTTCTGTCGCTAAATTCTGTTTCTTATAAAAAATAGTTTCTGTTCCTAATTCTGTTTCTGTTTTTTGTCATTTGTGGCCAACATCAGCCACGGAGCAGACATATTGTGCTGGGAAAATAGAATGCATTTAATTAAATAACAATTCAAATTAAATTTAACATTTGAATTTAGAACTAATAAAACTACATTCTGTAAAATGTAGATATTTCTAAAATGAAAGAAGGTACCTAGCCACAATGTCTGATGGAATTCTCTCATCATTACGAAAAACACTTGACAAAAGGTAATTCGTATAAAAAGTGTTTTCAATATAATTAAAATAATTTCCTAACGACAATCGTCCACAGAATTTTCCTTTGAAATCGTTAATGATGTCAACGACAAATCCATGGAAACAATTGAATTGGTTTTCTTTGTGAGTCCCGCAATAAATTAAAATTTATCCCCATCACCCAAAGTTGGTTAACAGTCATCTGGAAAATTCAATACCAAAATCCCTCTAAAAATAATAATTCGATTCCAATACCGTCATCGGGAGTCACCACCATCATTCTTCTACATCTACACAATACAAGGTCAATACCTTGTCTTCATAAATTTATACGAACAAATTGAAATGAAAACTTTAAGGACTCTGCGGTTAGTGTGCCAAAGAAATTGCCAATCTTGTAAAACTGAATTTCCGGACTTGATGAATCAAATTAATCTCGTTTGGTTTCATTAGATTGCGGCACTTAAACACGCCCAAAGGATACCTACACACGACTTATAAAATAGGTAAAAATAAGAAGCAATATATCGAATGAAATTGAAAAAGAAGTCCCTATTATCCAGTGAAATGGAATTCGCATAATATTCCAGCTTTGTAGCTACGTATTTCTTCAGGGTATGTAGTTAATTAAAGTCAAGACTCTTAATTTAATCTTCTTTGATGTGTCTGCCTTTTCTTTGGAAGTGATTTGTTTGTTCAAAGAAAAGGGTTCCTCGATGAAAACGAGTAAGATTTAATTAATTCTACGGAGACTCGAGTATTTTCTTCAAACATAGATTATGATACCGATCAGACCGCTATTTTCAGTAGAATCAAGGTCTGACTCGGATGGTTGATATGTACTACTCTATACAATAGCAGTTGTTAGCATTGGCTGTGTGTATCTTTCCGGTAATAGGTAAACATCCCCTTTTTTTGTCAATAAAATATCTTTGCCTTTCTAATTAAAACTTCAAGGTTATTTGAAAAGGGAAACCTTTGCTCTGACGACACAAATACATAATAATTTACTGGGGAATTTTTATATTTATATATGTAAGAGTATTTTTCTTTGTGTATCCTACCTTAGATATTAGGTTTTTTTTATGAAGGTTAAAATATTTGACGAAGATAGTTATGGCAGATATTGCATTGGTCGAACGTAATTATGACATAAGGACATGGTTTTTCATTTTATTTTGACTGGAAGAACGAATTTGGTTTCCACAACATTGCATCTGCTCTAAAAATTCAGTTGTCGCTTTTTTATAATGTATTTGACCAAGTTAAAAATTCTTTAACATACCGCCGCATATTATCAAGAATGTCAACTGCATCATGTATCTATAGAGTTATTTTTTTGAAAACGCCTTCTGAACCTTAGAAAATTACATTCACATTTACAAGAGTACTATAATAATGACTGTCTGGAATGCAGAGAAGCCAGACCCTAAGCCCCTCCATCTGTGATTAAATTGTTCAAAGTAATACAAACCAAAAAGATGACAATAATAAACAACATCTTTTAGAATAATGAAAAAGGCTTGCACCAGATGGCACACATTTGAGGAAAGTTCTAACAGAAAGCACTCTTTTGGGATATTTTAATAATTTTTATTTTTGAGAGAAACTTTACAACATAAACTGTGCATATAACTGCGTGTATATTAAAAATGATGGCATGCCATTAAAACAGACATCTGCTTCTGCAAGAATTCAGGGTTCTATCAAATTAATATGAGTTTGGAAAAGAGTTGAATGCAAAAACATTAATTGAGTAGGTTATTATTTGGATCTTATGACACGAAGGTAGGTAGTTAATGAAAAAAGGTATAGGTTAAGTTTTTATGAATAAGCGGATTCATTACTAATGAGTGATAACTTCAATCAATAGCAGTCGATGGGGTTCACAAAGTTACAAAGACAATTTGTTACAAGTTACAAACACAATTTGTAACTTTGTGAACCGCATCGACTGCTATTAATTGAAGTTAGCTTAGCACTCATTAGTAATGAATGCGCTTATACATACAAACTTGTTGGGGACAATGCGACAATTCTGTCAACGAAAAAATACTCGAAATGGAGCATTCTTCTTATAGATAAGGTAAGACAGTTACAGAAATAGTGGAACCCTCCACCTGCTAAGCAGTGCCGTAAGCCGTTACCAAGACAAACTTTTAGGTAATTCGCGTTGAAAGATCTTTAAACTCTGACACTCGTAAGTCTCGCAACATTACAAACCCAAATAAGATAAGTTTACTAATAAAAATATTACCTATAAAAAGGTTACAGGTGTCATGACATTTACATTTTTTTTTTTTTGATTTAAAATGCAATCCATTTTGCGTCAGTCGAGAAACTGAAATTACATTTTCCTACCTCTCATGAATCTATGTAGGTACCTACACACGACGCAATCACAATCACGAACACAATACCCAATGCACTAGCAACCTCTTATAGGTACGAACGAGATATGTACCTAATGAAAATTGTAAATGTTTGTCTATTTTTTTCCCCAACTTTAATTAAACGCATACGACAAAAGTTAAAAAACAGAATATTTTTCATGTTATTGCAAGTGTGGGACTGGGATTGTGTTCTTCAGGCTTTTTTTCTTTCAGTTACACTTCGTTCACATCACAGTTTCGTTTTAGGGAGTGTTAAATTGTTCAAAGTGTTCATATTAATTAAAATTGGAGATGTAAAAGAATATTCACATAAGAATGAACGAATAATACGCGAGCATTTATATAAAAAAAATTGCTCATTTTACTATTGCAAGAGTAGATATCTAGAATTAAAAATAATCCATCAAAATATGGGAAAAACAAGTTTGAAAAATGTTTGCCTCACATCCTTGGTGCGAATTGTCACAAGTTTATTCAAAATTCACGACATTAAAAACCGTTCCACAAACTATCAAATAAAAAAATCCTTCGAAGAGATTGTTAAGTAGTAGAAGTTGATGTGACAGACATCAATGGCACAGAATTTTGGGCCGAAATAGAAACTTTGAAGAATCAAATTGAAGCGACTTTGAAAAATGCGAATGTCAATCAAGCCTAAGTCGCTTAAGAGAATAGTGCAACTGGACTTAAAGGAAATGTTTCCAAGCGTATTAGTAGCTAAACGCATTTTTTAACGATGCCAGTGACTGTAGCTTCTTGAGGAAGTTTATTCAGAATACAGTATACTCAATCTGATGAAGGCATACTTGCGCTTAACAATGAGTCAAGAAAGGTTATCTGGCCTGGCAATGTTGTCGATTGAAGCTGACATAGCACGACTCCTGTCGTATGATGATGCCATTAAGGACTTCGCTATGAGGAAAGCCCGTAAACGTAGAGTAAGGCGGCTCTCAGATTGAGGCAACAAGCAGTAAGCAACTAAGCAACTAGCAACTATCAATAAGCAATACGCAATTTTGTTTTAACCTATTCTCACATCGAAGCAAAAAGATTGCCTAAAATTTCTACCTATCAGGAATATTTTTCTACAACTTCACCGAATTTAGTGTTGAAAACAGGATCGTCCGAAATATTTTCCAGAACTTTGTAGAACGTAGTAAGCGAAAAAGTGTGAATAATCACAAATATTGCTATTAGGAAGCTTGCTGCTTTTCAATATGCGCTGTGTATCGCTAGCGATAATTATTGCCGCAATCAGCAAAATTTTTCCTAAATGCGATATTGAGTTGCTTTGATGTGAGACCTTTGATCCAATTCAAAGTAAATTAACTGTGAGCGATAATATTGCTGGTTTCCTACTGCCAGTTGTTGCTTATTGATTGTTGCCTCAATGTGAAAGCCGGCTAAATCTTTAAGTAAATTGTAGTCTTATTTTGTTTACGTTTACTGGTGTTTTATGTATGTACATATTTTGGCAAATATATTTGTTTTGTTTGCCTAAAGTTAATATATTTTTAATTGTAACAAGTAAACTAAACAAAAATCAAGATATCCGAAAAATTTGTATATTTTTCGAGGGCGCAAATATAGAAGCTCGCACAGGGCGCATAAAAGCGTAGTTTACGGCTCTGGCTGCTAGAACTAAACCCATTGTAATGACGGTTTGTTTTTCTGACGACATCAAGCATTCGTTTTAGTTTGAATGTAGCTTTTTGCAAACCCAGTGGCCTCTTCTCTGGTTGGAGTAGAGCGAGTTCGTCTACCATTTCTATAAGGGATAAGTCCGGTACAACTTTTCAGGCGGTTCCTTTATAATTTTGATTTAGAATAGAAGCCTCACTATCAATTAAAGATTTCAGATTAACCTTAAGCAAGAACAATGCTTTTAATCGCCATCAATTCCGCCAAAAAAAATGCTTAATATGGGGATATCTTTTAACCTTCCTGAATACTCTTGCGTATTATTCAGGGTTATGGTGGTATTTTCGGCGCCTTTGATGCATTTTTCGGTTTTTTTCTACTGCGTTTTTCTTGAACTTTTTCGGGCATATTTGTTGCATCTCTAGGGTGTTTTTAGTACATTCCTGGTGAGTTTTGAGATACTTTGCACACCGAAAACGTTCCGCTATAAAGCTTGCCATATGCAAGAATTCAACATACATACATACATTTTCAATGGCCCGCTTATCCATTAAGTGGGTCGCGGGTGTAGGTTACCTAAGTGGACCCTACATAGCTCTCGATCCTCCGCCATCGACTCCAAATCATCAAGGGCAATCCCCATACGGGTAGAGGAGAGATTATGAATTTGATCTAACCATCTCATCCTGGGTCTACCTAGAGGACGCCTGTCCGATGGTACGGATTCCATAGCGCGTCGAGGGATCCTGGTCGGGGACATACGTTTAACATGACCAAACCGCCGAAGCATGGACCGCTCCGTCCGGAGAAGTAGCTGCTCGACATTGAGTTCCTCACGTATTCTGGTATTTCTGATGCGATCTCTAAGAGTCACACCAGCAATACCACGGAGAAATCTCATTTCGGCAGCTTGTATCCGCGATCTTATTCTTTCGGTCATTACCCAAACCTCATGAGTTTTGGAACAATCACCGAATTAAAGACTGACAACTTAGCTTTGACACCAAGTTCAGACCTCGTAATAACAGAATGGCCAAGCTGTTTCAAAATTGACCCCAGGCTCCCCAATCCTACAGGAAAACTCGGCATTGCTCCTTCCATCACTCGTGAATAAGACCCCGAGATACTTAACCTTCTCCACCTGTTTCAATGGGACTCCACTAACATGCAGAGTGCATTGAACAGGCGTTCTGGAGACGACCATCACTTCAGATTTGTTCACACTTACCCTCATCTCAGCTTCAACACAAACGGCTACAAAACCGATCGAGTAAGCGCTAAAGTTCAGTCTCAGAGGACCCAAGGATGACCAAGTCATCAGCGAAGAGCAAATGACTTATCCTCAGATCTCCCAATTCGAAATTCGAGAATTCAATTTCTAAAAAATAAAAAAACGAATGTAGGTAATATAGGTACCTATAGCATTTTCATTAAATTTACATTTCGAAATTTAGAATATTTATATTTAGAATTATTTATCTACAGCGACTAGCTGCAAAAATCTCTACCTATTAACATGTGAATCAAGTCTTTGCTTAATGGTTTCTGTGTGCCAATAACTTACTTACTTATATGGCGCTACAGTTCGGGGTAAACCTGGGCCTCAACATGCCTATTTAGTTAGCCCGATATTTGGCAAACCGCCTTCAAATGCGCAATCCATGTTGGTTGAGGTCCCCTTGCACTTGTGCGCGCCACCAAAGGCGAGGCCTTCCTCTACTGCGTTGTCCGTCCGGGTTGGAATCAAATAGTCTTCGGGCCGGAGCGTTGGTGTCCATTCGCTCTACATGTCTTAGCCATCTTAGTCGAGTGATACGTACTTTTCTGACCAAATCGATGTCGCTGTACAGCTCGTAGAGTTCGCTGTTAAATCTCCTCCTCCAAAGCCCGTCAACGCAAACGGGACCGAAAATCACTCGAAGAATTTTGCGTTCGAAGCGCCCAAGGAGATCTTCATCCGCTTTTGACAACGCCCATGATTCTGCGCCATAAAGCAGGACTGGGATGATGAGGGTCTTATATAGAGTCTCCTTGGTGTTTCTCGATAAGGCCCTACTAATTAATTGTCTTCTTAGGCCAAAGAGACAGCGGTTGTCAAGTGTAACTCTTCGTTTGATTTCTGCTGTGGTGTCATTATCAGAGTTTATTGCGGAGCCGAGGTAGATAAAGTCCCGAACTACCTCAAAGTTATAGCTGTCTATCGTGACTTTCTGTCCGATTCGTCGATGTTGTGTCTCCCTTCTCGTTGACAGCATATATTTTTTTCTGCCCTCATTTACCACTAAAACAATTTTTGCCGCCTCTGTACTGATACTTGCAAACGCACCAATGACCAGTGACAGCTCGCTGTGTTCTGCCAATGATGTCGATGTCGTCAGCGTATGCAAGTAGTTGCACGGACTTTTGGAAAATTGTGCCCCTGGTGTTGGCTTGCGAGTTTCGCACAATTTTCTCAAGAATGATGTTGAAAAAGTCACATGACAGCGCATCACCTTGTCTAAATCCTTTTATGACATCAAAGATCTCGGTGAGATTGTTTCCGACCTTTACGGAGCAGCGAGCGTTCTCCATCGTCATTCTGCACAATCTAACAAGTTTGGCAGGGATGCCAAAACTAGACATGGCTCTGTGTAGCTCTTCTCCATAAATGTTGTCATATATGCGGCCTTAAAATCGATTAGAAGATGGTGAGTATCGATTTGCACTTCTTGGGTTTTCTCCAGGATCTGCCGTAGTGTGAATATTTGGTCGGTTGTGGACTTACTGGGCCTACAACCGCACTGGTAGGGTTCAATAAGTTCGTTGACAAATGGTTTCAGGCGTTCACACAGTACGGTAGACAGTTTCTTGTAAGCGATATTAGTTAAGGAGACTGTTGCCTCTATCTCTATATGGCGCAGTTTAGAGGGTCTCATTTCTTATGGATCGGGCAAACAATGTTGAGGCTCCATTCATCAGGCATACTTTCCTCTGACCAAAACCTCGGCCGATAAACTGTACGGTCCAGGAATAAGGGTATATTTAAATACTCAGTGAGACAGGTACTCAGTGTCGAGCAGCTACTTCTTCGGACGGTGTGGTTCATGCTTCGGTGGTTAAGTCAAGTTAAACAAATGTCCCTAACATAGATTTCAAGGAGTGCTACAATACCGTGCCATCAAGTAGCTGTCCGCTATGCGCACTAGGTAGGCCCACAAATGAGATGGTTAGAAGATGGGCGAAATATCTAAACTACTCATACCTATGGAGATTAGGAAGCTATGGAGGTTCAGCATAAGCTTCTTGAATCCGCGACACTTCTAGGGGATATGCGAGACACTGAAAATGTCTAAATAATGAAATATTGAAAATAAAAACCGAAGCGCTGCGCCTTTGATTAAATAAATGTCATTATTATCAATCTGAATCGCGACTGGACGCCTTTTTGGCATTTCTCCAAACAAATTTGAATAAAAACGAAATAGTTTCCATACTGCTAATATCTCATTTTCTCAGCTAATGCTACACATTGTTTGTTATTTACATCTACTTAATGTTGAAATAATTTCCAACAGAACAACTACTCGTACTTACTGCCAAAAATAAACATTTCCCAGAAACTTGACTTCTATTTTTGATTCATGGGATGCAAACGAATTCACAATTGCATCTCCGCAATGACCATGACAGCATTTCATTTGATTTACGTGCGTACTTGTGAGATAATTGTTTAGTCATTTGCTTCCGGATGTTGTTAGCGAAAGCTTTACAAGAACATTAATTCAGTTCGGATACTTGAGATACTTTTGTTTTGATTTTGATATTTACATGTGTGTTTATATTTTGTTCTACGTCTGTCAGGGTGATTTTTCAAGTCGTTTTGGATCTTAAATAATTTTGGGAAGTACGCCTCATTTTGATGAAGGATATGCGGGTGCAAAATTTTACTATACTCTTAAAGAATTGATAAGTGAAACAATATTTACTTATTTTTGAGTGTGTCAAGTCCATCAGGTCCATATTGAAAGTCGATCTAACATACGTACATTCGATTTGATCAGTATTATGAGCTAATTTATCTTATCAGCGGGAGATACTTATGACCAGATACATGTATGTTAACATCCAAAATAGCTACCACTTAAAAATAATTTAAATGTCCATTAATTAAATTTGGAAAAATTATATTTCGTTTATCAATACAGTATACACAACATTAAATCACTTCTACCCAGTTTCTGTTTTAATTTGTTTCGGATTGTTTATTACAAACCCACCTCAAAATATTCACAGCGAACCGAAGCAGATGGCGTTCTAGAGACAGAGGCGCGAGAACACTTGATTTGTGTCTGTAGAATAATCATTCACTGTCTGTTTTGCTGCTTTATGTTGCTAATAAAAACTCATAGAAATACCACTAATAATTAGAACACCTCCGGGAGAAGCAAGCAATGATTTTAGTATACAAACATCTAATTGTCCTAATGAACATTAAAAGAAAAAAATAAATAAAATTAAAAACATGTATAACGTGGGACTGCTAACAATAAACTTTGGAATTAGGTTCAATCAGATGGCGACTCCATTCAGAGATCCGCCTCTCAATGAATAAACAAAAGGAATTTGGCGGGAATTTTCTCCGTACTAAATTTAGCAAGCCATAATGATATACAAACATTGATTTCGATGACTGTTCGGTGTAGGTTCAATAAAACATCGCACTAAATCACCTGCTAAAAAACAAAAATAAATCATTCTGAGAAAATAAGGGGATGATGGCGGAGAATTAAAATAAAATAAATGGAAGGAAAGAAATTGATGCGAAAGTAGAAAAGCCAACAGCCTTTAACCTGTACAGCTGCACAGGCATATAAACTATCTATCCTAAACTCTACCTATGCTAACATGAAAAGCAAGCTAAACCCTATTCTAACTTAAGTCCATCAGTGGGATGGCTTGGCTTGGCCATCTCACCCTGTCTATCTCTCTAGCCGGGAATTAGACAGAAAGCCTCTTGATTCCATGTTATTATTTTATTAAACAGTATGTACTGAAGTGGCCCGCTTCGTGTGATTAAGTGACTTAAACTCTCTTATCACATGTACCAGGCTCTGCTCATACAAGTTCATTGCTCCTCTCGGGATATCTATGTGCTTTTCGTCAGGCTGGCATATTTGACAACTGTTTTTGTTTTTTTTTGAGATTTTTTGTCTTTAGGTTGTCGTTCATTTCCAGAGAATTCCTCATTCTATTCGTACATATAATCTGCATTCTATTGAACTAAGGAAGGGGCATTCTTGGATGATGAGGCGGTTCAATTCTTCGCACAGATCGATCCAAAACGTCGGATGGTGTAGGTGGTGGTGTTTTCTCTGATAGAGTTCAGCCTCTCGTTCCGTCTCCTAGATCAGTGTACCGTATTTCAGGCGGAAATAATGCAATAAAGGAAGTCCTATCCTGTCTGCAATTATGTGCCTGGAATCTGTCTCGCTCTCGACTAACTCTATACAGCCCTAGAAAGTCGCACGTCGCTCAGAGAGATGGAGGAGCAGTTAAAAATTCACCTCTGCTTGGTACCAGGTCATAGGGATATTCCAGGTAAATGTAAGGCTGATAAACTTTCCAAGCTCAAAACTACACTACCTATCGACACCGTACCAAGCAAATGTACCTTAGGTATCCGGATCGCTACGTGTAATCTAATAATAAAGCTGGATGCCATCGAAAGGACAAACCTTAGGTGGACAGGTGGCACGATATGTCTAGCGACAAAACAGATCTGGCCAAAGCTAGATCTTAAACGTTCTTAGAATTTTATCACTCTTGACAGAAGGCTTATCAGCACCACAATATAGGTTTCATTTTACGGGACACTGCCTTATAGGCAGGCATGCAACAGGGATTGGCGTATTCTCAAACGATTTTTGTAGAAGCTGTTTGGACGAAGAGGACGAGGATTATTATTTCCACTGCACTTGTCCGGCTCTATCCCGAAAACGGAAACTCCATTCGGGAGCCTTCTATTACAATCTAACAAACCTAGATATTCGTAGTCTTGTTTCATCAGAAGCTCAAACTGGTCAACGAGTAGGACGAAACTTTTCCTAAATTCATATGGGATCTCATGCGACGTTATAATGGTCTAAGTGCGTCGGCCTTTTGCCGGCAGCCACTTCAACCTAACCTAACGCTCAGGGATGTAATTTGTTTTTATCTTTTAAAATTCAGATAGAGTATAGCGTCGAAAATATAAAAAAAATTGCAAAATCCACTGAAAGCACATAACAGACATCTGTTATAAAAACTGACAAGAAATGACTATGTATGTGTATGTGTATGTGTATCTTACTTCAAAACTCCATCTCGAATATTGCCTCGAGTACTTTGCCTTAATTATGCCTACATCAAAAAGTGTTAGGTGGCATCTAAAGGCTACAGCAAAAACAAGTCTCACCGTGGGGTAGAACTGTCGGATTCCTTTCAAATTAACAAGAGTGTGTGGGTGGAGGTGGGCGCCTGGGCGGTCGTGAATTGCTCCATAAATGAATTTAGGTCCGGGCGAACATATTTTTTGTTTTTATTCACTTTTATTGTAAAATTATTATTGAAGTTTTGCGTGTCTTCCCCGAAATCTCTGATGAAAAACTCGTTTACATATTTTTTTAATATCATCATATTTTGAAGACTTAAAAAAATATCGCGCGTGTACTTGTACTCCTCCCAGTACCTAGAATATGGAAAATATTTTTTTTTTTTTGGCATTTGAGTGAAAAGCCACGCACTGCTGTCAGAGTTCAAGAATTGTTTTTTTTTTTTTGCAAGGGTTCTTTGACAAAATTGTTTATGTATGTAAATTACATCGACTCGAAAATGGTTGTTCTAAAAAGAAAATTCACTTGTAAGGTAATTCAACATTCACGATTAACACTGCAGTGTACTTTATCTAGGACGGACAAGTGACAATGATTGATGGTGATTGAAACCACGATGATGACTGACAGCCAAATATTGTGGGAGAAATTGTTCGACATTTTCGTAGACACTCGTGCGTCTTGGCAATATCCAATAAGACTTTTTCAAAGAACACGCAGACTTGATATAAGTTTTTTTTTTCGGCGTTAGCTGTTGTAGGTATGATTAAGATTCATGGGAATCTGATTTGATTAGCAGGTTTACATGCTCATCAAAACCTTTTCGATTATAATTTCAAATTATTTATAGTAAGATTGAGTGGGTGCTTTTAGTAATGTTGAACTTACTTCAAAATTCAATTCGATGTGATTTGCCTGATTTCTTTTTCATCCGTGCAAATACATCAAGGACTTTCTTGTACGCCCTCATTTCGATAATGGGCCTTGGTGACACTTTTATGATTCTGAATTTATATTTTTAGCCAGACATTTAATTTCGTAATTATGTGTCACCTATATAAATGTTGTCTGGTCTCAAGGCATCAGTGCAATCGGGTAAAAGGACGGCAACTAGTTCCATTGGAAAACTCATAAAACGCCTAAAACTCATTAGGTGATTGGAAAATACACACATCACGATTAAGATACCTGGAGTAAAAATGTTTATGCACCTCACCAGGGAGCCACTCATACTCACTCGAAGTAAAATGTTGGAAAAGTTTTTTTTTTTGTTGTCCTTTTTCCGACGGAATAAGTTCTTATCAACAAAAAGGAAACTTTGCATTGTGGCCTTTTCTATTCTTGAAGCTATTGTTGTTCTCTTTTCTGGATTCTGGAAAAACAAAATAACAAACGAGAATGAAAACTGACACATTTCGGTCTCCCATAGGGATGGCACAAGTTTTCATTGTAAAATGTATTTTACACGCACACCCACACATACTGGCGAAATGACACCCCATGCGTTGATGTTACACGTGAATTCTTTGCCAGCAAGCAATTCAAAATCCATTCACTTTGATTTTGTTTTATTCACAGCGAGAAAGTTTTATGCAAAGTGGTAATTGGTTCATCGTACTTTTTTTTTTGAAAATTTGGTAAGGTCGTTGGCGAAGGAGTGAAAATTATTTTATCGATTTCAATAACACGACATCCTAGTGAAGAATGAAATTGCTTTTGAATGGAAATAACGATGGTGTATGATAAAATTTTCCTGACGAGTAGGTTTTAATGTAGCTGTTTGTATTTGAAAGGATTTTTAAATTGAGAACGTGAACAATTAACGAGACCTAATGGAAGGAGAACATTTTACGCATAATGCGGTGGAATCAAATTAGATACGAGTGGGAATGTCTGGATGAATAAAGAAGGAAACACCTGGCATTTATTTTTTGTGGAGAACAATTCAAGTATACATGATAATTCAAGTGACAAAATAAGTAGAAGGTTTTTGGTCTGAAGATTTGTTAAGAGTGCACGGCCAAACAGTATCCAATTGGATAAAAATGGAGCAGGTGACCGACCATCCATCCATGGGCATAGAAATTTTCTTTTTTAATATTAAAAGCAAGACGAATTGAAGTACATAGTTCTCCCATCCCAATAGGTAAGGAATTCCTTAATTTTTCTTAGCGCGAATGAGCTGTCAAGACCAAATTAATAAATGACAATCTAATAAAAAGCTACAGTTCGAAAGAGTTTTAGTTTCAGGTGGATAACGTAGTCTTGAATGTTTTCGGGTAATCTAAATCACACCAAAAACATTAATGTAAAAAAAAAAGATCCAAGTCCTCCTATAACTATAGAACAACAAAAATTAGATGCGTAACTAGTCAGCCACGAAAAGTAATTCGCAAGAGGACATATCCTTGAGAGTAGTTCCTGGAGAGCTAATTTTTAACTCTCGAGATTCGAGCCTTTTTAAAATTACTCACAAATGGACACATGTTCTGATCACTATCGGAGATTAGCTCGCAAAATTCCAACATAGTTCGTATTTTGCGAGCAGCTGGCGAGAGTCGACATGGCAAAACAATGGCTATCGGAGGAAATAAAACAATTTATAGAATTGCCATACACACTCACAAGCCATACTAAGGTTTCCCTTAACTTGGTATCCTTTTTAAAAATATTTGGCCCAACAGCTTGAATAATTATATGTTCTATTTCACTTGTTGTCAAACGGTTAAAATCCATGAACTCCTGATGAGCATCTTCAATTTGAAGCCCTCTTGCAAGAGCAGACCCTTCATCAGCATTCCTTTTTAGTTTTATTCTTTGTTTTAAGAACAGTGCCAATAATTATTAATGCAGCGGCAACATTTTGCTTGTAAGAATACATTTTAACTGGTAAGACCTGGGCCCTGTTCCATAAAAATTGACAATGCGACAGGTGACAGGTGACAATTTGTAAACTGACAATCCGACAATTGTCAAATTTCTGTTTCATAAATAATTAGACAATTTTGTAGAATTGTCGCAAAATAGCCGACAATTGTCAAGTTTTGGTTTCATAAAAAAATTGTCATGACAATGAATTGTCAAGAATTTTTCGAGAATTGTCATGAATTCTCTGACAAATTTGTCGTGACAATTTTTTTATGGGACAGATAAAATCATACAATTGACAATTTTGTCAGTATGTAATTGACAATTCCGACAGGCGGTTGAATCTCGGTCAAGAATTGAGAGTGAAGTGACAAGTGTATGATTTAAAATGCTTAGGTAATATTTTTTCTTGAAATGAAGGTGATGAAGAATCTAATGCAATTTCGTTTAGTATCTACGCAATCGACATTTTAAAGAAAGTATAAATAATGATTTTGTTGCGTTAAGTGTGTTCAAATGTGAACACTCAGTAATAGCTGCATATGTTAACGGATTTAAATTGAGGTCAAAAATTATTGTTATTGTTATAATAATATACGTTTGATTGTTATCCAATACAGATCAATCATATGGGATAATAAAACACAGTTAATACTGCGTATGTCACGACAAATTTGTCAACATCTGCAAATGACAAATTTGTCGTGACAATGACAAAAAAGTCATGACAAATTTGTCGTGGTATTTAACTGACAATTATGTCACCTGTCTATATTTTATGAAATGAAAATTTGTCGGACAAGTGCGACAAATTTGTAGAACTGTCACCTGTCAATGTTTATGAAATAGGGCCCTGCTTTACACGCACCGATTTTTGTCTTACGACTCGAGAATGTGAACGGGTCTAACTAGCAGACGAAATATATCAATTGGACACGGTTATGAGAGTACTCTCAGGGAATATACTCTCAAAATGTTATCGCAGTCGCAGAACTCGCGAGATTAAAATCTCGAAATTATTACTCTCAAATGGACCGCCACTCGAGAGTAACTCTCGAGAGTTTACTAGCTAAAGTACTCTCAAATGGACAGGCACCTTTAGTTTAAGAAGGTTAAATGTTTCAAAATTGGTAGGTACACTGCAAGTCCTATCGCTCTATCAAATTTCAGCATTCTATACGGCAATGGGAAGTGGCGCAAATAAATATTAACCGATTTTCAAAAGTGCGCGGATACCACGCCCCCTGAATGGAAAATCTCAAGTTTTGGACTTTTTTTAGTGTATGCACCACATGATCTAGCATTCTGCCAAATTTCACGCTTCTAGGATGGCCGGAAGTGCTTCATAATTTTGATGATCATCTAGGTGAGTGAGTGAGTGAGTGAGTCAGTTACGGTTTTTGCGATTTTTGAAGTCCTGTATGTTGAAAACCACTAATGTTATATGGGCGAAATTTGGTGCCTGGTGGACTTTTTTATTGAGCTGGGTAAATGTTACAAGTTTAAAGTTTCTGGCTCAATTGGTTCCGAAGTTAGAGATGGTCGAAAACACACTTTTTTTTTTGTATATTAAATACTTCTCCCGGGAAACGCTTCAACAGCCAGCGCCCCGAGATGCAGATGTATGTTACATAGTTCAGCACTTAAGTTGCTGCAAATTGTAGTCTTTTGGAAATAATAACCACAGGAAACGAGTTCCAAAGTTTGCTTGTCCTGTAACTGAATGAGTTTTGGAAAATTGATGTCATCGCGGTTGTCTAGTTTACTGTATGGTCATGCATGAGCATTAGCTGCCTGTCTTTTGGGGCGCCCAAAAGTTGCATTTCGAGGGATAATGTCTTTGAGTTTCTCGGAACATCTACCATGGAAGTACCTATGGAACAAGCAAAGGTCAGCGACTTGTCTTCTGTGCACCAACGGTTGTAGATTCGATGTGAGTGTAGGGTCTCCAATAGGTCGAACTGCTCGTCTTTGTATACTGTCAAGTACGTTAAGTGAATGTTTTGGGGCCGAGCTCCATATATGGGAGCAATATTCCAGGCCTGGTCTAACCTGTGCTTTGTAGAGAAGGAGAAGTTGCTTGGGGCTAAAGTACCTCTTTGCTCTAAATAGGTAGCTCAACTTAGCGGACGCCGATCTTGCGATATAGGATATGTGGTCCTGCCATGTGATTCCTGAATTGACTGTGAATCCTAGAAGGTTCATTGAGTCGTTGGGATAGATTGGATGTTCATCCATTTGGATCTCAGGAACGGTTGATGCATTTTTCCTAGAAAATGTTGTGAGTTTTGTCTTATTTGTATTAAATAAATACAACCAAGTTGTCTTTTGCCCACTTCAAGATTTTGTCCAGATAATCATTTAGACAGAGAACTAATTTGTTCACATCTCTGACTGTGTGATGTAGCCGCATTCACAGGCCCTCATTAACTAGGTAATTTCAGTTTCCATTCATTAGACCGTTTGCTTCTTTCGGCTTTTCTAATCGATTGGTTTTAAGTACAGCTCTATAAATAACTGGCTGTCCCTGCCCGTGAGCAGGAATTGTATTGCTTAGGTCTAGAAAATAATGTTCTTTCGTAAAATGTGAGAAATGAGAATAAATCGATTAGGTGGAATTTTCTTTCTGCCTATACCTGAAATACAGCAATACGAACAAAACATAAAAAGAATAATGAAAATCGGCCCAGCGGTTATCGAGATAAAACGTCATCGTGTTTCACCCCATAGAAGATGTTTTTTTGTATAGGAGGTGTAAGATTTTGAATGTTTTTTTTTTGTATGAGAGGTGCCACGCCCCTTTGTCCAATTTCGACCAAACTTCACAAGAGCACTCCAGGGCAGCAATACCTAAGATTATCTTTGAGTTTGAGCTCAATCGATTTGGTGGTTTTCGAGATATACGATTTTGAATGTTTTTCGTTTGGGCGGTGCCATGCCCCTTTGTCCAATTTCGACAAAACTTCACAGAATAGACTTCATTCGAAAAGCAACAATTTTCTTAAAAATTGAGCTCAATCGGTTTTGTGGTTTTCGAGATATACCATGTTTTTTTTGTGGGAGGTGCCGCGCCCCTTTCCCTAATTTTTATTACATACAAACCTTCTACAAAAGAATGCCTTTCTATTTTTTTTTTTAATGGGAATTCGCTGGAAGGAAAAATCAACGAAAGACATTGCAGAGCTATTACGCGAGGGATGCTTCTGCAATAGTGAGGGACTTTAACCCGATCTAAAAAAAACTCCCAAGGGGACTGACTTTCGTTATCCCGAATTGATTGCACCTAGTCGTTCGACTAATCGGCAATTTATTTTTGATTCATTTTAAAAAATTTAGAGGATAAATCCGACGTTTGCCGAATTTCTATACTTTTTTAGTTGAAAGTATTACCTACTTTCTTGGTCTTAGCTAAGATCAAGAGGTTTTACCCGCCTTAATCTCCTGATAACATTGTCAACATGGTTAAGAAGTCTACTTTTATGCCTTCGGGCAACTTTTTTAACCTCTTCCTCAACCATTTCAATGTTAAGATCTCTATGTAGATCAGCATTGCGTATGTACCAAGGTGCATTGACTATGTTTCTTAGTACTTTATTTTGGAAAACCTGAATTTTTTGCAAATTTGTTTGGCATGTACATGCCCACAACTGGATCCCGTAGGTCCATACTGGTTTTAGAACTTGCTTGTATAGCAATAACTTATTGTAATTTGACAGAGATGAATATCTCCCAATATAAGCCAATACATTTTGCTGTATCGCATGTTCAACTCGTCTCTTTTTTTCTTTACATGCGCTTTCCAACGCAGTTTAGCATCTAGAGTCATGCCTAGATATTTGGCTGTATTTGAGTATTCCACTACATTGTTGTTTATGTATACTGGAATATATGGTACGTTTTTATACGTAAAATTAATATGGACTGACTTAAGGTCATTTAATCTAATCTGCAATTTTTTTGTCTAATCAGAAATATTGTCTATTGCCCTTTGAAGCTTTTTTGTTGCTACTTCGACAGTTGATCCCACAGCAAGGACAGCTGTGCCATCTGCAAAAGTAGCTATAGTGGTTTCCCCACTTTCAGGCAAATCGTTAGTGAATAGTAGGTATAAAACTGGACCTACCACGCTGTCTTGTGGTACACCAGCTTTAATTTCTCTTAATGTTGAGTACTCTGTCTCTTGTTTAATTCTGAAGAATCGATCTGATATATATGACTCCAGAATTGTCGAATATTGTTTTGGCAGTTGCCTTTGCAGTTTGTAGATCAAACCTTTGTGCCAGACTTTATCGAAAGCTTGTGCTATATCAAGAAATATTGTAGAGCACACTTTTTTCTCTTCGAATGCTTTTTCGATTTTAGCTGTGATTCTGCCTTTCTATTAAAAAAATAATCATCAAATTCGGTATAGCCGAACTCGAGTTATAAACGGACAACATATTTTAAGCTTTCTTTTATATATATAGAGCAGATGTAATATTGGGGCCGCAATTACACTGATTGCTCAAAAGTTTTGACCTATCGACACTTTGTGAAAGGTGTGAGTTCATAACAATATACTAAGCACCATAGGGGGCCTATCGCCATCTTTTAAGAACCGTCATAGTAAGAATCTGAAACAAATTCGCCTAAAATCTTAATTTTTCTACAAAACCTAAAAATGGTTTAAAATTTTGTTTTTAGAATCCAAACTCTTCTGAATTGTCTAAGAACTACCTTCCAAAATGCTTACTTTTGTTCCGAGGAATAACTCGACATTCACAAAGCGTTAAGGCTAAATTCGCTAACAGAATTTTAAAATCTTCGCATGGTCGACAAACCCTATCTTTTCTAGGTAGATATGTTGTTAAAAAAAGTAGTTTCCCAAAACTTTGTACCGCGTACGTGCTATGCCATGACATTCGTACAGTATGTGTGTAATGTCTTCCTCGAAACCTATATCAGAATCTACACAGATGTATGCCTGTGCCTGAAATGAAAGTCCTAGTCTTTTGGCATGCCTTATAATAACACCGTTGGCAGAAAGGTAGACACATATTGCTTTTCTCAGTTTTTCCCTGCTTAGTAGAAGAATTTACCTAGTTCGTTTGTGGTCCGTGTCTGTCCGCATGGCCTTGGACACGCACTGGCCGGCTGTATTGGCTAATTTTCGGAGTGTTTTTTCGAGTAGGTCGACGTCAATTTGTTCTTGTTGACTTCTCGACATGTCTCCACACCTTTTTTGCAAATTCGTCCGCGGATTCGTTTCCTTATATTGCAGTGATATGGGAGTCCTGGAATTCAGCAAAAGATGATTTGATTCTATACACATAATGCCTTGCATTGTGCGACAACCCCTGATGACTATGATTGATTTGGTGTAGTTTGATTCTAGTGCTTTAAGAGCAACCTGACTATCGATGTAAATAACGAAACTCTTATCGGATATTGATTCCATTTCTAGTTGTTCTGCAGCTTTAAGTAGAATATTCGACTGAAAGACACAGAAAATGTCTGGCAGTCCTATTGACCTCTGTACCGTCCAGCTTTGGCAGCCTGAATTGTGGTATATTGTACTTTCTAGTGAAGAGAAAAAATTCCGTTTTGGATAGATTGAGGTTTCCATTTTCCTTTGCCCATTTTGCTAAGAGTAGGCATAGCGACTTACAAAATTTCACCTAGTATGTCTTAGAATTTTCCATGAACTATTATTAATACCTACGTCATCTGCATTAGCATTCAAGCCCATATATTTTAGTTTTTTAAGCATCTTATCGATAACTAGGACCCCTGACAAGGGGGATATGATGAATCCTCCTTGAGGGGTTCCTCGTGTTACCGATCTCCTTATGGAAATTTGTCCGAGAGAATAATTGATTTTTCTAGTGTTGAGTTGAGCATTTGGCATTGTAATAAGATCAACGACGACTGCTTCCCTTTCTCAAATTTTGATCGCCTAAGTATTTAATCAGAACTATATGCTCTTATATAAGACAAAAGTCAAAAACATATACATATAAAAGCAGGATATGTTGATATAATGAACATTGTTCTCGCAATTTGAGTCCTTAAATCATTTTTAAGCTATTATTAAACAATTGTCCAAATAGTACCAACGTCAGAATTCCCCTAACTTGTAAAAGAACCAAAGTAATGTTCTTACATTTAAACTAACGAATAAACATATATTTTCCAATTAACTCGAAGTTACAATTAAACCCTAGGCGGCCAACCCGTGTGTAAATAACTTAATTTGGTTCAGAAGCCAAATTGAGCAAAAGGCGTTTGTAGTTGATGGTTGAGGTCTATTTCAAAAAACAAATCACAAAACCACATCATGTACCAACAGCCCCACGATAGGTAAATGTAAACCGGTACGAAAGGCAAGATACCAAGTCTCCCTACAGAACTAATATTTTCCCAGTGAAACTGTTTTATGAAAATAATTCTGTTTACCTAAAAGATTAATGCAAATCCCTTTCGACTTCATCAAACTAAGCTATTACGCTGTTACTCTCATAACACACTTTACAAAAAGGAAATAAATGAAGTGAAAATATAAACACACTGTATAACGGTCACAAGGGATGACTTTTACATTCAAAGCAAAGAAGGGCATCATGCTTAAGGAGAACATAGAAGGGGGTGACAGCTCACCATGAACTTAGTTAGTGTGGGGGTGGATGAAACTTTTTCCACAGCATGAATTAAGTTTTCCTTTTAACTTTTGAAGTGGCACCCCAAGTTTTGCATTGTTGCTCCACTTACAATGTAGGGATTTGTATATACGAGTATAGTGTGTGACTATTTTATTGTAAAGGACATCGTTCGTAAACACAGCTTGATAAAAATGGGATATTTTAAATGCATCATTTACTTTTCCTCTGTATATATGAAGATGGACTGAACATTAGGTGTTTGTTTTTTTTTTCAGTTTATGCTGTATACAAGGTCATATAAATTTGAACCCCTTCTTAGATACATAATGGACAATACTTGTAGCTCAGAATGTTCAAGGATTTGGCCTGAAAAACCATCATCATCATTATTTATAAATGTTTTTTTTTTTTTGTCGTACCGATTATTGCGTTTTTTCAAAACTCATGATGAATTTTTGTGGATTATTTTCCGCATGTATTTTTATTTTTACAAATAGTCAAAATTAACAAAACACAAATTTGTTTATTTACATAATTATATTTATACAATTAATGCAGTGCATATTAGTAGGCTATTCGTACACGTCAATATAATACAAAAGGAAGCCTTGGTTATTAACGACATAGCCTATAGCAGTCTCACAGTCTTAAGAAACATTTAAAAAAAATTCCACCGAAATCTGTTCAGTATTTTTTGCGTTTTGAAAGAACAATGAAAATTCCTACAGTTTTATTATTAGACTAGCGTAGCCCGTGCACACTTCGTAGTGCAAAATAGTTAAATAGAAGAACTGTTTTTATTGTAATGCTCTATAGTTCTTACACAACATTTTTTGTTTTTTTTTTTTTTTTTTTTTCAGAAATTGTATTGTCTAGACAATATTATTGACTTTCATCATTTATATCGATGTTACAAATTTTAAAAACTTTGGCTTCCAATTCCAAAACTATCGAAAAGCTGTACCCGCCTGGCTTTGCCCGTGCTCAGGAATTGTATTGCTTAGGTCTTAGGTAATAATGTTCTTTCGTAAAATGCGAGAAATGATAATAAATCGACTTGGTGGAATTTTCGTTCTGCCTAAACTTGAAACACAGCAATACGAACAAAACAAAAAAAAGAATAATGAAAATCGGACCAGCAGCGGTTATGGAGATATAACGTCATCGAGTTTCACTCCATAGAAGATGTTTTTTGTATAGGAGGTATAAGATTTTGAATATTTTTTTGTATGTGAAGTGCCGCTCCCCTTTGACCAAATTTGACCAATCTTCACAGGAGCACTCTAGGGCCAATAATTAAGATTATCTGTAAGTTCGAGCTCAATCAATTTGGTGGTTTTCGAGATATGTATAAGATTTTGAATGTTTTTTTTTTTGTATGGGCGGTGCCACGCCCTTTGTCCAGTTTTGACCGAACTTCACAGGACCACTCCAGGGCCAATAACTAAGATCATCTGTAAGTTTGAGCTTAATCGATTTGGTGGTTTTCGAGATATACGATTGTGAAAGTTTTTTGTATGGGCGGTGCCACGCCCCTTTGCCAAATTTTGACCAAACTTCACAGGACCACTTCAGGGACAATCACTAAGATCTTCCGTAAGTTTGAGCTCAATCGATTTGGTGGTTTTCGAGATATACGATTTTGAATGTTTTTTTTTGTATGGGGGGTGCCACGCCCCTTTGTCCATTTTTGACCAAACTTCACAGGATTCATGTATGGACCAATACCAAAGATGTGCGAAAGTTTGGTTAAGAACGGTAAATGCGTTAAAGCGTGAATCGGCTACAAACATTTTAAGGCTCAATTTTTATATATATAGATAAGTTTCATAAGTTTCACCTGTGATTGAAGATAAACCTTTGTAATTGATTGATGACGCTCTGTGGTACACAACATTTTTTGTTTTTCAGAAATCGTATTGCCTAGACAATATTATTGACTATCATTATTTATATCAATGTTACAAATCAAAAAAAGAATAATGAAAATCGGCCCAGCGGTTATCGAGATATAACGTCGTCGAGTTTCACCCCATAGAAGATGTTTTTTGTATAGGATAAAGGATATAGTATAAGATTTTGAATATTTTTTTTTTCGTATGTAAAGTGCCGCTCCTCTTTGACCTAATTTGACCAATCTTCATGGGAGCACTTCGGGGACAATAACTAAGATCTTCTGTAAGTTTGAGCTCAATCTATTTGGTGGTTTTCGAGATATATGATTTTGAATTTTTTTTTTTTGTATGGGCGGTGCCGATTGTCCGATTTGAATTTGTTTAGGCTATCACCCAATCACCGTAATTGCCGACATTTAAAAAAAAATCAACAAAATCGGTTGAAAATTACGGCAGCAGAGGGAAACAGTTTTTTCCACTTTGTTTTATATATATATAGAGATTGTTTCAAATGTAGACCTTTTGTGTACCTTTGACCAACTATTGTTCAATAATATTATATTTTTGTTTAAACATTACTCTCGAAATGTTTATAAATAAACAAACTTTGTTTAAATATAAACACTTTATGAAATTTACACACACAATGTTTAAAGACCAACGACCAATGCTTATATTTACACCCATCCGATGAAAATTATACATTTTATGAGTAAATTTGAAAATCGATTGCAGGTGACGGGATGGTGCATTTGCGAGCTCATACCTGATCAGACCTTTGAATGAAGCGGTTGAACCGCTTGCGCTCCCCAAGTCCCATCGCATCTTTTAGCGAATGTTGAAAAACTTGTTTTGAAATCGAATAATTTTTAATAAATATAACTAAAGCATTTTTGGATTGTTTTATTTCCTTTAGACAGGTTCACTGCAGTCAGGGCCTTAGCCAGGATTTTGGTTCGGTGGGGGGGGGGGGGGCTTGCTTCCAAGTCTTACGAAACAAAACAACTATGTATATTCCAATTCATTGATTTCTATTAGTCACATTTTTTCAAAGCAGAAAACGTCTTTATTTTTTTTTGATATGAGATCAATCACCTTATCTGGATTTACAATAATATCCGAATGAACAGATATCATAGCAAGTTACCTTAACCTTGCATTCTCCATAACGCTTCGGGACATTGTTTCAATCTTTTTCATAGCTAATAAATAATAGACACCGTAGGCCTAGCTTCATAGCTGGAAAGGGTTCTTTTAAAACTAGCTGTGATCACTGGAAGCTTTGCTAAAACCGTAAGCAAGAAATTTATAAGTCTAAAGTAAGTCTTGTCACATAATCAAGCAATTTCAAAACTTCGGTAGAAGGGTCACTCGACGATTATTTTCCCCACCAAAGAATGTACTCAGCTTTCACAGCTGATAACGAAATTGCATTATTAAAGTAAAGTGTTAACTTTTCCAACTTTTCGCTCAGGCTAGACTGCAGCTAAACCTGGGAGAAGAGCTTGAAACGATCGATGGTAGGACGTCTTCGTTGACCATGAATCTGTCCGTAAGATTTTGTATTAACGAATCTATGCAAGAAATCAGTATCGGCACTCTAAAATAGGCTTCAGAAGGAAAGGTTTCTGGATTGGAACGCGTTGTTTGTTTCAATGAAGTTCTTCAAATAAGTCCTCGGCAAGTAAGGATGCGGATTGAAAAGCCTCTCTGAAAAAATCTTCGGCATTTTCTCTGATGTCCTTAAGAGAATTCAGAACTTCTTTTGTGCGGTCGATTGCAGAAACGAAATCTAAGGATTTGTTTTGTAGGGAAACTGATAAGGGCAGCGCTAAACTGAATAGTTTTTCGTATACAATGAGGCTTACTATACTAGACAATGACTTTTTTGGACCGCTGTCAAAAGTGTTGATACTTTCGAAGACATCACCCACGTTCTGCTCGTTACTTTTTTAATACTTATTGAGATGCATTTGAAGAGCTCTCTACAGAGGAATTAATACTGTCATGCCTTTCAATGAATTTTGTTTCACAAAGGCGCAGAAGTCAAGTTTTTCGGCTCTCTGGTGCGTGTTTTTTTTTTTTTACAGTTTTGAAAGTTACATAATATGCATTTGAAAGGTTGCGGAATAAATTACACTAAGGTAATTGCGAATTGCAGGAGTTGACATGGCAGAGGCAGGTTAAATCTATGGCTTGCACAGTGTACATACCTAGAGTTTGAATACTGTATACCTACCGGGATAGTCTCCTTATTTTTATAGATTTGAATTTATATTAAGCCCCATTACGGTCATTTCAGTTTCAGTTGCAAACAAGACACAGCTCACAACATTTTCTAGGAAAAATGCTTCAACAGTTCCTCAGATTCAAATGGATGACCATTCAATCCATCCCAAGGACTCAATGTACCTCTTAGGAGTCACAGTCAATTCAGGAATCACATGGCAGGACCACATATCCTATATCGCAAGATCGGCGTCCGCTAAGTTGAACTAACTATTTAGAGCAAAGAGGGACTTTAGCCCCAAGCAACTTCTCCAACTGTACAAAGCACCATATATGGAGCTCGGCCCCAAAACATTCACTTAACCTTCTTGACAGCATACAGAGACGAGCAGTTCGACTTATTGGAGACCCTTCACTCACATCGAATCTACAACCCTTGGTTGCACAGAAGACAAGTCGCTGACCTCTGCTTGTTCTATAGGTAGAGGAGGTACTTCCATGGTAGATGTTCCGAGGAACTCAAAGACATTGTCCCTCGAAATGCAACTTTTGGGCGCCCCACAAGACAGGCTGCTAATGCTCATGAGCATACAGTACACTTGACAACCGCGAGGGCATAAACTTTCCAAAACTCCTTTTGTTACAGGACAAGCAAAATTTGGAACTAACAGACATCTGCAAGCATCTCGGGGTGCTGTTGAAGCGTTATAGGTCCGCCTTTCCCGGAAAAAGTATTAAAAAAAAAAAAAAGTTGAGCTATCAGATAGAAAATTTTAGTTTTTGTCTTTTGTTAAAGACTTTCGGGGGGGCTTCAGCCCCTCAAGCCCCCCCCCCCCCCCCCTGGCTACGTGCCTGACTGCAGTGGAGGGTATCAAGGCCGATGATAACACTTTTACCTTTGTTAAATTGTTTTGAATAGGCTCTAGCTCTGACGATGTACAATTTTCTTTAATTGTACGCATTAAATATTGAATTTAAGCAAAATTACAAAAAAAAGTTTAAGTTTTTGTTAGAGTTTACACATTTATGTCGAATGCTGCTACAAATTTAAACATAAAAGGTTTAAATTTACACATTTCATGTTGATTTATAAGCATTTCTTTCTAATAATACGTGCGTAAAAATACTGCAGCTATGGTAGGCAAGTAGATTCCTCGCATAATGATAGTAAAATTACACGATTTTTAATTTTCTCGTATTCGTAGTAAGAGAACGATATTACATATTTTCGTACAAAATTTCGAACTCGAGATTTTGATCAATTCTGATATTACGATGATAGGGGAAATTAAAAAAAGTGGGTCTCGCAATTCTGTCCGTCCATATGTCTGTCTGTCCCACCCCTGGGGAATCTAAACGCTTGGACGGATTTGCTTCAAACTTTGTATTTAGAGTTTGTGGGCTTCCCGCTCGGGACGTTTTTTTTTTTTATGCTACCCCTAATATTAACGGTACTTCCCATATAAAAATTTTACGAAATATTACATAATTTAGATTTTTTCGAAAACGGCTCTAACGATTTGAACCAAATAGTTGAGTTAATGTAAGCATGCTTAATATGACTGCATACTCAGTTTTTCCAGCAACGGCAGTCTTGAAAATTGGCTTTTTCTCGAAAACGGTTAAAACGATTTTAACAAAAACTAAATTTTAAGATACTATCGTCATTCTTAACTTGATAGCAAACTAAGTTTTTCTATAAAAAGACTGCGTCCTTTGATATCCACCCAAATTGCTAATAATAGTATGTACTTTAAAAACTGCTCATATCTCGAAAACGCAATTTTCGATTTGGATGAAAATGTAACTGCTATGTAATGTTTATATCCTGAAGAAAACTCGGTTTTCAGCTATACAGTTGTTTAGTAACAGTGCTTTTCGAATCCAAAGTTGTAACATGTGTCAGCATAATTTTACAAAAAACCGCTGTAACGATTTTGATCAAAATACATATTTAAGACAACATAAGCATTCTAAACATAAGCATTTTTCTCAGAAAACTCGGATATAGCCGTTTTATGAATATTTCTCAAAAATGACTACCCAAATCCCGATCTTTATTCACACACGGTATATTTTTGCAAAGCCCAAAACTTCAGTGGCAATATAATTCGAAATTCATCGAAATTCAAGTGTCAGTTCGGGTGAAATTTAAAAGTCAATGTTGAATACGTATGTTTATGTAGTATGTACTATTACGCTGTTAATTAACAAGTGCTCAGTTATCTGAGTACATCTTGAGTACGTATAATTTTAAACGTAAAATTTGCTGAAATGACTCCGGGATTCTGCGAGATTCGCAATAAACGAGAATATTACGTGCGACCCAATCGTGCACATTTTTTTTTAGAGTGAACCTACCATCCAACTAGACAAGATAGGGTAAAAGAAAACATCTTCTAATCAACTTATAATTTCCTCATGTGTTTTCAAATAACATTTTGAGACGCAAATAAAATTATTAACCTCAAACAAAAACTATAAGATCAATTAATTATTATTATTATTTAATTTCGCAAACGACTTTGAGTAGGCGTGAGATTTTGCTTTAATAAACGACTAACTGCTTGAAGGTAATAAATAAAATGTTGCAAATTGATTTACTAAAAACATTTTATAGAGACACACGCGTTGTATTGTAGTTGATACATAAAACAGAATGTTTGTTCTAAAAATAACCATAAACAAAAATACCTACTATCAACAATGAGTTAAGTATATACAACGAAATGAAAAAAAAAAAAACAAATCAAACGATAAAACAAATTTTTGGAAACAAGGTAATTTTCAGTATTATGTCAAGGATACAAGATAGCTATTTGCAAGTTTATTAAAAGCACTTTACAGTCTGAGTCTATAATCTGTGGAATTAAAAGCTTTTCAAACTTGTCTACGATTGCAAGATTTTGGAGTATACCAAATTGACACCCACCACCTACTTCATCGATTTTAGCTACAGAACCGTGCCTAGTTATGGTATCCCCGCTAAATTCATCTGCTTGTGCAGGATGACACCAGAGAATCTCGCTGCTCCAGAAAGGGATGTAAGCACAAACCTTATAATAAAAATGGTGGCAAAAATGTATAGTAATTCATTAATCTCCCGGTTAAAGAGAGGTGGCTTTTGGTACCACGCGCATTGGAGTTTTGATGAACTTGTGCGAGAATTATCCTTTGACCCCTGTCTTATGGATATGCCGTCTGACGCAATGACACCAGAAATCCTACTGCGACAAAACTACCATGTCAACTTTCCTCAGGCAACTGAATGGCTTTTGCCAGACTCAGAGCCAGGGAAGGAATGCCATCGTGTTTTCACGGATGGCTCAAAAACCGGACAGGGGTCTGGTTCTGGAGTCTTCATGGAAAGCGAGAACATTAGACTACACTACCCCTTGGGTAACCATGCGACTGTCTTCCAGGCGGAGATTTTCGCTATCCTTATGGCTATGCGCTATATTGTGACAAACAGGTGGAGGGCTAGAAGCATATGCGTTTGCAGTGATAGCCAAGCTGCTTTAAAAGCGCTGCTCAACCCTCTTACCTCGTCCAAGTTAGTGCTCGAACTCAAGCTTTCTCTGAACTTGGTCGGTAGGCTAAACACGGTCAAACTTGTTTGGGTCCCAGGTCACACTGGTATCCAGGGAAACGAGATCGCTGATGAGCTGGCCAGGTTGGGTTCAAAAGAAGATTTCTTAGGACCTGAACCTGCGTTGGGTTTGCCTGCATCTGTGGTTAGGTCATCCATTGATACTTGGGTTTCTCGTGAACATGAGTGTCGTTGGCGTGACTGTGCTGGGTGTAGACAGACCAAACGACTGCGCCCCGACATCTGCAGGGGGTCGGCGTCTTTCCTTCTGTCTCTCAGGAGAATCGACTGCAGACTTCTTGTGGGCGTCCTTTCGGGCCACCAAGCTTTTGCCAAACACTTAAATGTGTTGGGCTTAAGCAACACCACCATCTGTCCTGCTTGTGGAGAGGATGACGATACAGCGAAGCACTTCCTCTGTAGTTGTCCTGCCTTTGCTCGCATCAGGTGGCGGATCTTTGGGGCTGACGTGGTGAGTGCCGAACATCTAAGCTCTTCATCACTAAAGCTCCTTCTCATCTTTCTTCGAAAGACGGGAAAACTATGTACAGCAATGTAAGGTGTCTGTTTGGCAGTACAATGGACCAGTAGTTGTGTCTGAGTGCTCCTTCAGATAGTAACAACCTCCGACAAAAGAAGAAGAAGAATTCATTAATTGAGAACGGCTGGACCGATTTCGCTCAAATTTTTTTTTCATTTGTTCGTTATTGCCAGGAGAAGGTTCTTCTGAAAATTTTGGGAAAACCCTTCGGAAAAGTCGGGAAATTGGAAAAATCAAAAATTTATTTTTTGTATGGATTTTGTGTGGAAAAGGAAAATCCTGAAATCTTCGTCTTTGTGGCGGCATGTCTGTAAGATAATGAAAAGAGTGTCGACTATCTACTATGAGTGTTATTAACTGACTTAAATACTAACTTATCTTAATACAAAATGTTCAATACTTCTCGTATGTATGTAATTTCTTATGTAAAGAGAGAGATGCAGATGTCATTGTCAAAGCATAGGGTACTATTAGCATGTATGGTCAACACCTTTTACAATGTCAAGGGTTTGAAATTGACCACGAACATGAAAGTCGCATTGCAGAACGACCCATCTGCTCCTGAATTCTCGGGACAACTGCTGGCGCTTGGCAATGGCCAAAATCTCGTTAATATTTCGACTGGATTGTTACCGTTCCCGGCAAATTTTTGCGAGTTCACATCGTCGAAGGAGGAACTCATCACCAAAGTGTTCCCCGCCATTGCATAAAATTATAAAAATCTCGATTGGATTAGGTTGAGAACGGGCAGCAATAGCACCGAAGAATAAGGGCGTCGATGGCTTGAATTTCCTTATTCAAAGTCAAATCGCTGGAGAACTGCATTCGTAAAACTACAAATCCGTTGAGAGCGTGAATTTTTGAATTAGCTTGATTTGCCAGGAACTCCACCGCATAATTTACAGCTAAAGGTGGGGTCGATCATAATCATGTTGCGGTGTGCAACGGCACGCGGTTGTCCGTCAAGAAACTGATGAGCAATGTGATTCAAGCGATGATCATCAAGGGCAAATTCAAAGGAGAAGAAGTCCTTATCCCAAGATTTCCGATTATTCCAACTGACCTTTCATTCCATTTCAAGCGGATTCAGCTCCCCTTTCGATTGGCTTTTGACGGTGACAATCAATAAATCCCAAAACCAATCGTTGAAAGTCTGTGGCTGTACGTTGCCTGTTCGCGTGTTGGCAAACCGTCTTCGTTGTTCGTTTTTGCGCCGGAAAACAAATCGAAAAACATTGTTTATCACATCGCTCTCTACTTATTTCGATTCCATTCAAATAAATCTGATTGAAACTTGAACTACTCTGTGTTTTATTATCAGTCTGGAGTTTATCTGAAGGCGCTAAATTGGGGCGAGACGAAGTTCGCCGGGTCCGCTAGTATTATATAAAAATTAAGGTTCTGACTCACGGATCATCAACGCCGAACCCAAACCCTTTGCTCTAGAAAGCTGAGATTTTGCACAGAGGTTCCCTTTATGATTTATACAAAGAATAAGTAAGGTTATTTTGAAATTCAGCCCCTAAAGGGGTAAAGGGAGGCTTAAAGTCTGTATGGGAAAGCTTTTATTTTTCATCCGATCGACTTCAAACTCGGTTTGTGTACTCTATTATAAGAAAGATTATAAGAAATATAGATAATAAAGAAGAAGTTTTGCTTGTGGCCCGAGTTATTGGCGATCACCCCTTTTAAGGGGGCCTTTTCTTAACTCACGAACCGTTCGTCGTATGGATTTGAAACTTTGTAATACGTCCAAACTTCATCGCTGTTGAATATGCTGATCGCTTCATCTAACTCTAGCGTACGTACTCCAAAGATATTCAAGCTGAATTCTGTACTGTAAGAATAGGGTTATACTGCTAGAAATTGGTATATATCCTCCGGTTGCATATGTTGCACAGTATATGAAGATCTGGGCAGTGTGGAATATAATTGGGGATTTGTTAACTAAGAAAGATGTTGTGTCCGTTAAGTGGCTCAGTCTGCTATAGTAGGTATATGATCTGTGTTGAGAATTGAGATGCCAGCGCTTCACCAACAAATATTGATCATATAATTTTTGAACTGTTTTCTCCAATAGGACGTTAGGCGTTATTTCAGAGATACTAATTGTTTCCTAAGTACTGTCATAGGTTAGTTTCCTGCATGATATATAAATAGAAAAAAGGCAACTAACTGACTGTAAAGAAATCTCTGTGTCCAAATAATGAGGACTGCGCGAGCGAAGCCAAGGGCAAAAACTAGTAACCTATATAGGTAGTTTGTGGCTGTAAGTTATCAGAAAAGGTCTCAGACATTGTGACGCGCTTTCATATGGTTGGGTAACATTATACGTATACCTAAAAGAATTTTATGAGACCCACAAGATAACTTTAGAAGTACAATCTTTCAAAATACTGGTGCAATTACTCGCGTATGTCCATGACATTGACATAATCGCCTTGACAGCGATGTTGATGGTTTGCTGCCGACCATGATTGAATGAAAATAAAACGGTGACACAAAACAAGGACTGCACGTATAGACCACCCGTATGCAAACTACAATGTCCGGGTACCCAACACAATCTGATTTAGTTCTGCGCGCATAATGTTCTAAGCCTTGTGCGGCAGCACCTGACTAGTTTAGATTTGATGATGAAGGGCTCTAGCACCTTTAGCACAGCCCGACTATCAATGCAGTTAGCGATATTCTTGTTGGATATTCATCCCACATCAAGTAGATCGGCAGCGTAGTACGTAAAGCACCAGTGCTGGCAGTGCAGGCTGTTTTGTGTACCCTGGTTAACATATCCCGTATACATATATAACTTATTTGTGACTTTCCACCAAACAAAAGCTCCATAGGTAAGGATAGGTCTAACCACCATGATGTATACAACTCCCTACTTTTTTCCTGATGTCATCTTACAGATGAAGAGAGCATTATGAGCCTTACGGACACTTCTCTGAACATTAAGTTTCCATTTTAAATTGGCATAAGTTTATATATGTAATTTTTTGAAGGCATAGGAGTATACATACATTGATTACACAGTAGACAATTTGAAATGTTTTTGACTACTATTGATAAATTTAAAATAAAATGCAAAATGGTTTATCCAGCTGCTATATGTATCTTTTACTTTCTGCCGAAAAATCCAATCAATATAAAAGTGCTGGGTACACTCCTTATATTTCGATCGATAAAAAACAATCATTACTTTTATTAAGCACTAGCTGGATATTTTGTGTATACATATTTGGTACATTTAAAATTACACTTTGAGTGTTTCATTGAAATCTGGCAGGTAGTTTTCGTGCTTTTAGGAGAAAAAGAAAATTCCTCCCTCTCCTAGATCTTGCTACTTATTTGTAATACTGCATTTCCTTTCATTTACTTTGTTTCACTCTTCCTATAAAATCCAAGCAACTACCTACCCCAAACCTACACTGTTACCATAACACATTCCACATATCAGAATGAAATTCTGAAATGAAACCTGTTTTGTATTATACGGCTCTTCTTTTATGAAAATGAAGATTATTTATTAATATACCCCATGCCATACTGCAGCACGCACCCCATCCTCATCCTACATCGGACATACGGACATTTGTAGATAGTAAGGTATATGTGTAGGTATGTATGTATATATTTTCACTTCAAAAGACACATTTTGGCTAAAAACTGTTCCTAAGGACGTGGCTATAAACGGCATACCGCATAGCCTATAGCAGTCTCACAGCCTTAAGGAACATTTTAGAAAAAGTTTCATCGAAATCTGTCCAGTAGTTTTCGAGTTTTTAACGGCCAAAGAAAATTGCTACAGTTTTATTATATGTATAGATTGCAAAGAATATCTACAATGTTTGGTAAACTAAAATAATTTGTATAATTCCCTCCCCGGCAAGTTACAAAAACTACCATGGACCGTACATATAAGCTGAATTATTTCTTATAGCAAAATAAGGGCTGAAAGTAAGATAAAATATTCATTAATGATTATAGTAATAAAAAATAATTAGCTACATTGTATATTTTGTGTATGTTTTGTATACTTGCACGTATCATTATTAGCCATGGCCCATGGAATACCTAATGATAGAAAATATGAATCACACGATATTAAGGGTATGAGGGAAACTTATACAGCTTAAAGGTAAAAAGTGTGGGATACTGGAGATGTGTTTCTCAGAATGTTCACCTTTGTTTTCTCCGAAACGATTAGTGAAAGAAGAAGAACAATTAGGAACAAACTTGTTTGGAAACGAAGATAAAGTGTATGCAGAAGAAGTCTTTGAATATCTTTTATTATCCCCATCCTTAGAGATATGGAGTAATTTAATATTTACTTTGTAACGCAAAAATAATCAGTGAATATTTTATTTATTTTTGTTAATGGAATTTGTGTACTTTCACATTCCGCGATATACACAAGTGTGCTAACTAGAACAAACCAAAAGTATTGATTTATACTTATACACAGCCTTGGATTTACCCCTAGTCCAACTAGGCCCAGGCCTAGGGCATCACGACAGATGGGGCACCACGAAAACTACAAAACAAACGCAACAATAGAAATTGAATTTACATGACGATCCTTCCAATTCTTCATCATTTAAACCTTCTGTCAACTATGAGGTCTAGCCAGACCTTTCTGACCTTTGTCTTGAAAGTTCAGGATAGGGTCAACGAAAATATTTTCTGTGATTTGATAATTTTTTTTTTTTTTAATGTATTCGTTTGATAAACAGACGCGTTTTTCAGATCATGATTATACCCCTTCCGTCAACTATAAGGTCTGGCTGGCCAATGCAAAATGTGTGCAGGTCTGGCCAGACATTGTGGTTAACGGGAAGGTATAAAAGCTTTAATTAACAGGAAGGTTAAAACAAAACTTCACCAAATTCTTCTAAATATTTAAATACAGATTTACATAGTTTGCTGTTCCTTGTTTGCAGTTTTCATTTGGTTTGTTTTTTTTTTAAATATACATAAACTATGTAACTATGCGCCTTTGTGTGTAACTTCTGCCGCAATGTGCTGGATCTACCACAATTTCTAAATATATTTTTTAAAATTTATCACTGTACCCCAAAAATGCTACAGTTCGCATTTCGTTCGCTTCGAATTCCCCGGAAGAAGATTGTGTTCGCCGGCGAGTTCATCTGAGAATCCCAAGCGACAACTCACATATATCGTGTGAAATGCTTAGCTTAGGTGCAAATGTCAATCTAGGAATCGTCAGGGAATAAAAAAAGAAGAAAATGCGAACATTCTGTAGAAAATTTATGTGAATTCGAAAACGGTTTGCAAATTTACGGGGATCCATTGGTGGTAAAGAAGAATAAATGTGAGATATTCGTCACTAGTTTATACACTGCTGAACTCTTTGTGTTATCTTGGGTCAAGGTGCCTACACCAAAGTAAGCCTTTCCTTAAATGCTTAGCAAATTATATTCACATTGGAGATATAACTATTTTTCTTATATTATACCCACGAATCATTTCCAAAAGTATTGAGATTGAACTTCGAAACACCCTGTATATTCAATGGGCAATTCAGTTCAGACAAACTTATAATCTACCAACAAATTTTTAAATCAACCGCTGACCTACACATTTTTTAAATCCTAAATAAAAAATTAAAAACACTTGCACAACAAACTCGTCAAGCGTTACATTTGACGTGTCCCAGCCACTGGTTTTTGGTTTAAAGTCGACGGCCGGATTTAGTGAAACGTATATCGAAGCCTTTGAGTAGGGTATGAGTGTATTTTGAATTTAGATACATAATGCAAATGAATATTTCTACAATTTATAGGAAAATGTGAAAAGTAATATTTGGGTAGGACATCATTTCGTGCGCCTTTACCATTACCTACGCGATACTAATCATTTCTAGTGTCCAGGCATTCACAATGGTGAATATTTTCATTTAAAATTATCTATTGTATCCGTCAAAATATTTAAGTTGATGATTAAAACTGATTATTCGTAAGGTCCATTGTCAATAGACAATATTTACGAGATAATAAATAAAAGGAAATACAAAATAGGGCACCATTTGTTGTAAAGGCCTAGGGCCCAAAAAATGTAAATCCGGCGCTGCTTATACAGGATAAGGGCCGTAGTTGGGGGTGGTCTCATTCGGCAGGTGTGGATCTAAAATTTAATTTCGTTCCAGGTCAGTGGAATGTTGGAACAATGAGGAATGTGCAATTGGCGTCTTTTCGAACTGACGTTCTGTGATCGAACGTAACATAGCGTACCTTTCCATAATCTGACCAAATTCAATTGTTAATTTTTCACTACGTTCACACAACCGCTAGTGGGATATGAGGTAGTCTTTCGACCCACCAGATCACCTGCGAATATTAAGGCAGTAAGAGCTTCAATCTTGCAATCCCATTTTTAAAGCCCACTTGAGTGCGGATGCGTCAACAAAAATAACATGCGCTAATGATCTGGCAACAATCTTCCACGGTTCATGCAGGATGGCGCGCCATGCCACACAGCCCATGCCACAATCGGTCTTTTGCGAACCAAATTCCCAAATCGTGTTATCTGCCGTCTTGGTGATGTTAATTAGCCGCCTCGGAGCTGCGATTTATGACTTTTTTTGGGGAACCGTGATTGTTGACCGATGTTTTGTCAACAATCCGGAAACGATTCAAGCGCTTACGGCCAATATCATCCAAGCAATCCGTGCGAGATACAGCCCGAAACCGAAACCATCAACAAGGTCTTGAAAAATTGTAGTGACAGAATGCGCTAATGCGAAGCCAGCCAGAGGCAGCCACTTGAACGACGTTGTGTTCCATAATTAATGAAAATGTTTGCTCTTACTAATTACATGGAAAAAATTTAATTTTGTTCATTTTATTGCATTTTTAAAAATAAACTTTTATTTGGCCCACCCTGTACGTACATATACAGGGTAAGGATGAGGTCAGTTATGCCATGTCCGAGGTTATGGATTGTACAATATTGGACGGAGGGCAGAGACTTTTCTTTAATCATTTTCTGCTCAAAATAAGGGGTGTTATTTTTAGAGGTATACTTTAAGTTGGCAACACTATTTTAACTGGCGGCTATTTTATCAGCTGCCAAGTGATTAAGCTTTAGTTTGGTTTGGCATCCATACTACTTATAAAATGCAGCGTCCGTCTGTTCGTTTCTCCATAACTCGAGAACCATTCGTCCGATTTTCATGATTCTTCTTCTGATTTATAGATGTGTGGCCAACTTAGTCCGTAGGGTGGGTGAGAATTGCTCAGGAGGTAAGGGGTCGCGGGGAATAAGGGGGGTCTCACGAACCGTTAGCCGTATGAAATTGAAAGTTTGTGTGTTGATAGATAAATCAAAAGAATTACATTACAATTACAGAATGAGGAATTCATCGTTTTTCAAAATTCGTCCAATAAGGGTTGAAAAACGTTTGCCCCCTACTTTTCTATTTCGACCTTACTACGCTCAACTTGCCATTATACTCATAAATCTACGTGTCATTTCAAGGAATGCTTTTATTTGTTAGCCAATACTTCACCGAGTATTTTGATCTAAAATTCATCTTTCTGGTCCATCAAGAGGGTGAGATATAATAAATTGAAAATAGATCTTATTTGGTCAAGTGCGAAAAAAATGATTTCTCGATTGCAGTTGTGCAGTTGTGGGGTAGTTTTATATTGCGTTCCCAAGATAGAATATGATTACTCGCTCGACTGTCATTCAGAATGCACATTGTACTGTATGGCGTAGTTGAATTTGATGTAGGCAATGGATATGCATAAAAGAAGCTAATCCGATTGACTTCAAACTCGGTTTGCATATTCTCTAGGAGAAATAAAGAAAATGTATTCTTCGATTTTGGAAATTCTACCCTTAAAGGGGTAAGAGGGGGGCAAAGTTTATTTTTCATCCGATCGACTTCAAACTTAGTTTGTGGCCCTTTTCTTAAGTCACGAACCGTTCGTCGTATCAATTTTAAACTTTGTAATGCGTCCCAAAATCTTTCGCCGTTGAATATGCTTATCGCTTCATCTAACTCCAGCGTCCGTACTCCAAAGATATTCAAGCGGAATTCTGTATGAATGGGGTCATACTGCTAGAAAGTGGTGTATCTTTCTGGTTGCAAGAGTGTAATAAGATCTCGGAGGTGTGGAATATAATGAAGGGGTAAAAGCTCCCCCTATTCTAAAGGTGGTGGTTATCATATCGCTGTATTTGCCAGCAAAGAAATATGTTTTGTTCCATAGATTGTGACTCAATCTACTATAGTATGATCTGCGCTTCACTAACAAAAATATTGATCATATAATCTTTGAACTGTTTTCTCCAATGTACATGGAGCAATCTGCTACCAAAAATGCCTTAAGGATTAGCCAAACTGGTACTTGGAACCCGTGCAACTTTGGTTACGCACAGATTCTAGGGAAATACATTGGGAATGTTGTCACTTCTGACTGGGGATCTGGGATCATATCCCACATCTAAACGTTAATAGACCATTCTCCTGGCTCGTTCCCGAGTAGAGATGAATGGAACACAGATGAACCCACAAAGAGGAAATCGATATCCATCTACACAGATGGATCGAAGATGGACTGTGGAACCGGTGTCGGCATCTTCTCGGAGGAATTAAATAAACACTGTTCAATCAAGTTTCCTGACAACAGCAGTGTCTTCCAAGCAGAGATTCTGGCAATCGCGGAAGCGGCCCGTAAGGTGTCATTGTTGGCAATACCAAGAAATGATATTACCATTTTCATTGACAGCCAGGCGGCTAATCAGAGTTAGTTCAACGCTGCCGCGAAGAACTAAAGGTTCTCTGCTCGCAGCACTCCATGGTCCTCTACTGGGTCCCTGGGCACAATGACAAAGCCGGCGATGAGAGGACCGACGAACTAGCGAGAAATGGGTCTGCAATGGATCATGATCTAGCAATTCAGTCGATTAAGCCAACACTCTGTAATCTTAGAGAGAGAGAGTGAAAAATAAAATTCGCATGAAAACCAACAACAGGTGGAAGGGACTAACTACCTGCGAAGTATCACGAAAGCTTTGGCCAAAATACGACAGTGGCTGCAAAATCAAACTTTTACAGTTTGACAGGTCATCGCTGTCTAAATTGGTGGGGGCTCTAAAGGGTCATAACTTCCTAAGAAATCATACAATGAAACTCAATCTCAAAGATGACGACATGAGGACACACTTCACTTCCTCTGTCACTGCTCGAGCCTCTGTCACTTAAGGACCAGAACACTTGGAAGTCATTACTTCCATGACCTACAAGAACTTTCTGATGTCTCACTTTCTGATCTTAACAGGTTTTTGAGGATATCAGGATGGCTGGACAGCGTCGAGTAATCGCTAGAAGAAGGGACACGAGGCTAACCATCCCAACATCACTGGTTAACCCCCATCAAAAAAGGGCATAACAATGGGTCCACAAGGACCTAAGTGTGGCACAGCAGGATATACCTATTCTGTCAACCCGTTAACCTAACCTAACAATGTCAATTTAATAAAATTATCTTTGTCTTATTCCATTTCAAAGTTCTGTACCTCTTGTCACGCAGCTTTCACGTTTTACCCACGTTTTTTAGCTGATTTGCACACAGGATTTTTTCGCATTCCTTAAATACGCGTGCTTATTAAAAAGTAAGAAACTTAATTAAATTTTTGGGAAGCTTTATAAGGTGCAAATTTGTAGGTAGGTAGGTAGGTACTAATTGCAAACTTAATGTCTTCCTTCGAAACAATAATGAATCTTGTGGTCCTTCTTTGGCGCTACAGGTAAAAAAAGCATGAACATTAGAATCAGCGATGTTTTCTACATCTACGAAGTGTGTTTAAAAGAATTCTTTCTAATTAAAAAAATTCCATTCAAATATACCGCAGGATAACACATTCATTGCTTCTCAGGAAATTATTGTTAATTTCACCAAAGCTCATTACAGAAACATTTTATGTAAATACGTTTTATTAATAATTGGAAGTCCAAATAAAATACAACCATTCCATTCAAAATAAATTACAATATACAAAAAAAAATTGTGCAAAAGCCTTGCAAGTAATCACCACTTGGTGTGGTGGTGGTCTGGTCAGGACCAGGCGTCCTCATTATGCAAAACATTTTTCTCTTGAACAAACATTGTTTCCCCACGCCAAGGGGATTGTATGAATTTAAATTGGTCAACACGATTTTTTTTTATTTAAATTATAAGCAAGTATATTTAAGTATTGAAATAAATTACTATGAATCCATAAAAAAATCAATATAAATGTACCTACTCATAAATATTTAAAAAAAAAATTTAAAATATATTTCTTAAACCACTCACCGCTTTTTTATCTGGTTGATAGATCCTTTAAATATGCTTGCACGTAATCCTTTCAGAAATTTAGATCTCCATTAATCCCGTTCCTAAATGATCATATCCCACACAAAAACGGGAAAATGCCTGGACTTGGAAAAATAATATCACCTTCTTGACAAAGAAAGACCTTTGTATTTATTTGGCAGACTAAAAAACTCACGACCACACAAATCACTATTCACTTATATCGTAACCAGAGCGAATACTGATAAACACTTTAAATTCTTATCACAGAATAATCTTGGACCTTCGCTTATGCCAATGACCTTTTAAAAGAAACCCCAGACAAAGATCCACTAGTGACAAAAGTCTTTTTTTTTTTACCAACAATTCCACTATCACTTTCAATGCCACGACACCACACAATGAAACTAAGTGAAAGTTAATACGAATCAATTATAAACTGGCAAAAGGACCAATGCGATAAGATGATTTATTTGTATCCAAGGATACAATGAAGCAATTCAATTTATACAGACCACTACGTGTTAGCTCAACGCTTACAATTCGATTAAAAGATACACAGACGGGGTGCAGAATAAAAAGCTCTCCAGACAAAAATGCAATCACTATCACCCAGCATCCAGAATCAGGTGTGGAAAGATTTACAATATGCACAAGGACGAATAAAATTTACTTGCAAATAGCAATGATAACTCCGACGAATACTGTATTCAACAAAGTCTCGGCGAAAACTGATTGAGGTCCAACTTGTAGCCCGCCACAGCATCAGAATCAGAATCTGAAGCATCTGGTGGAATGGAGAGTTTTCTCCTCGCAAAAATTGCGATGGATGCTCTGTCACCGGCAGCAGCGGGTGGATCTACCCCAGCTGCCTGTTGGACGTGTACAATACCTCAATAGTGTCGAATTTTGTGAGAGTGGAAAAAGCTCTACTCTAACAGGTGATATAGTCTGTACGACAAGAAACTAACAGAGTTTGCAAAAAAAAAAGTTCGTGGAGTGTAAAAATGTGTTTTTTGTCTGAAAATTCAAATTGGAGGCCATTTTGTACTAATTTGTAAAAAAAATATTTTTTGACATACCTAGGTATTTTGAATGCGACTTGCATTTGTTGCTGGATATCACACTTTTTATAACAAAAGAGGTTTCTAGAATTACTTTGAGTGCGCCTTGCAAAACTGTGATGCATTTTTCATGCAAGTACTACCTCGTTACACACGGTACTTCGATCGCATCACTAATTCGAACATTCACTTTTTGGATGCTTACTTAAGATGGTGCTACTACAGTCCTGTGCCTCAACCAACAAGCGTCTCCAGCCAGCACGATCTTTGGCCAGCTGTCTCCAGTTTCGCACGCTAAGTTGGCTAAGGTCCCTGAGTCGCGGTCTTGCGATTCGAAGATCTCCATTTGCTTTATATGACCCAGCCACCCCAGTCGTTGGACCTTTACTCTTCTGGCTACAGTTCGTCGTTGTATCTTCTCCTCCATTCATCGTCTATGGAGACGGGACCAAAAATTACTCGAAGAATTTTCCTCTCAAAACAACCAAGAGTAACCTCATCGGCTTTTGATAGAGTCCATGCCTCTGTACACTAGAGAAGGACTGGGATGATTACGTCTTATAAAGGGTCACTTTATAGTTGTTCGAGAGAGGGCTTTGTTACCGAATTGCTTTCTTAGCCCAAAGAAACAGATGAAAAGGTGGTGAGTATCGATTTGAACTTCCTAGGTTTTCTCCAATATCTGCCGCAATATGAAAATTTGATCGATGGTGGACTTTCCTGTCTTGAAGCCACACTGATAGGGAGCAATCAGGCTGTTGACGAAAAGCTTCAGCCGTTTACACAATACGGCAGATAAGATCTTCTACGCGATGTTTAGAAGACTAACACCTCTGTAGTTGGCGCAGTTCAAAGGGTCTCCTTTCTTGAGGATCGAGCAAACAATGCTGAGGTTCCATTCATCGGGCATACTTCCTCCGAGTTCCGACCATATTTTACAGATGAGTCGGTGCATGGTCGAAAAATGTCGGAAAGGAAAAAGTTAACAAGCAAATCCAATAGGTAGAAAAAACAAACTATTTCACTACGAGGCAACAAGACAACGGGTTACGAAATTATTGAGTAAAGGACAGAAACCTACACCCATTCACAACATCCGACTTATCTGTTTTTAGTTATCTTTGCGCTTCTGAGAAAGCTAGTTTACGTCCAATATACTGGAGAATCGATGTCGAATAGATCCGCTATAACTTCTTCATTGGTTCAAGTCCATAAAATCTTTTCCTTTTTGGCCGAAACACAGCTCGCGTTTAACCGATTCGGAACCGTAAGTGTTTTCCACAAAAATACAGTCCAAAGCATTACTTTTCATCCTCAATTAAAAAAAAATTAATTATAAGATAATGTTCTTGAAGATACAGATTATTCATCACACACAAAAGCGATATCCCTATCTAAAGATTAAAACCGAATTCAATGTACGCACTTAATTCGTACGATCCTATTCATACGTTTACGTACGATACAAATTCATGTCAAATGTGCGGCTGGCTTAAAGGAAAAAGCGACTACAGCAGGAGGGAAAAGCTAGTTAGAGTCCTTATGCCACATAGGAAGATGAGAAGAGAAAAGTATAGCATAGCATGTAGGTAGGTATAGGTAATTGGGTGCTCTTGTGGCGGCTGCCACAGCTTCGCATAGGCCATCAGTTAGGTCCATTGTGTCCAGTCACGGGAACCTTCCATTTCATACCTGTTGGAGACAAAGAGTATACCGCTTTATTGAGTCGCCTAGATTTGGTATTAATCACAGGCATTCACAAGCTCTTGTATCCAGATTCCCAGCTTATCCTAGGAGCAACCGAAGGGATGTGGAGTTTGATGATCTACTGGAACCACCCCGATTTGAGTATGAATCTCAGGAGTTCCTTAAGATCAACATTCACCAAATCCTCTAGTTCATCGAAGAAGAAGCTGTTGAGAATACTCTGTCCACTGTTTTTAAAGGCTGGACATTCGCAAAGCAGATGACGATTAGATTCTATTTCTTCAACGTCTCCGCAGCTTCTGCAAAAGTCATTATGCAGTATGCCCAGCCTTTCCGCGTGTACCCCTATCGCACAGTGTCCAGTAATGACCGCCGTGAGTATATGCGGATGTCCTTGTGGCTAAGTCCGGTCATGAATTTGGATCTCTTTTTTCTCACTTCTGGCCATAATTCTTGATAGCGTAGCATGCGACATGACAACCGCAATTTCATTAATGCGAGTAGCTGGAAGAAAACATGCCGGATGACTGGATTATCAGCTCCATATGCCCCACCTACAATAAAGGCGGGTCTAGCAAGAACTATCGATGCACATCCCTGCTTAATGTTGCACATGTATATAACGTACCTACTGTGTGAACGTCTTAAGTCATTTTGCAACACGGTCCGCGAAGAACAATTATATACCAAATTTTTACACTGAGGCAAATCCTGGAAAAGACCAACGAATTTCAAGTCGAGACTCACTATCCTATTCATCGAGTACTACAACACACAGAAGCTCTATGGCTATGGCAGAATTGAGAATCCCGGCAAAACTAATTTAGCTGTGTCACGTGACACTGGAAAACACGCACAATAACGTGCAGTTTGGAAGTACCTCCTCCGAACTATTTCAAGGAGATGCGCTATCATCCGGCTTCTTCAATCTCGTATTGGAGCAGATAGTGCGCTGGGCCGGTGCTAACACATAATTAAACAGACCCATCCAGCTGCTGGGATATGCGGACAATATTGACATCATCGGTCGTTGATGGGTTAAAGACTGTTAACTTAAAGGACGAAATGTATGCTCTACAAAACACTTACCCTGCCAATTCTGCTTAATGGCGCCGAGTGATGGACGATAAGCAAGAAGGGACAGCTTATACCGGGCTCCAGTAAAATACTTCGGCGGATTTTTGGTCTTGGTGCGAGGAATGCGAATGAAGGTTAAGATACAACCGAACCGAAAATATGTCGTCGTATACACATCGAACGAATTGACAATAAACTAAGAGCATCTTCAAATCACAGAATCCCAAATTGGTTTTAAAGGATCGATTCAGCTCCTGAATACTAAAAATAATAATTATTTTATTACTATAACTATTCATATACACATATTAGGTGCAACAGGTCTATATAAGATCCAGTGTGAAGCTTCTTGTAAACATCCTGACCCGTGTTTGTGACATTGTGAGCTCAATGTTTATCCATGTTTTTAACGGGTTTTTAAATAGGGACTCTACAAAAGTACAGCGACAGGGACAGTAAACGACGCCGAATTTCTTGCCGCTCTTTTGACATTTCTCTTCAGTAGGTAAGGTTTGCCATTTCATGATGGAAAGATATACGAGCCAACAATGAGTCGAAATTATTAAAATTTTCTACCAAAATTCGGAGTCAGTGGCCTCAACGTTAAGAGCGCTACGTCCAATTTCTGGTCGTCATAATCGTCCTAGCAGATCAACAATTGGGCGTGAAAAAATTTGAATCCACAGGCACGGTACAAAATGTTCCCGTGCCAGTGAGACAAATAAGTGCCCGTAGTGTCGAGAATATTGCTGCCGCTGAGGCTTCAGTTGAAGAAAGCCCAAATGTGTCTCTCACAAGTCGTTATCAAGCGTTGGGCATCTCTGTGACGTCGTTGTGGCGAATTTTGCGAAAAGTTCTTGGCCTACATCCTTACAAGATTAAATTGACGCAAGAACTGAAGCCGCTTGCTTGACCACCAGAAGCGTCGTATGTTCGTGAATTGGGCTGAGCAACAACTTGAAAATGAGCAGTATCGGCCGATTTATGCTTGAAAACCGTCGAAAATTGGGTTCAGCGTCTGGACTTCTGCAAGCGTGCCCGTGTCGGCCATTTCATTGATATCCAAAACCGTTTTTGTTTTATTTAAATAAAAAAATTTTGTAGCGCTCTTATTGAAAAACCCTGTATTTATGAAAATAATTGAGTCTGCATTCATATCTGTGAATAATTTCTCTATCGACAAGAGGACAATGGCACGGATTAGAGAAACATTATATTTTGGAGAGTTTTCCGCAGAGGAGAAACTCTCATCTCATTTTCTATGCCGAAGCTTTTCTTATCAGGGTTTTCTACAAATATAGGGGTAGAAAAAGCATAAGCTCGTGCTCGTGCTCGTGGTAAATGTTATTCGCCCTGTTGCTATGGTATTGGCTGGACGCTGGTAAAGCAGATGGAACGTTTACTTATCTCCTTGGTTGCTTTACACATTATTTTTTAATGGATGCAGACATGGTGTCTGGGAAGCAACATGCTCTAGCACCCCGATGAATAATGTCGTTATCTTTTTTGTTACGAAATGCAGAAGCAACATGTGCTCTAAATTGTTGGAGAAATGTCGCTGACAGTAGATGGGGATGCCGCTCTTTTTTGTCGGAATTAATTATTTTCTTTTTGCTTTAATTTCCCTGTCTAACATATTTTGTGGTTCTTCTTATGAGTTCTAATTTGTGCTAATACCCTTGTAGTTTGTAGGTATTTAGGGATGTCTTATAAATGTAGTGGTGTATCAGTTGATGTTTTTTGGTACGTTATGGAAACTAAAAAACTTGAAGGAAATTAATTAATCTACTTAATTACACGTTAGTTTTTATTTACTTTTTTAACTACGCCATCTCTCGCAATTAACTAAAAGATGATTGAAAGTATAAAGTATAAGACTTCTCAAGCCGTTCGGATAGGTAAGGTATGTACATATACCGAATATAGCATAGGTATAAGGTATAACATTTGGTTTTGTTGCTATCTAATAATATTCAAGCTTATAGCCCACATAAGCTTGACTTGGTCTAGCATCCGATAAATGGGAATATTGCGGCCACTTTTGTTTTGTTTCTTAATCATTGTACTCGCTTTGCTGATTGGGAGTCTTTTAGTTTAATGTATCTAATTTCTTTAGAAGAGTCTCAGTTTCATAAAAGGTAACCATTGTTGCCACTGTACGTCGTAACGTAATGACCCCGTTTATGACTGATTTCTTCTATTTTTTTTATGATTTCTTACCCTTAAGCTAATAACTCCAGACCACTTGGTATGAATCATAAGCGGTTCTCGAACTTAAAATCGATAGTTAAAACTAGATAGTAGGAGAGGGGCTGTGAATATTGCGAATTCTATAAAAATTCGTTTGCAGTTCAATGCCAGCTGACTTTTGATGATATCTTTTTAATTTTCTTAACAAACTGAGCTCAAGAGAATTTACCAGCTGCACTCCATCCATTTACATCTGCGGGTTTCCAACCGGTGCGTGGTTTGCGGACCACAGGTAATCCATGAGAGCCTCCGTAGTGGTCCGCGAAAGCGGCTCAAAAGAGTTAATCAACGCATAGCTGAGAAAATTTAAAGATAGATTTATTTATTCAGCATTTTTCGAAACCAAAATTTTAGACTATTTTTTTTATTCTACCGTTATCGGAAGATTGGGCACCTTGCCGTGGTGGGTCCGCTTAAGTACAGCAACATGATGTTAGACCAGGGTAGTGGCCAAACTCCTCTGGTAAAGTTGAATGTGAATTGAAAAACCAAGATCCAATCCGATTAATCGATCAACCCTTAACTCCAAAGTGACTGGTCTGCCATGCCGAGGGTGATAAGTTAGTTAAGACTACTGGTTCAATGGTTTCAGAGGTAATTAAATCGCAAATGCACAAGCGACTGAGGCAAAGGATATGAAGAGGGCTGGAAAGAGGCAGAGATTATCCTTGGTAAAATCTATCTCTGCGGAGGGCATAAACTAGTCGGTCGATGAGTTGACTGACATCGTTTCCAATATGACGTATACCGAAAACTCTCCAGAAGAGGATGGATCTGATTATGAATCCGTAAAAGGTTACGGGCAGTCTGTTGCTGTTCAACGTGGGTCAGGGTCACTCTACGGGTGCCAGTAGTTATGTGGATGGGCAACCATGGACAAAAGATTATCAGTCACCCCGAAAAGCAGAAATCGTGAAAGGCCAAGTAACCTGAACCAAGCAAGGTAAAGCGAAAGCTGAACCAAGCTGTGGAAAGAAGGGGAAAACAAGCAGATGATGCAAAGGATGCGAGGAGTGAGAGAGCCAAAGTTGACAAAGACGTAAAAACCTTTGCTCGAGCCACCGCGAACGATATCGATATCGTAGTTGATTATTTTTTAAAAATGATCTGCTGGGGGCTCTAGACTTACTTCCGACAAATGCAGGTGATGTCGGCGTTAAAGAGGTAGCCTTGGAGGAAGAAATTATCACAATAAAATGCGGTAACCAGTAGCGCAGTGGTTATTACCCGAATTTAATGTACCACGAGAGTACGCTCCGGTCTGGCTTTGTCCCGCCTGAGGCATTCCTTCATGCAGACATGAAAGGGTTAATCCAAGATAAAGATGGTGTGCCGGTATTGTACCACAGGCACCGCGGCGCGAGGGATAAGCGGCTCATCCACGACGGGTACGCCGCCAATGCTCAAGAGCTCCTCCGTTTTAATACCGCAATTGCGGATAGGGACACGGTTGATACTTTAAAGCAGTTCACCGAATTTTGGTGGCTTGAGGAAGAGGTGAGGGCAGACACGCTCTCCCGGGTCGGTGCGTTACCTATGTAACATCCTCCTTAGTTTTAAGCTAGTTTGTAAGTTAGTTAGGAGTATCTTAGGGGGTCTTTGGGAGGGGCCGGGCTCGTCAACATGAATGAGTGCTACCGAGACTTGACCGATGCTTATGGCCTCGCTCGAGTCCCGGCGGCGCGTGTGCACCGTGTTGGGGGCTGCCAGGCGCCCATCGACGCAATCGGGATGGTGACTAATCGAGAGATTGCTCATCACCCTGATTATAGGTAATTTAGGTTAAGTAGCTTAGGTAGTTTTAAGAAAACAAAAATAATAAAGAGTCCAAGTTTTTAGCAAAGTTTCTTGGAAATGAAGAAACAGCGCTAAATACATACATTGATAGATTTAAGGCCGAAAGGCAATAGTTATAAGGATATAGTTAAGTTTAGAGTGCTCGTTAAGAGCCAGTAGGCTAGATTAAGATAAATGTTAGTTTTAATTTAGATTTAATCATTTTTGTCTAGTATGTAAGTTAAAGAAAGAATTAATAAAAATGAATTTAAAAGTCAAAAGTCAAGCGCCAGTGGTTAGTGTGCTGGACTACTGTGCGAGGGATCCCAGGTTCGATACCCGGAAAAACACAAATTACATCTTAAAGTTCTTTCTACTGCGCCACCTCTCGCGAACGTCTGACAAACATCCGAGAGTACGACTGTTCTGAAAAAGCTTCTCAATTCAGACGTTCGGACTCGGTATGAAATTGTAGGTCCCTTCCATTCGTCCCAAAAATAGAAACTCACACAAACGAATGGTTGCGAGAAGCTAGGCCTTGGGTGTCTACCGCCTGTTGCGCCCCATATTTATTTTTTTTTAACCAAGAAACCAAGAGTTGCTGTGAGAGACTGTAGGGAAGATGACCAACATATGGGAGGGAATCAACCCTAAAATAGACAGGCTTGACATACTTAAGGATGTGGAAAGGTTGACACTCTTTGCTCGCAGTCAATGCGTGAGTAAATATGTCAGCCTTGCCAGACAATGTCGACATATATCTTCATGTAGGAAGATATGATGACAACAAAATTGGTGGAACCAAGCTGACGATCTGGGGCCCGAGGGAGGAATCGAGGCTGGTTAGGTAAGCAGGAGATAGGCTCTACTTTGTGTTGGACGTAGCATTCGTGAAGTTTGAAGGATCATCGAAAAAAAAAACCCAACATAAAAAGCCACCCGGTAGGACGACGAAGTGATAGATACTGTGGATATGGGATTAGCACAAGTCGGGCGGGAGGCGGGCCCGTATCGGCTGGGAAAAGCTTAGGGTGATTTAATTGAACCTTCAACCCTATTTAAGGTTAATCATGTTACATGCGCGGGTAGATAGTAGACATATTGCAGTATCTAGTCTGCCCATATGAGTCCAATTTAAAAGTTACACTATATCATTTCAAGACGATGATTATGAATTAGCATTAAAATGCTAGGCACTCATTTCGTAAGTCAATAATCGCATGACGAATCGTTTCGACGAAAGCTCTACATCACGTTACATTGAAAATAACTATCGTCTAGACAATATCGTTTCGACAATTCAACACTTGCCTCTCGTACCTCAATAATATTGATAGAATACAATCGTTAAGACGTTTGCACGAGACCGGCTTAGGTATCCATGGGATGGGGTAAACAAATAAAAATATGCAGACAAGTAAATAATGTAATTATAGAAGTATGGGTTAGAATGAGAAGAAACAAAAAACATTTTAGAGACTGCTATCACCAACAACCCTACAAAAAAAAAATAATAAATTTGCTGCTCAGACGAATTTGTTGAATACATAATTCAAATTTCTTTACCCCTTTTTTTTGATAGGTGACATCGATTGATATTAAAGGACATTAGAACTCTAAAGCACGTAACCCTACTCAAAAAGCTGAGACCGATTTGCCAATAAACGGCTTTCGCCTCGTCATTTCATATTATACTGGTCGCATGTGGAATCATTTTTATTTCATGCACACAACATGATTGTCATCACTTAGGGTACAAATTTGATTAATGACAGCTAGTGTGGGGGTACAACGTTGTATTCAGGACAAACTCACTTGTGAACACATGTGGTTGACAACATTTTATGAATGGCTATAAGCTGCAGAAATATATGATTCTTCTGGGCATGGGCATGCAAATATTCATGACATTGGCTGAATAAACGACCAGAGCTATTAATTCTGAAAGGCACCAGTGAACCGTGAATTTTTCCTATTGAAAGTAATTTCAAAGCTTGGCGACAATAAAGGGCAACCGCAAATTGTCTAAAAAGTTTAATTGATCACTTCCTAAATGGTGTGATTTTTTTTCTACTCAATTAGTTGAGCACTAGATGGGCGAGGATTGAGGAAGAAACTTTTGGGACAATTCTGAAATATTCATCAATTGAAAGGGCCATTTGACGAGCCATTAGTGTGGATAAGCAACATCAATCAGACTTCAGATTGATGTGTTTGAGTCGGTTGACGGACTGACGTCGTAACTCATAACTTAATTTTTATAATTGATTTCAATAATAGATTCGTTAGGAAAGACGAGGATCATGCTTGAGGTTGAGGCTAATGTAGCAAAGGTAGACCAAGGTTGCGGAAAGCATAATTGGGGGGTTAAATAGGATAACTTACTAAACTCTGGTGTAGACCGGGTATAAATAAAAAGCCCCTCTAGCCAGGTCGGTCCTCAGCAAGCCTCCAGTTACGCATACCAAGTTGGTTGTAGTCGCTTTTCATTTGTGCACACCACCTACATTAGGTGTGATATTCTCATCCTTCGTTGTCGCTCAAAGGCGGCTAAACTATATAAAAAGATGTCGCAGTACATAGTTGCATTTTAAGCTTTTGACTAGGCCTGTAAGGTTTTTCATGTAACCTCCTCTTCCATACTTCATCAATCCTAAGTGGACCGAAAATCATCCGAAGAAGAGTTTTTCATTCGCTTTCGACAAGGTCCAGGCTTTTTACAGTAGGTACAGCAGGACCCAGGTTATTAAGGTCTTGTATTTTATCTCCTCAATCGTTCTTTAAGAGAGATGCCATCTCTGCTCCGATGCCATTTTGCGATGCAATTGTATAGCCTAGGTCGGTAACTAATTCGAAGTTATATCTGACCATTATGACGTTTGCCCAAATCACCAATGTTGAGAGTCCTTTTTCGATTACTGCATATTATATACTTTGATAGCCAGAACCATCTTCACCGCCTCCGTTTCCAAATTTACAAACGGCCCACTGACAGTTCGTTGCGTTCTCCCAAAAATGTCAATAACATCTCCATTAGCGTCCGTAGTTGAACGGACTTTTCAAAAATTGTGCCTCGTCTCATATTGACTTGTTCCATACAATTGCTTCAAGAATGATTTTAAGGAAGTTACATGATATTGCGACACATTGTCGTCGTATAAGCCTTTTTCGGTTTCGGTGGTGTTCTTTTCTACTTTGACGAAGCAGCAAGATTTCTCCATTGTCATTCTGCACAGATGATAGGAATCCTACCGTAGGATGTGGCGTAGGATTCACAAAATTTGACTTGGCTTTGTATAATTCGTCAATAAATACGCTGTCGTAGGTATAGGTGTGTGTGTGTGTGTATCTGGAATTCCTGGGTTTTTTCTACGATTTGCGTTCTTATGCCCAAATCACAATGGCGCTTTGCCGCTTGCGTGCGTTGACAGGCGTTTTAGAAACTTTACCGTACTTTATGTCAACGCACGCAAGCCGCAGTTTTCCAAAACTAAATGCCGCTTCAGAGCTTTGGCGCGTTGAGAGACTAGAGTATGAGAGATTGAAAGTTCTGTTTGGTTTATGTTAATATACCCCAATTCAGAGCAGAATGCAAGTCTACTCCTTTTTGCTTATACCTGTTATTTTTAATGCACGATTTAAGAGGAAATTTGTTCAAAATAGTAAAATAACAGTTATTGTATTTTCACTTTTCTTGTCGTGGAATATTTTTGTGGCAGAATTGTCTGGTGCATGAAATGTACATAGATACACAGGTACAAGCCTTCCCATGAAAGTCCTTTCAGGCGAGGCAGGTAGATGTTTAGTTTGGTTGAGAAAATGTGGATAAATTACACCGAAAATCCCTTCCCTTTAAATTGTGAATTGATTACTTTGTGGAATACTTGAAAAACGATTTAAGTGTGCAAGATTACTAAATGGCCAGCATATTTTATCTACTCTGTGGAAAGAAGTTCAGTCACTAAAATACAGAGGTGCAATTTTGTTAAAAATTTGCCTTGGCTATTTAAAAAAATAAATAAAAATCTATTAATAAATTATCAAATATGGATACCGACGATCTACTCGATTTTTCAATTCATATTTATATTTTATTTTAGTTATATTTATACATCTGGTAGTATGCTGGACATTCATTCGGACGATTGCGACCGCAGGTACTGTTTTTCGTCGCTCGCTGGGTTTTTACCACATCCGTTCACCTATCGCCAGTAATGGCAATGCATATTGAAAGGATTTTATGACCCTCTAACTAGGGTCATTTGCTTGGTATTAATTAAATACACGAACTTTTTTTTTGCTATATTTCCGCGAAGATCTTGCTGTCCTGTCCAGACATTTTTTTATATTCCTATGGCTGGACTTCAAAACCTTCCCGCCTATGGAGTTCAAATTTACAGGGAATCTTCGATATAGGACGGAGAATTCCCGTGAATTTGGGTCAAAGTCGGTACGCATATTTATGTTCATTGTCCCGATAGACAATAAAAAAGTAATAAATTAATACCAATCATTTGCACATAGCCGAAAATTAGATTTTCCCTCGACTAGAAAAAGAAACTATAAATATTCTAAACAAAAATGTTTATTTCATTTATCAATTGTATAAAGCACAGAGTAGTTTCAGAGAAAATTAAAATTTCAAAAGCGTGCACATAACATTTGGTGGGCACATATTTTTTTGTTCAACAATCTGAAGAAATCACTAGTAGCATTACAACAAAAATAATATTCGTCATTTCCACACAGTAAAATAATTATTTTGTATTGCAGAAACCTCATATTCTACTAAAAACGAGTACGTGTATACCCTCTAAGTGAACCCACGCTACTCCAACATGAACGGCATATGCTCTAGCTCTACCACTTTAAATATTATCAAATCGAACAAACCAACCGAAAATGAAATGTCAAAGCCGCCCAAAGCACCTGAAAGTAGAGAGTTGCTCTACTTGGGCGTCGCGTTGGACTTTACGATATTTACGATCTAAACGCGACCCGAAGCCTGACGCCGCATTTTGGCTTGCACCATATGAAAGCATTGGTTCTACTTTATCTGTCAACGCACGCAAGCGGCAAAGCGCCGTTGTGGTTTGGCCATTAGTGTAAAAACTTTGTCGATGGTTGCATTTTTTTTAGGCGTTCACACAGTACAGTACATGGAAGGGACCTACCGAGTCCGAACGGCTTAATTGAGAAGCTTTTTTCAGGATAGTCATACTTTCGGATGTTTGTCAGACGTTCGCGAGAGGTGGCGCTGTAGAAAAACCGGATTTAATTTTTGTTTAATTACATATATATGCTTACCTCTGCGGGCTTCTATTCGGACCTTGTATACTTGAGAAGATTGTTCTATACTATCTGAGGTTTTACTGCAGATACAGTACCGTCTCGTCCAATCTTTTTACAGCATTCGTTTGGTAGTGCCATGGATATCCGCATTTTTACTTGGCAGTAACATATTTATTAAGGAATGTGTAATTTAAACGTTAGTCAAAATTGCACTCCTTATTCATTGGGCATATACTGCACCCTATTGATTAAATTTATAATAAACCCCTCTAAATAAACTCACGATTGTATATTAACGAGCAATTTAACTAATCGTGCATTAACATTACTCTTATACACAATTTTAATTGGAATCCTTTATTTTCCGATATCAGTAATAAATGCAAATTATTTCAGAAATATCCCAACGACTATCAGTAGCATCAAAGTAACTAACGATGTGTGAAATAAGCCCTAACGCTGCGCAACGTTAATTTACTTTACGTCCGCTGATATTATGATTGTAAGCATAGCAAGTTAGTATTTGTTATTTTAATATAGATAGATAGACGTGGTGAATTACTGACACACGTGTGCATGGGTAGTTTTCATGCAGGAGCCCAAGCAGGTATGGGCTTAAAATAGAAATGCATTGCATTTCGCATATAATAACTATTTTAAAAAATCCAACCAATACTAATTTAGGGAGGTATTATCATTCTAAAATGCAAACGGAAAGTGGAGAGGCTCTGCGAAATAAGGCCCCAAAACAAAAATGAAATGAGGCCCCCATTACAACAACAACGATTTTTAATAAAATTTGGGGTGTTATTTCCTTTTTTGGGGCCTAATTTCCTTATGAAAATTGGGGTTTTATTTCATTATGAAATAAGACTCCAAAAGAAGGAATGAAATAAAACCCCAAACGAAAAACGAAAACGTATGGGGGGGGCATGCTGCCCCCCTGCAACCCCTCTGCTTGGGTTTACTGTCAGATTTGGGGTCTTATTTCATTTTTTTTTTGGGCCTTTTTTCATCGCAGTGGGGCCTTATTTCATATTTCAAATTGGGGTATTATTTCATTATGAAATAACACCCCAAATTTGGGGCCTTATTTAATTTTTGTTTTGGGGCCTTATTTCATTGGGGCCTTATTTCCTGCAGCCATCTTAAGAAGAAGTGGCAAATCGTAAACAGTACAACAAATCGTATAAAGCTTGTACTAACACAGATACTATCGTACTTACAAACGGTAGTGTTAACATTTCGAAAATCCACTAGAAAGAGCCAAATATTCAATATAACTTAAGGGCCAAAAATTTATTCTGTTGAGCGGTTAAATACAATCATTTTTTAATATTGGAGATGTGGTCTATTGCTTCGTTTAGGAGGGAGTGGTAATTTAAAAAAAAAAAGTATACTTAAAATGAAAATAAAATAATAAAAACAATGGCAACACTTACAACAAAGTACTACAGTATTTTTCAAAGCCAGGAATTGTCAGTAATGCAAATCAGCAAATATTTGTCTATAATGTCCAATTTCTGTCCAGAGACTGTTGCTGAAAAATTTTGTTGACATTGGGTAAACTAATATAATTTAAAGAAAGTTTGCATACCTACACTTAATGATACCAACTGTACTGGATTTTCCAGTACCATATCTACTGGATTCAACGTCCAGAAACTGGATAAATTTCCATACTGGATTTTATACTGGAATTTCATAAATTTTATTAGTATTTTATGAATGCCTACTACCAATATTCACCCTTATTTCGCAGACATTCTTTAAGGCTATGAACGCCAGAAAACGACAAGAAAAACGATGATTTTTGTGGTTAACAAATTAGTGATCGCCAAGTAATGAAAGCGACTAAAAATGTAACTTTTCTTGAATCGTTAATTTATTCAAATAACTAATGGAACATGAAATGAGATTACTTTTTTTTGCATTTGTGTTATTTGACAATCAGTCAGCTATTTTATTTATTGCAATTTGTGATTACAAGTACAAATGTCTCTTGTTTTTTTTTATTGGTGAAAGTATGATTCGCTCCCGAATCGAGATTCGCAAAAGTGATCTGAATCTTTAAAAAGTGTTTTTTTCCGCCCAATAAAAAAACGAATTTGACAGACAGCTGATTTCTAGAGCAGAAAAACTGGTCTGAATCGGAAAAAAGTGATTTTTCTTGCCCAATGGAAATCGACATAAGTGGAATAAGATTATTTTCAAGGGTTTTGCTACACCCTTCTGGTAGCTACCTTCAACCAAGAATCGCACAGCAAGCTATATATCGCTTGCACTGGCGGCGACCGTCCACGAGCTTATCTTTTATTTCAGTTGATGTAGATTTCATTAGACAAAAGAAATCCTAAACTCTTTACAAATTAACACTAGGGTGTCTATTTAACGGACTCTTTTAGCACAAACAGTATGTCAAATAAAGCTGTCAAATATGATTGTCAAACGAAAATCTTTGCATTTTGTCATCGTTTTGTTCTCGTCCAATTTTCAACGGTTTAATTCGATTCAATAAAATGGTACCAAAACGTAGAAAGTGTTTATTAAATTGGGAATTAAAAAATATTTAGCTGGAAAATCGGACGTCAAAAAACATTTGTGGTATTTGGAACACAAGAAGGCATTAACGGTAGCATCAACATCGCACACGTTGGCGTAATTTTTTTGCATCGACAACTGATAACAACGTAGCTGCGTGCGAAGGCGTGTGGGCATACCACGTCATAAAGGCAAACCACTGTTTTCTGTCGTCGCAAAGGAAAAAAATCTGAGGGCAATAGTATGCTTTCAGACAGAGCGATGTCAATGCAGTTCTCTAAATTTAGCACAAACTTAGATTAATAAAAAAAATTGATTCTTTTTGAATGAAGTAATAAAAAAGTATATAAATTGAATATACTGGGATTATACTAGATTTAAAAAAAATCAAAAAAATCGTTTTTACTAAATACAAATACTAGATTTTATCCAGCAGCAGTTGGTATCATTACCTATACTCAATCTTGCACCCATCCCGTAATCCAATAGAGTGACCCCAAGTAGGGGGTTACAGATCAGCATACTATTTTTTTTTTAACTTTTATTCTTAAATTTCACGTTTGAAAGCATTTCTTCAAAACCTATATTAACAGAAATAACTTGACTTAAAAATAATATGAAAGAATAGATTCTTGGCTTTCCAAAATCTTAAAGTCCTTTATTGCAATTGTTGCCATTATTTTTCAATATTTAATTTTTTTCGTTTTGCGGATTATTTTTGTAAAACCCCTCCCGCCCTAGTTATTATTCATAAAGGCCTACCTCACTCACCTCAAATTCTATCTCTGTAGCATTGGTGGTTCTCAAGCTTCAAAAATTACAAATAACTGAAGAACTCACTCAATCACTCACTCAGATGATGATCGTCAAAATTATGAAACACTTCCGGCCATCCTAAAATCGTGAAATTTGGCAATGATAGATCCTGTGGTGCATACGCTGGGCAAAGTCGAAAACTTCAGATTTTCCATTCAGCTGATTAGCGTAGAATGTTGAAATTTTGTAGGAAAAAATCAAAAATTTAATATTCTGCATTCAAGAGGCGTAGTAATGGTAATTTGGGCGACTTTCAATTTCCGTAGAGTGTTGAAATTTCGTCCGATTCCCATGTTTTTGGTCTTCTCCTCCGTTCTTATCACCAGTTGGCGGGCTCAATTAGCCCTATTCAAACAATCACTTAAAAGGAATCTGATGATGAATTGGTGGTGTAGTTCGAAATAGCTGTCATTCCTACAAAATGTGTCTACGAGTTGTTGTTAATGTAATTCTCTCAAAAACAATAATTCAGTTGTGCTTAGTGTTAGTCGGGCTAACTCTGGAACTATTTTGACCAATTTTAAATTTTTTTTCACCTTTGTGCTGGTTACATCCTCCGGATCAGTACAAGTTACTTAGGAAGAGGATATGGGAGGGGGAAACGGTGGTAGAAGCTATCTTTGGAACTATGTATTCGGCCATTTCCGGTGTTAACCTCCTACAGCTATGTTTTACGAATGGAGTACATATTTGTGCCCACTAAAAAAACTAGGTACATTGCGATAAAATATTGTGTAAGCTTAAAAAAGAGGAAAACATTATAAAAAAAACTTACCTAACTAAAATTATTTTTAATTTTATTTAAACAAAATGCAACAGGCCGGCGGCGCGGCGAGTGCAGCCGCGGGCATGGCTAGTATAGTTTATAAGAAAAAAAGCCAATGTGATGGTAGTCAGTGTCGGCGTTAGGTCTTATCGCCCAAAACCATAACGCCCAAATTGAAAAATGTCATAACGCCTAAAACCAAACAACAAAATAGAAATAAATGCCAAAAAGAATTTGAAGTTTAATACAAAGTCCCCAGATGCAACCCCTGCTTGGGTTTAGTATCAGATTTGGGGTGTATGCGTTACTTTGGGCGATATATCATTCTATTTGGGATTTGCGACGCTTAATTTTTTTAAATTTTGGGCGATGTGGTGGTTTTTGGGAGTTATGACAGTTTTCAAATTGGGCGATAAGACCTAACGCCGTTAGTGTCTATGGACATATTAAAAAGCGAAGGCGTTTCAACGTTGTTTGTGAAATATTAATACAAAAAAAAAAAAACATTACAAAACGTAGTGAAATCACACCAAAAACATAATATGAAAAAAAAATGGCCAAGTTCTCTTATATAGAAAAAACGTTATTTAAATGTACGTTAAATTCTTAGTTTAAGAAAGTTCAATGTAAAAAAATTGGTAGGTTCACCTGGAAAGTTGTTCGTTTATAATTTCAAACGAAGTCCCCAGATGCCATCAGCATTTCTTAATGAAGTTTTAAAAGTATTATTATAGGAGAGGAGCTTAGCATTTGAGGTCTAAGTGTCAGAAAAGGTGGATGTAGGCTTAAATTATATGTTTCCTCGATAAAAGGCTATCGAAGACCTCTAACTCAACAATGGCTTATAGATTTTAAGTTAAATCATACGTCATACGCATACCTCATACCTGATTTATTTAAGTTATAATAGATCCAGTCTCTGCGTAATAAAATAAATAAAAAACAAAATAAATTTACATTCTTACAACCACTCTGTCAGCTGATTTTACCATTAACAAACAATTTCAACAATAACTGACCAAAAAAATATTACCCACCAATATTAGGATGCGCTCTTCACATTCCCATATTTTATTTTAAATATTTTTCATCAGAAATTTCAGTGCGCAATCACAAAAGCATCTCTATAGAAATTATAAAATTTTCTAATAACAGTATTGTATCGTTGTATGAGTACCATATAAAAATTTACAAATGTGTCGAATTGTTTTACCTATGACTGTCATACGATAAACATTTCTAAAGCAAGTACTCCCTTCAGTTTGGACAAATTAAATTGAAAACTTTTTTTAACTTAAATAATACAACTCTACAAAATATCGCGTAACGTATATTTACCTCTGAGTTATATTAAAAGTTGCTGGAGCTGGAACAAGGGTTGCACGTCCATTCAAAGTTTTAAATGATGATATACTCCAGAGTGCAAAACTAATATTAAAAATAATATTCAATTTCATTAAAAAGCTGCTTTTGAACTGCAGACTGACCTTCCCATCCGCACCGTTCATTCGGTTCATTCTTTTTATTACACTTTGTGTCCTTGAATTTCATTTATTATCAGCAACTGTACTTTTCTTTTACATTCATTCATTTTCAAATATTCCGTCCGCGGACATGGAATGCTTTCCTTTGTCACACAATTCTATCGATTTAGTTCATTACGTCTCATCAATATTCGCGAACATTATGTGGGTGGTCTTTATCGTCACCAGACAGGTAGTAACTACTTGCTCGTCCTTAGAAATCCTCCTTAATGGTATGCAAGGAAGTCCCTTTCATAATATTGGTTTGCCTAAAACATGTTTATCCCTCCTTTTGATTCAGAATTTCATTTTGGAGATACACAAAGCTGAGCATGTAATCCACTGAATTCGAGAAACCATTCATACTCTTGGACCTCTTATACAAAATATAATATTAAATTATATTGAATTGAAGCAATAGAAAATTGAATCTAACGCAAATGTTGCAGTCATATAGGGTGATCGTTTTCCAATAGAGATTTCTTGGTTCTTAATAATGTTGTTGGGTGTCAATAGCCCATTCCCACATAATAAAAGTTTCTTCTATCCTATATCTACAGTACTGCCTTCTGTCAGATCAAAAAAATTATCCTGAAGCTGAAATTTCGCAAGTGTTTTGTTATAAGAATTCCCACGCAAGTGTCACTCACTCGCCTGGCTCGAAAAAGTACCTCACATTTTCCCACACCATATTTTACAAAATAAAACAAAAATTTAACGAAGCAAAAAACAGTCTCAATAACTATGGGGAAAAACGTTATAGTGTATTCCAGGGAAAGCTCCACGCTATACTCAATAATGAGCCAACCACATCACATCTATATATTCCCGGACAGTCAAGCATCTATAAAGGTCCTTAGCTCATCTATCATTGGATCCAAGTCAGTATTACACTATGATTATTCCAACACCCTTTAAAGGCTTAGGGCCAGCTTCAAAAGTTTCGGATAGTATTATCCGACTCCGACATCCGACAGACAAAGAAGTGTTGTAATGAAATCCCTGTATTAATGGTTTCTAAGATACTTGACTGTCAATTATTTATTTACAGTGTTCATGAAAAAATTGTCTGCAAAGAAGGACGAGAGCAGCTCGTGAGCTCTACGAGCAATAAAGGAGGGAAGAACACCGGCTTGTCCGGAGGAAAAAGAAAGGACATGAGAAGCGCGCGATCGAGGAAATAGAGAGGTGTTACTTCAGGAACAATGTTCAGAAGTTTTACCAAAAGGTAAAAAGAACACGTCACGGAAACAAGGCCCAAACAGAGACATGTAGAGACGAACAAGGAAACCTTGTAGTAGAGTCACAGTCGGTGCTGATGACATGGAAAAACCATTTCTGAAGACTGCTAAACTGCGAAGACAACACAAATTCCGCTGTCAGGCAGAATGAACCATTCAACCTGGGCGATAAAAGCCAAGACTTCCGTCCACCTGACCAAAATGAGGTAAGGATAGCAATATCCAAGCTGAAGTCCAACAAAGCTGCAGGACCGGACGGTTTATCGGCCGAGCTTTTTAAGGCAGCAGGGGATGACTTGGTAGAGAGCATACACCAACTCGTTTCTAAAATTTGGTCAGAGCAAAGTATGCCTGATGAATGGAGCCTCAGCATTGTTTGCCCGATCCATAAGAAAGGAGATCCTCTAAACTGCGCCAACTATAGAGGCATCAGTCTCCTTAACATCGCTTACAAAATCCTGTCCTCCGTACTGTGTGAACGCCTGAAACCATTTGTCAACGAACTGATTGGACCCTATCAGTGCGGTTTTAGGCCCGGTAAGTCCACAACCGATCAAATATTCACACTACGGCAGATCCTGGAGAAAACCCAAGAAGTCCAAATCGATACTCATCACCTATTTATCGATTTTAAAGCCGCTGTCAACGAGAAGGAACACACAACATCGACGAATCGGACAGAATGTCACGATAGACAGCTATAACTTTGAGGTAGTTCGGCTCGGCTCCGCAAGAATTGCACTTGCCAACCGCTGTTACTTTGGCCTAAGAAGGCAATTGATTAGTAAGGCCTTGTCGAGAAACACCAAGGAGACTCTATATAAGACCCTCATCATCCCAGTCCTGCTTTATGGCGCAGAATCATGGTCGTTGTCAAAAGCGGATGAAGATCTCCTTGGTCGCTTCGAACGCAAAATTCATCGAGTGATTTTCGGTCCCGTTTGCGTTGACGGGCTTTGGAGGAGGAGATTTAACAACGAGCTCTACGAGCTGTACAGCGACATCGACCTGGTCAGAAAAGTACGTATCAGTCGACTAAGATGGCTAGGACATGTAGAGCGAATAAACACCAACGCTCCGGCCCGAAGAGTCTTCGATTCCAACCCGGAGGGACAACGCAGTAGAGGAAGACCTCGCCTTAGGTGGCGCGCACAAGTGGAAGGCCACCTCAACCAACTTGGAGTGCGCTACTGGAGGCTGTCAGCCAAAGATCGTGCTAACTGGAGAGGCGTGTTGGTTGAGGCCGAGGTGCACCCCGGACTGTAGCGCCATCTAAGTAAGTATGATAAAATTGCTCCAACTTCTTTTCACATGCTGTAGAAACTTGTTTTCTTAAAATCCAAATAAATCCATGTTGTGGCTTCAATCTACGCTCGTCAACGAAAAAATGCTCTGAAACTACATTTTTTCCAGCCACTTCAAATAAATATTTTGCTTAAGGCCTTTAACAGCCACTTGAACCGCCTGGTAGGCTATCTTAAACTTTATTTGTTAGATATTACTATCTGAGACTTTTGAAACCAAAAGCTGAAGTTCATCTGTCAGATGGGTTACTGATAGGCTTTTCGAGACTTTATCAGCTAGTCTTGAAACTGGCCTCGGGAACAGAACCAAATTTGAGGTAAGTTCCTGCCCATCATGGCTTCGAAGGAAACGAAAAAGCAGACAAATTGGCCAGAATAGGCTTCGAAAAACCTTTCACGGGACCGGAACCTTTCTATAATATACATCCAAATTGGCTAAAAACTTAGCCATAAAAAGCTGGGAAAACACAAAATATGTCTCATATTGGGAGAATATTCCAGGTTGAACAATGTCCATAGCAGACGTGATATCAGAAACTTGTATAGGATTCCTTATAAGACATTATGGATTACAATTACAATACCATACCTAAGCTAAATAAATCTAGCAAAATCAGCGGAGAGCAGGCTATGTATGGGAGAAGACGAAACAACGTTATATGTGAATTTGGAAGGCAGATCTTTTCCAGGGACCAACTGGACCCGAAGAGATGATACAATCATCTGCAGCAGTATCATAAACTTTACAGAAATATTGGAGAACCTCCTAGCCACCCTTTTTCTAATGTATGGTATACAATATGTAGATTTTAATAAGGTCGACGTGCCGCTTTTATTGGCTTGGATAAAAGGCTATATGATAGAATAGTTAATCCTCATTAGTTATTGCAAAAAACAGGGTTTGGATTCTGAAAAATACGAAACGAAAACCGCTTTCGTTTTCACTAAACAGTAAACACAGCTCTATCATATCTGTGCGGCAATAGACAGAGACGATATCGTTCGGTCGTTTTCATTTTAGGTCTTCTTTCTTTTTATGTCAATACAAGCGCTTGGTCATGGACGCAACCAGGTGTATAAAATAAATATAGTTATCCTAAAGTTGAACATGAAAATTTAAGTAAAGTGTCGAAGAACAAAAATTCCCTTCTCTTTGTTCTGAAAAACAGAGAGTATCCCTTTTTCCTTTGAGCTCATTTTGAGTACAAATATTCCCTCAAAAAGGGAAATTCCCCACAATCTGGCAGCACTGTCGTAGATAGATCTTATAAATGAATTTGTACCATTAAAACTAATGTAAGATCTATTAACCTCAATTAGAACGATCTTTGGCTAACCGCCTCCAGTTGCGCATTCCAAGTTAGTTGAGGACTTCTTCCACTTGAGCGCTCCACCAAAGGCGAGGTCTTCCTTAAATTACATACGCCAGTTGTGTTGCGATTGGGAGTTACTTATACTATAATGTACATTGACCAGCATTAGATTTTTAAGATATCTCAATTTGCTCTTCTGACATGCATCTTATCTTGGGAATCATCTACACCTTATGGACTATCCCTTTATTATAGAGGACTCTATACCTACAGCATCGTCCTAGTACACAAATTTATATTTATTTATGCCTAATCCTGTTTGCTATTATATGTAAATAATGCTTCCTTCCACCACTTCATTCCTTACATGGAAACGAGGCAACCATTCAAGGATACTATGTATTCAACGTCGGAAATTGAACCCTTCTGTCAAACATAACTTCCTCATTCCATGCGATATTCTATTTATCGACTGAGACTTGTACTCGGTCCATTATCTACATAAATTTAGTTAATTTGGATTCCAAGTGGGAGCGATAGTGTTTTGGTCTGTCGTGGTATACCAAACCAATTGCCTTGAGTAAATATTTAAATTTAATATCCCATCAAATAGCTATGTTTATTGTACGTGTGTAGGTATCCCTTTTTATAGCCGAGCGAAATAGATTTGTTGTGCGAATACTTGAAATTTACGGTTATTCATTTCTAAATTCAGAAATCCTTATTTTGTTGACAAATGCCTTCTGAATTATTTCGTTTTTACACATCAGTAAATAATAAGTAAACGATTTCTTTAGAGGGTTCCTTCGCCCTTCTTCAAGGTCAACATATAAATGCATAACCGAAATGTTTATAAATTTAAACATCCATAGCATGGAAATTGATTTCTTCTACCTAGAGTCCTAGTTAATTCTAGTTAAATGCAGACAACAGAAAAGGAAATCATCATCATCATCATCATTTTTAAGTGGATACTCCATAGCTCTCGATTTTCCGCCATCGACTCTAAATCATCAAGGGAAATCCCCATACGGGTATAGGAGAGATTATGGACTTGATCTAACCATTTCATCCTTGGTCTACCTAGAGGAGGCCTACCTGATGGTTCGGATTCCATAGCACGTCGTGGAATCCTGATCGGGGACATGCGTTTAACATGACCAAACCACCGAAGCACGGATCGTTCCGTCCGGAGAAGTAGCTGCTCGACATTGAGTTCCTCACGTATTCTGGTATTTCTGATGCAATCTCTACGGGTCACACCAGCAATACAACGGAGAAATCTCATTTCGGCAGCTTGTATTCGCGATCGTATTCTTTCGGTCATTACCAAAACCTCATGAGTTTTGAATTAAAGGCTGACAACTTAGCTTTGACACCAAGTTCAGTCCTCGTAATAACAGAATGACCAAGCTGTCTCAAAATTGACCCCAGCCTCACCAATCCTAGAGGAAAACTCGGCATTGCTCCTTCCATCACTCATGAATAAGACCCCGAGATACTTAAACTTCTCCACCTGTTTCAATGGGACTCCACTAACATGCAGAGTGCATTGAACAGGCGTTCTAGAGACGACCATCACTTCAGATTTGTTCACATTTACCTTCATCTCAGCTTCAACACAAACGGCTACAAACCGATCGAGTGCGCGCTGAAGTTCAGTCTGAGAGGACCCAAGGATGACCAAGTCATCAGCGAAGAGCAAATGACTTATCCTCAGATCTCCCAATTCGAAACGTTTCTCGCCAAGACTGCGCTGTAATATCCAGTCCATAAAAGTAATGAAAAGGAGAGAAGACAAGACGTACCCCTGACGAAGTCCAACGCCCACGGTGAAAGGTATTGATTTAACCCGAACACAGCTTTTACAGTTTTTGTAAAGAGATTGAATGGCTCTCAAGAGAGAACCATCAATCAACTCCATACTCCTGTAATACACTCCAGAGTTTACCTCGAGGGTCTCGGTCATATGGTTTCTCCAAATCTACGAAGCATGCGTAAACAGGTGTAGCATACTCCCAAGCCTTCTCAAGTACCATTCTGAGAGTGAATAACTGGTCGGTTGTGCGGCTGCCGGGGCGAAAGCCGCTCTTCTCACCTCCTAATCGTGCCTCGACCACAGCTCTGCAACGCGTTTCCAGCACCTTGGCAAAGACTTTTCCGGGGAGACTTAAAAGTAATATACCCCTGTAATTGGAGCAATCCCTGGAAATCATGTTTCTTTATAAAACTATTAATCTATAAAAAACTCAAATGAAGATTGTTTTAACTTTCTTTTTATAGATGATAATTATGACAATTCGCTTCGGCCATAACCTTCTCTACTGCGTTGTCCCTCCATGTTGAAAGGAATAACTTTTCGTACCAGAGCGTTATTGTCCCTTCTCTCTACGTATCAGTCATCTTATGACAGATTTACACTATTCTGACCAAGTACTTGAGTGGTGATCTCTTATAAATCTTCTCCTCCAAAGCAAATAAGAACTTTGCATTTAAAAATATCAATTTTATCTTTATCCGTCGCACATCCTTCTCCTCCATATATCAGGATTGGGATGATGAGACTGAGTGTTTATTGGTCCTTGAAAATTGCATTTTTAGGCTAAAGAGACTGCGACTTTCAACCGTAATTTCTCGCTTGATTTCTGATGTGATGTCATTTTTAGAGTAGGCAAATTTTCTAGCTACCTTAAAGTTATATAGCTGCCTACTAAGATTTTGCAATCGTCGATGTGCTGACATCTTGCTGAGTATAGAATATAATGTCACTGCCACCCGCCCTATGCAAGAAAGGTTACAGAATACAGACTTATAAATAATTGTGCCTCTGGTGGGGCCTTTGGTATTACTTATGTTGCAGTCACGCATGATCTCACATAACACCGTCTAAATCTCTTTTCTGCTGTCAAAGGTCTCGGTGAGATTGTTTTCTATACCTTAGTGCATCAGCGTTCTTTATCCATCATCAATCTGCACAACCCGACGAGTCTTCAGGGATAAAAAAACTTGTCAAATAAATAAGTAAATAGTTGACACAACAGGATCGTTGTTAGGCATTAGTGCGGCTAGGCCTAGTTTCTCACAACCACTCCCTTGTTTTTATTTATGGGACGAATGGACCTACAGCTATACTTTTATGCTGAGTCCGATCGCCTGAATCGAAAAGTTTATCGATGACATTTTTATACGCTCGGATGTTTGTCAGTCGTTCGCAAGACGTGGAGCAGTTGAAACAAATTTAAATTTTTGTGTTTTCCGTCTCTATATAGTTCATCTCTGCAAACGTCCTTAAATTAGATAACCAGATGGTGGGTATCGATCTGGAGTACGTGGGTTTTCTTCACATTGCACAAAGTCGCCACCCACTGTACCGTAAACGTTTCGGTAGGTAGGTCCTTCACGCGAACTTATACTCCTAATAAGATGCTTATGTCAGACTGGGTATAAAGACTTATTTTCATTTCCGATATAGCTATGGTATTATCATTTTATACTCATTCTACAATCGCTCTTGTATGTTTTGCAATAGTTGTGATGTGCTTTTTACCTCAGCCGGGGTATACTCGTCGGGTCCAGGGTTGCCCCCAAAGAAACACGAACTTTGGAGCAGAATTTACACCGTTTTATTACTGGTTTTCGTGATACTTAACAAATCAGGCTGATATACCTTAAACTATTCTTAACAATTCCTATAAGTACGGTCTAACTACGTTCCTAACTACTAGGGACAGGATCTCACAATTCACGTCCACAGGTTAGGAAGTGGCAGATTGGAACAGGCTCACAATTCACGTCCACAGGGGATACAAAGGCAGTTTCTGCAAGCCGAACGTCCGCCTACCAAAAATTTAGAGAATAGTGCAAGTCTCTAGAGAACAGGATCAGCGCTTGATGTATTGCACCAATTAATGAAGGAACTGTTCTGCATTCGTGCAGGTTTCTGGCTTGTGGCAATCGATGTTGACGGTGGTTCTTGGCACTGGTGCGTGTTATATATTGTCCAGTGGCGGAGATCAGTGGCATTATTGGTGCTGTTGGTTAATTCGGGTGGTGGCCGTATGTTGGTTTCTTAATGCGGGTGGTGATCGAATGCTGGCTTCTCAGTGGCGGTCAGTGGCGGGATGTTTTGGTGGCGTAATGTTAGGCACTCAGGAGTGGCAATCGGTGGCACGATCGGGTGGTACTGGTTGTAGTGTTGGTTTTAGTAACGGTTCGTTACAAAGTAAAAGTAAAGTAATTTAATTATCGATTCGTTGGGTCTTGTTTTGTTACTGGGGGCTGAGCACAATTTGGTGATATTAACCCAGTCCCGGGAGCAGCTGATAGGTGTCGGGTGATATGTACAAGGTGGCGCAAAAGTAATCCTCCTATCAGAAAATGCTATAAATTTTGCGATTGGCCCCTAATGTCAGTTCTGTGTTGACATTTGTGTAGTAAACACTCATGCGAAATACACGTTAATAAACAATGTTACGCTACACTGCTCCAGAACGCGGAATATTGGTGACTATTTATTTGAGCAATAATCGGTCGGTGACTTTGGCACAACGTGAATTTCGTCGCAGATTTTTTAGCCGTCCAACGCCTACTGGTGAAACACTGCGACGTTTAGCCGCTCGCCTCGAAGATACTGGCACAACACGAGATGCTGCCAGGCGTGGCAGACCCCGGAGTAGCCGTTCTGCAGAGAATATTGCTGCTGTAGCCGAAGATGTCATGGACATGAAGACGTCGCGGGCCAAACGGTTACTGTGAATGGTGAGCGCTACAGAGCAATGATCAACGAGTTCTTTTTGCCGCAACTTGATGAATTGGGATTGGAAAACATGTGGTTCCAACAGGACGGTGCAACGGCATACACTGCACGTGCCACAACCGATATGCTGAATGATGCATTTCCCGGGCGCCTAATCTCCCGTTTTGGCGATTTGCACTGGCCAGCAAGATCGCCTGATTTGACCGCTCCAGACTTCTTTTTGTGGGGTTTTTTGAAGTCGCGTGTTTATGTCAACAAGCCTCAGACTCTTGCAGCTCTTAAAGACAATATCCATCAAGAATGTGAGGACCTATCGCCGGAAGTTTTGGCCAAAGTGATGGAAAATGCCATAAAAAGGGCTCAAATGACAATCAACTGTGGCGGCGGCCATTTACATGACATCATATTCTCGACTTGATGTAAAAAAAATTAAAAGACCAAATAAAAATAATCCACAAGAAGAATCAAAGTTTTTCATTTTTTTTTTAAATTACAGCCAAAAAACATCGGAAGGTTATTTTTGTGCCAGAATCCACTTACGGGCGAAGTCTCTCATCTCTAAGCAAGACCAGATCTCCATCCAGACGCTCATTTTTATCAGTCTGAGTCGTTAGGTCATTCTTGGAGTTGGTCTAGCAATTCGTTGCTCCATCATTTCCGAACGGTTTGGACAATCGCATGATCTCTTTTCCACCTGTCGAGGTAGATCTTTTTTTTTTTTAAGTCGTATTCCGACAGTGGTGCTGAAATTATTGATTTGCAGACCATCGACATCCTTGGAAACTGGATACAGAGGTCTCGAGTTTAGACATGATTTCATCTGTATTAGAAGCGTGCTAAGTTCCTCATATATAAGTACCTGGGTTGGGTTATTATCGATTCTTCTTAAATACAATTTTATAGATTTCTCCCATGTTTTCCATAATCTATGGAAGTGAGGGAAAGCAGGTGGATTAAAATTCAACGTTATGCCATTAATATTGAGAAAGAAATTTTTCTTTCCTCAAATTTAAACTGAAATCAATTTTACGGGGGTCCAACCTTTGCTTAATTAATTAATACATATATATTTTCTTATTGCATAAAAAAGTTATTAGTAGTGCTGTAGTATAAGTGCAGCACATTTACATCTTTTATTGTTAATTTATTTGGTATCCCATTGCACGTGCACCATTCATTTAAGCCAACGATCTCACAGTTATCAGCGGTTAGCATCCATTTTAGCGTCCAACCTCAGCTCAAGAGGGCAGTAAGCTCAATTTATATTCGAAATTTTGCAATCACCTCAAAGACTAAAAATAAAATGTTTACTTTCCATCTCAATTTTCGAATATCAATTTACCTAAATATTCATTCGCATCGAGAGCAGTATCTATTCATCTAATGGGTCATACTCTGGGCTCTGTCCTATTTTCCAAGTACGTATTACGTCGAGTCGAATTAAATTATTTCATTTCCATGGAATAGAAGAAGTCAGTCAGCTGTAAATAGGATGGTAGTTGAATGATATCCAATGTCGTTAGGGAAACGAAGCAGTGTGTCTGAAGTGGAATAGCTCCCCACCCCACCCGTAACCAACCCATCAATGTACATAATAGTATCTAGATACTCCTGATGGAATATAAAAAATAAAGAAGAGATAATACTACTCCCTAACTCAGTATCCCTTAGTTAGTGGAGACCTCTATCTGCATGGAAAGTTTGCTCGACATGATATCTTTCAAAGGGGATTATTCATACCTTAATAATTAGAGAGAAGTTTTTCTGCAAAGTTTTCCACAGTCACCCAAAGTTATCCGGTTGCTCGTTGTCACTCATTCTCGGCACTTTATCAGTGGTAAATTAATGACGTTGGAGATAATTCGTTTTGATATCCAAATCCAAGTTTATTCAGTTACGAAAAACTTAAAAAAAAACTCCGTCTGGTAGAGTAAGCTCCTTTTTAGTGCGTCTAAATCCTTGCTTAGGGATGGATATTTTTTCACATTCAACGAGCTTACATGAAAAGGGCGCATCTTACCATGCACATGGCAAGATGTCATTGTCCCTAGGAAGGTCGAAGGATATTTTGAATAGCTGCCTAATGACCGAACTCGAAGGAGATAATTTGTCACGTTTTGCCTGTCAATGACTCTTGAGATGAGATGGTAGTTGTGTCTCGGCAGAGGACAATGGCTGCTGTGATTTATACTAAACTTCACACTTATTGCAGTCGGTATTTTAAATTACTTGCTGAAAATATGCAAATGGAGCATAAAAGTTTTAAGCTTCATTTACATACTTCACTGAGTTGACTGTCAACATGGTGATGGTGTTCTTATTCAGGGAATAACTCCAATGCACCAGACCGGAATAGATTGTATTTATAGTTGAACTGCAGCTGTAGTTTGGAAATTGGTTGCAAATTTATTTGTGTTGCCCTTCAGTGATGCAAGTCTTCAGGCAGCGGCAGTGTAGAAGAACTTTTAATTGCTAGAAACAAATGTAAATTACAAGTTTTGTTAATTTGAAGGTCTTTCCTTTTTCAGAAGGTCTATATTGTTGGAAAGTAAATTCAAGTGAAAGGACTTTTTTCGCACAGAGTTGATTGATGGAAGCGCGACGACTGTTTAGTTCGAAGTATTGACAGGCCTCTTTTGCACTTTACAATTTTTAAATTCCATTTTTAATGTTCAGTCCTTTCAAGACTGTATTTAAAAGTATTTTCTGTTTCGGTGTGAAGGACCATTAAGAACATCAAGTAGCTACTTTCAATTTCAACTACAAGCGATGCGGGTCCTTGGAATTGATATCACTTTCATTTATAGTAACTTGACAGTTCCGAAAGTATTTGGTGAACATTATTTATTGAAAGGATACATACAAAAACCTGTAAGACAATTATTATCTTCGACTATGCCGAAGCTCAAATGCACGGTACTATATTATTGTAAATAACCTGATCGGCCCATATCAGTGCGGTTTTAGGCCAGGAAAGTCAACCATCGACCAAATCTTCACAATCCGGCAGATCTTAGAAATAACGCTGGAATTCCAGATCGATACACACCACCTCTTTATCGACTTCAAGGTCGCCTATGATAGCGTATGTAGGGGAGCATTATACAAAGCCATGTTAAATTTCGGCATCCCTGGAAAACTCGTCCGTCTATGCAGGATGACGATGGAAATCTCGCTGCTCCGTCAAAGTGGGAAAGAACACCACGGAATCCTTTGATGTCGAAAAAGGTTTAAGACAAGGCGGCGCGCTATCATGTAACTTCTTTAATATCATTCTTGAAGCAATTGTATGGAACTCGCAGGCCAACATCAGAGGTACAATTTTTCAAAAGTCCGTTCAACTACTTGCATATGCAGATGATATTGACATTATTGGCAGAATTTAGAGAGCTGTTAATGTCGCGGTTGCAAGCATTGAAACGGAGGCGGCGAAGATGGGTCTGGCTGTTAATGAGGACAAAACGAAGTATATGCTGTAATCGAGAAAGGACTCTCAACATCGGCGACTTGGACAAAACGTCACGGTTGTCTACCTAGGCTCTACAATTACCTCGCAAAACGACATCGGCGTAGAAATCACACGAAGAATCACTCTTGCCGGTCGCTGTTTCTTCGGGCTAAGAAGGCATCTAAGAAGTAAAGATATTGTACAAGACCTTAATCATCCCGGTACTGTTGTATGGTGCAGAAGCATGGACCTTATCTAAAGCTGATGAAAACCTCTTGGCACGCTTTGAGAGAAAGATTCTTCGACTGATTTTCGGTCCAGTTTGTATCGACGGAATGTGGAGGAGGAGATTCAACGACGAACTTTAGTCAATAAGCTCAAAATATAGCGGCTGAGATGGCTGGGTCACGTGGAGCGTATGGAGAACAACGCACCAGCCCGACGAGTCTTTGAGTCCACCCCTGAGGGACAACGAAGCAGAGGAAGACCCCACCTCAGGTGGCGTGCACAATTGGAGAGCGGTCTCAAACAACTTGGTGTGCGTAACTGGAGGCAGCTAGCTAGGGACCGAGCTGGCTGGAGGGGCTGGAGGGGCTTGTTGGTTGAGGACGTGGTCCACCACGGACTGTGAGCGCCATCTAAAGTAAGGTAAAGTAAATATTATTGTAAAAATAAAAACATATTTTAGTGGGTAGTTTTCATCCGATCTTGCTCATCTTCGAACTTAGCCTCAGTTTGGTGGATAAAAGTTTACGTACCAATTTTCAAGTCGATAGCTCTTAAATTACGGCCGTAATCGTGCGGACAGACATTGGTATTTGTTGTTTAACTAGAGGTTATACCGGATGTTGTGTGCAAATTTCAGCCTTCTACGTCAATCAGTTCTTGTGATAGACCTGGTACAAAATTGGCTTAGTTTATTCGGACAGACATCGCAGCGAAAGCAATAAGGTTCCTCCATATGGAAACGGAACCTTAAAAACCGGCCAAGTGGGAGTATCACTCGCGCACCGAAGGTTAGGTGTCTCTAGCAGTCTATGGAGAAATCAAAGATGGTTGTCGCATTTGCTGCACTTCCCAATGCCATCTACTGTAAACAGTAACTACACTGGATTCCAGCCCACAGGGGATTTACTGGAAATGAAACGGCTGACTCTCTGGCCAAAGTCGGCGCGACAACTCCACTCGTCGGACCTGAACCCTTCTGCGGTGTCAGTAAGGGATGCTTCAGGGAATACATTAGGAGCTTATCTCAAATCGAATCTAATGAACTCTGGCTTAAAACACCTGGGCAGAACTGCACCAAACAGTTCTTCCCAAAATTCTCCCAACGAAAATCCTATTTTCTAACTAATCTGGGTAAAAACAACCTAAGAATCCTGACAGGAATTATTACTGGCCATGGTCTTATGAAAAAACATCTTCACCGAATCGGAGTCTCACCAGACCCCACATGCAGACTGTGCCTAGAGAGTGATGAATCCTCTCTCCACATTCTCATGGAATGTCCGGCTCTCTTCCGCCTTAGAAAGAAAGTCTTTGGCGACGAAATACTTACCTCGGCAAATCTTGCTGAATTACCCCCAGAGAAGATGCTTGTCTTCCTGACTGTCTCCGGAGTAAAAAGATGGCTCTAGGACCCTACCAGGGATGGCACAATAGGCTCCTGTAGAGAGGCCGCAGTGCCAGGGCCGGTTAAGGCTCTCCCGATCAATCATCTAATCTAATCTAAACAGTAACGCAACAATTTGAATTTCAACCGTTTTACGTGAAACCAACTTCCAATTCCAATTTGAAAACGATTGGAACAAGAACACGCATTATGAATGAGAATGGAGAAAGGAGTAATTTTGTAAATATCTTGTAAAATATTAACTTTTAGGCAAATTAGTCTTCAGCACATATATAGCTACAAATATGATCTACAAAATAGGAATACATAGGTATATGGAAATCAATATATAAACAGTTTTTTGTGCAAATAAAAATATTTTTTTCGCCAAATTATTAATTACTCCAAAACGAACTGATGTATTGTTACCATTGGTATTTGTTGTTTAACTATCCGTTATACAGGATATTGTGTGCAAATTTCAGTCTTCTACGTCAATTAGTTCTTGAGATAGAACTAAATACAAAATTAAACCATTTTTTGTATGAAGAAAAATAATTTTTTCGCTAAATTAATTATTACTCCAAAACTAATCAATGTATCGCTATCATTGATATTTTTGTCGTTTAACTAGAGGTTATACCTGATGTTGTGTGCAAATTTTAACCTTCTGCGTCTATTAGTTCTTGAGATTGACCTTGGTACAAAATTGGCTTAGTGGGTTCGGACAGACACCCAGACATCGTAGCGAAAACAATAACGTTCCGCTTTGTCCCTATGGGAACGGAACCTTAAAAACAAATGAATAAGCCTTAATTATGTTTCTATATTAAATTATGGCGTTAATGTCATCTTCCATAAGAATTTTCCAACGTGTGCGTTAGCAGGAAAAATAAAAAAAAAAGTGTAAACAAACTGATGAAAGAGCAAATTTAAATATCAATTTGCTCGCAAATATTAAATAGGCTCAGTGCCCTTTTTGTATCCCCAAGCTTGGGGGTAAATGTTCATACTTCTTTTTTGAGTTGTTGACCCTTTCAAAGGACCATTTTTTATGAGGGCTCAGAAAGGGACAATGTAACTTATTAAACTTAACCAATTCGATGACACTATCTCTTCGAAAAGGGTATAAGGCAGGGAAAATATTTTGCGGCTCGTGACGATGATGATAATGGCTTTTTGACTTTTTTTTTTGAATGTAAATGGTTGTTTGGTTTTGTAAATGCAACAGAGTGTAAAAGGGCTAATTTCATGATTTAACACTTTTCATGTAGATTATTATTTCTATGTTAAGAAGAACCGCAAGCTACACTGCAATCAGTAAAAACCCTGCGAGAAAGAATTAAAAATCATCAACAATAGATGGAACAGTATTAGCACCTGTATAACATCTAGACAAATTTAGCCGAAATTAGACGCATAAATATCTATAAAACTACTTTGTATTAATATAAACAAAATTACCTTCGTTGTGGGAATACAAACGGGACACTGCCTATTAGGCAGGCATGCCATAACAATTTCTGCAGAAGCTGCATGAACGAGGAGGAAGAGGAAATCACCGTTCACCTCCTCTGCTCCGGTCCAGCTCTTGCCACCTTACGCATGGCTACCTTAGGGGCTTATTTATTTGAGGACCTAAGCGATCTGTCCCGCACCGATATTTTGAAAATAATTCTCACATTTTTAAATGTTTTTGCTGTAACAATTCTCCGCTAATTTACCACTTACAGTTTCTACTAATGGGCCAAAATCATCCTGCTGCATCAGCAAGTTTGTAACAAAGTCGAATTGGCTTCACTGAAATATCAACACGCAACTCCCCATTTTTGTCTGTTTCTGAAAACTAAACCGCCGACGGGAAGGGCTGTCCACGTCAGTCAATTTCACCTTCACACATAGGACTTTCAGACTCCGTCAGAGGGGATAGGCGGGGGGTTAGACTGTTTCGGTCACACTTCGTCGCTCTCTCCGGTCGCAGTCTTTCTTTATCTGATCTGTACCAGCAACTCTCCTTACTAACGGTCTGTCAGAGGCTATCAACTAGGGTCACCTGACTGTTTCGGCCCCCTCTCGCCTTTTTCACTGTAGACAAATCCCGACCAAGCAGTAGGTCGGAGTGCTTCAATCAAGCTTCTCTGCTCAGGAACAGTTTCTATTACATGGACTGGTCGTCAAAATGAAATAAACGGGAGGCAAACTGCTACAGTTACCCCCAGCCTGGTTCTGTTCAATCACCCACTTCTGCCACGCACCAGTTTCCTTCCTTAGTGATGACCGTGTCAGAGGCAATGGGCATGGGCAGGAGGCAGACTGTTACGGTCGCCCTCCACCTTGACCCGAAGACTAAGTCGCAACCAGGAGATGAAAACTGTGTGTCACGTTGACGTAGCCCCGTCCTACTGTCATCTACCTCCATAGCGTTCAATTTGGACCAAAATCGGTTAGCATCGTTTTTGTAAGCTCTCACCGTTGACGGTGAAGGCCTCACAAACGTCGTCATTTAAAAAAAAAGTACCTCCATTGCTGTCTTGGGTGTGGTCTGCAATTTCTTTTCAGTTGTTCGTAATTGGTAGAAGGTTCTTTTGAAAGAAAATTTTTGGAAAACCCTCCGTTAAAGTCGGGAAATTGGAAAAGTCGAAAATTTATTTTTGGTATGGAATTTTGTGTGCAATTGTTCCGGAATAGCTTTTCGAAATAAATAATAGATGGCGCCAGGTGTCCTTTTCACATTGTCATTTTCTAAAACTTAACTTAAAAATATGGAATTTTGCTGCTTATGCTTTAATATAAGATCTATGCGAAAAAACTGGGATACATTTTGTATTTATGTTAGACCCCTGTTAAGCTTTTTAAACATTATCGTTCTTCTTGAAATTAATATTAAAAAAGGAGAAAATGAATTTTACAAAATAGATGGATTTAATCACGAATTTATAAATAGAAGTAAGCGACGAGGTGGAGGAATTGCAATATACTTAAAAAACAATATATAATATGAATTTAAGGACTTAAATAGCACATCTTGTGAATCTCTCGAGATAAAAATTACAAAAGGAGCTAAGGCTGAATACATTTATGCAGTCTATAGACCACCAACTTGAAACTTATCTTGAAAAAAATCGCTAAAAAGAAAGATAGAGACATCATTGTGATGGGTGATATGTATATAAATGTCAAAGATGATCACAATAATTATGTGAAGAGTTATTTAGAAATGCTAGCATCTTATGGATTGATTAACGTTATTAAGGAAAATACTAGAGTTGATTTAAAAAGGGGAACTTCGACGTTAATAGATAACATTGCAGTAAATTTAACTAATAACCACATGTTCTCAGCAGTAATAGAGAGTGATATTTCTGACCATTATCCTGTTCTTTATGGCACCTTTGGCCCAACTCCCAACATATCCAGCGATTGCAACACGAAGTACATCAAAAACAGATTGGTGGATGTATTAATTCGATCTACAGAGTGGGACGAACTAGTCTTTAGTAATGATGTCGATAGAATTTATAACAATTTAGTGGAAAAGATGCAGGACATATATGAAAAATCAATGGTACAAACAAATTATGGTAAAAAGCGTAAAAGAAAATCTTGGATGTCAACAGAAATTCATGAAAAATGTAAGCAAAGGGATGACTTGTATCGAAGGTGGAAAAGCAATAGACTTAATCACCCCTATTCCCGTTGGCGTTTGTCGTATACGACTCATGTTTCGTGTCGTTGTAAAACGATGTGCAGATTTTTGTTTTAACTTTTGTTAACAGTTTTGTTTTGTTTTCTATGTGCTCACCATTATTTCAATTCATTTGCTTAAAAAATGTTACAAAAATCGACTAAAAAATGAAGTGAAATACGAGTCGTTTATGACAAACGCCAACGGGAATAGGGGTGAATATATCCTACGAAGCGGATTACAAAAGGTTCAGAAATAAAGTGAACAAAGAAATTCAATTAAAGAAGTCCAATTATTACAAAGAACAATACATTCAGACCAGAAATGATCCTCGTAAAACCTGGATCATTATAAATGAAATTATGGGAAGAAACAAACCCAGCTTAGATGATGTTATCACCAAAAACTTTGCAGTAGAAAAAAATCATTTAGTCTTGTCCAATAAGTGTGCCGAACACTTTTCTGACCAAACGCTCCAGATAAACACAACTGTAATGTAACACACTTTTGTCAAATCACGCAAATGAAACTCGAACTAACTCCATTTTTATTGGCGACACGAGCGAAGATGAAGTTCTTTTAATCCCTGCCATTTGCTTGTGGTTTTGCTATCGGTAATCACGTCGGTTTAACAAATCAATACCACTTTGCAGCCGACTACGATAAATTGCTTTTGTACTATGTATGTACATAAGTGGTTTGTTTTGGTAGTGTGAGAAACTTCTCCATGATATAATTATAAATATTTCAAAGCGTTTGAAACAGTTTAACTTTAAAATACATAATAAATGCTTTAATGTATAGTTTTGCTATTGATAGGTGTGTAATTATTTCCACAACCCCCACCGTTTGCAGATGAAATAATTTAATTGAACAAGTGTTGGTTAGTGATTGGGATCGTTTTTCCCCTTACCCAATACACTAGGACTAGACTATAGGTCAATTTCGAGATATCTAAAGTATCATGTGGGCTCAGTCAGACATCCCGTGCACCTACCCGATTCTCCCCGGAAAAAATTACCCTGTCTGCGAATACGTGTAAATGTCAGAATTAATGGCGGCAGTGATTTTCCATGCTATACCATGGGCCTATGATTTTTCAAGTATGCGTGCGTTAATGGCGCTCCTTTGATTTCCGTTATGTGGGATTAGTCGACGGTCTATTCTGACAGCTGAGAATAGAAAGAGAATCGAACAAATCAGTGAAACGATTATGTTCGATATTAGAAAATATCAGCTCTCAGCTGTTCATTGAAATCGATCGATATTTTGATATCAGTAAAAGCCAATATTGTTTAATTAATAGTCTTAGGCCTCAGTTATAGCTATCAGTAAAATGCATCTGTAAAAACACGAAACAGAACAAAACTGAAACATTTAACCACAGCATATCATAGGAATTCAGTGGAATACTTCGTGTAGTTTTATAATTCAAAAGCAACATTTTAAGACCAAGATTGAGTTGAACGATTAAGTTTAAGTGCTCCAAAAAAGTGAAACAATTTTTTTACGGATGCATTTTGCTGATAGCTATAAACAGATGCCTTAAAATCGGAAACCAAAATTTTCAATGGTGCATTTCAATGGCCACCAACTGAGGGCTCTTAGGTTCGATTCCCGAAAAACTTGAACGTACACTTGGTCAAAAAAAACTAAATCTATAACTCAATAAATCTACCACGATAAATCAAGCGTTAAAATACAAGTGCAAAAGATAAAAAAACACAGACAGTTCAAATTTCAATGTGATTTATTTGTATGGAATCGAAATCGGTAGAAAGCGATGTGATAAGCAATGTTTTTCGATTTGTTTTCCGGCGCAAAAAAAAAACAACGAAGACGGTTTGCCAATACGCGAACAGGCAACGTACAGCTGACTGTGAAAAACAAAAAACCGGGAAACTTGAGATTAGTCTCACAGATTTCCAACGATTGGCCTTGTGATTTAGTGATTGTCATCGCAAAAGCCAATCAAAGGGGGAACTGAATCCGCTTGAATTGGAATGGAAGATCAGTTGGAATAATCAAAATTTGTGGGATAAGGACTTCCTCTCCTTTGAATCCTTTGATCGTCGCTTGAATCACATTGTTCATCAGTTTCTTGACGGACAACCGCGTACCGTTGCACATTTTCGGATGATTCAGATTCCGCAACATGATTATGATCGATCGATTATGTGGTGGAGTTCCTGGCACATCAAGCGAGTTCAAAAATTCCGTCGGATAGTTGGTCGCTTCATCCTCGTCGGTCACGCCGTCAACAAATTTGTACGAATGCAGTTCTCCAGCGATTTGACTTTGAATAATGAAATTCAAGCTATCGACGCACGTCCTTATTCTTCGCTGCTAGTATTGCCCGTTCACTAATTCAATCGAGATTTTTATAATTTTGTGCAATACCGGCGAACACTTTGGTGATGCGAGTTCCTCCTTCGACGATGTGAACTCGCAAAAATTTGCCGGGAATGACATCAATCCAGTCGAAATTTGGCCATTTTCCAAGCGACACTTCAACTTCTCCACCCAAAATGCAAGCAAAACGTCTTTTATCACAATGAATTTCACAATTATCCGAAATTTTCCAAGCGTTACACGAATTTTCCACCTTTGCATAGTCCAAAATCATCAAATCATGCAATAAAATGCAAAATTTCTTCGAAAATATAAATTAATTTTTCGCGTTTTACGGAATTTTCCGAGTTTTCCATTCGAAAAGTTATTCCGCACACAAAATTCCTTACAAAAAATCAATTTTCCAACTTTTTTGGATGGTTTTCCCAAAATGTTCTTTCGTAAAACCTTCCTAATGCAATTACTGCCCGGCCAAAATAATTAAGTTTAGCTTGGCAACATTTTAGATAGTCCTTTTTTTATTTATATTACGAAATCCAGAAATATACTCACAACTCCAACTCTGTTAAATAAATTTCGGAATTTTAAATATGGCTAAAATTTTATGTGGAGAACTATATCAGACCTCTGATAAGAACTAAATATTTGTCCTAAAAAAGACTTACACGATCGAATGGTTGTTAAAAGATAAGCCTAGGATTCTATATCCATCAGTTTTAGCCAAATATTTTTGTTTTTAATGATTTATTTAGCAACAACTAAAAATATGTTAGCCAAAATGGTCCAGCCGTTCTCAATTTTCGATTTTTTACAATTTCCCGACTTTAGCGGAGGGTGTTCCCAAAATTTTCTTTCGAAGGAACCTTCTCGTGGCAATTACGAACAACTGAAAAAAAAAATTGAGCCAAATCGGCCCAGCCGTTCTCAATTGATGAATTACTATACATTTTTCACACCATTTTTATATAGGTATATAGATAACCTATATATGTATAATTATAATTAAAATTAAAAAAAAAAACAAAATTAAATTAAATTAACCAAAATCCTCTTAAATTCCTACAGTTGATACAACATTTTCTATATCATTATAACGATTTGTCAACAGGAATTCATGGAAAATCATCCAAAGACAACCATCGGAATTACCTTGTTTATCGCCGCAACGGTGATAAGCTGTGGAATGTTTAATTTTTTACAGGATTCAGAAAAGAACGATGTTATTGCTTTCGTTGACGCAAAGTTGTCCTTCCGAATAAAGTGGGAATTAACGAAGGGAGAGTAAAGTGAAAACCTCTGCGATGAAGTAATAACAAAAATTACTCACCCTCGGCAATTATTGCATTAAGGATAAAAATTAGCTTGCATTCCCTCAGGGTAAATTGTCTAATAATGTTTTGGTGGAGCGTGCTATGCTGTATTATATACAAATTACAGTATTACACACATCGGGACGAGGATATTATGATAAAAAAAATGACATCACCTCATCCATTTACACTGGGCTAGGTTTGGGTAAATGTCACAAATTTCGCTGGCATGAATGTATCTACACAATTATTATTATTATCAAAATTATAATCCCTTGTCTGTCATCAGTCAGGTGCACGGTATAAATGGCATACACTTACGCTTCCGAGTGGAAACATGTAACACATTAAAGTTCCTCTATGAAATTCAACCAGTGGCACATTGTTGCTTTTAAACAAACCATAAAACAACAACTGAGGCCGCCAGTCAAACCATCTTCACTTTACGTCCCTTTAAAAGCCGCACAGAGGATGTCCTACCCCCAGAATAACACTTAATCATTTTATTCGCTTAGAGGGAGAAACATTTACCACATCAGGGTTAAGAAAACAATGGATTTTCCCAAGAGAACATTTCGTATTATATCAATTTATTGATGTGGTTTAGGCAAAATTATTAGTCAAGGTACAATGTCCTGTGGAATCATGTTGACATTCTTGTTAAAGCAGACTCCTCTGCTTTTATGCCACAGCAGGTAGGCTGAGTGGATTCAACAATGAAGCATTCTTTCCGTTCTCTTTTTTAGCTTAACCGGAAGTCTAATAAATTTGTGCGTGCTCGTGCAGATTAATGCTCTCTTCTGAAATCTGATGAAGTCTTTTTGGCCTTTGTTGGAGTGAATGACATTTCTCTGCGGTCCTGGTCGACATTGGAATCCCATTATTGTATAATCGTAAATTGGGGTCCTAGAGGTTGTTTTCACTCCTCCTTCTATAGCGTTGTTTAGATATCCCAGGAATACAAAAGGATCTTGGAGCCCCATGAGCCAATTGAAATGGCAAGATACAACAACAGGCGTGAACTTGACAACTGTAACCATCAAGAACAGAAAGCCTGTTAAATGTCAGCAGAGCATAATATCGGAACTTTTGTCGCTATACTAACAGTCCAATGTATACTAGGAAGATGTGCTGCAAAGCTTGAAGTCACCACTGATAACTTTTCTTATCATGCTGCCGTGACTCCAAAAAACATCAAAAAATAAGTCTTAAGCAAGTCCCACACTGAAGTGGTGAGCAAGTGGCGTGTGACCAAGTGACAGGTGGAATCGCTAAAGCTTATTTAAACAAATGTCAGTCTGGTGTCACTTATTTCGAACAAGTTTAATTTTCGAGTATGGGTGGAAGAAAACATGCCCGATGACTGGACTATCTACAAAAAAGGCGATCCTATGCCCTGCAAGAACTATCGATGCATATCCCTGCTAAATGTCGCATACAAGATCCTATCCAACGTACTGTGTGAACGTCTAAAACCGTTCTGCAACACACTAATCGGCACGTACCAGTGTGGCTTCCGGCCCGGCAGATCGACTATAGACCAAATTTTCACACTGAGGCAAATCTTGGAAAAGACCAACGAATTTCAAGTCGAAACTCACCACCTATTCATCGACTTCAAAGCCGCGTATGAAAGCATACATCGTCAGGAGCTCTATATGGCAATGCCCGAATTCGGGATCCCGGCAAAACTGATTCAGATGTGTGGCGTGACGCTGGAAAACACGCGCTGCAACGTGCAATTTGGAGGCAGCTCTTTCGATCTATTTAAAACTTGCACGGGATTTCGACAAGGAGACGCGCTATCATGCGACTTCTTCAATCTGGTACTGGAGCAGATAGTAGGCAGGGCAGGTGTCAACACGGAAGGCACTATCTTCAACAGATCCGTCCAGCTGCTGGGTTATGCGGACGAAATTGACATCATCGGTCGCTCCCAGTAGCGTGCCGTGATAGAAGCGTTCACGGCGATTCAAGAACAGGCGAAATCCGTTGGCCTTAAAGTAAATGAGGACAAGACTAAGTACATGCTATCAACCAACAAACAAGTATCTGTCCTCCGCCTAGAACAAAACGTCATTATTGATAGCAACAATTTCGAGGTAGTTAAGGAGTTCACCTACCTCGGAGTAAACGTAAACTCCACGAATGACACCCTAGTGGAGATCCGGCGAAGAATTACCCTAGGAAACCGTTCGGTTTGGCAAAACAACTGGGGTCAAAACTCCTGTTCTACAAAACCTACAAAAACACTTATCCTGATTTATGGTGCCGAGTGCTGCACGATAAGCAAGAAGGGAGAGCTGATACTGGGCTCCTTCGAAAGAAAAATACTTCGGCGGATTTTTGGTCCTGTGTGCGAGGAGGGCGAATGGAGGAGAAGATACAACCGCGAACTCTATGAGCTGTACCAAGATGTGGATGTAGTCCAAAAAGCCAAAACACGTAGACTACATTGGCTCGGCCACATCGAACGAATGGACAATAATGCTACAGCTAAGAGGGTCTTCGAATCCCAGCCCCCAGGTTCGAGAAGACAAGGAAGACCGAACCTCCGTTTCAAAGACCAAGCCGTCGCGGATGCCAGAGCGCTTGGTCTGGACAATTGGGAGCAGCGTGCCCGAGATCGTAGAGGATGGAAGGCTGCAGTGTCTCAGGCAGAGACTCTTCACGGGTCGGGAGTAAGTAGCCCTCCTCGCACACAGGACCGGTAAGTAAGTTAATTTTCGAGTGACAACCAGCTCGTGAGAGGTGAGGACGTGGATTTTGGCATTGAAATTGCGTATTTTTGTTTACCCGGAAATGATAGGGACATATAGGACGACATTTTAAGAACTGATTGATCCGTGGCTTCGTACGCTGTTTTTCACACATTAGTGTGCACTTTCATACCACTTCCCGGCTATTCCATCACCACTCCAAATGCTCAATACTCATATGCCACCTCCCGCACTTGGTCACCACGCCACTACCACAGCCACACCATTTGGGTGCGCTCCTTACTTAAGGTGAGGTAAAATTGCGCGATCTTGCCAGCCAGTGCAAATGGCTAAAACCGAAGCTACCTGCAGGCAATAGCTGATGGACTGTCTTCACTTTGTAAGGGAACATCTTCAAATCTTTTTTACTTAAATGAGCTGCGTGCGAACTGCGAAGTGCGAACGTGTAATGAAATGACCATTGCCCAATTGGGTAGCCCGTTATCTGGTCGTCGTTGACCAGTTAGCCACGACATCTTCATGCACGTCGAAACGAAAACTACGAAACCTTCCAGCGCCTCTTCTGTCACGTGTTTCTCCACTCTTTTCGAAACCAGCGGCTAAACGCCTTACAGTTGGCGTATATAGAAAACTCTGAACCTGAATCACTGACGAATTATTCCGTAAACAATAGTCACATTCAGTAGTACCCCGGGATCTGGAGGGAGTATATATAGCCTTCATTGCCTCGTCGAAGTTTAATTCTGCATCTGCATGCCTACATCAAAACTAACACTCTTGCCGCCATTTGCATTTTTACTACAATTTAGACAGCTTGTATACCTATGATACACCTAGGTGATAGGTGTCGATAGGCTATTTGCTGCCTTCAAAAAAAAAAACAAAATATTTCCAGACAGTGAACATAATATTGCAACTTCAAAACCGACCTAATTTTGGTCAATATATTTAGTACCTTCAACAAAACTGAATATGGTAAATTAAAATTCATGTCGAGATTTAAATTTCATCTGAATATGGTCCAGGAAACTTCAGTCAATTCAATTTGAACAACATGCTCCAAGCAAACACAAATTGGCAACGAGATTTAAATTTAACTCACTTTCATCAAATATACGGTATGCACAACATATACGTAATACGTATGGTTAAGAGTACAAAGCGAAGCCATACTTTAGTCAAATATTTCAGCCAATTGTTGCCATGGTATTCAATTAGAGTAGGTACTCGTAACATTATGTTGTAACAAGCATTATTTTCGGCAGCCATATAATCGCACTACCGGGGAATGCTTGAATCTGCATACAATGGAGTTGCGTAAAAACAGTTACATCTGCCATGAGTTGTTTCTGTATGTAGATACTTACACTGAACGCCAAAAGTAAAGCTAATATCAGACGATATGTGTAGTGTATACACAAACATTTGTGTAAAAATTTGGAAATTATTGTCAAAAAATTAAATGAGGATGGACACGGATCATGGGCATCGCATGATTTATGACATGAAAATAAGGTTTTTATCATATGAGTATAAAACTACAATTCAAGCTTTCATATTTAAGAACCTAGGTAGATATATACACTTTAGCATCCGCACTTTCAACTACCAAATAAATGATTTGGAAACTACCACCGTTTAAATTTTCGTGGGAAAGTATGCTTGGCCATGTAAATGGAACTACCCGGTGGCAGTCGTAGTGACGAATATGAAAATGATACGGTGGTCATGGAGAGTAAGTATAAAAATAGGTCCGACAAAGCGTGGTTTCTGGGTGTCTGAAAGCGGCCCAACGAAAAGCAATTTTTACCGGGACACTGCTGTGTTTTCGGTTGTATTTCTGAGCTGCTCTTTGAAATGTTGAAATGCTATTGCAACTGAGGTTTTTGTTTTGTGGCACTACTACTAGCGCTATTTACAATTGAATTTCTAGCGATCCTGCGCTGCACTTGAAATGCAACTGGAACTAAGTTTTTGTTGAGTGGAACAGCACAGCTAGGTTAGGTGGCAATTATCCATTAATACGGAGTAATTCACTTAGACCAGATAAGGTCCATTGTGATACCACAAACAGAGTCGGTTATTTCCGCTACTCTTGAAACCATTTCGAATTTTGGAGAAATATCTGTATTTTGCTGATATCCGTTTCGGGAATATCCGCAAGCTCCCCGAAGCTCCTCATCCATGCAACTGCGACAGAAGTCATTAGCGGTAACTCCAAGCCTTGCGGCATGTCTTCCCAGTATACAGTGGACTGTTAGTACTCCGACAAGAGTTCCGATGTGTGTTCTACTGACGTTTAACATGCCTGTTTTGCATGGTTACAAGTGTTAAGATCTCGTTAGCCTGTTGCAGTGCTAGTGTGGAGATGTTGTATCTTACCGTTTCAATTGGCACATGGGGCTCTCCTTTACCTGTAGAGAGCTCCATTTTCGTGCCGTCCCTTGCTAGTTCGTCTGCTTTACAGTTACCTAGTATATCGCTATGACCCAGGGAACCAGCACAGCGTTAACGTGCACATACCCGAGATCTCATTTAAAGATTTGCGGCGGTGCCTGAAACAACTTGAACAGCACAGTTAAGACTAACGCAATTTACAATTGCATTTCTGTGCCATACTGCACTGTACTTAAAATGCAATTTTTTGTAGTTGCATTCCTGAGATATGAATGAGTAATACATTGACGCTATTCCTATTTTAGCCATGAACGCACCCGCAAAGTTCGTTTGTATTTCGCGCGAGCAGTATTATTGGATTTAGCGCATTTAGAGCAATCCCGCATAGAGGTAGTTCCAACTCTGGAACTGCAACTATGTACCACTTATGGTGGCCAAGCCAATCTGTTCTCCAACAAGTACGGCGCTTGCGTGGTAACTTGATGACTTGTTGGCTTCCGTCTTCCATTTCACTTTCGAGTAAATACGCTGCCAAAATAACCGCAACACATTTTATAATCAACTTTGTTAAATTTGAAACCTGACCGAATCCAAGCAATTTTTTATTTATTTTTATTGAATATACGTCAAACACGAGCGAATCAAAAACAATCTGCCCAATACACAAATTTTTTACAAATTCCATTTTTGTAGGAATACACAAATCGTCTGAGCCACAAATCTGTATACACAAATTGATTTGTGTATGGGACATTTGTGTATGGCCATACATAAATGAAATTTGTACATTTAGGACAAAATACACAAATCGTTTGAACCACAAATGTTTGTGGAATAGACAAAACGCTTCTGAGTATGATTTTTTTAGAATTTGTATATGTCACAAACAAATGAAATTTGTGTATATACATAAATCGTCTGATCTAAGCTAAAGTAAACACCAGTGCTATTTGCTTTCGTCTTTGGAAAAAATATTTTTGTAAATATTAAAATAATTTAAACCGTTGAAATGAAATACTTTTTGTTGGTATTATTCTTTCGAAACTAGCGAACCCCTGCACACTTCGTAGTGCAAAATAGAAAAATAAAAAAATCAGTTTCAAATTCATTTAAATTAGTGATAAACAGTTTTTATTGTAATTCTCCGTGGTACACATTTTTGGTTTTTCCAGGAATCGTATTACGTAGAAAGTATTCTTGTCTGTCAGGAGAATGCATAGCTAGCAATGTTACAAATTTTACAAACTTTGGCTCCCATGACTGCCGAAAAATAGCGCCACACCCCTTTATATACCTAAGATTATCTATATGTAAATTTGAACTCAATCGATTCGGTGGTTTTCGAAATATACGAATTTGAATGCATTTTTTGTATGGTAGTTGCCACGCCTCTATAACTCATGAACCAATTCACCTACAAAGATCGCATATACTTATAAACCTTGGTATTAACGTCACCGCAGTAGCGCAGTGGTTAGTGTGCTGGACTACTGTGCGAGGGATCCCAGGTTCGATCCCCGGAAAAACACAAATTACATCTTAAAGTTTTTTCTACTGCGCCACCTCTCGCGATCGTCTGACAAACATCCGAGAGTATGACTGTCATGAAAAAGCTTCTCAATTCAGCCGTTCGGACTCGGCATAAAATTGTAGGTCACTTCCATTCGTCCCAAAAATAGAAACTCACACAAAACGAATGGTTGCGAGAAGCTAGGCCTTGGGTGTCACCCGCCTGTTGCGCCACCTATTTATTTTTTTTTTTTTTATTAACGTCACCTTTCCGTTCCGTTCACGCATTACAGAGAACATTGGCGACAAACACAATACAACTTATTTTTATATATATAGAAGATTAAATTGTTGGGTTTTAGACCTGCGTAAATACCATTGGTGTTGATTTACTTTTGACGTTTACTGTAGGTGGTATAGTAAGTATGGATGTGTATAGAAATATATTCAGCGTTTTAATGAAAAGTTAATCCAAAATTTGAGTTGTTTGAGATATTTACACGAAATAATCGATTTAAGATTTATCTGACGTCAGGCCAATGGGAAACTTCAATTCTGAGAACCACAATATTTTATTTATGCGATTCCAAAAATATTGTCATGAGCTGGTCATAGTGAGTTTTCAATTTTGCAGTGTCAATAAGGTTTAAAAGAGGAAAAAGTGTTTTTAGGAGTTTTTGTGGCGTCTTAGTGGCTTTTTTTTTTGGTGCGCGGCATTTTTTTGGAGGATTTAAGAAACTTTTTTAAACTTTTAAAAGACGTTTTTAAAGTGTTTTTAGAGCCGTTTTTTGGGGCGTTTTAAAGGAGTGTTTTTTTGCTTTTTTTGTAGCTTTTTAGAGGCGTTTTAAAAACGGTTATTGTGGTATTTTTTGGATCCACTTTTGAGGCGTTTTCAGATGCGGTTTTTTGGGGATTTTAGAAACGTGTTTTTGCTGGTTTTAAGAGCCGTTTTAGAGGCGCTATTTTGGAGCTTTTTTGTAGCGTTTTAGAGGTGTTTTAAGAAGGGTTCTTAGGCATTTTTTTTTTGCCTTTTTTAAGGCAATTTTAGATGCGTTTTAGATAAATTTTTTAGAGGTTTTTTGTGGCGATTTCAAAGGCGTTTTTGAAGGTGTTTTTAGAGACTTTTGTAGAGGCTACTTTGTAGATTTTTTAGAGGCGATTTTTGTGAGGCTATTTTAGCGGATTTGTTGTGGCGTTTTTAGAGGGTTGTTAGGCGTCTTTTTAAACGTGTCTTATGGCGTGTTTAGAAGCCCTTTTGGGGCGTTTTTTTAAAGATAATTTTAGAGGCGTTGTTTGTAGCAATTTAACAGGCGTTTTTAGAGGAATTTTTTGTGGACCTTTTAGAAACATTTTTTTTAGAGTTTTAAGAGGCGTTTTTGAAGTGGTCTTAGAGCCGTTTTTGGGGCGTTTTAGAGGGGTAAGAACTGTTCTTAGGCGTTTTTTTTTTTGTGTATTGCCTTTGGTGGCGTTTTTAGAGAAATTTTAAAATGCGTTTTTGTGGCGTTTTAAAAGCATTTTTGAGACGTTTGAAGCGTTTTTAGAGTCTTGTTTAGAGGCATTTTTTGACACTTTTTTTCTGATTTTGTTGTGTCATTTTTCGAGGCGTTTTGTAAGGCATCTTTTGGGATGTTTTTTGAGGCATTTTTGTGGCGTTCGTAGAGTTCTTAGAGGCGTTTTAGGCGCGTTTTTTTTAGGGACAATTTTAAGAGTTCTCTTTTGACTCGTTTTTTTGGCGTTTGTTGGCACATTTTTTATGGCTCTTTTAGTGGTTTTTTTTGCGCTTCTTTCTGTTTTTGGCTTTTTTATACCCTCCACAGGAAGGTATATTCACTTTGCCATTACGTTTGTAACGCCAAGAAGGATTCACCGGAGACCCTATAAAGTATATATATTCTGAATCAGGATCACATTCTGAATCGATTTAGCCATGTCCGTCTGTCTGTCTGTCTGTCTGTCTGTCTGTCTGTCTGTCCGTCTGTCTGTCTGTCTGTCTGTTGAAAGCACGATAGCGTCCAAAGGAATTGACCTAGGCGAATGAAATTTTGTGAGACGACTTCTTTTTACCGTCGCCAGGTTGGTATTGAAAATGGGCTATGTCGGTCAAGTAGTTCTGGTACCTCCCATACAAAACCACTATTAGACCCACGTCTCTCTCTCTCTGTCTGTTGAAATCACGATAGCGTCCGAACGAATCGACCTAGGCAACTGAAATTTTATGAGAGGTCTTATATTTATGGCCTTCAAGTTTGTATTAAAAATGGTCCATGTCGGTCAAGTAGTTCTGTTACCTCCCATACAAAGCCAATATTTGACCCATATATCTCTGTCTGTTGAAAGCACGATAGCGTCCAAACGAATCGACTTAGGTAAATGAAATTTTGTGAGAGGACTTTTTTTTAACCGTCGTCAGGTTGATATTGAAAATTGTCTATGTCGGTAAAGTAGTTCTGCTACCTACCATACAAAACTAATATGAGACACATACTAACTCGCATAGCAAACTTTTTGCATGACTTTTATGCAGTGGAGGGTATCAAAGTATCGGCCAGGCCGATGATAACACTTTTACTTGTTTTTTGTTTTAGGCGTTTTTTTTTGGGGATTAGCTCTAAGTACATATGTGCCTTGAAATAAATAAAGTAAATTAAACTACGATTACAGGGCCATTTTTTTGAGTCATTTAAATGGCGCTCTGACGTAAAAATCCCGTCACAAAGCAGTCATTTAAATGTAGCTCTGTGTGATCGCCATTTTTGGCAGCGTCATTTAAATGACTAGGAAAATGGCGCACCAAATGACATGAATTAAGTGCCATTTAAGTGGCGGAAAAAGATGGCCGTGTGATCGCTCTTCAATGACGCCTAGGACAATGGTATCCCAACGGGAAATTCTAAATGACTCGCAGTGTCCGTCATTTGATTTTGGGACACAAATTACGATGATAGTCATTTCGTGTGATTGCCATTTTTTTCAATGACGAATCGTAGCTTAAATGTCGCTTTAATGCGACATTTTTTCCTGACGCCACAGCGCCATTTAAATGACTCAAAAAAACGGCCGTGCAATCGTAGCTTTAAATAGGTTATAACTACAATTTGTTTTGATTTTATTCATGAATATGTTGACACATAGAAACTAAAAAAAAAATATGTTTCGTGATACAATAAATCTTTATTGGAAGTAGAAGTATGAACTCTCAGTACCCCAGGTAAAATACCTCTTCTATAATAAGATGAGGACGAATTTAAGTTTGAAAATAGACCTGCGATATAAGCCTACCGAATGGCAGTTATTATTTTCGATTATTGCCATACTAATTAAACTATAATTAACTTCATCTAATCTAACAAGATGCTCTAATTGAATTGAAACTAATATTCTGCAGCTCTGTACAAAGTCACTGAGAGCCGCATCAATTTGCGACTTCCGCAAAGTTTATGTCTTATACTTGTGCTCAACTTTGTTCACCTACAAGTTTACTTGTCTCTTTAAAAAATGCAAGATAACTGCATCCTACTCTTCGGGAACTTCCAATAAACTCCAAGAAATACCACAATTTCTTATCTAACTATTTCTACTACTGGTACAACTAGGACGTGTCACTTACAAAATCATTTCTCAACTCAGATACAAATGCTAACTTTTAATATTGCAACTTAAACTTTGCTATTTGAACTGAAAGTTCAAGTCCTTTATTGTTTTTGAGATGCATCCACCGACCGCCCAACTTATTTGCGATCCCGTCACTATAATTGGAGATTGTTTGCATTCCACTAAAGAACTCAAGGCACAAAGGATTCAAAGTATGCTATTAGAATGTTGCTCTCTGCTGCATTATAAATTGCAACTTATTTGGTCTCGGTTGATACAGAAAATGTATTTCTATTAATTGAAACTGAGTGAGTTGTTCCAAATAAAACTGTTGAAGGAGAATTTCACGGTGAATGTATTCATTTTGAATATTATAAAGTTTTTGACCAGCTTTTGGTCTGATAAAATGCCTCAAGGATATAATAGAAGTGGATCGATAGATATTAATGCGAAAGAGCAAGTGTTTCCAGTGTCCTCGACTCCTGAGAAAGGGGCCCCAGGTTTGACTCTCGAAAAAAAAACTTCCGAGAGTATAAAAATATCATGGAAAAGCTTCTCAATTCGGCCATTGGGACTCGGCATACAATTTTAGCTGTCTTCTATTCCTTTCCCTTCCGACTCAAAAATATTTTAACATGATGAGATTTTTCCGTTATATTGCTAGTGTGACCCGTAGAGATCGCATTAGAAGTACCAGAATACGTGAGGAACTCAATGTCGAGCAGCTACTTTTCCGGACGGAGCGGTCCATGCTTCGGTGGTTTGGTCATGTTAAACGCATGTCCCCGCCCAGGATCCCACGACGTGCTATGGAAACCGTACCATCGGGCAAGCGTCCTCTAGGTAGACCCAGGATGAGATGGTTAGAACAAGTTCATCTCTCCTCTACCCGTATGGGGATTGCCCTTGGTGATTTGGAGTCGATGGCGGAGAATCGAGAGCTATGGAGGGTCCACTTGAGCAACTTACATGAATGAATGAATGAATGAATAGAATACTCTTCTCGACCTACAATCAAAAAAGCAAAACAGCTTAAAAACGATGAAAATCCGTCCTACACAAGGTTATTGAAAATATTTTATAGCACCAGTCCACCTTACTATAAGCTCAAGCTCAAGCATGCCAAATCCTCCAACTTCACCCTTTCAGGCTTCAGTCGTAAATTTGTGACATTATCAATTTGACACTTATATGGTGTTAACAAAATTTCACCCCAAAAGTGTAAGAAACTTCTGGGCGCCCATTTCCGCCTACACAATGACAAGGATATATGTCATAAAATCACAATAAAATATTGTTCGAAGGGGTTAGCTACGATAACCAGGTGACAGAGCAGAAATTCTTAGAAAAGCATTCAACCACATGTACTCTGCTTTTGCAAATACACACATATACATTATATTCTAACCCTACCATAGAGGGATGTATTATGTATAATATGGCAGTTATTTTTCGGTTAGGGATTACAGCCGGATAAGTTGCATGATATGAAATTTATTTCATCTTTCACGTGATTTGTTGAGGGAAGAAGAGAAAAGATAATGTATCAGACAAACTTTCAGTTTAATGTTTATGGTGTGGTTATGGGCTATGCTTACGAATAAAGTTCAAAGATTCCCTGAGTCTGTTAATTGTTTTAAGCCTTGTGTTGGCGAAAATGAGAAAACAAAACAAATATTTAAACTCGTGCTAAAAGTTGATGAATATACTTACTCGTAGGTGGGAGGATCAACTTTATGTGGCGTGGAAAATAAATGTACGCCGCGTATATTAAAGCATCACACGCAAGGTGGGTTAACAAAGCACCACGAAAAGTTTTACTATACCTACCTGTTGAAACTTTTTAGGAAAGTGTCAGATCCAATTTGACATTAGGTATATCTGTGTATGAGTGCAAACTATACTTCGTAAAAACTGTTTGCGTTGGTTTATATTCTGTAATTGGTACCTCTAAAAATGTTTAGCATTTTTGAGTAGAAGTGAATAAAAAACGGGATAAACGTAAAATCTGACCAACTTTGCGCAGAGGTAAAAGAGTTGGAATTTTTAAATAATGCCCTTGGAGAGAGAACAAAAGTGCAGTCAGCTGCAATTAAGGCCTCATATACATTAAGGAAGAAATACGATGCACCTCGTTCAACCACCTTAAAGGATACGTATAACTAAACATACAATAACTTGCACAACTGATATTAAGACCCCTATTGTGAGTGTCGAAAGTTGATCGTTGACCGACAACTGTGATTGTCGATTGCGATTGATATTTGTCGATTTGACAGTCGCTTGTAGTCCATTACAATTGTCTGGCCAATGCTTTCTCTTGGAAGTGAAAACATTTTGTGCGTAGATACGAATAGCTAAAATCAATCGACGCAATCGACAATTGTCGTGATCACAATAAGGGCCTAAATGTCTTGACGTAAGAGTAAAATGGGGGAAAGAAAATCTATACAGTTAAAAGCGTCTTTTAGATACCCTCTGATACCCGTAATTTTCAACTAATTTAGTTGTTGTTTTTTTTCATGTAGTGAATAATTTTTTTTCGAATTTTCCGATAGATGGCGCTGAACACTCAAATCTTAAAATAAAACTCTTGACATTTACGGCCAGGCACGTAGCAAGGGGGGGGGAGGCTTGAGGGCTTTAATAATTTAAAAATTAGTTAACTAATAAAAAAAGTTTCATCAAAATCCGATCATCTCGCTTCCTGGTGATATATTTCCACAAGACTACAATTTGCAGCAATTTAAGTGCAGAACTAACATACATCTGCAAGCATCTCGGGGTGCTGATGAAGCGTTATAGGTTTGCCTTTCCCGGGAGAAGTATTAAAAAAAAAAAAAATGTTTACGGAGTGAAGCGATTTGGCGTGGCGGTTAGTGGTCAAAAGAAATCTGCGTAGTTTAAGACCCCCGAGTTCCACAGAAGCCATCAGAGAGAAGGGAAGCCATTTCAAGGTGTGGATTCACAAACTTAGCACGAAAATCTTGCAAATTGGGTGTTAAAGCAGACAAAGATTAATCTGGGAAAAAGTACGTCGAAATATTACCCCCTGATCAAAGATCTGCAAGCAAGATATTCTGGTAGACTATCCGCCATCTTAGAGGGAGGAAGTGGAATATTGATGACCCAAATCCAAAGGCGCACTTCTTTCCATTGACACACATTGACACGTTTTCATTCTATCAACATAAAACATTATGTAATTTAAGTCTTATTCGTGTTTTCTCACCGTATCTATGCTTTTGGATAGCAATGTCATTCAACACTTGAAATTTTCTTGATGCTGTATTTTTACAATCTGTTTACAAGAGTTTTTTTTTTTTTTTTTTGAGAAAGATATCTTGTGCAGATGGAGCGAGCACTTTCTGAGTTGTTCAATCCATTGAAGGCACATATAGGATATAGGTTCTTGCAGGTTCCATCCACTCTTTGGTAGTCATACCATACCTAATTTAACGTAAGCCGGTACATATAATACTTTCTTAGCCTATATTCTTTGTATTAGTTAGGTGATTTTATTGATGGACATTGCATTTATTTAGTCCCCTTTTAAAAATGCGAAATTCAGCGAACATGAGTCAAAAATCCCATAAAGGCCATTTTTTTAACTGAAAAACCGTAAAAACCGGAGATATAAAGTCGATGTTTAACAGATCCCAAAACTTGTATGCTTCGGGTAGATTTTGTAGGTTTTGTTCTTGGGATTGACCAAACTTCTGAAAAGCTGACAAAAATCATACTGCAGCGATGTGAAGAACTACATCTTGACATAAAGAATTGTGTTGTCCAAGGCTATGACGAGGCCGCAAATATGGCAGGTCACACTTAAATGGAGTACAGTGCAGGATTAGGCAACAGTATCCAAACGCAAGCCATCGCTTGGACCTGGCTCTGTCTAATGCCATGTCAACTCCTGCAATTCGCCTTGGTGTAGTAAGTGAAATAGCTCATCTCTTCCGCAACCATTCAAAGCAAATATAACTTTCAAAAATGTCATTAAAAGAACGCACTAGAGCTGAAAACTCGACTTCTACGCCTTTGTGAAACAAGATTCATTGAAAGGCATGATGGACAGTATTATTTCCTCTGTATAGAGCTCTTGTAATGCATCTCAATAAGTCTTGAAGATATAACGAGCAGAACGTGGGCGATGTCTTCGAAGGCATCAAGACTTTTGGCAGAGTTCCAAAAAAAACAGATTTCGCAGTAAGCCTCATTATATGCGAAAAACTATTCAGTTTAACGCTGATGCCCTTATCAGTTTTCATACAGAACAAATCCTTAGATTTCGCTTCTGCAATCGACCGCACAAAAGAATTTCTGAATTCTCTTATCAAATCAGAGAAAATGCCGAAGATTTTTTCAGAGAGGCTCCGCATCCCAACTTGCAGAGGACTTATTTAAAGTTAAATTAAGAGCTCCAAGAACTTCATTGAAACAAACAACGCATTCCAATCCAGAAACCTCTTCTACTGAAGCCTATTTTAAATTGTCTATAGTGATTCCTTGCAAAATCAAAATACAAAATCTTACGGGCAGATTAATGGCCAACGAAGACGTTCTACCATCGCTTCAAGCTCTTCTCCCAGGTTATGCTACAGTTGAGCGAGTGAACGAAATGAAAAAGCTAAGATGTTACTTTGATAATGAAATTTCGCTGTCAGCTGTGAAAGCTGAGTAAATTCTTTGGTGGGAAAAAATATCGTCGAGTGATCATTCTACCAAAGTTTTGAGATTGCTTAATATATGTGACAAGACTTACTTGAGAGGTATAAACTTCTTGCTTACGGTTTTGGCCACGCTTCCAGTGACCACAGCTAGTGTTGAAAAAACCTTTTCAACTATGAAAAGGATTAAAACAGTGTCCCGAATCGTTATTGTGAATGATTTAAGTAGATATGTTCGTTTAAGTACATACGATTTAAAAACTAATAAAAATCGATTAATTGTTTTTTGTTTAAAGAATTCCTCGTAAGATTTGGAAGCTATGACACGCTAATAGAGATCCGGCGAAAAATTAACCTAGGAAACTACTGCTACTTCGGTTCGGCAAAACACTCCTAACTCGAAGGACGAAATGTGTGCCGTACAAAATGCTTATCCTGAAAGTTCTGCTTCATGGCGCCGAGTGTTGGACGACAAGCAAAAAGGGAGAGCTGATACTGGGATCCTTCGAAAGAAAAATACTTCGGCGGATATTTGGTCTGAAAAACTGGAAGCATCGTGCCCGGTATCGTACAGCAGGAGTTCCCTAACTGTGCGTCGCAAGTTTTGTTTTTTCACTGCTGTTAGACTCCGATACTCCGGACAAAGGAAAAGCATTACGTTTCTCTTTACGAATACTAAGAGCAAGCTCGAAGCGAAATCCAATAGCTAGTCGAAGATTAAGAGCGTTTGTGTTTCCCGCATTTTCAGTCAGACTTGCTTTGTAGCTGTCACTCGTATATTTGCCTGGCACTCAAGGGTTTTTCAATTGGTATGGGTCGTTGCCAGCCAGATTCGTCGGAAGTATGACTGTGGTGCATGAGAGTGTACATCTTGGCGAATTTTGCAGATTTGTGGTACAGGCTCCAGAACTGTGCCCCATAAAAGAGAGTAGCATGTGGATGTGCATTAGCATTGAAAAGATAATACTTGGCTTTAACGGATATTAGGTTATTGTTGAAATGTCTCATTAACAACATGCAGTAAAATTACCTCGACCAAACTTCACAGAAAGACCTTTGAGTCAATCACAAAGCTTGCCACCTAATTTGGAAAAAGGCAAATCTCAAAATCAGACAATCAATCTATTCTATTAATTGTAATCAGACTTGAGGCCAACGCAGTGTTTTCTAAAACTACGTACGAACATGAAAAATTGTTTCCAACTAAAGTAATTACTTGTAGTTATAAGTTATAACTCACATTCATTAAGCATAACGTTGACATACCTACCTAATTAATGTCAGCAGCAGGCTTTTCAAAGTTCATGTCAATGTTATTGTGGCAGTTATTATGTTGCCAAATAACATCGCACAAGTAAGGGCTCATTAGCAGTAAGTAAAAGATGAAAGATATAGTCTTTATAAAACTTGAAAACCACCAATTCGATTGGGCTCAAATTTCCAGGCATAAGTCGCAGAGTGTTCTTTTGAAGTTTAATAAAACGCAATGTGCAAAAGTTGTACAATTTGTAACATTGATGTGCATTGTCGAAAGAAAGCACTTCGCGAAATGTGAGCTGCACTGTTAAATGAGGCATCACACCTCCCTTATAAGAAAATTAATGAAAGTCCTACAGGATTTCAGAATATGTGTGCATCAGAGGCCTTCTTTTGAATAGACTGTGTTTTTGCAGCGACTCAAGCTGAAAAGACGAAGAAGAAGAAAAATCTACGCCATATTCGTCATTACTTTTTTTACGTACATGGTTGAAGACTATAAACAGTGAGCCATCTAGTGGTTTCCGTTTAAATCATTGGTTATTTTGACACTGACAGTTGTATCCCGCTAGAAATCTTGACAGTCAGTATTATACCTCCGCGGACCGAAATGGGAAATATTGAAAACTTATTTCCAAAGTGAGTGCTGTGTAGCCCAAACAGAGCCTTTTTTGAAAAGAAGTTTTGACCGAAATGATGCACCCACCGCAACTGCTGTACGGAAGTTTGTGCAAAAATTCGTAAGACTCGTATACTAGTGAATAACACTCATGATCCCCGACCCCGTCGTCGTACGGTGAGCACAGAATCGAGAATGTGGCTGCTGTGGCGGATTGTGGAGTGGTGGGCATCATTAGACTATTTTTCTTCGAAATTGAGGCTGGGAACAATGTTTCGGTGAACGGTGGGCGTAACAGAGCCATAGCCATGTTAACCGACTTTTTTTTACTGAAAGTGAAGACATGAATTTGGACGACCTCTGGTCCATGCAGGATGGCGCGCCATGCCACAGAGCCCATGCCACAATTCCCAAATCGTGTTATCAGCCGTCTTAGCGATGTTAATTGGCCGCTCCGATTTGAAGCCTTTGGACTTTTTTTTTGGGGTACTGTGAAGGACCAATGTTATGCCAATAATCCGGAAACGATTCAAGCACTTAAGGCCAATATCATCCAAGTAATCCGTGAGCTACAGCCCGAAACCTTCAACAAGTTGGAGTGACAGAATGCGCTACTGCGTAGCCAGCTGAGGCAGCCACTTGCACGACGTTGTGTTCCATAATTAATGGGAATGTTTACTCTAATAGTAATAAAATCATAATACATGGAAAAAATTTATATTTGTTCATTTTATTGCACTTTAAAAAGAAACTTGTATTTGACCCACCCTGTATATCAATCATGCAATTTTTATCTTATATAAAATGTCTGTACCGTAAAGTATCTGAATAAGTACAGCAGTGACGACCTAAAGAAGATAGCACCTAACAAAAATGGCTAATACCCTAGTTTTAAAATTTGACTGACAGTTGACTTTTCTATCCTCAAACTGCACTTATAGGGGCCAATCAGGTTATTTAGGAAAGGTTCTATGCGTTCCCACAATACGGCGCAGCTGACGGAAGCTTTGTCTATTATCGTCAATATTGAATGGTACGTTCTGTCACTAAAGAATCTGCCGAAATAATTTTCAAAATTTTCATCACAGAATGTGATTGCTGACCACGTTCTCTTTACCTTTTGTTAATACATACTTCCGTGCATTGTTTCTGAAGCAGCATTTCCCAATTTCTTCAATTGCTTGTTTGCCGTGTTCTTTCTTTTTGTTGTTAAGGAGCCGATTAATCTAGCCTGGTAGGTCTAGACATTATTATTGGCTGACGGCTTATTGATCTGGAGCCAGCCGTGTCCCCTTGTGAATACTGAGAGAGATGTGGGAACCTTGTGCTTACTAAAGTCACATTTCGCTTGCACCAAAGTCAAAGTCCGTTGCCAGACATGGTGTCGTGAAGAAAGTGTTTGCCAACAACTGTCTTACCAACGATTTTTTCCTTGCCTATTCCAGCGTTAAAATCGCCTAATATGATTTTAACGTCGTGTTTTGCGCATTGCTCGTAGGTATTTTCGAGGAGCTCGTAGAAACTGTTTTTGGTAGCGTCGTCCTTTTCTTCAGTGTGCATATAAAACTGACGTTTGCTTATACGGCCTTGATTTGGATTGCCATAGGACGTACGTAAAGTCCAAGACTTTTCACCAGAGTCTGTTGCGTATGACAACCATGATTGTCAGCTTGCTTTAACAGATTTGCTCCTGAAAGATATGAGCACAGTTTAGTATGAACAATATAGAGCTAGGTTGTCCCTTACAATGAAGTTTTTTTTTTAAATACTTCTCCCGGGAAAGGCGAACCTATAACGCTTCATCAGCGCCCCCGAGATGCTTGCAGATGTATGTTATAGTTCTGCACTTAATGCCGCAAAATGTAGTCTTCTGGAAATATATCCCCAGGAAGCGAGTTCCAAAGTTTGCTTGTCCTGTAACAGAAGGAGTTTCGGAAAATTGATATCCTCGCGGTTGTGGGGCGCCCAAAAGTTGCATTTCGAGGGATAATGTCTTTAAGTTCCTCGGAACACCTAACATCGAAGGACCTATAGAACAAGCAAAGGTCAGCGACTTGTCTTCTGTGCACCAACTGTTGTAGATTCGATGTGAGTATAGGGTCTCCAATAAGTCGAACTGCTCATCTCTGTATGCTGTCAAGTAGGTTAAGTGAATGTTTTGGGGCCGAGCTCCATATATGGGAGCAATATTCCAGGCCTGGTCTAACCTGTGCTTTGTAGAGAAGGAGAAGTTGCTTGGGGCTAAAGTACCTCTTTGCTCTAAATAGGTAGCTCAACTTAGCGGACGCCGATCTTGCGATATAGGATATGTGGTCCTGGCCATGTGATTCCTGAATTGACTATGACTCCTAGAAGGTGCATTGATGGATTGGATGGTCATCCATTTGGATCTGAGGAACTGTTGATGCATTTTTCCTAGAAAATGTTGTGAGCTGTGTCTTGTTTGCATTAAATACAACCAAGTTGTCTTTATCCCACTTCCAGATTTTGTCCACATCATCATTCAGAGAACTAATTTGTTCGCATCTCTGACTGTGTGTTGTAAACGCATTCACAGGCCCACCATTCGAGATGGAGGATATAAGAGTGCTGTTATCAGCAAAGCTGTAGATTAGATATTATTATTATTATCCAAGCAAATCGTTGATGTGGAGAAGAAATAGAGTTGGAGAAAGAATAGGTCCTTGGGGCTCTCCTGCATTTATAGCAAACGAATTACACAATTTAAAACAACTTATATCGATCTTCCCAGAAGAAAATTTTGCATCCATTCGCAGAGTTGTTGGGGTAATCCATAAGACGCTAACTTGCCTGATATGGCTCTATGCCAGACTCGGTAAAATGCCTTTGATATGTCCAAGGCTACGGCTCTGTATTCGCCGTGTTGACTAATGAGACGTTTAAACATATAAAATTCCAATGTTAGCTTATAGTCCTTCGACATCTTCTTCTCCCCTTCCTTATAGACTAATTTAATTGTTGGTTATTCCTGTTTACCAATTAAGCTTTCTTCCGACTATAAATACACTCATACATAATTCATTGGTAAACAAAAATTAAATTCTCTGGAATTTATCGCTGTAGCTTCATTTGCACTTGGATGTTGTATCCGGAAACTATGAGAAAAGTTTAATTCGAACGAATAGAAAAAAGGATTAATGAATAATGGTTGAGAGAATTACATGCCTAAATCGGTTTCCTGACACTTTGAATACTTATTCAACCCACTTACGCCTTTCTATAAATACTCAATCCTACGGAAGCTCTTGCTCTTGCAAACTTTATTCCTGTGCAAATAAGCCAAAGGACTTTCCTTGTTATATCATAGCGGTAAATATAGCAAAGCCCCTACTCCATCAAATCTAAAACAACGCCTTTGAAATACAACTTATCGCATCGGACCTCATCACTTCACCGTCATTCCCTTACATCCGCTGCAAGCAGATTATTGGATTATTACATCACCAGTAGTTCGTTAAAGCTCTACCCACCATCAGGAATGAGGAATACTCGTGGATGAATAAGTGGACAATTCAGCCCATCCCCATCCCAGTCCCTATGACCAACCGGTCCCTGGGAGAGCGACACGGAAAATAAGTTCAAAATTAAAAACATCCAATGTTTGCCTTGCGATAATGAAGAAAATTTCCCCCGGATACATTTGGTAGAGGCATCATAATTGATTGAAGTGAAGCCCTTTGCAGTGTCCCAGAAAATATGTATTCGAATTTCGAAAATCCGTCCGTGGTTCGTCGTTTTAATCGTTGTTGCCGGCAGATTTAATTAATTTGTTTGGAATGGAAATGAGCTGCTTTTCGTAGATTAAATCGCAGTTTACCGCGGGCAAGCATAAAAATACCCACAGATCAAGGCAGGCATGCTGACTTATGTGCCCGCGGTTAAGTAAGGTAGGTATATGGTTAATGACAAGCAGTAAATTTATCCCTTAGTTGAGCTCCTATGTAATGTTAAGCTGCAGCGATGTGTATAAATGTGTGCAGCCATTGAAAATCGGTGTCGACATTTCGCTAAAGGTGTTGATGGGGTAGGTAAAATCCGGGGAAAAATTCTTCAATCCTTCAAATATTCATTTCTTTACTCGCTGTCCGGTGCTTTTCCCAGGAATTTTATTGTTTACTTTTTTGCCTGCCAGGAAAATGCACACCAGTCACCAGTGCTCCAAATATATCCAACCAAAACTACTTCTTTGCAGAAGCAAAACCCCCATCATTGATAATGAAAAGCTGACACTGCCGCCCGAGAAGCTATTTAAACGCATTTGGTATTCAAAAATGGTTTTAACACGGCGCGATGGTTATGGTAAACAGTTGTAGTGCCCTTCGCAGTTGAGCGGCGCGGGGCCACGGTTGCTAGATTTACAATTAGCTAGGGATGGACCAGCTCATGAGGAGACACAACATCAAACTCTCCGCCTCATTTTCGCTATGAAGGCATATACAAGGGGTATACTGTACGAAATTCCGGCCTCGCAATATTATCAGATGTAGTTGGTTACGATTGATGCAGATTGAAGGATAAGTTATGGTGATCTTTCTTCTTCGTTACTTGCTCCTTCCCCCTTTTAGTGAGGCTCGAATCTTATAGCCCTTTGATAGTTCCGAAATATAGGTCTTTCTTTCTATTTACCCATGATTGGCCGTTCCATCAGAAGCATACTTTACAAATGGCGCCCAACCAGGGGGCCGAAGTTGTTAACCCCTACTACCTTCGAGGACATGATAATGAATATCAAGTGTTGTGAATTTTTTCCCATGCCTTGGTCTTCCATCGATCGGTACCATCCATTATAGATGGCGCCCAACGTGGGGCCCAAACCAAAAAAACAGTGACCATCGACTATTATAAACTTTTTGCCCACGCGCGCCGTAGTTATCCATCGGTAACATACGTTAAAGAAAAAAGCAGCTCTAACTGTCTTAGCGAGGGATCTACCAACAATGGGAATATCACCTTCTGCGTGGACAGCCAAACATCACTTATAGCGATTAACACCAATAATATGGTAAACTTCAAATCCGTAAGCCAGTGCCGGCATTGACAGTATTAAACCATCACGCAGTACGTGTACGGCTGTGCTGGGTTTCTGGAAATGTTGGTGTGTAAAGGAACGAAGCAGCAGATAAACTGGCCAGATGCGGCTCTAAAATGGACGTACTATCAGCTGACAGATAAGTATTACCAGCTTTCAACGCAGCTAAGGGCTTCATTGACAATGTCACATTAAACTTGCCTAAGGAACGATGGAACAACACTCCCGGTTGTACTATAACTCGTAGCTTATGGCCCGCAATTGGCACTAAAAGGCCAAAGATCCTAGCATCTTTTAATAGAAACCAAATCCTGCTCGTCAGGATAATAACCTGACACTGCATCATGGGAACATGGCCAAAAGACTAAGTAAGACGCATGGTTCGGACTTGAGAAATGTACATATTTAAAAAGAAATTATTAATGTTTCATAAATCGATCTGTTTGAATCTTTATTAGTTTTTATTGATCACGAGAGCATTTTTTTTATAGCGTTTTCGATTGAGCTCTTCAGATTCTTCTCTCAGATTTCAGATTTGGCCTGTGCAATTGAATTCTATTCACTGGCTAAATGTTAAACTTAATCATTCGAAATGCGCCCTTAAATTGATTTATAAAAAATTGTAAATTAGTAATCGGAAAAGTGCTCTCGATTCCAAAAAAAGATAGATTTTTTTTGTGTCAATCGAACAAAAAAGTGACCTAGAGCAAACAAAAAGTGATCTTTATTGAATAATCAAATGCGCCATTAGTTTTTGACGTACCTACTCGTATAATGAAGTAACCGACAAGTCTAGTCAAGAATGGCTGCGTTCAGAATGCTTAGACCCTAGATTCGTAGATGACAGTTCCTCATTGAACGACTAACTGATAAAAGAACAAAATGCAATATGGCTGTCAATCTATGAGAGTGGTATTGAATAATATTTGGCGGCGAAGTGCTCATCGATCAGTGCAGCTTCACTTACCGGGAAAAGAATTAAAAGAATTCGAAAGGAGAATAGACTTTTGGAATTTAACTGTTCAAACAAATTACTTAAGGAATCTTTTGACGTATGAGTGGTACAGTTCGAAATAGCTGTAATTCCAATCAAAGTCTTTGTTATTGTTCTTTGGAACAGAACATTACAATTACATGGTATAATTCATACTTCCTATTTTTACATTATTTGCCTATGTAGATCCTAACGCATTGAACGCATTGTTATTCAAATTCAACATAATTTGTGGAATAGGTGAATATCCAAAATGATAACTGCATATACATTGCAATCATGACAGTCGAATTCCTGGTAACCTAGTCCAGACAAATGTAGTCAACTTTTGACTGCCGACTACTTTTGAATAATCTCATTTATCTACTGTCATCTGAGTGCAATTCACCTTTTACTTGATGAGAGGCTTTCCTTTTATTTTGAAACCAAAAATATATTTTAAATTTTCAAACTAAAAAAAATCAAATTATTTCTCTGAAAATGTTCAGTAGATTGAGCCATGGGCGCAGTAGCGCAGTAGATTAATTTTGTTTACGAAAAAAGCAGCAGATCTACTGCAATTGCAGTAAAGTCCGAACCCTGGTAAGACGTATTCTTCAGGATATAAACATTACCTAGCAGTTACATTTTCACCCAAATCGAAAATGGCGTTTTCGAGATATGAGCAGTTTTTAAAGTAGGTACCATTTTCCATTCAAAGTTCAAAAAACACTATTTTGCAACTGTTTAACTCAAAACTGAGCAAATGGTATTACTACGGACTTAAGCATTACCTGCCAGTTATATTGGTTCAAATCGTTAGAGCCGTTTTCGAAAAAATCTTTCGGAAAGAAAAATAGGGCCATATTTCTATCATGCTCTGAGGGCCTTATTTTGCTCAGTTCAAGCTAAATTTTAACGATTTGAATCTTATGACCACAATAAATAAACAGTGGAATAAATATGGGGGGCATAAGGCCATAATGGAAGGTGCCACGCCCCTTTGTTCGATGCTATTCACCTTTTTTTTTTAATTCTTCCAACAAGTAACAGCTATACGATAATTTAACAAATTTTAAAGCTAAAGTTGTAATAAATTACAAGATATAGGGGTTAAAACAACATTGTTGCCACGCCCCTTTGTTCAATCGCAACTAAATATATTAAATTTTGATTCAACTTCATATGAACACACTTGGGACAATACGGAAAATTGCCTAAAAATTTCAGGTCATTCGGGTCGTCGGAGGTTTTTGAGACACAAGACGCCGTTTTTGTACAATTTTGACGATTTCAGGATCAAAGATTTTGCATTCCTGTTTGTGTCGCCACGCACTTTTCTTTAATCGAGCCGGCATCAAGTCAGAGAAGCATTCGCGAGTTGCATTGGAAATCGGATGAAAGGTTTTTTTTTATTCAATAAGACCTGTCTTAAATTTATTATAGCTCAGCCTCTGTACGCAGCAGAAAAATTATTGAAAGCTTAAAATACTAACAGAAAATAAAAGCTCACGTAGAGACTCACGAAGAGAAACAACAATTGAAGGAAACAATGAGTGACGTACTTTTGCACGGGGTTCCACTGATGCCAAATGAAAATTTACCAGCTATTTTCAATCAACTCTGCACAACTTTAAAATCAAATCCACCAACGATTAAAAACATTTACCGTCTTAAATCAAAGACCAGCCTCATGGCACCACCGATCATAATAAAATTTTTGTCACCAAACGATAAAAGTTTTGTTTTAAAAACGATCGCCAACTACCGAAAGACAACTAAAATGCCTCTTCGCCTTCGAGATCCCGGCTTGAATGAAGTCGTTGAAATCAATAAAAACCTAGTCTACGTTCACGAATGTTTAACGGTTAAAAATCGCTCTCTCCTACAATATGCATTAAAATTAAAGCGAGAAAAAAAAATAACGTCGGCGTTTACTTTTCGTGGGCTGGTCTACGTCAAGAAAACCAAGGAAGAGAATGCAAAATTAATTGAGACTACCGATGAGCTGACTGTTTTTGCCACTACGTCACGGATAACAAGAAATACAGCGTTAAATGATGACAACAAAACATGAACACATTAAGTTAGTTATTACTACTTTCCTTTTTCTTTATAAATCTCTTATATCCTTTCCTACTTTTTCTTCTCTATTTCTATTCTTATTTGAATTATTTAAATGCTTATATACAATTTTTCTAATGCAATTACTACTTCATAAATATTTATTATCATCATATTCTTCGTCTACTTGTGAATTGTTCTTCTTCATAGAAGTGTTTTGCAGTTTTTACTTCCTATTTAATATGAGGTTAAATTGGAACCTCCTTTTCTTATCTCTTAAGAATGGTTGATTCCAATGAAATACACAGAGATTCCACAGGTGTTTTAAATCAAAATGATGCAGTGCGTGTAATGGTCAATGTTATGTGTAGTCAACGTGATGGTTTGCAAATATGTCATATAAATGCTCAGAGTATACTCCCAAAATTTGATGAATTCAGGCACTTATTTGAAGGGTCAAAAGTTGACGTGATTTGCGTCTCGGAGACGTGGCTACCAAGTAGCATGGGGAATGAATTATGTTCTTTAGATGGATTTCATAAGCCTTTTCGTTCTGATAGAATTGGAAGACGTGGGGGAGGGGCTGCTATTTATGTCAGCAGGAGGTTGAACTGTAGACCTATATGTAAAGCTCCACTTGGAAGTGAGTTAGATTATGCTTTCGTAGAAATAATTTGTAAGGACAATACAATCTTGCTAGGCTCAGTATACAGGCCAAATAGAAACATTGAAACTTCATCTCTTTTGAGAGCTATAGATGAATTATCTTGTATATCACCGTTTGTTATTGTTGCTGGTGATTTTAACAGCAACGTACTTGAGGACTCGTCCTTTGTTAATGATATGAATGCTTTAAATCTCTTCCCAGTAAATACATCGGCACCCACCCACTTTACTAATCACGGAAATACACTTATTGATGTATTCTTTGTCAGCCATCTGTGTAAAGCTCTACATTTTAATCAAATTTCTGCACCCGGGTTTTCGCGTCACGATCTGATCCATTTGACTTTTCAATGTGAGCCTTCGATTGCAAGTAGGACTATAAGTTTTCGTGATTTCAAAAACATAAACGTCAGTCAGTTGGAAAATGATTTAAGGAGAATTGAATGGTTTCGGGTTTATGAAATACCTGCTGTTGATGACCAAGTGCTTTTCATTCAGAACAATATAAAAAATTTGTTTGATTTCCATGTTCCATTAATTACAAAAACAATCACAAAAAAAAATATGCCATGGTTCAGTAGCTATATTAAAAAACTGATATGTAAGCGTGACCAGGCGTATAAAACTTGGAAGCGTTTTCGATTAGATGTTCTATTTCATGATTTTAAAAGGTTGAGATACAAGGTAATGACTGAGATACGTGAAGCAAAGAGACGTTACTTCGCCCCCCGACTAGACCCCTCTCAAGCAAAACATTAACTCTGGAAAAACATACGTGATATTGGTATTGGCAAACAAAAAAACAATATTTCTGATAATATTGACTGTAATGAGTTAAATAGGAAATTCATTACTTTCCCATGTCAAGAGGCCACTGATGATACAACGACTCTGCCAACTGAGAACAATTTCTTTTCCCCACCAAGTTTTAGCTTTTCATCAGTGGATGAGACCGAAGTCTTAGAGAGCTGAATATGCATAAAATCTAATTCCGTTGGCCTTGTTGAAATTCATCCAGTCTTCATCAAGGCTATACTTCCCTATGTCTTAAAATACATAACACATCTTTTTAATACAATATTTATGTCAAGTGTTTTTCCTTCAGTTTGGAAACAAGCAAAAATTATTCCAATTCCAAAAAATCAAAATGAGTTTCGGCCAATTGCCATTCTACCATTTCTGTCCAAGGTCCTGGAAAGATTAATGAATAAACAAATACGAACATTTCTGTGTAATACAAATTTGTTATGTGAAAATCAGTCAGGTTTTCGTCCAAAACATAGTTGTACTACAACTCTTATTAATGTGGTTGAAAACATAAGACAAGATGTTGACTGTAACAATGTAAGCCTTCTCATCCTTCTGGATTTTTCTAAGGCTTTTGACACAGTTAATCATAATGTCCTCTGTAGTAAGCTAATGAACCAGTTCAATTTCTCCTATTCTTCGACAAGGTTAGTCCATTCCTATCTAAATTGTAGATATCAGGCAGTTGTGTCAAACAGTTCCGTATCTGAACTTCTTAGGTTAAATAGAGGGGTCCCACAGGGTTCTGTACTGGGACCATTATTATTTTCAATGTACATAAACGATTTACCCAATTGTTTAAAAAACACCCAAGTAGATATGTATGCTGATGATGTTCAGATGCGGAAAAGTTTTCCCTTAGGTCTGGTCGAAAATGCAGCCGTTGAAGTTAATTAAGACTTAAACAATGTTCTCAACTGGTCGCGGAAAAATGGTCTATGCGTTAACCCACTTAAGTCCAAATGCTTGGTCATTTCAAAAAAGTCCATTGATACGTCAGACTTTCCCAAAATATACTATGACAGTAATCATATTGAATTCGTGGATTCAGCTAAAAACCTTGGTATTACCTTTACAAAAACACTTTCTTGGAATACCCACATCAGATTGACAATTGGGAAAGTTTATGGGGGGCTTCGTATGCTGTGGACAAGCCATAGAATTACACCTTTAAAAACAAGAATGGTACTAGCCAAAACATTACTCATTCCGCTTTTGCTTTACGGTTGTGAACTTTTTCACAATTGTGATTCTGTGCACAAGCGTAAACTGAATGTTGCTTACAACAGCATAGCAAGGTATATCTATGGAGTAAGAAGGTATGACCACATTTCGCAATTCTCCAAATCTATATATGGCGTTACTCTTGGAAATCTTTTCAAACTAAGAACTTTAACATTGCTAAACAATATATTGCAATCACGTCAGCCGCCTTACCTTTTTAATAAGATATCGACATATAAGTTTCAAATTAATGAGACTAACCGTTCTTGTGCTATAATAAAGCCCCCCTTTAAAAGAAGGGCGGGTTTGGTCATATAAAAAACTGCCCTTTTAGTGGTCGTCTACCCATCCAGTGGAATGCACCCTAAAAGTTTTATTACTCTGTCTACGATTAGCGGTTTGGCATAAGTGTTGTCTCTCAGTTACGTTAAAAAAAAATAAAAATAAATAGGTGGCGCAACAGGCGGGAAGACACTAGACACCCAAGGCCTATAGTTTTCTCGCAACCATTCTTTGTGTGAGTTTGTTATTTTTGTGGAAGGGACCTACAATTTTATGCCGATTCCAAACTGCTGAATTGAGAAGCTTTTTCAGGACAGTCATACTCTCGGATGTTAGTCAGACGTTCGCGAGAGGTGGCGCAGTACTCTGCGCTACTGCGTCCACCTCAGTTACGTTTACTGGATTAATTTGCTTGTATGTATTCACAAGCCAAATGTTTTTAAAATTTTTGTAATATCTAACGATTTTGTTGTCGACGCGACGTTAGCTTAAAAGTTCATGTGACCCAAATAAGAATAAAATGTCAGAGACATTACTTTTGTTATAATATGGAATGCATGCACTAATCCAAAGGATAAAATGAATGTGTCTGACGATGAAGTACAATAATATAGCACTAGTTATGTAGGTACCTAGAATGGTGTCGTAAAACCAAAGTCATTAAATGAAACCACACACATTTGCAAGTGCAATTGGATGGATAATAATATTCACATCCTTGCGGGAGCAGTTACCATCAGATGGTGCTCTTAAAACTTAGAATCTCAGATCAAAATAATGCACGACAAGAAGTCCTTCGCTTTATTGCCATTCAGAAATTATGAATTCAAAAGCAAAAGTTTAGAATCGCTTTACTCCCGCAATAAAAATAGCACACAACGCATCTATACTGCAATCCTTAATCTTCCTAGGAACATGATACATGTTAATTTTTGAATGTTTAGTCGTAATAAAAGTATACTGTACTGGTGGTAAATTTTGCAAACAAAAATCATTGGAAGGTGAATAGTGAATTAAAGAAAGGATGTAGAAGTGACCTAAGGAAATAAAGAGAAATATAAAGTGCGAAAAATCTGGCCTTGGATGCCATGAGCACAACTCCATCCGCAGGACTTGGGACTATCCGCAACCTGCTTCCGCTAGATATACTTACATATATAACTATCGACCGCAATTAGTGCAATGAGAATCAGGCAATCACTAACTGGAAATTGAACGAAACGGGTCACTCGATGATCCTACAGAAATATTTTGGGCATGTACCTGTCACGGACTTCATCACGCCTTACCTAGAGTTTACCAAGACCATTCTCTGGCGTCTATCCTAGAAGGGAAGAATTGAGAATCGCACTCGTGTACTTAGCACACAAACCATAGCCGTATTTACAGACGGATCAAAAATGGACACTGGGGTAGGGTCAGGTGTCTTCTCTGAATCGCTGGGTATATTAAAATCGATACGCCTCCAAGACCATAGCAGCGTCTTCCAAGCAGACGTCCTAGCAGTGACAACAGCAGCCCGTGAGTCTAAGGTAATTGCAATACCGCTAGGAGGTATTACCTTGTTTATCGAGAGCCAGGCAGCCGTAAAAGCGATAACTGCACCAGAAATAAAATCGAAGCTTGTGAAGTGCTGTCGCGAAGAACTCAAGGCTCTTGGTACACAGCACAAGATACCGCTCTGCTGGGTTCCGGAACATGAAGGCATTCCAGGCAATTAGAAAGCTAACAAATTAGAAAGACAAGGTTCGGCATCTGTTTCAGAACAAGCTGATCCCTCTGTGAACATCCCGCCTTGCACACTCAAGCTTAAAGCAAGGAGAAAAGCCACAAGTTAGGCGAACGCTAGATGGGCCAACCTAAACACATGTAACACCACAAGAATGCTATGGCCGCCCTTCAACGAAACCAAAACCGAGATGATAATGCGGAAGGATAGGAAATAACGGGGCACAATACTCTGCGGTACCATATGAAGAAAATGGGCTTAACTGAAGAAGAACTCTGTAGAGGCTACGGTGATGAGGAAGCTCTTGAGGATACAACCCACTTTCTATATCACAGCCCAGGTCTCTAACACACCAGGTATAAATTTCTAAGGAGTAACTTCTTCAACGACTTAGACGAGCTTTCTAGCACATCAATAGACAAGATAATGAACTTCGTCAAATCAACAAGATGGTTTGTATGTAGCAGCACAGTAAGTAATTTGAATACCAGGGTTATAATGGGTAAGGGACAACCTCTTTTCCCTACGGGCATCAAAATGGGTCAGTATTGACCTAAGTGTGGCACGGAAAAATCCTCGCCAGCCCACAAACCTAACATAACTTTTCCTAGCGTAACACTGCTCTAATCGAATGATTGGGGTGTTTATTGTCCTACACAAAACCTACCAGAAAAAAAGCCAGACCTTAACCAATAGTAGACGGACGTCTACTACAAGGGGACTACTGATGTCGTTGCGGGTTGACCAATTGCCTCCCCTTCTGGAAGGTTGCGAATGACTTACAATATTGCCACAGTTCTCTCCATATTCGCCGAAAGAACCGCAGCAAACGCTAACACAACACAATGCTTCTCAATGATCCATTAAGCTCTCCCGAAGCTCGATTTTTAGCTAACTTACCTTCAGTTGCGCACTCCACATTGATTAAGGCTTCCTTTCTCTTGTATGCCCCATCCAAGGCCATAAAAAAATAAATAAATAAAGAGTTGCCGTAGACAACCTTAAAAAGACCTTCAGATGTAATTTGTGTTTTTCCGGGGATCGAGCCTGGGACGCCTCGCATAGTACAGTCCAACACACTAACCACTGAGCCACTGCGCCCAGACCCAAGGCCACCCAAGGCCATTTGTAGACGACACGCATTTACACTTTTATGGCTAGCTTAGCTGTATAGGCCGTAGAGCTTGTAAGTTGACCTCCTTCTCCAAACTTAGTCAACGGAAATGGGACCGAAAATTACTCAAAGAATCTTTCGTCTTATGTAAGATAGAGTCGCTTTAGTTTTTCTTGAAAAGGCATTATTAATCAATTGTCTTCTTAAAACACAAAAAATGATAGACAGAGTCTCAAACTATCTCAAAATTACAGTTGACAACATTAGGTTTTGCCCTTGTTCGCAACTAAATCCATTTTTTGAGGTTCTGTTCAAAAATTTGCAAACGCCCCAGTGACAGTTCGCTAACTTGTGGCACTGCTGTTACTATCATTCGCTTATGGAAGCAATTTTACTGTACGTACTTCTGAAAATGTGTGGCTCTGTTTTTGCCTTCAAGTATGTATTGAACGAGTTACATGATAGCGCATCAACTTGTCTAAATCTGCCATCAAAGGTCTCCCTGAGATTGTTTCCATCGCCATTCTGCTTTACCTAATGAGTTTCTTTGGTTATTTTCGGTAAGGAATAGGAACTTCACACAGTGCGCTAACTGGAGCAGTAAATGCGAGCTATACCTGTTCGATAGTAGCAAAAGTTATACAGGATTCCCATAAGCAACAATTAGATAAAGGGTCCGCCAAATAACTTTTTTTTTTTGAAAATGCTATAAAAAAAAACTACTGAATATTTTCTCAAATTTCTTTATTTATTTGAAAGTACAATCCTTCCGATTAATAATGGAAAATAATTTCATTTAAATGGCTGCCTCGGCTGGGCATGCAGTAGCCTACACGATCGGTCCAATTTTTAGGCACATTATCGATTGTGTGCAGCTGTATTTCACCAATGGCTTCACGAATATTGTCCTTTAAAGCGTCAAATGTCTCTGGCATGTCGGCGTAACACTTATCTTTTACGGCACCCCACAAATAATAGTCCAACGGTGTCAAATCGCAGCTCCGCGGAGGCTGATCAGCTCTGCGGCTGATAATGCGATCTTCAAAAACAGGGCGCAAAACATCGAGTTTAGCTTCGGCTGTGTGGCACGTAGCGCCGGCCGTCCTGTTGAAACCAAATGTTGCCAATATCCTCCTCTTAAATTTTTATGAACAAAAATTCGTTCAACATGGCCCGATAACGATCGCCATTGTCTGTAACGGCGACTCCTTGCTCATTTTCGAAGAAAAATGGCCCAATTATGCCTCTGGACCAAAATCCGCACCAAACAGTTTTTTCTCGGGTGTACGCACTGTTTTTGGCTTTTCACGCTTTGGTTTATCGATGAGGATGCCAGTTTCTTTCACTTTTTTCACAAGATAACGAACAGCTGACGGTGCTTCTCTTCTTCCAAAATCCGTACGCAATTTTCGCACACATTCTGCAACATTACCATGATTTTCAAAGTAATGTCGCAATATTTCCCAGCGTTGTTCAAGCGCATACACAACCATATTCGTTCAGCGGAAGGATAAAACTAATTATCTGTCAAATCAGACATGAGCTAAGTGTTACCATTCGCGAAATAAGCACTAGTTGGAGAAAAAACGTTAGATGGCGGACCCTTTACAATCAAAACAAAGAGTCACTGTTTTTGTGATGAATGTCCTTTTTATTTTCTACCTCCTATTGCAGCCCTATAAATACCATCCCCAGCAATCAATCATGTTTATATATAGAAATCCGATATAATTCCAAATTGGACGACTACCTGGTGACCTTATTGACCCGGGCACCGTCTTGTTATTGTGGAATTACCAATTACGATTATTCCATCATACGTTCTTGGGAAATGTAATAATTATGCCTACCAAGAGAACCTATATGACAAAACCCGAAAATATTTATACCGGCAGTAAATAATCCCACGAAATAATACGAGTACTTCCATTCCATGGCTGGGGGCTATTTGTGGAGATAAAATTCCTGGCCATCCTTACCACTGCTTGCATAATTCCCTTCGGTTTATTAAACTCTACTTTATGGTTGCCACAGAAGTAGGTATGTATTTTTTGTCAAGCAAGATGATTATTCCTCCCTTACTCGGCCGTATGTGGAATATAACTAAAAGAGTGCAAGGTGGATGTAGTTATGTGTTTGCATTTATATGGGAGGGATGTTCAGTTAGTTAAGATATTAACACGCTCAGAGATATTTGCCAAACTCGTTAAAGTTAATTGAATACTCAATGTGGGGACAATGGGTTAGTGGGTTACTGTTCTGGACTTCCTACTTGCACTGCGAAGAACAGTGTTTGACTTAATTAATATATAGTGGAGAAAGCCTTTCTTAGGCACTTTGAGCTGCGTATTGAACTTGACAGCGATTTCACAGCTTTTGATAATGACAACATTGCAAACGGTATTTTTGTGATGGAATAAGTCGACGGCAGATGAAGCCGTATATTGGGACGCCCGCTTCTTGAAATGATTGGGATCTTCGCCAAACTATTATCCCTATATCCCATATAAAATACAGTATATTTCGTATAAACGGTTTTTTTGCATTAAAATTTATGAATGAAATCTCCATTGGACGACATAAAAGTATACGATCGCCGTCAGTGCCGGCGATATATAACTTGCTGTGCGATATTCTTGGCTGAAGGTAGCTAGACGGGTGTAGGAAAACATTTTAATTAAGGACTACTACAAACCAACATTCTTTAAAGTGATGCTAACAAAAACTTTCTGCCAACCTTTTCTACCTCTTGATGGTGGTCTAGGCTGGGTTATAACTACATAAGTCCCATTCGGTCTTAGCGTCAACCTTTAAGACTCTTCTTTTCAAATTCCCTTGCCAATGCATTTTTTTCTATCACTTCCATTAAATTGTTTCTGTTTTTTTTTTTTTAATTTTAACCCTTGAAAAGAATCTAATTTAATTTATTTATGTAAATAACTTAACAATTCAAGAAGAGTAACATTTTCAGTCCTTTCGATTACTTGGCAATCACTTATTTGTTAACGGCTAAAATCGTCGTTTTATGGACTTCAAACACCTTAAAGAATGTCTGCGAAATGTCTCACATGACGTTCGTCGTATACTAATGGGACCCACCAAGGCCTTTAAAGCGAATTGGCGTTCAAGCTCAAGGACGAAAATCTCTATTAGCCAATTTCACACTGCAAGCTTGAGTGTCGATCCAAGGATACACTCCGGATAAACAGAAAAAAAACTCACTTAAATTGTGGCTTAAGTTAAGCCACGGAAGTCGATGGCGCCTATATAGGATTCGTTAGTCCGGATAATCATCGGGGCTTATGTCTTAAAGCTCAGATAAAAACTGTGCTGCCAATCTACGATTGATTTAAATGTTATCGAAAGTGCTATCGATTGTGTCACAAATGACGTTCATTTGACAACCAAAATTAATAGGGGAGACTGGGCACCTTGAAACGTGAGTCACATTTGATCTTTGCTAATAAGACAAGATTTAAAAATACATATTGACCAAAATTCAAACTTGGTAATACCGTCGTCTTTAGTCATCAACAACTTTCGGATATCCTTTCAGTCATCGCCTGGAAGTAGCCGCATGAGGCGGTTTTTATCAGGCCAATAACTTAAACGATTTTATAAGACTTCAAAGCAAAAAGTTTCCAAGGCACCCCAGTCTCTCCTAAAAAAAGAAAACAAACAAACATAAAAAATTAAAATATAGACAAAAAGATTGCAACTTTAGATTTAGACTTAAGCTAAGATTAGACTGTATGCCAATTGTGCATATGTATGCCAACAGGCAAATGACCTGATTAGCTGTCAAGTGACCAAAATGTCCGGACTATCAAAACTGTATATTAGACTATATGACCAAATAAAATAATATGGTCATATTTGCCTTGATGGTCATTTAAGGCATTTGTTATTTATTGCCAAATGTTGTAGTAGGGTAATGATGTAAAGAAAAACAAAGCAAAAATTTGCTGCCCGCTTCGATTGAGCTCCCCAAAGACATGTAGATGGTTCAGAAAAGTACAAACAGAAAAAAAGCAAACACACAAAAGAACTAAAAAGGGTAAAATAACAAACAAAATATAGATCAAGTGAAATAAGCAATCGAACCAATGAAAACACATAACGAATATTAACACAAAATACAAATAACTAGCACAAAACAAATAGATAGCAAACAATTTCTACAAAAACAAATTTCAAAGAATAGATCAAATAAATAGTTTACACAAAAAATAGATTGAATAATCCACAAAAAAGAGAAAGAAAATGAAAATAAATCACAATCCCATGAACTCAAACACCGATGACATCAAAATAATTCTTGTTCCATCAAAAATGCCAGCAATGCCATAACGAAATTTCAATAAAGTGCATATGGGCATATAGGGCTTTATGCTGGCATACGTGCTTATTGTCCGATTACACTATACGCCATTTGGGCATTTTTATCTGTCAAAATCAGCCTGGTAATATGTGGCATTTAGGTCATTAGAGCATATGAGATATGCCCATTACATTGTATGACCATATTTTGACAGGAAAACTGTCAGAAATTGGCATTTTATGACCACATGGCATACAGTCTAATCTTACCTTTAGGAAGACAGTGGAACCAGACTGGGACTGTTGAAATGCTTAGGGCACGTAAGGAGTTTGTGCACTGCCACTAATTCGCTGCTGGAATTTCAATCATCCGACAAAGTGCAAGCACATCCACTACGTCCTGCAAATCGCTGTTACGGCTGGAACTTGCTGTTGCTGCAGAGATTTAAAACAATAAATAAAGCATCTGAAACAAAATATATTTCTTCTCATTTGTAAAATATTTGAATGTAAATAAAATATTTTTTATTATTAGCTACAAACTAATTTACTGAACATTTTTTTTGGTGAAGACAGAAATAAAACAGTTGAAAAGTCAAATGTCAACTAGCATAGTGCTGCCAAGCCACAGTAAGGGTTTTTTTTTTTCGTCAGTAGTGGTCTCCGACATTTCATAGACTGCACGGTTGCGTGCCTGGTTGAACCTGAGAAGACCTTGGACGCCGTATAGTTGGAGGAGCTCTTATTAATCCGACAAGGTTAGGTATGCAAAAACCTCTGCTACTATGATTTACAACATTCTTAGAAGCTCGTTATTACGAGCTCGTTTACACATTATGATAATACAACATTGAATAAGGCTCCGACCTATACCAGAAGAAACTGATGACAATTAGCCAGTATTAGACAACATGTTTCAATTTCATTGACCAGAAGCGTACCTATCTAGTCAGAAATCTTGGCATCTGGTTCGACCAATATTTATATTTTGTCAAACATATTTATTTAAGACGCTTTTAAAGACGCTTAAAGGGCCAGTGCTAAGAAAAGAAGACTGTTTTGTATAGCAATTTGCCACTGTCCCATGTCGTTCAATGTAGCGCCTTACTATACAGAAAAGATTCAGTTGCTTGAAAGGCAGAGCCTCAATACCTGTCTTGGGTTTCTCAGAACACCGAAGTCTGGTTACCCACGTTACTATCCCAAAAAGGCCTTTTGCAATGGGGTGCATATGAAAAGGATTGGCAATTTTTTATTTAAGGTGATTCGTAAGCATGTCGCAAGGCCGATGGCCAGCCATAATAGCCTAATCTTTGTGGCTTATTACCCTATTTTAATGAACCACGAAGAGCACTCCGATTTAGCTGTATCTGGCCTAAGGCAATTCTTCAGATAAATGGGAAAGGGTTAATACAGAATAGTAATAGTGTGTTGGCGAAAACCGAGTGGAGCGACAACCCAAGTTAGGAAACAGCAAAAAAAAACTAGAAACCGTTCTGTTTACTATTAGTTTATTAGAGATCTTGCTTCTTCGGCGGCTACGAATCGACTGACTCACAGTCTCCGCAGCAGGCGTACTTACGTCTAACTATTACGATGTAACAGTTCGGCCATCCTATCATCGTTCGTGTCCTCACGATCGGCGCCCTCAGAGACGATTGCGCCTGCCCCGTCTACGATTGTATCCTCTTTCAACCCAGCGCCAGCGTCATCGGTATCGTCATCATCCTCCATTGTCGCCTCAGCTTGTACGTCGACTAGACCCTCCTCTGGCAGCTCGCACCACGGCTTAAGTTTGTCGGAGCTCATTACGGTGTTGAACTTACGCTGGTTTCGCTGCATTCCGGGTATGTCTGAGACGACGTAACGGTCATTAGGCAGTACGCGCTCGATGATGTAAGGTCCACGATAAAGCGGCTCTAACTTGCGGGACTCACCTGTCGCTGCCGCCTCATGCTCGACTAAAACGAGGTCATCCACCTCGTACTGGGATGGCTTGCGATGTCGCAGATCGTAACGCCGTTTTTGCTCCGTCTGGCTCCTCTCGATATTCTGCAACGCTTTCTCTCTCCTTTGGCCCATTTCGTCCGACCCGATTGTTCCGGTCCGCCCTAACTCCAACAGCAGCTTGTTACCCAAAATGTCCCTCGGTGTGTACACAAACAGTAGTTCATGTGGGCTGGCCTTTGTAGTGGAGTTCCTTGCCGTATTTAACCCCCACTGAATCGTTCGCAGTTGACCTGCCCAGTCCATTTCGGCAGATTGTGCACACTTCAATGCAGCGAGGATTGTCCTATTGCAGCGCTCCACCTGGCCATTCGCTCGAGGGGTCCTCACAGCGGTTCTGATGTGCTCCACCCCGTTGACTTCGCAGTACTGCTCAAACATCTTGGACGTAAATGCCGTCCCACGATCGGTGACTATCCTTCTCGGTACGCCAAAATATCCCGAAATATCAGTCAGCACGTTGAGCACTCCTTTCGTGTTTGCAGTCTTTACAGCTCGCAATACCACGTATTTCGTGAAACTGTCCACCATCGCTAGTACATATCTAGTCCCCCCTTTCCCTCGAGTGAACGGCCCAAGGTGGTCGAGATGTATGGTGTCGAACGGTAAAGGTACTCGGTCCGCGCTATGCAACTCTCCTTCAGTCATCCCGCCCTTCCTTTTGGAGTACGCGCAGTCCACGCACGCCTTGATGTATTCTCGGGTGAAACTCCGCATCCTTGGGAACCAAAACGTCTCACGTACCCGTATCAGCGTCTTCTCCTCCGCCAAGTGACCCACATCGTCGTGACAGAGCTTCAGAATTCTCCACCGTATCGCGTGAGGCACCACCCACTTTGCAGCACCTCCGACCAGTCGAAATAACCGCAGCCCCTTCAGATTGAATTCCTTTTGCAGCTGCTTTTTCCTGGCTGTTGATTCTGACGACCTCAGTTCCTTTATTACCTCCCGCAACTTAGTGTCCTGCCACTGCATAGCCGCTAGCCAATCGTCATCCGTAATGTGCAGGTTTAGCACGAACAAAGATGCTTCTTCCATCACCTTTCCCTCGTCCGACGGCTGACGACTTAAAGCGTCCACATAAGCTGCTTTTCTTCCCGGTTGATGTACGGTTTCAAATGCGAATTCCTGTAGCTTAAGCCACCACCTACCCACTCGCGGAATGATCTTCGGCTTGTTCTTTGTTGCGATGATCGCCTCGCAATCGGTTACCACCTTGAAATCTCTTCCTAGCAGGTAAACCCTGAAACGATCAAGACTGTCCACAATCGCCAACACCTCCAACTCGTAGGAATGATATTTCTTTTCGTCTTCCGAGAGCTTGCGACTGTAGAACAAAACTGGATGCAAGACCGAATCTTCCTTCGCCCTCTGAAACAAGATTCCAGCCAGACCCACGGCTGACGCATCAGTGTGCACCTCGTGCTCGCAGTTTGGGTCAAAGAGCACTAGCACTGGCGGATTGCTTAAGATCCCCTTAAGCCGCTGGAATGCCTCCTCCTGTTGGATTCCCCATACGAACTCTTGATTCCCCTTCGTCAAATCAGTCAAAGGTAGTGCCAGCTGTGCGTAGTCCTTTACAAACTTCCTAAAGAAACCGGTAAGCCCTAAGAACTGTCGCACCTCATGGACGTTCCGGGGTGCTGGGAATTCGGTGATCGCTGTTGTTTTCCTCCGGCTCGGCTTCAGTCCATCTTTGTCCACCTCGTACCCAAGAAACTCAATGCTCGTTTTGAAGAACACACACTTGCTGACGTTCAGAGTTAATCCAGACTCTTTTAGCGCACTCAGGACCCTCCGCAGCTTATCCAATCCTTCTTCCACCGTCTTGCTGGCTATGATGGTATCGTCCAGGTACACCGCTACATCCCCTTTCCGCAACCGTGACTTTACCGTATTCATGCAGGCTTGGAAATGCGCGGGAGCATTCACGAGCCCAAAAGGCATCCTATTAAACTCGAAACAACCATCATCGGTCGTGAACGCGGTGTATTTCTTGCTGCCTTCCTCCATTCGAATTTGATGATAGCCCGACGCCAAGTCCAGTACAGTAAAGTACGCGTTCCCGCTCAGTGATGTCAGCACTTCATCTATAACTGGCATTGGAAATTTCCGCTTCTGAGTGACCTTATTGAGTGCGCGAAAGTCAATACAGAACCGATCTGTCCCGTCTTTCTTCTTCGTCAAAACAATTGGCGAACAATAGTCCGATGCTGACGGCCGGATTACCCCTAGCTTCAACAATTCATCAACTCTTTCCTTTACAATTGCCCGTTTAGCAAAAGGAAGCCTATACGGTTGTACGCAGACTGGCTGCGCTGAAGACAACTGAATTACGCACTCACCCAGCTTAGACTCCCCCAACTCCTCGATGCTCAGAGCAAAACAGTCCCGATGGGTGTCGACTATATCCTGCAGCAGCTGCCTGTTGGCTTCTCCGACGTCCCCAACCTCCAGATCAGCAACCTCCAGTTTCTTCCTCGGACCTTCTTGATACTCCGCCTCAGCCAAAGGCATTTGCTGCGCCCCCCTCTGCAAACCATCGAAGATAGACAGCCTTTTAAATGATTTTTCGATCCTGACCTGTGGCTGGTCCAGGAGCTCCCGACCTATGATCACGGGGTAAGCTTGACTGTCGTCGGGTACAACTAAGATCTCACACCAAGATGTTAGTTGGTCCACAGAAATCTCCGCATATATGCGCCCTATCGTGGTGCATCCCCCACCACCAAACCCATTCAGAACCATTTCGTATTTAGTATAACCCAGCTTGCCATCATCTGCTTCCGATACGCGTAACGTTACGCAATCACTGCCCAGGTCAATAAACGCTGCCATGCCGCGCCCATTTATCCTCGCTTCTTTGACGTATTCTGTCCCTTCCGCCAATATCAGCATTTGACGCGGATGCTCACCTCTCCTCCCTGAGCCCGTATCTCGTCCGCCCTCTGCCGCCTGGCCCCGTCGTGACGGACAATCTTTACGGAAGTGCCCCACCTCTTGGCATTGAAAACACCGTACCTCTCTTCCTGTTGGTTCAGTGTCCTGTCCTACTTCCCGTCGATCCACTTCACGACGCCGTACTTCACGTCGCTGAGAGTTCTCCGTCGCGCGCCAACTCCTGGTCCTCAACCCCACAACCCAACGGACTCTCTCCAAAATTTCACCCACTGAAGCTGGTCTCACCGCTCTGAATGCTTCTAAGCACTCCCCATCCGTGATTCCCTGTGTGATGTATTTTACCAGAGAGGTAGTCTGAACTTGTCCTCTCGACGCAATCATTTTCATCTCGAATATGTACTCCTCAACGTCCTCACCATGTTTCTGCCTACGCTCACGCAGGCGATCGTGAACGTCTGCGTCATCGTCCACTGTTGGAAAATTCTCGCACAACTCACTGAAAAACTGCTCTAGTGATTCCAGCGTCGTACTACAGCTCCATAACTTGGCCGCACCTACCAATTTGGTTGTTGCTGCCATCAGCACCAACTTCTCATCCACCCCATAGATGCGTTGGATGTCGCCCACCTTTCTCATCCAAGCTTTGGACGATAGTCCCGCGATGGCTTTGGGATCGAACTGCGGCATCATATCAGCAACCTCTCGGACGGTATATACGTTATGCGAGCGACACGCGTCTGCTCTCGGTGCGACAACAGCGTCCCGGGAGGAACCCGCATCTGCCCTCGGTGTGACGACAACTGACGGTCTTTCCGCGTCACGAGTCGCCTGTTCAGAGTGGGCCACCGCAAGTTCCACAAATTTAGCCCTCAGCCTCCGCAACTCATTACGCATCTCTTGGGGTTCGTCGTCGCCGTATTCCGAACCCGTCGCATCCAACAGCCGCTCCAGCAACTCCTCTTTTAAGCCACCCTGCTCCAAACCCCGCTTCTTGAGCTCCTCGCGTAACTGGTCCCTGGTCATCGATCCATACTCCTCTTCCCGTTTTTTTCTGCTATCCATCGTCGACGTTTACTACCGACGCGACGGCAAACTACCTCGACGAAGAAAACCAGAACAACAAAAAAATCACGGGCAACCGACGGCGAACCACCGAATCGAAGCAAAAGGTTAATCCTCAAACAAAAAAAATTATATCTCACGACCACTCTTCCAGTGGCTTTTTTTTTTTATTCTTTCCTTCCCCGGTCACTGTAAATCCGCAAAACCCCAACGGCACCGAGCAATCAATTCAGAATTCGTCGACGAACCGTACGCTCAACGCAAAAAAATACACACACTGATTTCTGCTATATGGTGTAGGTGTGTGTTTTTTTTTTTTTTGTTTTTCCGTTGTCTTTCACGTTTCTTACTAGAAATTCTCGCGGCGACTTAGCGACCATAGAATATTTACAAAAAAAAACCGATATAGTGGTACCGATCGGGCGCTTAGTTTTTTTTTTCTTGATCCCACTTCTGATCTGTTGGCGAAAACCGAGTGGAGCGACAACCCAAGTTAGGAAACAGCAAAAAAAAACTAGAAACCGTTCTGTTTACTATTAGTTTATTAGAGATCTTGCTTCTTCGGCGGCTACGAATCGACTGACTCACAGTCTCCGCAGCAGGCGTACTTACGTCTAACTATTACGATGTAACAAGTGTGACGGACGACGGTACGAAGCACGGTACCACTGGGACTGCAGCGCGAGTCTATAAAGTGGCTCATCAATGTTTAAAAAGAGAAACCAGTTCACCGACTTCTGGTGGCTAAATGAAGTGTAGATGCTTGATTTGTTCTTAATCGGGATTATAAGTTAAACAGGATTAGCTTAGGGGGCTTTTGGGAGGGACTGAACTCGCCAACATGAAAGAGTACTTCCGAGACTTGACCAGAGTTAATGGCTTCGCTGAAATTCCGGCGGCACGGGTGCACCTTATCAGTGACTGCTAGGAGAGAGAGAGAGATTGCTGTCACCCTAATTACAGATAATTTAGGTTAAGTATCTTAGGTAGTCTTAAATAGTCGCAGGCAAATTTAAGAAAACCTAATTATTTAGCAAATTTATGATAAAAATGTTCACGACTGGGTCGCACCTCGCACGTAACTTTCTCGTTTTTTGCGAATCTCGCAGACTCTCAGAGTCATTTCAGCGTTTAAAATCATACCCAGCCCATTTAAGGTGTAAATATAACGTGACCAACTCTTTGACAGGTCGGCGCTGGCTGTAAGACCGAGACCGAAAAACTGTATAAAAACTTTACCATCTTAACAGCGAATTATATGACTTTTTTATACTATTCAAACAACATTTCTAACATTTCTAAGACAAGGCGCGCACCGAAGTGATGTGGCAGTGGCGTGGTGACCAAGTGGCAGGTGGCATTGGAATGGTGTGCGCAAACCAGTAAGAACTAGACCGTCGATTTTCCGTGCACCTACCCGATTCTCCCCGGAAAAAAATACCCTGTCTGTGAATACGTGTAAATGTCAAAATTAATGGCGGCAATGATTTTCCATGCTATACCATGGGCCCAGGATTTTTCAACTATCAATTTTGGTTCAAAACGTTAGAGCCGTTTTCGAAAAAATCTAAATTATGTAATATTTCGTAAAATTGTTATATGGGCGGTACCGTTAATATTAGGGCTAGCATAAAACAAAAAAAAACGCCTCCTAGCCCACAAACTCTAAATGCGAAGTTTGAAAAAAATCTCTCCAAGCGTTTAGGATCTCCAGGGGTGGGACAGACAGACATACGGATGGACAGAATTGCGAGACCCACTTTTTTGAGTTCCCCTATCATTGTGATTGTAATATCAGATTTGATCAAAATCTCGAGCTCCAAATTTTGTACGAAAACAATATCTTTCTCTTACTACGTATACGAGAAAGTTAAAAATAGTACTGAGGTCCTCTATATAAACTCGTTTCCATTTGCACTGAAACTTAACGTATTTCTACATAATTCGTTGATGACTAACTTTTGTTCATAAATGACCGCAAAACTAATTACGAGAGTTGTTATGAATTTCCGATTATATCATCTGCAAGCTTTAATGATGAGCACAAGATTTACTAGTGAACAACAAGATAGACTGTTCTATTACATTCGTTGTATGCTATCCTCTCTGTCAGCTCATTTCATAGTTGTTTGAATTGTTTCACAGGCAACTTCTACAAACTTTATAGCATAAAATGACCATCAAGGACACATAATATGGGGTAGTTCGTAGTTGTCATGCCTTTGGTTGTTTTCCCTTGCAAAAGGATTTCATTTTGCTGAAATGATTGCATGTGAAAAGATGTACTATACTTATACATCTACCTGTAACTGAAGTTGGTAGATACTAACAAAAAAAATAAGTCGAAGTTTGGTACGATACAGAACTCAAAAAACAATTTTAACAGAGGGGTTTATTTTTAACTGCAGGTGTCTGTAATACTTCACAATACACTCGTAGGAATATGTTTCAACTTGAATTCTTTTACTCGAACTTTCATCAGCAAAGAAAACTTACGATTTATTTTTGTTCCTGTATGCCGTTAGTCTCATTTCAAAGTTTAAACACTTGAAGTGGCCAGCCCGTTATTTAAAAGAGTGCTAAATTTTATCTTGTGGAAATCGAAAAACCAAAACCTTTCAGAAAACCCAAAAAAATCCACAAACCAAAGTTCGTCCAACTTATAAAAAACAAACTTTAAAATACACCAACCCCAATGATCACCTCGACCACAGAACTCGACACAAAAGTGAAGGCTTTCGAAAAAGCTTTTAGTTTAGCAAAACTACAGCAAAAAAGAAACCCTCCCTCCGTGGTGGAATAGCGAACTCTCTAATCTCAGAAAGCTGACTAGAGAGACTTTCCATATCTGCCACAATTGCAAATACTGGCAGCCCTACCAAAAAACAGCCATGGATAGATTATTGCCAATCAATTGAAACAATAAAAGACTCTGCAAGACTCAGCAAAATACTGTCCAAAGAACACTCCAGCCCATCTCTTCTAAGAAAGGCGGATGGAACATCAACATGGACTGAGTCAACTGCAGAATCACTAGAGCTCATACTTAATGCCCATTTTCCAGGGTGCAAAGACGACAGTTCAGAGTGTAACAAACAACTCGCAACGTTCGCTAACTTGTGCCTGGGAAAACATAACATACATTATAACAAACAGTTTCGCCCCATACAAATCGCCTGGCCTGGACGGCATTTTGCCCATAATGCTACCGAATTGTCAAGACATACCAATTCCATGGCACAGTCCGATTTTTTGGAGCTGTATACATACTCAACAACCATCACGTATCCCATTCATGGAGACGAGTGGGAGTGATGTTCATTCCAAAGGCGGGTAGATGCGGTCACGAAAGCGCGAACAATTTCAGACCAATCAGCCTGTCCTCCTTTGTATTGAAAACCTTCGAAGGACTCATAGACTAGACAACCATCTGCGTAGTAATATAGAAACATCACTATCCAAGTTACAGCACGGCACGAGCACATAGCTCAAAGGAAGATCGTAAGAGACGATACCTTTAGCGACCTTTCGAGATATAGAAGGGGCCTTAAACAATATGTACATATACTGAAGATTCTAGAGTCCTTAACGGAATTTGGGATAGAAAACCATCTTAGCCTTTGGATTGTTTCTATGCTTAACACTAGGATCATTCAGACAACACTAGGATATAGCAACATCACCAAATACGCCAACAGAGCGACACCCCAAGGAGGTGTTATTTCACCACTGTTATGGCTCGTAGTAATGAGCAAAATACTCAATAGTTTAGATAAAGAAATAATTAATGTAGTCGGATATGCGGACGATATGGTGATACTGGATTCAGAAAAGTTTCTCTTCGTAATTAGCGAAATTATGGAGAATGCTCTGTCAAAAGATAGCACCTGCGCCAGATTGTGCGGTCTCGGTGTAAATCCGAGCAAAACCGAAATGATGCTTTTCACCACTACGATCAAAATACCCGACTTTACACTTCCTTGCCTAAACGGCCAACCGTTCTAATTCTCCTCCAATACTAGGTATTTGGAAGTGATCCTGGATCCCAAGCTCAACTGGAAACTTAACATCGAAAAGCGGGTAAAGAAAGCGTCCATAGCTTTCTATGCCTGCAGCAGAACGTTTGACAAAAGATGGGGCCTGCAACCAAAATTAACCCTTTGGGTGTATACACAGCTGTAGTACGACCAATACTCCCTTACGGGTCAATAGTCTGGTGACCAGCTCTTTAAAAAGCCTATAGCATAACCAAGCTCAACAGAGTCCAAAGAACGGCATGCATAGGACTATTTCTGCTTTCTCTATCAAGATAGCTAGTACCACCCTCAACGGATTACATTACACCCAGAATACTTTTTAATAAACACTTTGAAGTAGAATTTCCTTTAAGAGCCGTACGGGTGAAGACGGGACGGGTGAACATGGACTGTCCGTGTAGATGGACAGCTCAAAAATGGTCTGTGAAGTAGGTACGGGTATATTTTTGGAGTCTCTGTGCATCTCAAAATCCTTCAGGCTCCCGGACACAGCCAGTGTGTTTCAGGCGGAAATACTTGCTATCCTAGAAGCCTGTCGCCTAATCAAAATACACACGGACATAGTTCCGAGACAAAAATAGACATATACATTGACAGTCAAGGCTATCGCCTCAGTCAATATAACCTCAAAATTAGTATTAGAATGGCGAGAGGAGCTGGCCTCTCTTGCTCAGCTTAGGATTACCCTGATCTGGATTCCAGGCCATAGCCACTCTTACCTACCTACTTACCATCTATTGTCAGAAAACTGCAGTTATGGTAACTTGAAAGATGAGATGGTAAGTGACAGAGTTGCTGTCGGAGTACGGGATCGTAGGCTTTCCGAAAAACTTAAATTAGAATGCGTCTTAATACTAAACAAAGCTATTCGGGAAGTAAGACAACACTATAAATTCGGCAAACCATTCTGCGAAGGTGTGCTTGTGCAGGTCCGAGAGCTATGGAGGCCGGAGGGCCCACTTGAGCAACCTACACCCGCGATCCACTTAATGGATAAGTGGGCTATTGAAAATGAATGAATGAATGAATGTGCTTGTGCTTGTGACAGTCGGCAGGAAACACGCAATAACATAAACCAGATTGAAGCTTGCAGCGATGAGGAAACGACCGACCGACGTCACACTACGAAGTGTATCTGGATTGAATATGTTCAAAATAGGCACTGCTTCGTTGTGGACAGCGCAATTGTTTTAGTTAACAAAAACGTGGCATTTATGATTAACACGAGCTCACCGGTAGGTAAATGTCATTTCGGAGGAAATCTACAAAATAAAGATTTAAAAAATTAGTATTAAATTTATTTTATTTAAATTGTGGTTCGGACGTACGTTGTGGAATTTGATTTGATTTTTTGGGTGAAAATTAAAAACAAAAATTCTGTAGGTGTACAAAGTTTCCTACAATTATTATTTCATACAAAATTAAATAGGACTTTCTTCATAATTTAGTTTTTTTTTTTTTACTCTGCAACGTCTCGGTAAAGTCTCATAAATATTCACGAATATAACTACCTACTGTGTAACATTATCAAGGGATTACAATCGTCGCCGTCGGTATTCATCAAATTCAATGAAACTGTCAAATCGGATGCAATCTCAATTTTACGTGGCATCATCTTCAGGGTCTTACCCACATTTCTTTACAAAATATCTGCCTTTCTGTAGTAACTTTGAAGCCTTTATAATCTGAGATTAAAGTCGTCTTCCGCTTGGATCCAAAAGAGATGAACAAATTCGATATTCAGATCCGTTATGACTTCTAAGAACGTCAAAAGAAACCATTAGGGATGCAAACATCAAGCAAAAGAATATATGCATTAATATTCATTCCCCCACCACCGTAGAATTTCAAATCCGTTAATCCTTTTGCATTGTTTCCCCAGATGAATGAAATTTAGCAGGAAATGTGGTAAATATACATTTTGATTATGTAAAATCCTTTGGGTTTACGTCGGTGGGTAACGGATTAAAATCTACCTCAAAGAGAAGGAAGTGGGTGTATACCTACCTACATTTGCGGTAACATAATTGTCATGCCTTTCTGTTTGCTGTTGCATCGTACAACAATAATTATGAAACTAATTCCACAACTCTGTGGCCTCCGCCTCCCCCAGCGATTTCATTTCATAAATTCACGGGGAGTGAAATTTAGTTTTGTGATGCAATATTGGCCAACATTCTTGACGGACATAGACGTAGCTACATTATTATAACGGTAATGGAAAATATTTCTGTGTAGGATGATCGTTTGTTTTTAGTTTACCTCTGAACTTCTATTGCTATAAGTATGTGATGAGGAGGACTGACGAAGCGAATGAAAATTGTTTCGTAAGAGCAAAATATTCTATTCTAAAGATTAGATACTTGCTTTGAATGTCCGTCATCGTGAGCTGTTGCCAGGATAAGCCCTGACGAGTGCTCGGAGATAATATTTTTTTTCAGTAATTTAACACTTGGGAGACTTTTGTATTCAGTTTCCTTATAATAGAATAGCTCTCGGTTGTGTTACCTTCAGACAATGGCAGTAGTCATGAAGCTGTAAAACTGTCGGAGCAAGCTGTGTTATTAGTTTGTTTATCAACATAGTTTACATAAAACTTACAAAAGAAAACCAACGCAATGGTATTCAATGACATTGGATTTCTTTCGGAATCTGTAGCATTTTTAACTCTCGCCGTAAACTATACACAGGTTGAACATCTTCTGATGCAGTGAGGTAAAAGGGTTGGAAATTAGGGCATTGGTGTATTACCTCAGACTATATGGACATCTAAGCTCTTCATCACTGAAGCTCCTTCTCATCTTTCTTCGAAAGACGGGAAAACTAAGTACAGCAATGTAAGGTGTCTGTTTGGCAGTACAATGGACCAGTAGTTGTGTCTGAGTGCTCAATCGGATAGTAACAACCTCCGACAAAAAAAAATATGGACTCTAAGAATGGAGGGTATTAGAGCTACTATCCACATTAGACCAACTTAAGGAAAAATGTTGCACGCGATCCTGACAAAATTAGAATTTAGGAAAGTCAAAGTAGTGGCATACGCCGTTGATATAGGGCTACAACTTTTGACTTCAAAACTTGACCATATAAATAGAGTTATACAAGGTGTCCCAGTTAAGTAGTTAAGTAGTATATTTAATTCTAATTTGGAGGTGTTACCACTTAAAACGCTATAACTTCTATAACTATAATAGGCACACAAATTGTTTTGTACAATTTGAAAAGACAATTTAGTTCCGCATACAAGTCCTAAGCACTTCAGGTACCTACATCTGTGCAGCTACAAAAAAAGTTATGGCTCCTTAAACTCAAAATTTTGAAAATATGTTACTAAAATTTTAACTTAAAATGCCTTTTTCTCAAAATGTTGACTTAATAAATTTTTATTTTTTTTATGAAATTTTTATCCTTGAAAAATTTTCCAAAAATTATGTTAAGCAACTTTTTTACCTACGATCAACAGAAGTCGTAGTAAAAGTAAAAAGATTGACCAATGGTGCAAATTATGGAGGTTTGTAACCCCATCTCTTTTGAATTGCGCTTCGTCAGTCCACAGTATGTTCTTGAGGAAGTGCTCGTCTTCTGCCTGTATGCGCAATGGCCACTGGAAAAATGCCACCCTTCTTTGCGCAGCTCCTGGTAGTAAATCCTGTACCGGTGATAAATGGAAAAGGTGCGTAATACTCTGTAGAGTTATGTGAATACTGGTTCTCGGAGGTTCCAACTGCACAGCTAGTGGGCGGACCTGACTGAAGGCCGAACTTCCACAGCACCCAAAATTTCTCAAGGATAAAAATTTCATAAAAAAAAATAAAAATTTATTAAATCAAAATTTTGAGGAAAAGGCATTTTAAGTAAAAAATTGTAACAAATTTTCAAAATTTTGAGTCTAACATAACTTTTTTATAGCTACACAGATGTACTTACCCGAAGTGTTTAAGACTTGTAGGTATGCGCTACTTTTAGGAAGTTATGGCTCGTTAGAGCCCCTACCAATTTGGACAGTGATAACCTGTCGAACTGTTGAAGATTGATGGTCTGGCCAATGTCGAATTTTGGTTAAAGCTTTCGTGATATTTCACAGGTAGTTAGTCCCATCCACCTGCAGCGTTGCCACTTTGCTGCAATTGCAGTAGATCTACTGCATTTTTTTCAAAATTTAAATCTACTGCCACCAAATTAAATCTACTGCATTTTTGTAATAGCTTAAATGAGGAAGCCAAATCCAAAATAGTAAATAAAATACAAACAGAAATACAATCCAATTTGGGAAACTGCTTGTTCCTGGCTTAAATTGTCGAAGGAAACACTGTTTTAGGTTCAGCAAAATATGTCAGGTCAAATGTAGACGTCGATTCTGAACAAATATTTTCTAGCTAGATGGGGTTTTTCGTGCTGCGATTTTATATCGAGGCTTGTCAACAGATAAAAAATCGTTTTAATTTTAATGATGAAAGACTGAAACCTCTGAGGTACGTAGATACAAAGTTAGTACCTACCTAGTGGAAGACAGTATACCCTCGATATAGATTATTTTAAACTTCTTTCCTTTTCATGATGATGACAAAGAAAAAATTAATAGCCAATGAAGATGGACAAATCCATGTTCATTAATATTAATGCATTTTTCTATGTTGTTTAAATACTCGTCTTTATTAATTGTGTGTTGTTTATGTTATGTTTTGTAATTTACTTTGGTTTTGTTTGAAAACACATTTTTCTGCAAAAAAATTCAATCTACTGCATTTTTTTAATGAATCTACTGCGAAAAAATAGTCCAACAGTGGCAACGCTGTCCACCTGTTGTTGGTTATCATGCGAATCTTATTCTCCACTCGCTCTCTAAGATTACAGAGTGGTGGCTTGATCGACTGCAGTCCTCGATCATTTATTATCCATTGCAGACCTACATATTTCTCACCAGTTCGTCAGCCCTCTCATTGCCGGCTTTTTTATATTTGCAGCATACGGTGCCATTTCGCTGAGCACGACTAAGAGCTTTAAGCATAGTCCGAAGGGTCGTGCACAAATCTTGACGGATGGATCAAAGATGGACATCGGGGGAACAGGGCGTCCTCAACTATCAATCACACATTTCAGACATTTCAATCAGACTTTCTGAATCCTGACTACAAGCTAACGTACTATCAGTGACAACAGTTGCAAAAGGTTTGCAATGATGGCAGTACCTCATGTAGATATATGTATTGTATTTGTTATTGACAGCCAAGAGAAAAAAAATGCGATATCTGTTGTAGAGTTAAAATAGTCGCTGTCGCGAAGAGCTCCGGATTCTTGGCGCGCAGCACAACATAAGACTATGCAGAGTTTCTAGACACAGATGTGTGTCTGAAATACCAAAAGGAACAGAGGTGTGTCTATAAATTTGTAATCTCATGAACTTCTGTGTAGGATAGGATAGGATGCAATAATTTGTTAGAACACACCACCCAAGTTTATAAGCCAAAATCCAAAAAATTCAAAGGAATTTTATAAAGTCGGCCTTCTAAATATAATAAAGTAGGGATGCACATCTATTTGATGGAACTCGTATATTAGAACCTTTGGAAAGTATATTCGCTAAAATAAGACTCTTGCTCAGGTAGTAGGGGGACCTTCTAAAAGCATGTAGTTAAATGAAGGATAAAAGTGGACAAGCATAAGGCGGACTTAAGTCTTCTAAGGTTATATTGCCTTAGGGTGTGGTGAAATAAATCAATATTTGTTCCTACTTCATGGATGGCGATGAGATTTGTATTTTATCAGTCTACTAGCTCTAGAGTCTCCGTTGATTACTTGGTTACACCCTACACGTACCTATTCATCCGAACATTCCGCGAGGAATTCATTGCTTATTCGAGGCATTTTTTTTCTTTTTTTTTTTTAAATACTTCTCCCGGGAAAGGCAAACCTCGCTTCATCAACGCCCCGAGATGCTTGCAGATGTATGTTAGTTCTTCACTTAAATTGCTGCAAATTGTAGTCTTCTGGAAATATATCCCCAGGAAGCGAGTTCCAAAGTTTGCTTGTCCTGTAACAGAAGGAGTTTTGGAAAGATGATGTCCTCGCGGTTGTCAAGTGTACTGTATGGTCATGAGCATTAGCAGCCTGTCTTGTGGGGCGCCCAAAAGTTGCATTTCGAGGGATAATGTCCTTGAGTTCCTCGGAACATCTACCATAGAAGTACCTTACCTATAGAACAAGCATAGGTCAGCGACTTGTCTTCTGTGCACCAACGGTTGCAGATTCGATGTGAGTGTATAGGGTCTCCAATAAGTCGAACTGCTCGTCTCTGTATGCTGTCAAGTAGGTTAAGTGAATGTTTTGGGGCCGAGCTCCATATATGGTAGCAATATTCCAGGCCTGGTCTAACCTGTGCTTTGTAGAGAAGGAGAAGTTGCTTGGGGCTAAAGTACCTCTTTGCTCTAAATAGGTAGCTCAACTTAGCAGACGCCGATCTTGCGATATAGGATATGTGGTCCTGCCATGTGATTCCTGAATTGACTGTGACTCCTAGAAGGTGCATTGAGTCCTTGGGATGGATTGGATGGTCATCCGTTTGGATCTGAGGAACTTTTAATGCATTTTTCCTGGAAAATGTTGTGAGCTGTGTCTTGTTTGCATTAAATACAACCAAGTTGTCATTTCCCCATTTCAAGATTTTGCCCAGATCACCATTTAGAGAACTAATTTGTTCACATCTCTGACTGCAAATCGTTGATGTGGAGAAGAAATAGAGTTGGGGAAAGAATAGATCCTTGGGGCACTCCTGCATTGAATGCGAGCGGTTTTCCAGCAAGAAGGAAACGTCTTCTGGGAGTACGACATGCTAAACAGCTTACACAGTACAGATGCAAGTTCTGGAACACAGCTCTTGAGTACTATAACCGGAATTCCGTCGGGTCCCGTTGCCTTATTGCAAGGATGCGTTGAATTATTCGAGGCCGAAATTTCACTTCTGCCATCGATGTTTGCACCCTCGGGATATTTGGTGGCTCTAGTTGTGCAGAATCTAGGGTGGAGTTCAGTGAAAACATGCTAGCGAAAAGGTCTGCCTTTTCTTTAGGAGTTGTTGCTAGCGTGCCATCTTCTTTTACTAGAGGTGGAAAGGAAGAGCAACTAAAGTTAGAACTGATTGTCTTTGCCATGGACCAGAATGCGCGTGAGCCGTTAGGACATCCAATCACTTTGTTAGTGACTCTTTCGTTGTAAGTTGTCAATAATTAGGTTGCATCTATTTCGAAGAATTATGAATTCTGATCTTTTTTGCTCCGATGGGTTTGACCGCCATTCACGGAAAGCCTTGTTTTTCGCTGCGGTAATTCGCTTGCATTTTTTGTTAAACCAGGGTTTATTTGAAGCTGGTTTTTTGATGCAATGTGGAATATAAAGTTCCATACCGAGTAAAATCATTTCGGTTACGGCTTTTGCGCACATATTGACATCGGTATCTCTAAAGCACATATCAGCCCATGGCAATGAACCCAAGAAATTACGCAGCTCGTCCCAGTTAGATTTACTATAATTCCAAATCAGACGATGGCGATCCTGGTTCGCTCCTATTGGTGTCGGTAAAGAGAGGATAGCAGATATTAGAGCATGATCAATTTTTAACACGGTACCGTCCAAATGATGTGATATTTTGTTCACATACAACTTTGGGACAAAAATTGACATGTGTAATATTGGTCTAAGAGATGTACTCAATAAATCATTCATTCTCTGGACTCATGCTAGAAAACTGTCACTCCTATGCCGTTGGTTATTTTAAACCGAACATGTTATTCCTTAACAAGGCAATCGGTTTGATAAGACCACAGAGTTACCACGGAGAGATTCAATGATCACAATTAATTATGTGGTAAGAGCTTCAGGTTCAGCACTGGAAATTTTCAGGTGGATTTCACTCAGTGCCTGCCTACCATTCTCTCAAGTCTCAACCACCAAAATAAGGACATTTTAACCTAAAAAAAATATACTGACCACCAGTGTTTAATACCACATGCATTTTAATTGCTCTAGGAAGAAAAAATGCAGTACGAAATTAAACAAAATTGTGAATTGGTGCTTAATCGATTAAATTTTTAGAAATATTTTTCAAAAGTCTCCTAAAGCCACCGTAATCCTACCTAGGACACATGGAAAACTAGACAAAAGTTCTTACACCTTATGAAACAACAATCTTTGTACTGAAGTATTTCGATTGCCAATGTAACCTCCATACAATTGTGACAACGAGATATAAGAGTGTGCCTGTGCAACAACAACTGGCAATAATGTCCTTTGTGGCAAATTTATACCTTGTTGTATGCTTTCATTTGAGTTTCATCCACAGTGAACTTATGTGTGGGTATGCTTTGTTATTTCCGCCTATGCTTTGAACAAACGCATTGTTGTCTGCTTTGCAGTGTGCAGATTGAAATTGAAATACCAAAAGGAACTGATGCCTTTGTGCACCTCCTTCAACAAGAACGGGTATCTTGTTGATTATACTATTATGTTGGTACAATATGGTAAGCCAACTTAATTCCCTTCCTGGGAGGTGTTAACATCGCCTATATTTTCATCGTGTTAGTATGTGGTTGTAATGGACATTCAAGCATACCTACTCCTTCCCATTATTTGTTATTATTGATGAATGAACATATTCCGACTACACGGACGACTGTATGATAATAATGCCAATCCTTCTTTTTGATAAGACTGTTCGGGAGTTGAACAGAAGAAAAATTATTTTTTATTACTCTTCGTCAAACGCTTCAAGAAATGCCGCAAATTGAAAATATAAACCACCGGTTTTAACAGCGTTAGAAAACTTACGTATTTCTATTTACATATTTCGAAGCAAGACCCGGAAGATATTACCTTCTTTATGAAGGCATTGCAGGCAGTGATAAGGTTGAGGATTTAACAAAACATACAATTTAGTATAGCTATTTTAGAAAAAGCCGATCACTCTGTGAACATCCCGCCTTAGAAGCAGAATGAACAGCGAATAGGCAACACTGAAAACTTGTACTACCACAATAAAGCTACATGACCAGGATGAGGAAAGGTACTCATAAAAAAGAATAGAAGAATCACTTCCACGATCGTAGGATATATAATTGGGGCATAATATGGGGAAAATTTCCCCCGACGGAAGAAGAACTATATGCAGAGGCTACGGTAATGAGGGACTTTATGTGGATACAACCCACTTCCACGCACTTAAGAAAAATAGTGAAGATTAGTTTAGAATAACATAGGAATCATTTCTTTTTACACTATTCGCCTCGCTCTACCGCACTTATGTCGAAATCGTAATCATAATGCGAAATTGTGTAGCTTTGAACCCTTATTGATCAAAGGGATATTTTCTTACATTGAAAACCGAAAGCGTGAACTTCAGATCCGGGTGGGCCAAATACAAGTTTCTTTTAAAAAAATGCAATAAAATTAACAAAATTAAAGTTGGCATAAATCGGTCCTTCACGGTTCCCCACAAAAAAGTACAAGGGGTCAAATCGTAGCTCCAAGGGCCAATTGACATCGCCAAGACGGCTGATAATACGATTTGAGAATTTAGTTCGCAAAAGATCGATTGTGGCATGGGCTGTGTGGTATGGCGCGCAATCATGCATGATCCAGAGGTCATCCAAATCCATGCTTAAAATTTCAGTAAAAACCAAGTAAAAGTGTTATCATCGGCCTGGCCGATGCTTTTATGGAGGTACCAGAACTACTTCACCGACATGGACCATTTTTAATAGAAACCTGAAGGCTATAAATATAAGAAGATGATCCAATGATGCCACCACTCCACAATCTCTCGACTACAGCATCAGCAGTCATATTCTCGTCTGTGCGCACCATACGACGACGGGGACCATGAGTGTTCTCCACTAGCATACCAGTCTCATTCCGACCAAAACGTCTTTTCAAAAATCGCACTGTTTGGGCAACACAGCATTCACTTTGGAAACAAGTTTTCAATATTTCCCAACATTTTTCAAGCGTAAAGGGCCACATTTCGTTCCGCGGAGTTATGATACTGACTTTCTGTCAAGATTTCGAGCGGGAAACAGCTGTCAACCACTAGATGGCCCACCCTTTATAAATAACTAGCTGTAAAATGCGAAAAATAAGAATAAATCGATTTTATAAAGCTGAAATACAGCAATACGAACAAAGCAAAAAAAAATCATGAAAATCGGTCCAGCGATTATCAAGTTATAACGTCATCGAGTTTCACCCCATAGAAGATGTTTTTGTATGCGAGGTTCCACGCCCCTTTGTCCAATTTTGACCAATCCTCATTGCTGCACTTCTGGAACAATACCTAAGCCTTAGAATGTCTGCAAATTTGAACTCAATCGATTATGTGGTGTTCGAGATTATACGATTTTGAATGTTTTTTTTGTATGGGCGGTGCCACGCCCCTTTGTCCGATTATAACCAAAATAGGGGCTTGTACTTTGTACTTTAGTATTCCAATCATAGACGGGTAGACGACGGTTGCCACATGACTTTGTGCTGGGCCACACATGCCTTCCCATGAAAGTCGTTTCGGGTGAGACGGGTAGAATTTTTAGGTTAGTTGCGAAAATGATGGTAGAATACACCGAATTCCCTTCTCTTTTCTATTCTTAAAATCTACCTGTCTCGCTCGACAAGATTTTCATAGGAAGGCAAGTGTGGCCTAGCACTTTAACACACATCGTACAGACAGGCACAGTGGCACACTCTACAAAAGAGGAGAAAAAGAAACCAAACAGCAGTACAGAGTAAGTAAAACTTAAAAAAGTGCACCAGTTGTGTTTAGTTTGTCCGTTTAAGAGAGAGCTAAAAACGTTTGCGGTTCTGAAATTGGGTGTCCGCGTCCGGTTATAAAAGAGTCCGCTTATGAGAGAATAGTTAATATGAAAAATTATATATATTTTTTTAAGCAGCGTGCTTGGGATCGTAGAGAATGGAAGGCTGCAGTGTCTCAGGCAGAGACTCTTCACGGGTAAGGAGCCCGATAAATGAAATGAAATGAAATGATATATTTATTTCCGTACTTTGACATCTGTCCGATTGAAGAAGTGTCCGGTTATGAGAGGTGTCAGTAAGGAGAGATGTTGAGGTCATTAAAAACTCCTGCTTCTATCTCTCTATCTACGCGGCTTATACTAAATTCTTCAAAATGATATCATCACCTCAAGACTCCTCAAAAAGACCTTGTTCGTTTTTTGACTTGATGCTTCAAAAATTGTTTACAGCTCAGTATCACCAAATGCCAATTCATTACGGATTAAAGTACCACTTTAAAGAATTCTCTAACCCTTACACGTGACCATCAGATCCCTCTATACAACTTTTGTTCGCCCCCTTCTTTAAGTACCCTAGTCAAGCGTTGTGTTCCTCGAGAACATCCAAAATCGCTCTCTTCGCTATTTATTCTTCGAAGTTGAAGTCTGGCTTAAGACGATCCCTTTATCTTGCTTCCATACACAAACACATACCGCATCAACCTCATTAACCTGAATACTCTTAAGTAACGCAGGGACGCTGCCGATATTCATTTCTTCATTTATCGTCATCTCTCAGGATCTGTCTATTGGGCGTCTCTTTACAACTTTATTTTCTTTAACACAAATCCCCGCAAATTTTTAAAATTTAGAAAAGGAATGTGTTTATCAAAAGTAGGTAGGTACCTACATATTTGTATACCTAAGCTGAAAAGTGAACCATTCGACCTGGGCGATGAAAGCCAAGACTTCCGTCCACCTGACCAAAATGAGGTAAGGATAGCAATATCCAAGCTGAAGTCCAACAAAGCTGCAGGACCGGACGGTTTATCGGCCGAGCTTTTTAAGGCAGCGGGGGATGACTTGGTAGAGGGCATACACCAACTCGTTTCTAAAATTTGGTCAGAGGAAAGTATGCCTGAAGAATGGAGCCTCAGCATTGTTTGCCCGATCCATAAGAAAGGAGACCCTCTAAACTGCGCCAACTATAGAGGCATCAGTCTCCTTAACATCGCTTACAAAATCCTGTCTTCCGTACTGTGTGAACGCCTGAAACCATTTGTTAACGAACTGATTGGACCCTATCAGTGCGGTTTTAGGCCCGGTAAGTCCACAACCGACCAAATATTCACACTACGGCAGATCCTGGAGAAAACCCAAGAAGTCCAAATCGATACTCATCACCTATTTATCGATTTTAAAGCCGCATATGACAGCATTTATAGAGACGAGCTATACAGAGCCATGTCTAGTTTTGGCATCCCTGCCAAACTTGTCAGATTGTGCAGAATGACGATGGAGAACGCTCGCTGCTCCGTAAAGGTCGGAAACAATCTCACCGAGACCTTTGATGTCAAAAAAGGATTTAGACAAGGTGATGCGCTGTCATGTGACTTTTTCAACATCATTCTTGAGAAAATTGTGCGAAACTCGCAAGCCAACACCAGGGGCACAATTTTCCAAAAGTCTGTGCAACTACTTGCATACGCTGACGACATCGACATCATTGGCAGAACACAGCGAGCTGTCACTGGTGCGTTTGCAAGTATCAGTACAGAGGCGGCAAAAATGGGTTTAGTGGTGAATGAGGGCAAAACAAAATATATGCTGTCAACGAGAAGGGACACACAACATCGACGAATTGGACAGAACGTCACGATAGACAGCTATAACTTTGAGGTAGTTCGGGACTTTGTCTACCTCGGCTCCGCAATTAACTCTGAAAATGACATCACATCAGAAATCAAGCGAAGAATTACACTTGCCAACCGCTGTTACTTTGGCCTAAGAAGGCAATTGATTAGTAAGGCCTTGTCGAGAAACACCAAGGAGACTCTATATAAGACCCTCATCATCCCAGTCCTGCTTTATGGCGCAGAATCATGGACTTTGACAAAAGCGGATGAAGATCTCCTTGGGCGCTTCGAACGCATAATTCTTCGAGTGATTTTCGGTCCACTTTGCGTTGACGGGCTTTGGAGGAGGAGATTTAACAGCGAACTCTACGAGCTGTACAGCGACATCGACCTGGTCAGAAAAGTGCGTATCAGTCGACTAAGATGGCTAGGACATGTAGAGTGAATGGACACCAACGCTCCGGCCCGAAGAGTCTTCGATTCCAACCCGGAGGGACAACGCAGTAGAGGAAGACCTCGCCTTAGGTGGCGCGCACAAGTGGAAGGGGACCTCAACCAACTTGGAGTGCGCAACTGGAGGCAGTTAGCCAAAGATCGTGCTAACTGGAGAGGCGTGTTGGTTGAGGCCCAGGTCCACCCCGGACTGTAGCGCCATCTAAGTAAGTAAGTAAGCTGAAAAGTTAAGAAAATCGGGAAAACATTTCAACAATTTTTGAACAAAAAACTACTTTATTTCTATACATAAAATCGCCAGATGTCCTATTAAATTATGGTGCCTAATTTCATTAACAATCGAAAAATGTCGGAAAAGGAATCCTCTTTGCGTTTGTGGCTCACAAAAGAATGTTATAGGAATAGTAGATATTTTTAATAAAACTCCCTCAGTATAATTATTTTCTGATCGTGCACACATTTATAGCTGCTGTTACCACAATATCCCTTAACATTATTCTTAATTATCCTCAATTCCATTTATTCCACAATATACGTAACTTATGGCAGCAATTTTACTCCCAATAACCAAAAAAAAAAACAATTACCAAATTCAATATCGACCAAACCGCACAAGTTCAACGGACATGAACGCATGTCAACAATGTTCAAATACAATCGGACCACCCCAAATACTTTTACGTTACAACATCCCATTGGCATTACAATTCAATTAATACTTATAGTTGGGACGGGACAACAAGTTAGCCAGCAATGTATTTCCATTTTTCTAAGCATCCCAACGCAAATAATCGCACAAAATTCGGAAAATATTTCCTCCCAATCTTGCACGGTCATCAAATTGGCAATAAAAAGTTTTTATCACATCCGAAAGTGTTTTTTCTTCCGCTACGTGGTATCAATTAGGAAGGACCAGCAACAGTTGTGTTGGTCTGGTCGTGGCTCTGGGCTATCGTTTAACTTCCATGGTTTAAGGCAATATTATCGATTTTTGTTTTCAATGTCCATCAACAAGTCCAGCATTGGATTGTAGCTGATTATAGCCCATAGCCTATATATATATAGCCTTGGGACGTGCTCGGATTACGAAACCCTTCCCATCATCAGGGCTGGATATTCCAAATAGAATAACGGTTATTGTGTTCATAGGAATCCTATTATGTTGGTTAAGTCTATGCCCTAAAGGCGAATGAACTCAACATTTTTAAAATGTTTGTGCCCTTAAGTTAGCGTTGGTCTGGTGGGAAAAAAAATACAATTTTTGGGTTAACCATCCAAATGAGTTTTTTTTTTTGGGTTTACCCAGCGGTTGACTTTTCGCTTAAATTTGACTGAAAGTTGAATGAAATCCTTAATAATGGTGAAAGGAATGATTTGATGCTGTAGACCACAGGCACTGCGAAATTTTAGTCAAGGTTCGTGAATTTCAACGTTTTTATATCCTAGGGCTTGACTGTGTCATTTTGATCTGACAAATGAACGCATTTTAATTGTTGAGAGGAGGGCTAGTCTTGTTTATGTTATGTTTCGATGCATTCTCTTATTTTGCTTTCGCCCAGATGAATGGATTTGCCAAATTTGGCTTTCAAATGTCACAATAGGATAGGCATAGTAATCGCCAGCCCTCTCTATGCAATACTATAGCTATGTCAGGTTAAACATAATTCTAAGCGTATTAGGTCTAGGAAGTTGAAATTTATAACATAATGTATAGCTAGGTCCAGAAATATATTTTCAGATGTAAATTTTTACAAAAAATATCTTTCGAAGGCTTAAAGCTAACCTCACAAAATGTCTTCAAATTATGAAAAATCGAGTTTGTAATGTCTTGAAATTATACTCGATCGGTTTATAACCGTTTGTGTTGAAGCTGAGATGAAGGTAAACGTGAACAAATCTGAAGTGATGGTCGTCTCCAGAACGCCTGTTCAATGCACTCTGCATGTTAGTGGAGTCCCATTGAAACAGGTGGAGAAGTTTAAGTATCTCGGGGTCTTATTCACGAGTGATGGAAGGAGCAATGCCGAGTTTTCCTGTAGGATTGGTCAGGCTGGGTCAATTTTGAGACAGCTTGGTCATTCTGTTATCAGGAGGACTGAACTTGGTGTCAAAGCTAAGTTGTCAGTCTTTAATTCGGTGTTTGTTCCAACTCTTACCTATGGTCATGAGGTTTGGGTAATGACCGAAAGAATAAGATCGCGAATACAAGCTGCCGAAATGAGATTTCTCCGTTGTATTGCTGGTGTGACCCGTAGAGATTGCATCAGAAATACCAGAATACGTGAGGAACTCAATGTCGAGCAGCTACTTCTCCGGACGGAGCGATCCGTGCTTCGGTGGTTTGGTCATGTTAAACGCATGTCCCCGATCAGGATTCCACGACGTGCTATGGAATCCGAACCATCAGGTAGGCCTCCTCTAGGTAGACCAAGGATGAAATGGTTAGATCAAGTCCATAATCTCTCCTATACCCGTATGGGGATTGCCCTTGATGATTTAGAGTCGATGGCGGAGGATCGAGAGCTATGGAGGGTCCACTTGAGCAACCTACACCCGCGACCCACTTAATGGACAAGCGGACCATTGAAAATGAATGAATGAATGAATTATGAAAAATGTTTTTATGCTTTTCCATGATAGAACCGTTTTTTTTTTTATTTATCTAATGTCGATTTCCAATCGGGTTTTACCGTTTTGCTCTCAGATCTCAGATTTTTCCTGCCCCAATGGAACATGAATGAGATTATTTTTTTTTTTTTTTTGCATTTGCATTTGGTGTGTTATTTGAAGGTCAGATATTTTTATACCCTCCACAGGAAGGTATACCTACCTATTCACTTTGTCATTACATTCGTAACCACAAACCAGTAAGAACTAGACCGCCGCCTTCCCGTGCACCTACCCGATTATCCCCGGAAAAAATGACCCTGTCTGTGAATACGTGTAAATGTCAAAATTAATGGCGGCAATGATTCTCCATGCTATACCATGGGTCTAGGATTTTTCAAGTATGCGTGCGTTAATGGCGCTCCTTTGATTTTGTACAGCACCAATACATGAAAAATCCTGGACCCGCCGGCAGCTTGTAGGCAAAGTCCGGTATGTGGGAGGAGTCGACGGTCTATTCTTACTGGTTTGTGTTTGTAACGCCAAAAAGGAGTCACCGGAGACCCTATAAAGTATTCTGAATCAGGATCACATTCTGAATCGATTTAGCCATGTCCGTCTGTCTGTCTGTTGAAAACACGATAGCGTCCAAACGAATCGACTTAGCTGAATAAAATTTTTTGAGAAAACTGCTTTTTACCGTCGTCATGTTCTATGTCGGTAAAGTAGTTCTGATACATTCCATACAAAACCAATATTAGACACATGCGTGCACAGTCCATCCTAACTCGCATGGCAAACATTTTGCATGACTTTTATGCAGTGGAGGGTATCAAAGCATTGGCCAAGCCGATGATAACACTTTTACACAGTAGTCCAGCACACTAACCACTGAGCCACTAACTTGTCTCAAAATGTAAGCTCAATCTGTGTGGTGGTTTTCGAGATACCTATAAGATTTTGAATATATTTTTGTATGGGAGGTCCCACGCCCTTTTGTCCAATTTTGACCAACAGGGACACTCCTGTGCCAATACCTAAGATTGTCTAAACATTTGAGCTCAATCGGTGCAAAACTTTTCGAGTTTTTGAAGAATAAATTTTAAATTTTATGAGTTTTTTAAACCGGGTTCCGGTGACACTTATTTTAAGTATAATTATGCTAAAGCTAATTTCAGCAACATTTCAAGCTATTTAGATAGTATAAATTGGTTCAATATTTTTAACAATAATTGTAACTTGGACAATTCTTTTAATGCATTTATCAAAACTGTGAAAATGGCAATTGATTTGTTTACACCTAAAATTAAGTCTGTCAAGGGTAACAAGCCCATTTGGTTTAATGACAGAATCATAAACTTAAATAATAGGAAAAATAAGGCCTATAAACGTTTTCGTAATAGAAATAACGACCCGGAACTTCTGAAAGTTTATCGGACGCTTCAAAAGGAATTTGATGTTTCAAATAAGTTTCTTTACAGACAGTAGGTATGTTCTTTCTGTCGAATCTAATTTAAAAACTAACAGCCGTATTTATAAACGTGGCGTAGAGCCTGCTTAACTTTACGCACCCTCTAAAATGCCCTTACGCAGGAAAACGTTATTTATAAACATTTTTCGAACTTAAGCAACGTAGTTTTAAGGCCGCGTAACTTAAACACAAAAATTTGCGTTTAGAGGCTGCGTAGAGCTTGCGTAAATTGTTTTTTCTTTGGAAATGTCATTTTTGGGGTGGAATCGTGAATCGAGATATCACAAAAATTTGCATTTATTTCGAGTATTCTTTTAAATCGACCTGCGTTTTAGTTTTTCGCGTTGTAGTCTGAAAAATCTAATTATTATTTTCTATTTGAAAAGAATAAAAATGCTTAAACGCAAATCGTGTAGAATTATTGCAGCAATTTGTTTCATTCGTGCTGGTGATATTATTCGTTTTGTTTTGATACGCATATATCCCTTAGAAACTTTCATTTCAGCTCTAATTATTGGTGTTCCTCGCCTGTGATACAAAATCCTAAGAAATAATCTAGTTTTGTGTTTGTGTGCCATGTAATAATTTTTACAAAATGCCAAATAAATGGTCATCCGGTATATTGATACCTATTTGTTTTGTTTTTTTTATCTTTATAAGGCCATCAGGATCAGCAACATAGAGCTCAGTTGCTTTTAGGCACGGATTTTTTGAGTGAAAGTTATCATTAGGTGCCTACATATTATTTGATTTCTGCATTTCAAATATTTTTGTTTACACAAAAAATTTGTCAGAAAACAGCTGATGTCGGTTTCAGTGGAAGAAAGTACTAGTTTTCTGTATTTTTTGTAATAGTTTCTCATATATTTCCCCTTATCTGGACATCAACCCTGTTTAGTAAAGCAACAGTGGAAAAATGTTTATAAATAACAATTTCAGCAAAGTAGCGTAGAGGCTGCGTAAATTCTTACGCGATGTTTAACTAAACAAGCTCTCAGAGGCGTTTTAAGGAAATCTAATAAATACGGCTGTAATAGTAGACGCTATTGGAGCTTTATTAATAGCAAAAAAACAATCTAATGGTATTCCTAACTGTATGCGCCTTAATAGTGTATCCTCATCTGATCTGTCAACCATTTGTAACATGTTCGCTAACCACTTTCAATCTGTTTATTCTTGTGGTACAAACATACCTAGAGTCTCTGTAACTACTCAATGCCCTTTGAGCTCGTAAATATCGGTAACTTAGAGTGTTCGATCACTGAAGTCCAAATAGCTCTTTCTTCATTAAAACTAGATAAAAATCCGGGTATGGATGGCATCCCGCCAATTTTACTTCAAAAGTCATCCGCGTTTTCTGTACCCTTGTGTTTAGTTTTTAATTTATCTCTGCAGTCTGGAATTTTTGTGTCCATTATTTGCTCCAAAAATGATCTTGGAGTTATTTTTGACATTAAACTTATGTCGATTTTCATTGGGCAAAAAAAAACACTTTTTTAATGTCGATTTCCATTGGGGAAAAAAAAGCACTTTTTTTAAGATTCAGAGCAGTTTTTCTTCTCTAGAAATCAGCTGTCTGTCAAAATCAATTTCCTTTGGGCAAAAAAGCGCTTTTTTAAAGATTCAGATCACTTTTGCGAATCTCGATTCGAGAGAGAGATTCGCACATACTTTCACCAATACCAAAACAAGTGACAATTGTCAAACTTTGAGGTTAGTTATTGTTAGGGGAGACTGGGGCACATTAGAACGTGAGACACATTTGAACATTGCTAATAAAGCATCATTTGAAAAATATTTCAAATTACATATAAACCAAAATTTAAACTTGGTAATACCGTGTTCTTTAGTCGTCAATGACTTTCGGGTGTCTTTGCAGTCGTCTCGCCTGGAAGTAGCCGCATGAGGAGGTTTTATGCTTCAATTGCAAGAGTGCACACATTTTATAGTGAGCTTTTCTTTTTGTGTAAAATATATTTATAAGGCACAACTTCATTTGAAAACGTATAAAGGTAGATACGTTTTTTGACATATATGAAAAATATAAATATTTGCGCGCATTTTTCTGTCGCTTGACTTATTGGGGCAGGTTTGAACAAAACAGGGGCACATTTGAATAAGGGGTTGTAAGTGGCATTGAACTAAAAGCTAAGCTACCACCACCAATTAACGCTCCGGGAACATCGAGGAGAGCTGCGGTTATAATTTTTGTCTTAATTTTTTCAAAATTTCTGTTGGAGTAATAAAATAACTCATTTTTGTTTTTATAAAGTTTCTTCAGTCTGTAAAATATTTCAGTAATTTCAAAATTTCAGTTTGCTTTTGCTCGTTCTTGTTTTCTTTATTAAAATAATAAAGTTAATTTATTTTATTAACGAAATACAAACCTTGTAGTAACTTATTAGCTGCTAAAAGCAATTACAAATACTGCCGTTCAAAAGTGCCCCAGCCTAATTCAAAACTGCCCCCTATGGGGGGGGGTCGGGGTACCTTTGAACATAAGGACCTACTTCGTTTTTAAATAAAAATTAATTATATGCCCTTACTAAATTTACGAAGTTATTTGTCCAAATCAAAGTTTATTTGCATTTCTTAAAGTGAGAATACTTTACAGTTTAATAATTTAAACAAATAGGATTTACCTCAAAGCAAAACGTGTACAAATGTGCCCCAGTCTCCCCTACCCATTGTGGAATAAATTTGAAAATTGAAAATGGATATTAATGTAGACGTATGGATCGTCGTATGGGGTTGTTTTCATGGGGAAGGACGAAGTTCTAGTTCAAAACAAAACAAGTAAGTAGTTATTGTACAAGTACAAGTAAAAAACTAACAATTAACAATTCAATTTTATAAACACAAATTGGAATGTAAAAACAGCTGACTGTCAAATCACACACCAACACAAATGCAAAAAAAATTGATCTCATTTCATGTTCCATTGGGCAGGAAAAATCTGAGATCTGAGAGCAAAACTGTAAAAGCCCAATGGAAATCGACATTAGCTTTTGCCTGCGAGAAACAGATTGGCACAGCAACAGCAACAGCAACTTTGACAGCCACAGCGCACTTTTTAGAGCCCCTGCTTTTAAATGGCTGAAGTTACATTACCACAGCAACATCGACATCGACATCGACGTTAGAGCTAAGTCCTAAATTCAATGTTGCTGTGCAACGGCTACCAACACCACGGTGACTTTTTCAGTTCTCTCAACTTTCGAATGCTGACATACTAAAGGTGCAGCATCATTACCAGATATAGACAAAAAAAGTTTCAGCAGTTTACAAATAATTATTCTTATTATAAATTATTTATAAAATGCTATTTTAATTTTTTTTTGATTTAGATTGCCTTTCATTTTCGATTGGCAAAAGAAATCAATTCTTTTTTGTGATCTGCAGGCGTCAAATTATTTAGAATATGATTTTGAATTCTAGTTTTACTATATTGCAATGTGGAAACAAGTTATCTACTAATTCAACCGTCGTGAGTTGTATTAAAATTAATGTTTGACAAGCTATTAAAAGAAAAGTCATGTAGGGTAAAACCCCCAGTACTGAGCCCCCTTAAGGATAGTTTTGAGTTTGCTGCTTTTGCAAAATTAAATGTTTGCATGTATCGGAACAAATATTTCATTAAATTATAATGTGATTAATTCTAATTTGATAAAACTATTTACTTTTTTTGTTAGTTTTGGTAAGATTTAAATAAAATGAAAATAATTACAAAAAGCGAAGTAGTCCAGTAATGAGCCCCCCTGTTCCTAATTTGAGCTCTTACCGTTCCAATAATGAGCCCCCATATAAAACCATTTTTTTTTTTGATTTTTTTTATAAAGTTATCGTTACTTTTAAAATTGTTCAAATATTTATCGCCAGTTTTATTTAAGAACATTTAATTTTATAAACTAAATAAATAAGTAAGTAGGAACTTCATAGGTAAATGTTATAAAACACAAATTATGTAGTATTAGACAAACAAATTAAAGTATTAAAAAAAAGCATAAACTAGACTATTTTGCGCAGCTAAAAAATTCAATATCGTTCGATATCTTTTCAGCGCATTTAACATGATACTGTTTTGAGCATATGAAACATGATGTTCCCTTTTCAGCTTTTGAAATATTGCCCCACAATCAAAACAAAGCCCAGTTTCAATGTATTCTTTACATATACTTTCTTATTTTTCAGGAACAGGTTCATAGTCTCGTTTACGTTCCTTTTCTTTAGGTTCTTAGGCGGAGGGGGATGCTCAGATAAAGATGCAACGTCTTCGAAAGCCTCTTGCATGATTTTCAAAAATCCAGTTTACAATTTAAGAATTGTCAACGGTCCTTTTTGGTTTTTAAAGGAACGTTTATGCAACCGATTTCGAAGAGTGGGTCTTGGAATATTATAACATCTTGAAGCAGCATGTATTGAGAGACCATTTTCAATATCTTCTAGATCTAGATTATTTTCTCTTTACATCCATTTTAAAGATTTGAAAGTTGGTAAATCTACGAGTTGGTGTAAATAAGCGATATAAAATCTCAATACCTATGGGAAAAAGCCCCAGCGTATTTCAAGCAGAGCTCCATGCCATTAAAGAATGCGCAAACCTTATATACAATTCAGGCGTTAAAGGCGCCAACATCCATATATTCACGGATAGTCAAGCAGCTATAAAAGCACTTAGCTCACACATTATTGACTCCAAATCAGTACTACACTGCTTCGATTCCCTCCAAACACTTAGTTACAGGAACAAAACCAGTCTATGGTGGGTCCCCGGACATAAGGGAATTGAAGGAAACGAAAAAGCCGATGAACTAGCCAGAAATGGAATTTAATTTAATTAACGGAAACCCCTTTCATTGGACCTGAACCATTCTGTTCGATTCCCAAATCAGCTATAAAAAGCTGGGAGCAAAACAAATGTACTTCGTATTGGGAGAACATCCCATCAGGCCTATAAGACAGGCCAAAAGAGCTATTCAAAGCAGATGCCAGAAAGATACTAAATCTTCGCAGGCATGATATTAAAAATCTAGTATACCTACTAACGGGTCACCACGGTCTGCGACTGCGATATCACCTAAATAAAATGCATTTAGTCGACTCACCGGAGTGCAGACTATGTCTAGAAGAAGACGAAACAGCCGAACACATAATATGTATAAGAAGGTATAAGAAGGAAATCATTTTTCAGGGAAGTAATAAGTACTGAAGAACTAAGAAATTCCTCTGCTGAATGTATGATCAGATACATTAGGAAAGTAGAAGCGCTACTAACCTAAACATGTATCTGACGTCAAGCACAATAGATCTTTTAGGTCGACGTGCATCCTAATGCTCCGGCAAGTCAGAACTTAAAAAACAAAAAAAAAAAAAAATGAGCGATGTGAAAAATAGAATAAAAATGTATTTCCCAATTAATAATATGATATGTAGTATATAACATACCTACATGTTATATAATACACCCATAAAATAGGCATAATAATACATAGTGTTGTAGGTATGGTATAGGTACCTATATCTGAATAATTTTATTGTTTACTAGCATACTCGAAGCTGCGCTTCCGTTGGAGAAGTAGCTAGTTACCTTGTGTGCTTTGATATGCGCTCGATAGATGAAAGAATATGTTCCCCATAGATATTGAATCCCCTCTTCCCGCCGCTAATTACTCGGACCCAAGCAAAATTTCCAAAACAAAATTTTAAGTTAGACATTCTCTAAATCGGTCCTAAATGTTCAACTTGACCATAAAAATATATTTTTGTTTCAAAATATCAGATTCCTGGGCGTTGATCACTAATGGCCATTCAGTCATCAGGACAAACTGTTTTTACCTACGTTATATGAGATAACTAAGTTTGCTGCGAAATTGATTTGATATAAAAATTGGCCTGGCTCATAAATGGAACAAGGGTTTTTGGTGTTTGCCCAATAGTGAGCCCCCCCGGGCTCATTTTTGGATTTGCTTGTTTCAGATTCCCAATTGTGAGCCCCCACTATATTTTAATAAATAAGCATTTTTTTTTTAACTTTTAATATGAAAATAAGTACAATGGAGTCTAATTGTTAATACAAACATATATTAGTTAATATAAAATATAAAGAAAATACTTAATCACTTGCTTTATGTAAAGAGTTTGTTAAGAAAACTGTTTATAAACACTATCGCACAACACACGAAGGATATGTCCGCAATTACCGAATTTTTTTCACCAATTGAAGTGACATTTTATAGGAAAACAATTAACAGAATACAAGTAAAGAAGTAACGGAATACTTTGATTAAAACAAAAATGTATTTTTAATAACAGGGGCTTAGCTTTGGAGCGAAATGCAGACAGGGGGCTCATTACTGGTGGGGGGCTCAGATTAGGGGCCTTTACCCTACCTAATATCATTTTTATTTCGCTTTTACCATTTATTTTGGAAGATATAAAAGGTAATCTGGCAATGCATTGCAATCAACTCTCAACAAATTTTGTTTTCCTCCCTTGACAAAGTTGCTGTCGATGTTTCCAATGTGTTTCATGCGACTTCTGCTGTTGAAGTTGCTGTTGCTGTCAAAGTTGCTGTTGCTGGTGCTGTGGTAATCTGTTTCTCGCATTAGGCTTTTGCAAGCACAATTGAGTTTTTGGTTGCCAAAGGTAATCAGATGCTAGGTTTCCTATTGAGGAATTCGAAAGACTTTCAAGATCGGCATACTCTGAAATGTTTATTTTTTGCATTTGTCAGATCACATCTCGAATACTGTAGTATAGGATGGAATCCATTTTACGAAGTACATTAAAATTGAGAAGATCCAAAAGCGTCTGACTAGAGTAGCTGTTCGTAGACTACGATGGAATATTGAAATGCCATCTTACGAGACCAGATGCAAATTATTTGGTATCTTACCTCTTTTCAGACGGAGGCAATATTTCTCCATTATGTTTATTCGCGATTTGATAGATGGTCATATCGATTGTCCTTTTCTATTATCATTAGTTGGATTATATGCTCCTGCGAGAGTTCTAAGAAATCGCTTTTTATTTCATATACCCTATCATAGGGTTAACTATGGTTACAATGAACCAATTTCTAGATGCCTTAGAGAATCGAATAAATATTGTGATGTTATTGATTTTCATATTAGTAGAGATTCATTTAGGAATAAATTACTCCTGTTGTTAGGCTTTGGTGGTAATTTTTAAGTATAATTTTTGTATTAAGTATCTAATCTAGCGAGAACAGTAGATGTACTCATTTGATTGAAATAAATAAATAAATAAAGAATATAAAACACCAACACAACAGTTTTAGAGATATGTAATTTCTAATTTTTCAAATAATATGCCTCCGATTAGATCACGATCTTTTAAGCAGAGCTGCCATGGGGAAAAGAGAAATTTCCACTAATTTTACTCTGACCTCCGACTATGTATTCTCACCTTGAAACCAAATCTACGGACTACGGTGGTCCTTCTCCATGCGCTCGATGAGTTCGACTGCAAATTCAATGTCTTCATCGGCATACAGAACAAAGGCGTCGTTTTGCTGCAGTGGCATGCCTTGTTGCAACCTTATCAAATCATCCTTTGTAAGAATATTTTCATCTTGGCGGTTAGCTTCAACAACATCAAGACGCTGCATTGGGTAGATTTATTTTAGCTAACACGATTCAAACAAAAGTTTAACAAGCGATTGCGAAATGTGTATACTGTATACATAAATGTCGACACAATCAGTTACTTCAAGCACACAATTTGGGTTTTTACACTTGATTGTACTTTTTCGAAATGAAAACTGAGAGCGAATCTAAATCGAATGCTACACTAGTTGATTAGAAATGATGATTCAGCTCACTTTTTTTACACATACTATTCCATAAAATGGAAATTAATATGAAATAGCCCTTCGAACGGGGATGTCTCATCGTCTCGTTGAAATCTAACGTTTTTTTATAGGCATCGTCGAAAGTAGGGATTTTTCTAATGCCAATCGAATCAAAGAAAACTCTTTTTTACCCACTCAAATAGATGTCAAGCACCTAGGTACTTACTTTTCAATCTGTTTTTTCACATACTATTCTTGAACGGATGATAAGCTAAAACTCCTTGGCGGTTAACGCATTTTTCAGTCCTGCTTTATTATTTAAAACAACAGCTTCACATATAAAAAAACAATAGATTACAAATTTTATTATAAATACATATACATAAATAGCACAGTGGTATGGAATGGTCATCAATAAAACACTTTGGCGTGTGGGTATAGATTGGTCAAAAAATTGGGAATGCATCCAAGTAACTTCAATATCCAGCACCAAATCACCGTATTCTCCTAAGTGGTGCTGCTGGTTAATCGCTTTTTTAGCCAGCTCCGCTTGCTCTTTGGCTTTGTAATGGACTCACATGACTTTGAGGTTGTCACTGATGTGTTTGCTTTGCTGTTTGACGAGAGTAGTTTCTTGTACCACTTGGATTTGTTGCTACGACTAGAGTTCGTTGTAGATATCTCAGATAGATTGGTTTCACTACGGTTCATATCACAATTATTGTTGGCTGACAAACTGTAACCGTTGGCATCGGCGTCGCTTGTCGTCTTCTGCTGAGTATTCAGCTGAATCATTGTAAATGCGCTGCGAGTTTTTGGCTCCGGTTTCGAATGGACCTTAATCGTGTCTGCGGCTGGCAGTTTTGTGCCTTTCTTTCGTGGCAGCTTAATTGGGGCGCTATTTGTTGGAGTATCAGCAATTGCGGGTTGAGCGGGGGAATCGGTTATCTCCGTGATTTGAATGCTAGAAGAAACCCGGGTTAATGGAGAGTGTACACATAATAGATTCATACCTTGGGGTCGCTGCATCACGAACAGCATTTCCATTGGCGATTGGGTTGGTGCTGCGTATGGAATCGCTCAACTTTTCCCAGAAATTGAACAGCTTGCCGGAATGGTGGTACTTCAAGTGGAAATAGAAGATGAGATTTGGTGGTAACACACAGTTTTCGTATAGACATGGCACAATCTTGCGGCGGCGTTGCTCTGAACGGAGTGATACTGGTTAACAAGTGGATATGACATTTAATGTGCTATCCTACCTATTTGGAGTGCTTGCGCAAAGTTCACAAAGAACGTATTGGCCGAACTCTTGAGGAATGCTGTCGAAACGATCACAACCAATCGGTTGCAGCGCTCAGCAATCAGACGCAATATGGCCTCGTGTTCGAATGATAAGCCTCCAATGAGATCGCGATCTTTTAAGCAGAGCTGAATGGAAGAAGACAAAATTCTTAACTAAATTTTAATCTCTTTTAGCTTCTGGCTATGCTCACCTTGAAACCAAATCTAGGGTGGTTCTCCTCCATGCGCTCGATGAGCTCGGATGCAAATTCTATATCTTCATCGGCATACAGAACAAAGGCGTCGTATTGCTGTGGTGGCAGACCTTGTTGGGACCTTATCACGTCATCCTTCGTGAGAATATTTGCATCTGGGTGGTAAGATTGAGAAATATCTGCCCCTTCAGTTTCTTTAAGCGCATCTGCAGCCTCTTGTCGGGCTACAATCAACTGTTGCTGATAGCGTTTTGATTTATACGCCTGCGCATCTTCAACTAAATAATAATATTTACATTTGATCAACAAAAATTCATAGCAGAGCCAGTATGAAACGAAAATTCTCACCCAAAGCTTCGCTGATATCATCAGCAACATCCCAGCGATCTATTACGCCGAGAAATTTCACTAGATTATCAAAGTTGGCGGTTTGATTGTCGCCGTCGGTACACCACAGCGATAAAACTTTAGTCATAGGATCCGACTCCGCATTAATAGCTGGCCCATAGAGACTCTGCAAACCAGCTAGATGAGCAATACCCCTCCAATCACGTGGAAACCCCTCCTCTGACGGCAGAACCTTAACCGGGTTAAGTGATCTGGAGAGAATAGATCGGGTGCGTTGACGCAACGCCGCAATTGGCACTTTGGCAAAGTCAATTTGATTTGATGGGTCGTCATTGGCGTTTGTTTCCATTTTGTTGCAAGCACAAGCGCGTGAAATTTAACTAATTGAACGATGGAGTGCTGATTGATGACGGTGGGTGGTTGCTGCTGCATACAAAACACAAGTTGATTAGTACGATTTTAGAGCGATTATTACGATTTATGGAACATGATAAGCTGAAGGCAATGAAAACGTTTGATATGCAATCAGCGTAAGTTTGTTTGTGAAATGCACTTCGCTCAAATGTTTTTCCACTTCTTTTGTTGACGTTATAAAACAATAAATAGTTGAAAAAAATTATTTTAGAAGTAATAAATAATAAACTTTAGAACAATACAATAATTATAATTTTACTGCACCATCGAAAGGCAAAAGTCAAAAGTGACAGTGAAATTATTTTGACAGAGGGAACGTTCAAGAATCGAGAGCATTTTTCCAAATCACAATTTCTTTAACAGAGTTGCCGATTTACCAAAATAGTTCTAAGTACAAGTTATTTCAACTTGGTATTGTCATCTCATTGTCAATTGTGTATTGTGGCGTCGCGTAAACAAAAATATATCTGTAGATATCTAATGTAACTAAACCAATTGACATGTTCTTTTTTTAAATTAAATTAACAATATTTTAAAAAAAGAAATGAATCGCTCTCGCTTGTGCCTCTGCTGGCCACAGTAAAATAGAGCTGCGTGTGTCTCTGGCTTTGGTAGCGGTGATGCAGCTAGCTGTCATGCTATTGAGGCTACTAATGGCTCCTATCGCTCCGCTCGGCATCAGCGAAACGCTTGAAGTTGTCCTTTTTCATGAGTTTCAAATTAATTACGTTTACGTGCCATGACTTGAGTACCTACCATTCACAAGAGAGCAAACGAACGAATTGATGAAATGCGAACAAACCACTTCATCATCAATGTTACTATTAATAAAACAAGTTTAACTGCTAGGTTCCACATTTCACTTTCACTCGAAATGAAATCGGAAATGAATTTTTGTGTTCTACATTTCACTGTATTCGATTTCGATTTAATAATTTTCGGAATTTTCGGAAATTGTGATGTGATTTCGAAAAAAATTCGGAGTTTCCGAGTCGCTCGAAATGCAGAACACTGAAAACGAATTCACTCGATTTACAATTTCGATTTCACTCGATTTCTGGAACCTAGCTGTAAGTAACGAAATTTCGAATTCCGAACCTTTTGCCGCGAATTGTCTAATGTCGACTTCCATTGGGCAAAAAAAAGCATTCGTTCGAACTTAACCTCAAACTAGACATGGGTAGAAACTAATTGCTGAAGTTAGGGCACTGCAGCAACCAACTGCGCCGTGTTCATGTGAACGCATGATACAAATACTACAGATAGCGCAATGGTGATGTTCAGTTTCTTTCGTTCTGCGCACCTACGTCATTTGAGCGCAGAATGCATTTTGACAGGTAGAGATAATGGTGATAGCATTAGGAAGTGAAGTTTTGTTTTCATTTGTTTTGTCTTAATTATGAATGGATTTGCAGAAAATGCTTAATTTGTTTTATTCGTAATCATGCGATTAATATTTTGTTATGATTCAAGAAGTGTATCAGCCTTATTATGGAAACGAAACAACATGATATTTTCTTTATTTTGTATGCAGATTACAAACTCAAAACTTTTGCAGTTTTTGGGTTTAATGGGAGTTCGAGAATGAGTGCAGTTTTGGGTTTAGTTTTAGTACAGCACAGTTTTTTGCTTTGAGAAGCTATGAAAGCTGGTGTCCAATGGTTTTTTTTCTGTACTGGTATCACACTTACTCACACAGCACAAAAAACCATTTCAATTAATGTTTATATTTAATTATTTTTTTAATATTATTTGGAGCAATTAAAGCAAACGACTATTAAAATCAACCCAAATCGAACGAACTGTGGGCGCAGTAGCGCAGTGGTTAGTGTGCTGGACTACTGTGCGAGGGATCCCAGGTTCGATCCAAAAACACAAATTACATCTTAAAGTTTTTTCTACTGTGTCACCTCTCGCGAACGTCCGACAAACATCCGAGAGTATGACTGTCATGAAAAAGCTTCTCAATTCAGCCGTTCGGACTCGGCATAAAATTGTAGGTCACTTCCATTCGTCCCAAAAATAGAAACTCACACAAAACGAATAGTTGCGAGAAGCTAGGCCTTGGGTGTCTACCCGCCTGTTGCGCCGCCTATGTATGTATGTAAACCGAACGAACTACAGAAATTCTACGCCCAAATTAAGTCACGTTCAAAATGGAGAACATGCGCAATGCGTAATCTATAGTAATTGAATCATGATGTGAACGGACTGTCAAAACTTGCGAATATTCGTTCGTTCGTAGGTAGTTGGCGGCTCTTATGTGAATAGGCCTTAACATCTGTTGTGCCGCTCTATATCACAGCTTGTTACTCATTTCTACAGTCAGTCAATGATTCTAAGATGTGGAGCTGAACACATATATTTGCTGCCGATTTGGTACTTGGTATTTGGTATTTTAATGTGTATATTGACTCTTATTTTGGCGCGCTTTTTCAGGCGTATTATAGCGCGTATTTTTGGGCGTATTTTGTCACATATATTGAGGCATATTTTGAAGCGTATTTTTGTGCGTATTTTAAGGAGTATAACAGATTATTTACTTAAGGTGGCGCTACAGTTCGGGGTGGACCTTTTGGGCCTTATCTATACTATATACATACAAATTAAGATTCCGCCTGACTCATCATCAACGCCCAGCCTAAAGCATTTGCTCTAGAAAGCTGAAATTTTGCATAGAGGTTCCCCTTATGATGTATACAACCACTAAGGAAGGATTTTTCAAAATTCAACCCCTAAAGAGGTAAAAGGGGGGGTCAAAGTTTGTATGAGAACATTTTTATTTTTCGTCCGATTGACTTTAAACTCGGTTTGTGTACTCTCTATGAGAAATAAAGAACTTTTTTTTCTTCAATTTTGGAAATTTTACCCTTAAAGGGGTAAAAGGGGGTCAAAGTTTATTTTTCGTCCGATCGACTTCAAACTTAGTTTGTGTACTCTACCTATTAGAAGAAAAAGAGATAATTAATTTTTCCGATTTTGAAAAATTTGCTTGGGGCCCAAGTTATTGGCGATAAGGCGAAAGGGAGGGCCTTTTCTTAACTCATGAACCGTTCGCCGTATCAATTTTAAACTTTGTAATGCGTCCCAAAGTCTTTCGTCGTTGGATATGCTTATCGCTTCATCCAACTCCAGCGTACGCACTCCAAAGATATTAAAGCGGAATTCTGTAAGAATGAGGTCATACTGCTAGAAAGTGGTGCGTCTTTCTGGTTGCAAGAGTGTAATAAGATCTGGGATGTGTGGAATACAATGAAGGGGTAAAAGTTCCCCCTATTCTAAAGATGGGGCTTATCAGATCACATCACTGCCGGCGTTCGAAAGGGATCGGTCTTAGGACCCTAACCTATTGCCGACGGAGTCTTATGATTGTCGCTTTCTAAGGGAATGACAATAATTGGGTTCGCCGATGATATTGCCGTTGTGACAGTAAGTAAACAGATTCCTACGCTAACTTGAATCCGTTACAAACGAAGAAAATGGCCCGGGTAGGAGGAGGTAGCAACCGCCAGCCTGGAACTAGCCGATCATAATCCAGAAGTTCCAGTCGAAAAACTGTTTGTGTTTGCCAACGTTGAAGTAATGGTGGACAATAGGTTGCGGTTCAAAACACACGTGGACTATATTCCCAAGAAAGCATCGCAAATGCAGGGAGTTCTCCCGCGCATACTGCCAAACATTGGTGGACCTGGATACGTAAGAAGGATCCTACTTTGCCGAGTTGTTACATCAGTTCTGTGGGACATCAGTTCTGTTGTATGCAGCCCCAGTTTGGGCGCAGGCAGTGAGGACTAAGGAGAGCAAAAGGAGGCTATAGTCAACTTACAGAATATGCGCGCTATGGACAATTAGTGGCTTTCGAGCCATATCGGATGATGCCGCCTTTGTTATAGCTGGAATGGTTCCCGTCGACATTCTTGCAAATGAAATGTTGAGGATATATGTATAACAAAAGAGCCTTAAACCAATACGATGCCAGTGAAATCAAGAGGATTATAATTGAAGAAAAGGCAGCGTCAATAGCTATATGGCAAGCACGCTGGAATAACACAACGAAAGGCAGATGGACATAAAAACTTAAGCCGACAACGGGTAGAACGTAATCATGGAAACTGTAACTACAACCTTACACAGTTCCTGTTAGGACACTGTGGCTATAGTAAGCGTCTGCACCGTTTTGGGCACGACAGCTCACCATATTGGCCCAAATGCATGAATGAAGAAAAAGACGTGGAGCACGGAGTTTTTTGTATTGCCCACGCTTTTTGGCATAGACCATAGAGAAATACTTTTCCCAGCCTGTCACTAATCGTCGACTAATTGTTGCAGTCTGAAGTGAATTGGAAATAATTGATTTTGTAAGGACGCACAACTCCATCTTTTACATTCCATAGTAGGTAATTCCTTGGGCATACGGTAATAACTGAGAAATTTCTCCGGAAATTGCTTCAATTTACGGTGCCGCCTTTTTAATTTTTTTTTCAACATTGTGTAAAAATTTGCCATTATTTCGAATTGTATACATCTTAAATAAACAAATTAACAAGCATGCTTTAATTTGCTGTCGAGCGGTCAAAATGCTGCTCGTGTTACAAGAACGAAATTTCTCCCGGACCGTCTGACCATTTTGGAGCTCGTGTGGAATTAGTCTTAGCGCTCATGGTCCGAGTAAGTGCCTCAGCTCCTAACACACGCATTAACCCTTCCTTTTAGACTGATACTACGGGTTTTTCTCCCTTCCGTTTTCTGTCGCTTTATCGTCAATCGAGGTTTGAAATTACTTCCCAACGAGCTATAAGAAGGTTTACTTCAATCAGTTTCGAATTATAATACAAAAGTTTACTTCAAGTAAAGCTGTAAAAAATCGCAGTCTTTTGATTAAAAATACAAATTTTGGCATCTTTAGACTTCACTTAAGTTATTTGACTTCAAAATCGAAGTCCCAGTATTTTTTTGAAGTCTTAAGTAATGCAATCACCTGAATATTGCACCTTTTGGAAGTACCAATTTACATTTGTTTCTTTTTATGTACCTTCGCCGAGTTTCGATTTTAAAAAGGTCTGTCGGCTTGGCATCTGTAAATTTGCCGACTGAACACCTTAAAATTTATCGAGTTCCGATTCGATTGTTCAAATGACGGTCATCGTCGTTGAACTTGCTGACTGAGCATTTTATTATTTAATCAATTCGATTTTAAAAATCACGGTCGGCATCGGTGAATTTGCCGACTAAAATCCTTAAAATTTAGCAAGATTCGATTCGATTTTAAAAAGAACGGGCGGCATCTCTTATTTGAGGTTAAATTCGAAGGAATATGTTATTCGCTAGTTTGTGGAACTCGGCTTATTGATGGATTGGTGGATTGCGAACTTTGACAATTCGCGGCAAGGGTGTTTTCGTTCGCGGCAAAAAGTTTGGAAAACGAAATTCCGTATTTAAACTGTTTATAAACTTGTTTTCTTAATACAGCTGATGGCTGACTGCCGCGACCTAGAAAAGTGTTCATGTGACCGGACTGTCAAAACTTGCGAATATTCGTTCGTTTGTAGCTGGTCGCTCTCATTGGTCGCTCTCATGCGAATGATGCTTTAGGTATTGGCCCAGGTGTATTCCTGTATGGCGAATCCCATACAAACAAAAACAATCAAAATGTTATATCCCGAAGACCACCGAATCGATTGAGCTCAAACTTACAGGTAACCTTAGGTATTGGCCCGGGATATTTCCTGTGTTGGTGAAAATTTTACAAAGGGGCGTGGGACCTCCCATATAAAAAACATTTTCTATGGGGTGAAATTCGATGATGTTAGATATAACTCGATAACCGCTGGGCCGATTTTCATGATTTCTATACAGTCGACAAGTTCCTCATATAAGTCGGCATTTGAATGATGGTAGTAGTAGATCCTCAACTTTACCCTGCCAAATCATTGCCATTTGAATGATGAAATAAAACAATTTGCATTATTTTTCATAAATAACTTTTCTTCCTTCTCTTTAATTAAGAATTTTTTTTTTGTATTTTTTTCTTGTTTTTTTCATCGTTTTCATTTTTTTGGAATTTTTTTTCTTAATTTTTTTTCTCATTTTAAATAAATTAATACTTATTCAATAATAGAAGAAATAACAAAATAAATCATTGTTTATAATATAATTAATAATAAAAATGTCCATTTGTTCATCTCCCTCATTCCACTTATCATGTTATGTAGTAATAACTGATTGCATATACACCAAAAAAAATGCACTTACTAACTAATTAAATTAATGCTTTAATGTTCTTGTGTTGTTGTTTTTGTTTTTAATTAATTCTTATACCATCTTTATATATATTTTATTATAATATATATATACGTTTTTTTTCTTGTGTATATAATTGTTATTTTGGTTTCTTATATCTTGTTTATTTTTTTTTTTTTAATTAAAAATGTTTTCAGTTGTATCTCTTGTTTTTGTTTAAAATTCTCTGTTTATCATAATTTCCTATATTTATTAGTTTTTTCTTTCATTCACTTTTTAAACTTAAATTTATTATACGCCATAATTAGATGTTATCTTTTTGTTTTATATAAATTAAATACCGTATGTATTTAGCATAGATTTTGGTTTGTTTGATGTTGTTTATAGTATGAGCAATATGCCAAAGTAATTGATGTTTTCCATTCTTCACTAATTTATAAAATGATTAGCTATTTCTTTATATATATTCAAATAAATACATATATATAATATATATAAACCAAATATTTTAACTAAAATTTAAATGATAGACTAAAACATATCGTTTGTTGTTATTTTGTTTAAAGGTAAGTTCTTGGAAGTAGGATTTTTTTTTATTTATGTATAAGTTTATTTATTTATATTTTTTTTTTTGTAATTTTTCTATGTATTATTGTGTGTGTGTGTATGTATTACAGGTAATAATTTGAATTTTTTTAATTCTCCTATAATTTTGTTTTTTATTTATTTTATTACTTCTAGATTTGTTTCAAAAACTTAACAACTTAAGAGTTTCGATTTATTTTTATTTATTTTAGTTATTTTTTTGTAATATCTATGTTTTGTATTTTTTTTTTCATTATTGATGTTTTAAAACAAATTCGTTTAATCTGTTTCTTCCATTTGGGGTTTTCCAATTCTTCTTGTTGTATTTAATTTATTTATTTATAATAAAGTTATGTATAAATGAAAAGAATATTGACATAAGGTTGGCTTTTGGTTTTTAAAGGTTGTTTTCTTTGTTGTTATTTGTTTTTAATGCGGTCTGGGCCGCTGGGATTTTCTCTGTTAATTTATTATTTAATATACTTCTTTTGTGTGATTTATTATTTATTACGTAATATTTCTCTTTTTTTAACAGTACTAAGTATATGTTTAAGTTAATATTATCTTTGTTTTTTTTTTTGCTTATTCATGATTTATTTTTTCGTTCTTTTTTTTTTTGTATTGAATAATTATAATTTGTGCATTATGACAAATATAACGGTAATTTGTATTTAAATTTATATTTTATGTTTATGAATTATTATTATTATTTATTTTCGACCGAGTTCCTATATTTTCGTTTCTTATTGTTAAAAATGTGTTTGATTTTGAGTGTGGAATTGGGGTTTAGGAAATTTTCAAGAAACATTCATTGATTGTTTATAAAAAAAAATCGTGTCATTGGATATTTAACTCAAAAAATGTGTTAAATATAGGTAATCAAAAAAAAAATCAGCTAGCTGTAAATTTAGGATTTGCTGTCGGTACTGGTTGCACTGGTTGGTTATTAAGTGGACCGCCCGGAGATTCAAATCAAACAACTCTAGTAGAGTAGCACCGCATGTCGGGCTTTATCGCGGTTTGAATAAAATATAAAAAAAAAAAACTATTTATCAGTTCTTAACTTTGGAATCTATGTATATTTTGCGCATATCATGTTGTATAGTATAGGCGATCCTTCGATCGAACATCGATAATGTTAATAGCCTCCCTTAGTGATTGCGATTATTGTCCACTTCCCATGGGTTTCAGTGCCAATTACAAAATCCTGAATGCGTATCTACTTTTAACAGTACAATAGCTACAACAATCTTAATGTCTCTGAAGCTGTTTCGTGTTTTTGATAGAGTTAGACTTCAGTTTTACCGTAATGCCCAAAACACTCATATGCCGAAAACTAGATGGAATATATTAAAACTTTGAATTCAATACACAGATTCACATGTGTTTTAAACAAGCACTGCAGCATTACACAATACGCGGTTCTAGTAACTAATCGTTGGCATCTATTGTGACCTACCTACATAAAATTAGTAGAACTGTCAGTTGAGTGACAATCGAACGTTTTCAGAAGCGTTCGGATTGCTTCCGGACAGTTTTGGACGACCAACCGAAAACGACATAAGTTTTACCTTCTCGTAACTGTGGCAAGCTACTCAACAACTGTTGACATTTATATTGAATTTTGTTGTTGTTGTCTCATCAAAAATGACAGGAAAATGAGAAAATCAGCAAAATAATGAGTGACGAGCATTTCACCTCCTGGGTCCTGGCTCAAAACAGCTCAGGGAATTTCTACTGGCATGTACTGATAATATTGTCAAAAGCAAAAAGTTGACTGATATGCGAGAAATAAACCTAAAATATTTCCAAACCGTTGCTCGGTATACAGATATAGAATACAAAATTTATTATATCAATTTAATTAAAATTGTGAATTTTCGCTGCAGTCTGAAATAGTTTGGTTTTGTTCAAATTGGTGTTTAGCTGGAAATGGCTCGAAGTGTATACACGTACTTTTGGGTACATTCCGCTCTCTGAGAGAATTGTGCTCAAATGACAAAAGCGTGCGTATGAGGTGCAGCTACGTGGACAGTAGGCCTAAGACACAAGGTTTGTCAGATAAATTAACAATGAGGCCCTTATTGTGAATGTTGATCAGCGTTTTAGCGCTAGCGATCGTTAAGACAATTATTGTCGATTGCGTCGATTGATTTTAACTATTAGCATTGAGTGATATATGGGGGAATATAATGATTGTGAATAAAAATGTGATTATTTTGAATACGTCATACTTTGGCGGCTTTTTATTGACAGTTGGCTATAGTTTTCGCAATTTATTTGTGTTGAAAGTAATTTTAAAAAAATAGTTCGGTTGAACTATGCAGTTCTTGAACTAGTTAAAAATAGGAAAACAATTAAGAGATACGCCCAACCCTTTGGAATTGGAACAAAAAGTGTTTCTTGTGCATTTGTGCGTAAAAAACTTGCTACTGCTTTCAGATTTTGCGCCCACCAGTGTGGGCAACGAGCATTGTATTAGACTGGCGCAACTAACGCAACGGTGCATTTAGTGCTTACACATATAATGCAAGAACGGGGAACTTACATTTGTCCTAAATGCATCAAATTTAATTATTGATAAAGTGAAGAACGTCGAGCAAAAATATTTTATTTACTTTTCTACTTTCCCATTTCTACCGCATGAACGCAGTGAGGTCCATAGCCATTTAGCTCTGTGCTTATCTTTTCTCACCGCCTTTTTGCTTGTTTACCCAAACTCCCTTTGCGATATCTGGATTTGTTTCCATAAATGAAACCAGGACAGCATTTTTGTCTATAACCTTCTTCACCCTGCATTTGAATTCATAATTATTGTTTTTTAACTTATATTTCGTACGCACAAGTTTGTTTCACTTCTAAGAGAAAGCATCGAACAGAAATTTGTAATAGACTACAAGCGACTGCCAAATCGACAAATATCAATAGGGTATTTCGCGAAGCTATCTCTTTCAGAAGTGCGGTTTCTCTTTCACTGAAACGTCAAAAAAACTTGTAGGAAAACAAACCAAATTTTACATGCCGGGGGATAGGTTTTGCATAGTTTATTGGTGAAAAGTTTATAATAATGTGCGAAATTCTAATTGAAAACATTGCAGACCTGAAATTTAATGTTTGTTTAAAGTCTATGCAAAAGTTCAATAGATAACTTTGTAGAGATTGCCTACAAAAATCCAAAATAAATTTTTATCATCACGCGCGTCGTGGCGGCAAATTTTACCATTTTTCAAATTCGAAAATCAACAAATATACGTAATAAAATTAGGGAAAACGCCGACAAATTGTTGCATTAACAACTGTACAACCAGCACAGCCAAAAAAATTGACAACATATTGCATTTATTTTCAAAATTAGAAGCGAAAATGACCAGTCGAACTCTGTCTAAAAACACATAATATGAGAGAAAGCAAAAACAGCAGATACTAAGAATTTATTTTGTATTTTTGCACACAATCTCTACAAATTTAACTATTTCACTTTTGCAAACACTTTCCTTCCACAAACACTAAATTTCCATTCTGCAATGTTTTTAATTGATATTTTGCACTTTATTATAATTTTTTCACAAATAAAATGAGCAAGCCCTATCTCCCGCCATATAAAATTTCGATTGTTTTCCTACAAGTTTTTTAGCTGTCACTTTATTTTTTTTTCTCATTTGACACTGACGTTGTCGCGAACTACCCTATCGCAATCGACATTCACAATACTCACTTCCCTATCGTGGAATCCGTCGGAATTGAGCTTCACTTCACCTATTCGAATTCCTTTCACCTTCTACTGCTATCGTTTATTCCGCCTGAAAAGTTTCCTTATCGACACGATTTTGGAAAAGGTAGTTTCTCTGTCAAACGACTGTCTTTCATTTTTGTCAATACAAATCTGTGTAGCTGCATTCGTCGGAGGTTATGAAAAGTTTGTTTCAAAAGTGATTTAAATCAAAAATAGTGTTTATTATGTTTTTTTACGATAGCAATGATTTTGATGCGGATAAGAAATGTCATTTTGTTCGGGAAAAATTCGATTTGAACGTTTTCAACGATACAGTGGAACTCATTCACATTACCCACACGGGGAACTGTTCACTTTGCGGATTTGACGATACCGAAATATTTTTTTCCGTGAATAATTCCCTCCGGCGTATTCCACGATAGGGGAGACTAAAATTTAAAATCGACGATCGGTAGTTGTCGCTCATCGATCAATTATCGACACTCACAATAGGGGCCTAAGTGAACTTGTCTCCATTAGAAGGTGCATAGCTTTCGTTTCTAATTGATATACTAGAACGTATGAGTGTTGGCAGCGCCACCCGACACATCAACCACAGCCATACCTATTCGAACATTTAAGTGGCTATAATATGAAGTCGGGGTTTTTAAACTTTTACTTGATATTGATGCTTGTTGCATATAGAAATATGTTTTACAAAAAATGTTTCAGAAATCCTTCGCACATCAAATAAACAAAAACTATACTATGACAGTAGCGACTGACAGGACAGTAGCTATTCAGTATAGCTATTCAGTTAGTTTTTGTTTATTTGATGTGTGACTGTGCCTAACTAACTAACAAAATTGGTAGATACTTGTATATTTATATAAAACACAACCTATTGCTGTACAAAAACCCACTTTTCAAATGTTTCAGACTGTAGAACAGAGGCCAATTATTTTCTGCTTCATTCGAATTCAGTGATACCACATTTCGCAAAATTCGTACCAGATTTTCCACTACGAATGGATTTTTCGGGATTCGTATCTTATTTTTAATTACGATGGAATTCGTGATAGATCTGACTGCATATGATGGCCAGGAAAATGTCATACGTACACCAATGGGTGCAGGGAAATAAGTCCCCGTATGGGAACTAAGTCCACTTCACGAAAGTGACTTTATTTCCCACTAGGTGAGGATCTTAGTTCACGAAAGTGACTTTATAAATCACTTTCGTGAAGTGGACTTAGTTCCCATGGAAGGTAGGAAATAAATTCCGAAAATTCTGAGTGGTTTTATTTCCCTTTCAATGTACCCAAATTTGCAGAAAATGGAAATCTGACAGTTAACCCAAGCAGGGGTTTGTAGGGTGGCAGTATGCCCCCCCATACCATACGTATTAAACTGTTGAATGTGTACTAAGTTCCCATAAGAAAGTGGACTTAGTTTTCACCTTACATGAACTTAGTTCCCGGAGACTTATTTCCCTGCACCACACCAATAAATACAATTACAGCTCATGTTAGCTGCGAACAAATTAGAAAAAGGTACTTCTGACGTACATTGCGCGAAACGTACAAATAATTTAAATTGTATTGCTGCGCTTATTATCAACTTAGAGTGATTAATTTTAATTATTCATAGTTGTATGTTGAAAATGGAGGTAGTAGGTAGCATTAATCAAATCCCGCCCTGGATATGCTTTTCCTTTAGGAATGCCTGCGTTCTCGTTGCGGCTAGACTTTTCTCCGTGATATTTACTTGTCAAATAAAATTTTCAAATTTCGAGTTTTTCCACCAGAGGTTTTAACTCTTTAAGTTCCAACCGATAAGTTAAGCACTCGCCGCGAATATAAACTTGTAAACTAATAAGAATTAAATGTTCTGTGTAAAATATTCTGCATAATTAAACTGTTTTCAATAAAAATTAAAATAAAAACACGATTTTATAACCACAATTATACACATTCATTGTATCGAATATATTATTCTACGAACTCGATTTATCTATTAACTTTTTGTGTTAAATACGTTATGTTTTCATTTTGTTTTTTTTTAATTATTAGGGTTTCCTTTTTGTTTTAATTTTATAATATATATACATTTATATGTTTTTTTAAAACCAATTATTCTAAATTTTTTTTAAATGTATGCGTTCCTTTGTTTAACTACTATTTTTGTTTGTTTTTAACATGATTTAAATTTTTTTTATTTTTAATTGCGTGTTAAATTAATTTTTTCAATATGATTTTCTTTTTTTATTTTAAACACTTTTCTTTTGGTTTCCATTCGTAAAATTGTTATTTGATATTGTTTTGTTTTTATATTTTTATTTCTAATTTAAAGTGCGAAAGTACCCTTACGATCTGAGAGTATATATACCTACAAAATGTTTTTCTCACAATTTCATTGGTTTTTTTTTGTTTGTTTTGTTTTTTTTTTTAAGTAAATAAAATAAATTTTTATTATTGCTGCATATTTTTTGTTTTGCTTTCATTTTTCAATTTTATTTTATGCAAAATATTTCGTTGAAAATATTAATTTATGTTTGTGCATTATAACAAAAATTAAACAAAATATAGAATTTTTTTCAACAAAAACAAAAAGTATACTAATTGCTCTCGGATTATTTTGTTGTTGCATTAATTTGCCATTAGTTTGTGTTAAACTGCATGGCTGTTCAATGGCAGTTTCTTGTAGGTTTCAATTCTTAAGGTATTAATTAAACAAAATAATTTTTGTGTACGTACGTTTTAAACGTTGTTATTAAATTTATTTAATCATTCTCCATTTGTAGATGTTTTTAATGCTCGTTAATTTAATTTAATGGCAGTAATATTCGATAACATTTTGGTGAAAATAAGTTTTAAAATAAATTATGATTAATTTTAATAGTTTACTAATTTTCATAGGAATAGAAATGATTTTTACATTCTTGATGAATTAATTAATTTATTTTTTATTTTTTTTATTGACATTCAGTGACGTTAATGATTTTTGGATCTATGCATGGACTCGAATAATTATATTTCGCCGCCATCTCGGGTAGGATATAAGCAAATCAGGTAAATAGGCAAAAACTGTTTAATGCATGCCGAAAAACAATTTTTATCGAACTTCGGTTTATACTATTTGAGGGTACTTCGCATGATTCGATTTTGATCAGACGAAGGCGCATTCATCGGTATTGGGAAACAATGATTAGCAGATGTATTCATTTACATGTATGTACTCTTAAAAATGGGAGTCTATTTGTTACAGACTTACGGGATTTAAGTCAAATAGTTATGAAAAAAAAACGCGTCTTCTAGAAATTCTGTGGTGGGCGGTCTTGAACAAAAGTTCCAATCTAAAGGTCTTAGAGAAGACTCAGCGCTTGGCATGCCTGTGCATCACAGGTGCACTGAGGACATCTCTAACCGCCGCCGCTCTGCAAACCGCATGCTTAACTTACTTCCACTAGATATCGTCAGTAAAGAATTTTCCACAAACGTGAGTATTAGACTAAGGGAAGGGAAACACTTGAAAGGGCAACCGTCTGGGCACGCCAGCATCCTTCTACAGACGATCCCCCTGCCCACTACTCCCGACTATCTGCCTACGAAAATCAACTTCGAAAAAGACTTCACCGGACAGGAACCAATGGGATTCACAAAAAGTCCTACACAAATCACAGATGGTTCTAAGACGCCGGAGGGGCTGGGCGCCGGAGTCTTTTCAGAAGAATTGAATCTAGGCCTCTCCTTCTGTCTTCCGAAAGAGTGCAGTGTCTTCCAAGCCGAAATTACAGCTTTAATCAAGCTACAGCGTGGCTGTCGATTAATTCGGTATCACAAAGGGATATCGTCATACACATTGATAGCCAAGCTGCAATCAAATCCCTAATATCCAGCGAAATAATATCTAAGGCGGTGAAAGATTGCCGTGTATCTCTAACAAGATAGCTGGACATTACAAACTCACCCTTTCTGGTCACTGTGACATCCCAGGGAACTGTGCAGCAGACGAACTAGCAAGGCGAGGCTCCCTTTTTTTCTCACGCTTTTCTACGCTAAACACATAATTCACGCCGACTCAACGCTCGCAAGTTGAGCAGAGTGCAGATGGAAACATCTAGGATACTGCGACACTGCTAGGCTCACCTGGCCAGCTCTGGATACAAAACGATCCAAGGAGCTTCTTCGACTTAAAATATCCAGCATCTCGAAAGGCTGTAATGTGATCTCCGGGCACGCGCAAAGGCTCGGTCTGCCATACAATGACTTCTGCTGAAGCTGTGGAGATGAAGAGGAGGACGAGTGCGTCACTCACTTTCTTCGCAGTTGTCCTGCCCTGGCCAAACTAAGAAATGCCCACTTAGGAAACTATTTTCTTAATGATCTCATTGATCTAGGTAATAAGATTGGCAATCAACTGACAGTTCTTCTCCTGAAAAGAAGAGAAATTTGCTTCTAGATTCGAATTCAGAGTCGCGGAGAGTTCTTCCGGACGGTTCTGGACGACCAACCGAAAACGACATAACTAAGCTCCAGGCAGGGTTCCCAGGTTTGAAGAAAAAAAATCCCCTTTTCTTAAAACCAAACATTATGTTTTTCCCCTTAAAAAAACCAAAAAAAATCCCTTTTTTGACCCCGAAGAAACAATCTTTGCGTTACCAGCTTTTGAACTCGGGCAATGCTTCCAATTGCTTGAGATGTTTGTATTTTTTTGTTGGTTCTGCCTTCATTTCAAACTCCAAAATAAAATGAGGATTATTTTCACTGTACCCATTAAGCTATGCCGTCGTTGTCTAGAAATTCGCGTAATATTTTGAATCTAGACATAGTGCAAGGAAATGTGCTGGCCACACATGCAATTCCATGAAAGTTGTGTCGGGCGAGACGGGTAGATTTTTAGGTTAGTTGAGAAAAAAAAGAGCACATATTACACTAAAAATCCCTTCTCTCTTTTCTACTCACTTAAAATCGACCTGTCTCACACACGAGAGATGTGTGACCCAGTACACGGTCATGAATTTCATTAACATGAACGACTTGGCTATACACAAAAACAAGGCCTCAATGCAATGAAATAAAATTTGACAGGTTTCCTGTACCTGAAATCGAAAATACAAAAATTGTATGCTAAAGCTGAAGCGGATGCCCGCTTTTTACGTTCTCACTCTACCAACGCAAATACCAAAGAACCTTCATGATCATGCGTCATGTCATGCCCAAATGAGGGAATTATTTCTGAAAGCGGATTTTTGGTCCATTTTCTGTACCATCTACCTTCCTTTCTACTCACTCAAAATCTGCCTGTCTCTCTAGACACGACGTTCATGGCAAAGAGTGTATGGCCAGGCCATGTGATAATAGCTTTATTAAATGTCAAAAGAATGAATGCATTCAAAAACCAAACAAGAAAGTGAGGTGTTGCATGCGCAAATTGCTTGAGCATGGTTGTTTTTGTAGGTTGTTAACATTTATTCATTCTAAAAGATTTGCTTTCAAACTGTTTTTGATAGGTAGGTAGGTAGTAGTAAAAGTCCTAGCTAGTGCCGAACAAGCGCATAGAGTGAATGAGGGTTTCTTTTTCGGTTGCGTTGGTACAACTGCGACAGTGTGTATTATGTCGGATGCCTAGTCTGGCTGCATGATCCCCTATAGGCCTGAGGCCTGTGGTGATCGCTGTTATTATGGCTATATCTTTTCGTGCTTTACTCAGGGGTGGGCTGTTTTTTTTCCACTATAAATTGGCCAAATCTTTGGCCTAAAACATGGATGAGGGTAATCCTGAACTGATTACGCGAGGCCATCTCCTCCCGACATTCTAAAACTAATTTTGAGGTTATATTGACTGAGGCGATAGCCATAATCGCAGCTTGACTGTCAATGAATATGTCTATCTTTTGACTCGGGACTATGTAGTTTGATTAGGCGGCAGGCCCCCGGATAACAAGTATTTCGGCCTGAAACATACCGGCTGTATCCGGAAGCCTAAAGGATTTTGAGATGCTCAAAGTCTCACAAAATACATCCGCACCTACTCCGCAGTCCACTTTTGAACCGTCCGTCCGTGTAGATTGTTAAATTCGGGTCCCTGTTCAGACGTCCATCCTGTCAGTCTAATCTTGAGGGAAATTCTACTTTAAAGTGTTTTTTTTTTTTAAGTATTCGAGGGGTAATGTAATATGTTGAGGGTGGTACTAGCTCTCTTCGTAAAGTAAGCAGAATGTTGCTATGACCGTAGGGTCTCGCATATACCAGCACCCAGACTCTCTGAGTCTGATCGGGCTATGTATTGTGATATTAGTGATATGAAGGTCTAAGGGTAAAGGATGCAGTAGGACTTTGAGGGCGTCTGACGGTGTTGACCGCAGAGCGCCTGTGGTGCCTATGCATGCCGTTCTTTGGACTTTGTGAACTTGGTTATGTTGTAGGCTTTTTCGAGAGCCGGCCACCAAACTACTGATCCGTAAGTGAGCATTGGTCGTACTACGGCTGATGTGTACATCCAAAAGTTCAGTTTTGGTTGCAGGCCCCATCTTTTGCCAAACGTTCTGCTGCAGGCATTAAAAGCTATGCACGTTTTCTTTACCCGCTGTTCGATGTTCAGTTTCCAGTTGAGCTTGGGATCCAGGATCACTCCCAGATACCTAGCACTGGAGGATAATGAGAACGGTTGGCAGTTTAGGCGAGGAAGGGTAAAGTCGGGTATTTTGGTCCTAGTGGTGAAAAGCATCATTTCGGTTTTGCTCGGATTAACACCAAGACCGGACAGTCTGACCCAGGTGCTGACCTTCGACAGATCATTCTCCATAATTTAGCTAATTACGGAGAGAATCTTGCCTGACACCAGTATCACCAACCATATCGTCCGCATATCCGAATACCTTACTTCTTTCTCTATCTAATCTATTGAGTATTTTGTTCATTACTATGAGCCATAGCATATTGGTGAAATCACACCTCCTTGGGGTGTTCCTTTGCTGGCGGATTTGGTTATGTTGATATTTCCTAGTGTTGTCTGAATGATCCTGGTGTTAAGCATAGAAACAATCCAAAGGCTGAGATGGTTTTCTATCCCTAATTGTTGAATGTCCCTTCTATATCTAGAAAGGTCGCTAAGGTATATTCTTTATAGTGTATTGATTTTTCTATTGTACGCACCACTTCGTGAAGAGCCGTCTCGGTCGATCTTCCCTGTTAACTGTTTTAACTGTTTTTGATAGGATTTTAAGATTTTTTCCCCTTTTTGGATTTGTTTACTCGTTTTTATCCCTGTCCCCTTTTTTTCCTTTCGTCTTAAAAAATCGGCAAAAATGGCGATTTTCCCCTCAACCTGGAAACACTGGCTCCAGAACAAGTACAACTTGCTTTTTGGGGAACATTTTTCAGCGAACTAACTAACTAACACCTGCAAGCACCTTGGGCGTTCTATATTACCTATTAAATTAAATTACTAGAACCCTACTCCAAATTGTTCGTTGGTATATTATTGAGTTTTTAAATAATTTCCAAAAATCACTACAGCCCACTGTATGTAAGTTTTAAATTCAATTATTCATACATAACCTAGAAATATAAAATTATTTTGTTTTTTTTTTAACATAGTATACTAAGGATATTCGTGTGGTTATTTTTTGGCGATAGTTGTTGGTAAAAATGCCTTTGGCACCGATATTTACAATGAAATAATAAAATTTCTCTTTTAAGTAACACTAACTCGGTTTATGTGGTATTTTTTAGATTTATTTTTTTTTTCTAAATTTGGCACATTAAATTACGTGTTTTTTTTTTCTTTTGTATAGGAAGCCATTATTACTTGGTATTTAATTTTGAGCACTGTGTTTCTTTTAAAATCAATAATCGTCTTTTTTAAATTACTATTTTTAGAATTATAAATTAGAACTAAATTTACGATATCTTCAAATCGAATATGTATATCAACCTTAAGGCGAAGATTATGATTCACATTATGGCAGCATGTTAGTGCTTTCACGATATTGTGGCTTTCCAAAATCTCTGTCTGGAAACTAACAATTTTCTGTTTTTTTTTTTCGAATCACATGGTCTATTTATCGTGTTTTTTTATACAATTTACATAACACGAAATGAACTAAAATATATATACTTCTTTATATTGCACTATTGTCCGTTGACCCAAAATCTCTATCGAGAACTTAACTACTAACAAAAAGTAGACTGGAACCAAACACTTTTCGGAACCAAAAACCTATCAACAATCCACAATGACACTGTTCAAGTGTCAGTGTTTGTGTATACCTACAACTGCACTCAAACAAATCCTACTCCTTTAAACTAGGAAAAATGAAAAACAAAAAGGAAAACAATTAACCTATCAAACCTCAATGTTGGTATATATGTTTTACGATTGTGTTTTTATTTTACAATTTATTAAAGCCTATCCTCTTCCTCCTCTTCGGGCTCGTCACCATTCTCTTCGACCTCTTCCTTATAACCAGGATGCTCCGAGATGGCATAATAATTACCATTATAAATAACACCTAGCTCCCGCAACGCGTCACCACGTATTGTGGCCTTTATCGTCCAGTTATAACAGTCGTCCGATTCTGACTCGCGATCCAAGCGCTCGACATCTAGGATTTTTGAATTTAAACGCTCTAAGATTATACCAATATCCTTAATACTTAAATGACGTTTCTGATCAACGGACAGCTGATCAATTAACAATAGGAATTTCTCTGTTGTCGTCTTATCGTCCTCCATCACTGTGTTTTCGGTCTCACTCTCGGAGCTGTCACGTTCGGGTGCAATGTCCAGAAAGCGGACATGTCCCTTAGCACCAGATGATCGTCGCTGCATACTGCCCGTAGGATCGGTACCGCCAACTGATCCGCCGCCACCCGTCGATATTGATATCGATTGAGACTGGGGCTGAGGACTTGTGGTGCCGTCCTGTATGGGTGAGGTGGCAACGCTTTTATGCACCGCAATTTTGCGACCCTCCTCGTGCAGGGCACAACAATGAAAATCACATTCGGTTGTACTAGGACTGCCGGCACGGCTGGGCGTGTGCGCATGATGGGCACATTCAGGCGTATGCACGTGCACAGCACCAACGGCACTATCGAAGGAACCACCCTGCTTTGAGAGACGTCGTCCACCTGGATGGTAGATGCTCGCTGGTCCTTCATCACTGATTACGGTTATTTGTGGGCTCGAATAACGCTGAGGTGCCGGTGATGATGATTTGTCGAGTGAGCTCTGTGCCGAAAGTCCTTTTTTCGATGGTGAATATTTTTCCGATGACATAAGACCATTACTGCTACCGCTTGGTCCGCCGCCCATACCGCTTGTGCTACTGCTGCCTGGTCCACCGCCTCCACCGCCTCCACCTCCTCCTCCTCCTCCTCCTCCTCCTCCACCTCCCTGACGCTGGTCCCAGTGTAGGACCACCGTGACACGACCCTTGTTATCCATAATCTTCCAAGATGGCGTCTCATCGTGGAGCTCTAAAGCATGAATCGTCTCACAGACGATTTTCGGAATAGCTGATATCGCTGCCAAACAAAAGGAGACGCATACTTTTAATCTCAAATGAAACAAAAGCTAACATTACGTACTCACCAGCTTTTATAACATCGACTCCAGTCGGATACCAGCGTTCGCCTTGTCTCAATAGCAGCAAAACGGTGTTATTTGCCAGCGTCCGGAAGTATTCACCATCCTCGATTTGGGTTCCATCGCACTCGAGAACAACACGAACTGGTTCTGAGGCAGGAACCCCAAGCTTATCCTTGCCTGAAAGAATGTTCATATTAGTATAAGGTGGCCCTTAGAAAAGGTATTGTATAATATTGGACGGTAAGAGAGAGAGAACAGAGCATATGGAGCCTGTCTGAAGCACGATGTCTAAATGGCAGAATCCTTAGGGAAAATAAGGATGACTAAAATCTGGTTCAGAAATCGCCTATCTGATGAGAAGAAGCTGCAGATTGTCCATAGGGAGAAAATCTATGATCGACACCTTATAGTGTACCTAAGAGTATTCAGAGTCTATGGTATGGACAGCGACTAAGAACGAAGTTATCCACTGTCCAGTAATCTACCACAGTGATGTCAACATAGCCAACATTTAGTGTGGTCCCAACCCAGTAGCTCAACATCATCGACAAGGTATTCGAAAGCATCATAGGCTACACGACACTCCAGAGAAAGACCCTGTGAAGGTGTTAAAACTTAAAAGACGAAAGAAGGTGCACTTTGCACACATTAAGACGCCACAGACGGCGACAGCGAGGAAAGAAAATGGAGTCATAGTCTCCCAGCTCCAGGAAATAAAAAATTCTTGCGATCTGAACAACATCTGAAACTTTTATAAGAAGGCCACTCAGCTAATGGCTACTGGCTTTAAGACTACATCGCAGGCTCTACCAAATTGATTCCAAGCCAAGTCTCACTAGGTTTTCATCGTCTTCAAAGCCGCTATGACACCTTTCGTCGTCAAGAGATATCTACGGCACCGGTCAAATTCAGGATCCCTGTTAAACCGATCTAAATCTCGTGACGCTAAAAAGCACGCTTTACGATGGCGATGCGCTATCAACATACTTTTTTATCTCTTTCTGAAGAAGATAATTTTCAGGACAGCTGATATCAACACAGAAGCTACTATTTACAACAGACTTGTCCAGCTGCTGGAATATGCTCCAAGTGGCCCTTAAGGTTTTCAAAGCGATTGAATGACAGACGAATACATGCTATCAACAAATGAACAAACAATTTGTTTACGGCCTAGGGCTGCTAATAGCAGAAAGTTCGAGATAAAGTTAAGGAGTTCATCTAAATAAGGAAATAGTTGGCGCATAAGGTCCGTATACGCACGCACTTTAGGCTCCGGCCTCGAAATGAGCGACGAGCTACTGAGCGACGAATCTGAGCGATGGGTGGCCTAGTTACTCACATCTGCCTCGAAGTAATTTATCAACTCTACAAGTGAGACAGTAGTAGACACTTGTCCAAAAAAAAACCCGCTGATACTTGCGTTTAACAAAAGCAAATGAGTTCAAAACACCAGATGTAAAAAAAGATCTATGAGGGCTTGATAATAAGCAGAAAGGGTGAGCCGATACTTGACTTTTTCAAAGGAAAGATTCTTCGACGAAGTGTTGGTTCTCTATGCTAAAAGGGCGAATGGAAGAGATGGTATACAACCACGATGTAGTATAAAAAGCAAAAATACACATCGGTCTGCCCTACGAACTAAGTCCCAACTGGAACTAACTTCCACCGTGCCTTATGGGAGATGAAATGGAAGATCAATTTCCGTAGGCACAGTGGTATATATATAGGGGGGCATGCTGCCCCCCTGCCCTGTTGAAATTGGAGTTAGGAGTTCATAAAGAACAAAGTCTCACTATTGGGATTTTATTAATTTTTATATTGGGACTTTGTTTATTCTTAGTTGAGTCTTAGTTCCTAAAAACAAAATTTTATGGTACTTAGTTCGTTTTGGCTAGTGGGAGTTAGTTCCAGTCTTATTCACGAGTGATGGAAGGAGCAATGCCGAGTTTTCCTGTAGGATTGGTGAGCCTGGGGTCAATTTTGAGACAGCTTGGCCATTCTGTTATTACGAGGATTGAACTTGGTGTCAAAGCTAAGTTGTCAGTCTTTAATTCGGTGTTTGTTCCAAAACTCATGAGGTTTGGGTAATGACCGAAAGAATAAGATCGCGGATACAAGCTGCCGAAATGAGATTTCTCCGTGGTATTTCTAGTGTGACCCGTAGAGATCGTATCAGAAATGCCAGAATACGTGAGGAACTCAATGTCGAGCAGCTACTTCTCCGGACGGAACGATCCATGCTTCGGTGGTTTGGTCATGTTAAACGCATGTCCCCGACTAGGATTCCACGACGTGCTATGGAATCCGTACCATCAGGTAGGCGTCCTCTAGGTAGACCAAGGATGAGATGGTTAGATCAAGTCCATAATCTCTCCTATACCCGTATGGGGATTGCCCTTAATGATTTAGAGTCGATGGCGGAGAATCGAGAGCTATGGAGGGTCAACTTAAGCAACCTAAACCCGCGACCCACTTAATGGACAAGCGAACCATTGAAAATGATGATGAATGATGCTGAGTTAGTTCCAGATGGAACATAGTCGCATCAGGGTCACATCGAACCAGCCACCAGATATGACGACAAGTATATTTACGAAGGCCAGGGTACTGTGAAATAAAAATAACCTACCATGAAATTACTGTATACACGTTAATAAACTTACCTCTTACGATTAATTCCTCAAAACTTCCGACTACTACGCCTTTGCGTACATTTCGCCAACTATCCCAAATTTTAAGGGGTCTCTTGCCGCGAGACTCCTGAAATGAAAAGAAACAAATTTTTGGTTTTGAGTGAATTTGTATGCTGAAAAGTTAGTAGTATTAATTTTTTTTTTTAACTTTTTTTTGTATATTAAAAGAAGAGTTTTGTATCAAAATTCCAATACGGAAATTCTGACGGTACGTTTATTAGAAAAAAAAATTTTTACCAAAACCAAGGCTTAATTTGATTGATTTTCAGAAAAATATTTTATAGAATTCGCCACGCTGGCTGGGTCAATTTTGAGACAGCTACATGGGACATTCAGTTATTAGGAGAACTTGGTGTCAACACTTAATTGCCGGTCTTTAATTCTGTATTTGTTCCAACTTTTGTCTGTGGTTATGATTATGAAATTTGGGTAATGGATCGAAGGGATATGATCGCGGATGCACACTGGCAACATTAAATTCCTTGTATTGCTTGTATAACTCGCAGAGATCGTATAAAGTACACCGGAATACGTGAGGTACTAAATGTCGAGCAGCCACTCCTCATGATGGAGACGTCTATATTTCGATGAATTGGTCATGTTAGAAATTTTTCTCCAACTCAGATTCTTGAAAGTGCTATGGAATCTGTGCCATCAGGTAGGCCCAGGGTGAGATGTTTAGATTCATGGACCGTCGAATATCAGTGAGAATATTTATAAGGGTATGCGACGATTTTCGATCTTGGTCTGATCTCTGAAATAATGTGGGAGAGCCGTTACGCTTTAAGAAGTGGGAAAATAGCATTGAGCCCTTAAACTGTAATTAAATCTTGCATCTTCCAATGCCTCTTTTTCCAGTATATGTAAAAGCTATGGCACAATTATTAAAATATACAACATATAATTGTTTAAATGATTGGTTAAAAAATATGTTCTTGTCTATGACAATGCATGCAAATGTTCCAAATTTTTGTTTTTCGAAAAATATCTTTTGCAATGTTTCTTCTTTCTTTTTGTAGGTACATAAAGTACAAAACCCATTTTCCTGATCTCGCCCATAATTTATAAAAATCTTCCAATAGGGTTTAACGCCTATTTACCAAATGTCAATGCTAAAGCTGTCATTATATCAAGATATATGGTATTTTGGTTTTCAGCACCATCTATCAGAAAACTTGAAAACTTTGCAGTTACTTACGTGCAGTTTTAACTTCATAACAATCTTCTTTAAAGAAGCAATAGCGACATTTTCCCATCGTATTGCTTTAAACTATATTTATTGAAGGTATAAGTAAATCCTCATGCAAAAAAATGTTACGTATACGACACAGTGTATTTCTTTTTTGATCATTTCTTATGGTACCTCTCTGATGTTTTGTTAACACTTTAAGAATTTATAAAAGCGTGGGTAGGTTTGGAATAAGTAAGAATATCAGTGTTTTAATGGGAATTTCGTTTCACGTTAGTTTGGCACGACTGCCAAACTTACGAAACTTTCTTATTCAAGTTTAGCTAGAACAATGAAATGAATTGCCTATTTCATAGCATGTAAATATTTTTTTCAAACTTTCTCGTATAATAATTAGAAAGGGAAAAGAAGAACTCAAAAACGTAAGTGTGCTTTTCCGGCAGTCTGTCCGGATATATCAGTGACTGCATGTTAAATAATTGAACGGGTTTGCTTTATATTTGGTCAATATTAATAGTTTTTGTCTGCACCTTGAAGAATTGGCAATATTTTTCAATGTTTTATTGAACATCTCAGTAAGACTATGCAGACAGAGTCATCTATTCACAATAAGTCTTAAACTCTTCAAGCATTTGTGAAAATTGATAATAACTGTTATACATATTTGGTGAATGTCATGATCATGACCAAGTTCGTCCTACAAAGGTTTCCACATTAACCATACTCGGTGGGAGGCAACTTACTCTTACTTGGGATAGGTATATTAGGTACCAAAGAAGTGTCAAGTAGACTAAAATTGTTGTCGTTATGTGCCGAAGATGTTACATAAGTTTTCTTCACTGAGAAGAAGCTTCCTGGTGTAACTCTAACCCTCATTGAGCGCAAAATGTCTGTCAGTGTTAAAATATGGAAAGAAGTCAATGTACCCAAAGATATGGGAGAAACTCAGTAGTTGTGTTCTTTAAAACCAAGATCTATGTATTTTCAAACTAGACTTATAGCTCAAAAGAACCCCCAGCAGGTTTTTTTTGCCCACTTTACATTTTCCAGACGGGATCCCTACGTTACCTCCTTTTCCAAAATCCCTTATTGGACATAATCTGTCATTTTTTTTTATCTCTTTTTTTTTAAGAGTCGGAAAATCAAGGAAGTAACATTTTAACTTGAGCAGCTAAAAAAAAAATTATAAAAATTCCAAAAAAAATTAAAAAAATTTTAAAATTTGACTCGGAACAAAATGTTAAAAAATAAGAACTGAGTTTGGATTTTCATTAGGTATATGTTTTCAAACTCGTAAATGTATACAAGACGGCATTTTCAAAGGTTCCACCTTTCGGAAATGCGAATTTATATTTTTTTGACTGTATGTACCTTTTCCGAGTTTCGACTTTAAAAATGACGGTCAGCATCGCTGAATGTGCCGACTGAAATCCTTAAAATTTAGCGAGTTTCTATTCGATTTAAAAAAAAGACTGTCGGCATCGCTTGGATAAATTGCTGCAATATTAACATTAATTTATTTATTTCATTGTTATAAATTATTTATTATAAATAAATGCACCACTGTAATAAAAATGTCTCATATCGTCTTTAATGAAAATGGATCGTGGTTTGTGTTCGGATGCGTAAAACTTGAAAACGACTTGACCAAATTGGATACTTCCTTCTGCTGGTTTGTTCGTAATTGCTACGCGAAGGTTTAGGAAAAAAAGTCGGAAAATTCTCAACAGGTGGCGCTGTAGCCCCACATTAGATATCTCGAAGACCACCAAATCGATTGAGCTCCAATTTACAGGTAGTATTAGGTATTGGCCCAAGAGTATTCGTGTTAAGATTGATCAAAATTGGACAAAGGGGCGTGGCGCCTCCCATACAAAAAAAAAACATTCAAAATCCTATACATATCTCGAAAACCACAGAACTGATTGGTCTCAAATTTTGAGGCAATTTTAGGTATTGGCCAGGGATTGTTCCTGTGAAAATTGGTCAAAATTGGACAAAGGGGCGTGGCACCTCCCATACAAAAAACATCTTCTATGGGGTGAAACTCAATGACGTTATAACTCGATAACCGCTGGCCCGATACAGTCGGCAAGTTCCTGAAATAAGTCGGCATTTCAATGAAAGTCACCCCCCACGGCTCGAACCCTCGCTACGCCCCTGGATTCCAGCACAGGGGATTATGGAACAGGGGATTTTGGAAAGGGGATTTTGGAAAAGAGATTTTGGAAAAGGATATATCATACCCAACACTTTCCAAACACTCAGACTTTAACTTAATTTGTCAGTTATTCGTAAGTTGCAAAGACTGTTACAAAATTACATGAAGAATAAAGAATAATGACACTGCTAGTCGGACTCCAATGGACCACCACTATACACAAGAAAATACCTCTAGTACCGAGTTTAAATATCGTACTACAATGGAGCTCTTTCCCACACAAGAAAATAAATCTATCGTCCTTTTTAAAAATACGAATTCCAAACCCTACACACAGTAATGCAGTTTGTTACAATAAGAAGAAAAGGTTTGATTAATTACAAGTATTCCCATTAATCATCTGGTCTTCTGACACATTTCTATCAAATTCCGAAGAAATAAATCCAATAATAAAGCTTTATACTGTCGGAAAAGATGGTGCATCTTTTCCAGCATCATAAAATGCAGCCACTCCTTCTTACCAACAATGGGAAAGGAATAAAACATAGTGTCACTCAAAGTTCATACTTTCGGATGACATAAATCTAAATGTTGATTGGAATGTCATTTTTTTTTTTTATTCTGTCTTGGATTTTTTTTTAATAATAAGTGAACGTACATTTCATTATTGTCAACAGCTCTTTGGTGGTATAAAAAACAAAATGACTAATATACGGATTTATTTGCTGTAGTGGCGAGTGTGTGTCCTTTTTTTTTTGTAGGTACGGTACTATGCTGTACGTTATTACGGTTGCAATACGTGTAAATATAATAAGGGTTCATAAGGCGGGGTGATTTTGCTTCTTTTTGAAGCGCAATAAAATATCCAATGAGTAGTGTTAGCTGGTGTGTATATAGGTTTGTAGATGCATGCATGGATGCACTTGTGGCAGTATAGTAGCATTGTGCAGAAACAGACATCGAAATTGAAAACAGCAAGGACATGAGAGTCCTAGTGACCTACTAAACTATCATCGTGCACTCTCGCGTGTACACATGTGATGTAGATGATGGTGATGGTGATGATAAGAAAGCTCGCTCGGTTTTGCGCATACACATATACATACGGAACAGCAACAACGATTTTTTTCCCATTGGCATTTCGCTTTCGCCTGGACGAACAAGTGTGTAGCTAATTCAAATCTATACACTGTCGAGTTCATTTCGAAGCAGAACACAGAACTTGGGGGTACAAAGCATGCGATTTACTTGTGTGGTCATTTAGGAGCTATTTTGGAAGGAGCGCTTATTTAATGATGAAATTCGAGTTCGAGTAAGTCTTTTGAAACCAAAATGTACCTATATGTGAAAATTGTAAGAAGTTGAAAAGAAATTTTAGTTAAAATTCCCAAAAAATACTCATCGTCGAAGATGGGTTCTTGGGTGAACTATTTTCGGTAGCTGGGGGTGGCTTATGGTTGGAGCATATTGTCATCTCCAAGATTTGATCACAAGAAATTATGTCAGATGAATGGAATCTCAACATCCTTTGTCAAAGGAGACTGCACCAACTACAGAGGCATCAGTCCCTTGAACATCGCACATCCCGCCTGACGTACTGTGAGAACGACTGAAGCTATTATCAAAGAACTGGTTGCCTCTACCGATAAAGTTGGAGGCTCGGTAAGTCCACAAACGGCAAAAAATTAACACCACGGCAGATCCCTAGGGAAGACCCAAAAAGTCCATATCGATATCCGCCATCTGTTTACCGGTTTTAAGGCCGCGACAGCATTGATGGAATTGGGTTATATACGCCATGTCCAATTTTTGCAAGGAACACAAAACATCAGTGAATCGAAATCGGAACCTGGCAATTGACAACTGGAACTATTCATTCATTCATTCATTTTCAATATCCCGCTTATCCATTAAGTGGGTCGCAGGTGTAGATTGCTCAAGTGGACCCTCCATAGCTCTCGATCCTCCGCCATCGACTCCAAATCATCAAGGGCAATCCCCATACGGGTAGAGGAGAGATGGAACTATGACGTAGTTAATTCTTTGGGGTAAGAATTGAGTAGTAACGCCTGAGAAGACGCTCTATAAGATCCCGATCAGTCCTGCTATACGGCACAGAAGCACGGACATTAGCGAAGGTGTGCATGCTTTTGTGTTGAGTATTGACAGCGACATTAACCTGGTCAGATAAGTGCGAATCAGTCGGCTAAGATGGCTAGGATGTGTATAGAGCGAATGGGCGCTAGCGGAAAGTAGCAGGATCTTCAAGCAAGAACTTGCTTTAAATGTCGCACACAAGTGCAGCTAGGTCGAATAAAGCGTAATAGGCTGTCTAATATTGGAAAAATGTTGGAAGCAGCCATGGAGCTGTGTGCCGTAAGTCTATAGATACTCATGGTAAAATTGCGAACTGAAATGAGCATAAATCAGCCTTAAGTTGTGAAATGGGTTGTCGCTGAAAGAAGTGTTGCCAATTCGAAAAAAAAACTTCTAAGAAACCACCGTATTTTCAAAGAAAAAAAAACTAGAGCAGATGCGATCATGTCTTGTAAGTCTGCGAAAGTGTAGTACAAATCCAATTAATTATCACGGGAAAAGTTATTCTAATTCGGAAAACAAAAAACACCTCCGGAGCAGACAGACAGACAAACGGATGGAATTGCGAGACCTACGTTTTTGAGTCAGATTCTCGAAATTGTATACGAAAAAATAATACATACCTATGTAGGTAAGGTAGTACACACAGTAAAAGCTCCCCTAAGTGCAAACTTAGGCCGACTGCCCATGACAGCGTAATTTTCAGGTTGAATGCCCATCCAATCGCAACTACCTAGAAAGTAGGCCTTATAAGAGCTATCCAGTTAAGTAAACAGATAAATCTTTTATATTTAAAACATTAACCACTTTTTGTTTGTCTGATGGTTATAAATGTAGAAAAATTAAACATTTTAGTGGAAAGGTTGATGTTTTGGGTTGATTTTCCATACGTTTTTGTATTTACAAATCGCTATTTAGCACCATATTTGCGCAACATTGTTAATTGAATAATATGGAACAGTGTTGAATCCAGTGTCACAGTAAATGAACGTCAAAGAATTAAAATATCATTAATACACAAATACTAATTATATATGCAAGGAATTGAATTTACAAGTAAAATAAAGGCCCTTATTGTGATTGTCGATCAGCGATCGTCACGACAATTGTCGATTGCGTCGATTGATTTTAGCTTTTCGTACGCACAAATTTTTTTCACTTCCAAGAGAAAGCATGGATCAGACATTAGTGATCGACTACAAGCGACTGCCAAATCGACAAATATCGATCGCAATCGACAATCACAGTTCTCGATCGGTTGTCGATCAACGATTAACAATCGACACTCACAATAGGGGCCAAAGTTTGTTTTATAACCTATTTAAATTTTATGTATGCAATTTTACTACCTATGTTAATAAATAAACTGTGTTAAACTAACACTATACTACACCTATCAGCAATTTATGTAAGTAACATTTTGTATGGTTAGTAGGAACAAAGTGTTGCATAAATACCCATACATACAGTGGTCGGCATACGGCATAGTTTCTTCAAACAATTCTAAAGGTGCTAGTACACGATATGTAGCACGCACAGTTGCCAGATTGGGCGCTTTGTCGTATTTTGGGCTATCTTTTTGCTTAAAAAACGATAGAAATTTCTTCCATGAGCGCCCAACACAATTTTGGGCTATATATAGTTTTACAAATTTTGTTTTAATTTTGTTTGTTTTACCCTTTTATAACACTAAAAAAATAAATATTTTGGACAAACCCTCACTTTTAAAACATGGCAGCACTCTTGCAGTCAAGTAACATCGAACAGTCGTTCAACTTCCACGCACTCTAATTTATTTTGAAGGCTTTTTTATTTGACACGAGCCAAAATCCTGAACATTTTTGTCTTACGTGTTATCTAACGTAAGAAATGGATCGAATGAAGCAATTTTGAAGGAGTTAAGTTTATTTGCATGCAACCCAATTGATAAGACTTCCATGGAGCAATGCTGTAGAGCGGTTCCCAATCTTTTTTGGTCGCGGATCACTTTTCTGGAGAGAAATTACTCGCGGAGCACTTCGCTGTCAGTATTCCAATTTTCGTAGTTATAGTTTTATAAAATATTTAAACTAGTAGATATTTAAAAACAAAAAAAAAAAGAATTCAGAAACATTTTTAACTCATTTTCGATTTGGCTACAGAAAAGCAAAGGCTTGAAAATTCCAGTTTCCAAAAAAAAAAAAAAAATAAATAAAAAAAATTACCAATATTTACTGGAATAGCCTTTAATTTTCTTAAAAGGGCAGTCAATCTTTTCTGAAGATGTTCCACTAAAATCCGAAATATTTGGCGCAACAGGTCATATAGGGATATAGGCACCCTAGGCCAAGCTTCTCACAGCCATTTGTTTTTTTTTAACTTTTTTAGGGACGAATACAATTTTTAGGCCGAGTCCGAATGGCTGATTTTCCGCAGTGGAAAAAACCTTAAGACGTAATTTGTGTTTTTCCGGGGATTGAACCTGTGAACTCTCGCACAGTAGTCGGATCCAAATAAATTAAACTTGGATTTGGCATTCCAAAGAACTTTTTTCCAAAATTGCAAATGTGTTTTTTAAGTGGAGTCTTTCGAAATTCCGGCTCTTGCTTAGGTTTCTGTTGACATAATGTGTATTTTTTGTGGAACATGCATCCACGAAGATTTTGTTCTACGACACAGCGCTCTGAGTTCTTGATGAAGTTTAGGTGCAACAATCTCCTTAATTTTAATGGACATTAAAAATGGATTGGCTCTATACTTGTCCGGCAAATCTTTCTTTGAAGTAGTTTTGCGTCCAATCTCATTTCTTTTGCGGTTCTCAAAACTTTCGGTCTTCTTAGAAACTTGTATTTCCCCAAAAACAAGCTTCGTAGAAAAACAAATCTTTTCGCAATCAACGCCATTGATTCGTTTCCATTTTGATAGTTAGGAAGTTCTGGAGTACACGATTTATTTTTACCTATTTTTGTACTATGTAATCAATACACAAATTACATTGTTGCGAACAAAATGACAAGGTTCCAGAAGCACAAAATTAGCTAGTCTGCTGGAATTTTCATATTTTGCGCAAATCTTTCCGCGGAGCACTTGAATTTTTATGGCGGAGGACCAAGTGTTCCGCGGAGCACACTTTGGGAAACTCGGCTGTAGAAGAAAGAGCGTTTTCATTTATGAATTTAATTAAGACCAAACCGCGAAAACGATTGTCAACGGAATCTCACGATATGCTTTGATGCGCATACGCATACATGTGTAGCTGTTTTATAATAAAATACAAGAACCGAATTATTTTCAACGATTTTTGGGCTTCTTTCTGGGCAACGATATTGGGCTACATTTCTTTAAGTTTTGGGCGCTTAAAGCAAACAACATTCTGGCAACCCTGGTAGCACGCCTCATATATATGTAGCACTGACGTCATTTTGACGTCAGAGAACGGACCCAATGGGTACATGCCGTGTACAAGCTCTCATTGTGCACTCTCTGTTGACGTCAGAGCCACATATATACTTATCGTGTACTGGCACCTTAATAATGACTGCAAAAACATTTTTTCAAAAATCTCTTCGCTTATGTTTTTTATGATTTTTTGAATGGAATGATCTCAGAAAAATTTTGTATGGAAAGGAGAAAAAAGTGAAAAGATTTTTGAAAAAATGTTTTTGCAGTCACTATACGAATTGTTTGAAGAAACTTTTTGCATCAAAACATTTTTTTTTTTTGACCCGAGGAAAAAAGTCAAAAAAGTAAACTTTTACAAAAGTTCCAAATTTTCAATAAGTACTTAATGGGTTAAGAAAAATGTTGTATTATTCAAACGAAATTTAAATGACCTTTCCATTTATGCCAAACATGAGGTAAGTTTAAATTTATGAGTAAAATTAACTTAACTTTTGTCTAAATAATTATGCCGACGACTGTATATCCTAATAAAATTTGCTGAAGAAAATGACTCAATAACCAAGAAATCATTAAAAAATTCACTCAAGACATATATATATTCGGGGCAGCAATGTTTGTTTAAAGAAATACGAACTTCCCCTGGAAAATGAGTCCGAACATTATATCAGACTTATATAAAAATTTCTCAAAATAATCAAACCGTGTCAAAATAACAGCAACAAAACGATAAAAGTGCAGCCCTAATTACTTGAAAAAACACAAGGTGCAACCAGTTCTATAAAAATGGCTTTTGAGAGTAAATGTCATCGGTGTCTTTGGTGAGATTTTTTCGATTTTATAAAATGGTCATTTTGTATTGCTGCATGGATTTCCTTTGATTGGAAATTATTTGGCAACTCGCGCTGGGCCCAGATTCCGTAAAATGAAAACGATCGAACGATATCGTTTTCACTAAACCTGTCTCTATCATATCTGTGGCAATAGACAGAGACTGCTATTGTCGAAACGATATCGTTCGATCGTTTTCATTTTACGGAATCTGGCCCCACGCTTTCCCCTGTCTCTCTCACGCTGCATTGTGAATCAGCCATAAATCAGAGGTATTCAACTCTTCAGGATCATTAAAAAAAATAGATAGTTGGCGCAACAGGCGTGTATACACCCTAGGCCTAGCTTCTGACAACCATTCGTTTGTGTGGGTTTTGTATTTTTGGGACGAATGGAAGGGACCTAGAAAGAAGAGAGCTTACGCAGATTCGCAGCTCAAGGAGATCGAAGAGTCGCGCGATCGTAATAACATCCGAAGGTTTTATAAAAAGGCCAAGCAACTGGCTGCTGGCTATAAAACCGGAACGCAGGCTCTTCGAGACAGCGAAGGAAAGCTAGTCACCGAAGCGCAGGGAATAGTAGATATGTTTAAGCAGCATTTCCAGCAGCTGCTTAATGGGCATCATGTAGAGACAGTGATAGGGCAAGAAGAGAACCCACGTGCAGTCAATGAAGAACTAGTTCCACCACCTAGTATAGAAGAAATTGGCTTAGCTATAAAAAAGCTTAAGAACAACAAGGCCGCTGGCTCTGACGGTCTACCAGCGGAGCTCTTTAAGTACGGTGGTGATGTTTTGGTAGGGAGCATGCACCGAATCATCAACCAAGTGTGGGTATAAAAAAACACACCCGATGACTATCAGTTTCATATGCCCCATCTACAAAAAGGGCGATCCCATGTCTTGCAAGAACTATCGAGACATATCCCTGCTTAATATCGCATACAAGATCCTATCTAACGTACTGTGTGAACGCCTAAAACCGTTCTGCAATATACTAATAGAGGCACGTACCAGCGTGGCTTCCAAGACCAAATTTGTACACCGAGGAAAATTATGGAAAAGACCAACGAATTTTAAATCGAAACTCACCACCTATTCATCGACTTCAAAGCCGCGTATGATAGCATACATCGTCAGGAGCTCTATATGGCAATGTCCGAATTCGGAATCCCGGCAAAAGGCACTATCTTCAACAGATCCGTCCAGCTGCTGGGCTACGCGGACGAAATTGACATCATCGGTCGCTCCCAGTAGCGTGCCGTGATAGAAGCGTTCACAAGAACAGGCGAAATCTGTTGGCCTTGAAGTAAATGAGGACAAGACTAAGTACATGCTATCAACCAACAAACAATTATCTGTCCACCGCCTAGGACAAAAAGTTTATATTAATAGCAACAATTTCGAGGTAGTTAAGGAGTTCACCTACCTCGGAGTAAACGTAAACTCCACGAATGACACCCTAGTGAAGATCCGGCGAAGAATTACCCTGGGAAACCGTTGCTACTTCGGTTTGGCAAAACAACTGGGTTCAAAACTCCTGACTCAAAGGACGAAATGTGTACTCTACAAAAACCCTTATCCTACCAGTTCTGCTTTATGGCGCCGAATGCTGGATGATAAGCAAGAAGGGAGAGCTGATACTGGGCTCCTTCGAAAGCAAAATACTTCGGCTGATTTTTGATCCAAAAAGCCAAAACACGTCGACTACATTGATTCGGTCACAATGGACAATAATGCTCCAGCTGAGGATCTTTTAATCCCAGTCCCCAGGTTCGAGAAGACAAGGAAGACCGAACCTCAGTTTTAAAGACGAAGCCATCGCGGATGCTAGAGCGCTTGATCTGGACAACTCTAAGCAGTGTGCCCGGGATCGTAGAGGATGGAAGGCTGCAGTGTCTCAGGCAGAGACTCTTCACGGATCGGGAGCCCGATAAGTAAGTAAGTAAGGAAGCGACCTACAATTTTATGCCGAGTCCGAACGGGTGAATTGAAAAGCTTTTTCACGACAGTTATACTCGCGGATGTTTGTCAGATGTTCGCGAGAGGTGGCGCAGTAGAAAATGCCTTAAGATATAATTTGTGTTTTTCCGGGGATCGAACCTGGTAGGTATACTCCTCGCACAGTTAGTCCAGCACACTAACCACTGTGCTACTGTGCATTATCATTATTGTATATTATTGTATATTAAAATACATAATTTAATAGTTGGAGCAAAAGTTCCATAATGACCCTAACTCTAGCTTCATACAACGATTCGCTTGTGTTAAGTTTTGATGCGACAAAATTACACATGGCAATCCTAAAATACAAAACATTGTCGAAGAGACAAATCTCTGTTCGAGTCCTTATTTGCAGTACAGCAAGATGCAATGTCGCTTGCTTATCTGCATATATTTGCCAGCAATTTTTATAAAATGTTTCGGAAGAAAATCGGAAACATTTCATAAATCATTATTATATACAAAAATCGATCGTATATATGGAAAAACCTTAACAAGCTTAACAACCCAAGGAATATCCCCAACTAAGCTCATAATGTAACATCGATCTGTCCGGTTATTAGTGCTTTGAGTTAGGTTTCCATGGATTTGCTTGTGTATTAAGAAAAATAGTAACAATCCCAAAAACGGTCTATTTGCTAATTCTGTTTCAATTGGTGATACAAAAACGCATTTTGAACGCATTTTGTATGGAAAATTAGAAAAGAAAAATGGTTCCAAAAAATGTGACCATTTAAGAAATGTGCCCGCTTATTGGAGCTGTCCGCGAGTAGAACTTTCACTAAATTTTCTCGCAAATACACAGGCGATCACTAGGATGAGGCCGGTCATTATAACTGTTGGAAATTTTGTATCCGGAAACTCTTACTACCTGTGATCAGGTAGATATTTTCCCAAAAGTAAGTCATAAAATTAAAGGGTTAATAAGAAAAAATGGCTGTAATTTCCCAGGATCAAACAATGAACTACTGGAAAAGCGTATAAGAAGATACACCACTAGGATGAGGCCATTGTGAATATTATAGGAACAGGGGTGATCTTTTTCAAAGTTTTGTTAAGAATATTTAAAAAAGCGTTGAAGAGAACTGTTTTTATTTAGTTTAAAAAAAATGGGTTCCGGAAAAACCTTGAGAGCGACAGAAAGAGGAAAAATAAATGCTTTCAAGGAGTTAGGACTCTCAGGCCGAGAAATTGCAAGGAGGCTTAATAGAAGTAAGACTGTTGTAAACCGTTATCCTGCGGATCCACAACACTATTGGAAAAATCAAAAAGGACATACGGCAGAAGCGACAACATTGCGAGAAAAGCGGTTAATTCTACGGCTCACTTCAAATTCTACTCTACCAGCGACTAAAATTAGGGCCAACAGCGGAGTATCAGCCAGCATAGTAACGATGTTCGAAGGATAATACGAATAAGTGGTACTATACAGAGAAGAAAACTTAAAAAGAAACATGTTTTGAGGCAAGTACACAAGGAGCATTGAATGAATTTTGCAAGAGAACATGTCGCTTGGAGCAAAATGTATGGCCTCATCCCAGTGATCGCCAGTGTACATACAGGGCGGGCCAAATACAAGTTTCTTTTTAAAAATGCAATAAAATGGCTTTATTAGTAAGAGCAAACATTCCCATTAATTATGGAACACAACGTCGTTCAAGTGGCTACCTCGGCTGGCTTCGTAGAAGCACATTCGTCACTTAAATTTTCCAAGACTTTGTTGATGGTTTCGGGCTGTAGCTCACGGATTGTTTGGATGATATTGGCTTTAAATGATTGAATCGTTTCCGGATTGTTGGCATAACATCGGTCATTCACAGTTCCCCACAAAAAAAAGTCCAAAGGGATCAAATTGCAGCTCCGAGGCGGCCAATTGACATCACCGAGACGACTGATAACACGATTTGGGAATTTGGTGGCATGGCGCGCCATCATGTATGAACCAGAGGTCGTCCAAATCCATGTCTTCTATTTCAGTAAAAAAAAAGTAATTTAACATGGCTCTGTAACGCTCACCGTTGACCGAAGCGTTGTTCCCAGCCTCATTTTCGAAGAAAACTCGTGCAATGATGCCACCACTCCACAATCCGCACAAAACTGTCACTCTCTGTGGATGCATTGCCTTCTCGACAATAACTTGTTGGTTTTCCGAGCCCCAGATGTGGCAATTTTGTTTGTTAACGTAGCCGCCGAAATGAAAATTCGCACAAACCTGCGTACAACAGGCGCGATGGGTGCTTCATTTCGGCCAAAACTTCTTTTCAAAAAACGTACTATTTGCGCTGCACAAAACTCACTTTGGAAATAATTCATATATATATTTACCCTTACTGATTCTGTAACGCTCCTTACTTTTCTTATTTTTCTTATTTTAAATAAAAGTAGGCGGTGGGTATTTGAATAAATTTTCAATGTTTGTGTCTTCTCATTATTCAAATACGCACCGCCTATTTTTCATATATTTTAATTTTCTTTAAGGTTCAAACTCTACTATAGTAATGCTCGGCAAGTGTTTTCAAAAGGAAATTGCCAAATAAAACCAACCCTTCTTAGGAGGTCAAAGTTTGTACGGGAACATTTTTATTTTTCATCCGATCGACTTCAAACTCGGTTTGTGTACTCTATATAAGAAATGTTTAGGTATTTTGCTTTGGGCTCGAGTTATTGGCAATGATTTTAATGAGAACTTTTTCATAACTCACGAAGGAGTTTGTCGTATCAATATGAAACTTTGTACATTGATAATAAAGAAGTAAAAATAAGTAAAATATTATTTATACTCATAAATCTAAATTCTAAATCAATAGATACAAAAAAAAATAGAAACCGTTTTTAGGCAATATGTATTTTAAGATCACTGATTTACTAACTGCTCCTCAGGTACTTTAATAGGAAATTTTATTTCGCGATATTTAAATATAAAAGAGAAAACTAACCGATCGTGAAGGAATCTCTGTGGACAAAATCCTGAGGGCTATTAAAATATGAGTCTTCTCATTATTGCAAAATTGCCGCGGGTAGCAGAAATGTATGAAGACGACGTTGTTGAAATTCCCACGGAAATTATATTAACAGGAGACTTAATTAAGACAATTTTTGGCGATCTGCTGCAAAAGTCAATGCAGGAACTTTCAGAACGAGTCATTTCCGCGCTGACAAATGTGCAGACATTAGAAATGAATAGGAGCGATTCTGTTATCAGTGAAGACTGAAGATCCAAGTGATGCACCAAATTTCCCTGTTGAATTCCTCAATCAGCAAACTCCATCCAGCAAGCCACCTCATGTGCTGTACTTAAGCAAGGTGTCATCATCATGTTGCTGAAAAACTTGAACCCTAAAAAAGGACTGCAATGGAACTCGATTGATTGTGGAAGAGCCTGGACGAAATTTGATAAGAGCATGAATTACCACAATGATTCCATTTCCGATAAATTCTAGCATACGCTATAATAATAAACAAGGCTCAAGACCAGTCATTTGATCACGTTGGCATGCATTTGAAGACCGGAGTATTTTCACACGGCCAACTGTATGTGGCTTTATCAAGAGTTGCAAGACAAAAGAAGGTGTATATTGAATCTAATCCACAGCAAGGAAGATTATTAATTAACCAGAGACAATTTACACGCAATGTAGTTTTCAAAGAAGTTCTTTAAATAAAATCAATTTGTTTATCAAATATTATTTTGCATACCCAGCGAAGCGGGTACAACCAACTAGTTTTTCAATAATTCCCAACGTTGTTCAAGTGTAGAGCGACTCATTTCATTTTGCGGAAGTATGATACTGACTTTCTGTCAAGATTTCGAGGGGGAAACAGCTGTCAGTGTCAAAATAACCTATGATTTAAAAAGAAACCACTAGATGGCCCACCTTTTATACGTGAAAGTCAAAAATTATGTCGAAAATATTAATAGTTGTGTTTTTATGAAACCTCGCCAGCCAGTAGTTGCCAGTAGTTGGCAGTTGAGGCACATTTCACGTGCTAATTAAAACAACAACCTGCTGGCAACTGCTGGCAACAACTTTTGATTTTCTCCCCAGCCGGAGAGGTGCTGGCTAAATTTAATTCACAATGAACAAACAGGTGGCGCTGAAAGCAACAAGTGGCTTAGAATTTTCGTACAATTTGCTTAAATCATAATGGCGTTCTTATCTCATGCACACAACATTCCAGAGAAAATTTTCAGCATTTATCTAATATTTCTACCAAGTGCATAATTTTCTACGAAATGCTCGTGTGCCTAAAAAAATAAAATAGGCGTGTTGCCCAATTTCATTCGGCTGCCTTCATCTTGCTGGCAATTATGCTGGCAACTGTCCAAATGAACGGCTGGCTGGAGAGGTTTCAAAAAAACATGCCTAATATCAGTATAAGCAGCACACTAGCATATCGAGCGCTGTGGAAGCGTTATATTGAAGCCTTTCCAGAGACTTAAAAAAATCCGCACCCACATTGGACCTAAACCTCTTGATCATATTTTAAAGTTAGGCTTCAGGCCATGGTTTCACAGTTGCATAACTACTCGTTGTTTGTATTTCCAAAACAGTTTTCACTTCAAATAATTTTACACCTTCTTATTTCGGCAGAAAAGATAATAATTAATTCCGTTTTTTTCCTAAACATTACATTTTAGACTATCTGGGAAGGTCATATAAGTATCTATGCATATACATATTGAAAACAAAAACTATGTAAGTATGTATTACCACAGCAGCTGCAGCAGCAACCGCTCCCTGTGCCGCCTGGCGGAAGCTCAGGCAATTACATATCGGTTTCGTCACGCCCAATGTGCACAAAGCAGCGGACCACATCCTATCACTTTTGAAATCCACTTTAACGCCGTTATGTTGCACCCGGTTCCAAAGAAGAAATTATTAACAATTATTATTTTTGTTTAATATTTAAATTTGGTTTACTAAGTTTTAGTGAACTTATCCATAATCGTGTACATTTATATTCTATTACTTTTCTATTAATTTTATTTTATTATTTTATATTTTGTTGGCAGTGACCCGTTACATCCGAAATTTAATTTAAATATATTTTTATTTTTATTTTAACTTTATGTATATAGTATTCTAATTTAAATTCTCTATGAACAGTTAGTAAAGATTTTTATTTTATTCTGGTAGATTTTTTTTTTTTATTTCTGATGGCAGTATCAGCGCTTTTGGCAGTGAGATTATAGTAGAAATTTATTTTATCCAATGCACAACACAAGGTTTCAATTTATTTGTTAACACTTACGTATACAAAATGTTGTTCTTATTCATACAAAAGTTATGGATTTTTTTTATGTTTATATATATAAAAAAAAAAATAAGTAATTGTCACATCAGTCAGTTCAGTTGGAAAAAAAAACCAAGATTTGTATATTTATATATAGAGAGAGATGTCTGTATAACACTCCTTTGGAAATGAAATCGAAATTTATTTTTCAAACAACACTTAAATTGAGAGTGAGAGAGCACGAGTGTTTGTGTGTGAGGAACGACAGAGAGCCAATAGCAAAATATATACACAGTACACAATTATTACAAATTTACTAATTCGATGACACGTAGGTAGAGTTTTTTTTTATGGACAGCACTTTTCATCAAATACCGTTAAAGACAAGACAAACGTTATCTGGCATAACAGGGCGGCAGTGACAGTTGTAGTAAGTGATGGGGGGATGTTCAATAATACCCGTACAATTTTAATGAAAGTGAAATTTTATTGTTATAGTCATCGTGTGTGTATCTTATATTCTACAAAATATTTTGCTTCACAAAATCAAAAGAGGATGTCCGTTATCACAATCATATGTTTTTTTTTTTTAATACGTATATATTTTTATTTTGTACAAAAAAATTAGAAAAAATATGAAAACACGACTGTTTGCCTTATTGAAAGTTAGAGCTATTATTTAATTTTGTTGTTTGTTTATAAAATCAGCTGTTTCATTGAAACCACACGCACGTTGAACACAGTTTATTTTTTGTTTTATCAGGCTCAAGAAAAAGGAACCCTTGTAAAATAAGATACCAAAAATGACTTAAGTTGTAATATTTATTTTTTTTTTACTTTTCTTCTATTTAATATTTAGTATTATTAAGTTTTAGTTTAAGCTTTGAGGTTAGATTTCTTCTTTTTTTTATAATTCTTTTATATATGTGTGTATATCTCCGGTTGAGGTTGTGTATAGGCACAATGCTGCACATAGATAGATTGTATGTAACTGTGGCCTACATTCGAGTGATATAATCAGGGCAGTGCACAGAAGATTGTTGGACACGAAATATATTCACGAGGATTAATTTTATACATAGTATCCTGCTACTCGAATATTTCATAACGATGAAGCGATGGAGGAAGGATGATATTCTTCGCAACAACACAGTCTATCCTTCGCCCTACATGTATATTGTATATGCAGGGTGTTTAGTGTAGTTTTGCAATATTTTTTTTTTTGTCTATTCCAACAGGATACAGCTGGATCAGACGACGGAGCAGCAAGATGACGATGACAACGACAAAGATGATGACAATGATGATTGCTCGATGTTGTGTTGAAATCTTGTTTTATTTTTCAAATTTATTTCTCGGTATCATTTCTAGAGTAGAAGAGCACAAGAGACTTGTGATGTTGATGATGAGGATGATTTGCAAGCAGGATCCTTTCGTTTTGCAGTGCAAACCGAAATGCATATTACAAACATACACATTTTGAAGTTATTCCTTCGATGAGGGGGTGTTGGTAGAGATGCGGGTGTGAATAAGGATGCACACTGTAAATTAATTTATTCACTATTTGAATTACCGGGGGAATATTGTGTTTTGTTTTAAAGAAAATTTTCACAGCATTTGAAATCTCTTGTGTATCCTAAGAGACCCACACAACACGACGGAGAGGACAATTTCGCAGCCCGAATGATACATACAAAGTGTATATAAAAAAAAATCGTCTTAACACATCGAGTTTCCTATCATTATTATTTTGTGAAAAATAGTAACCAAAATGAGAATCCTTTTATGCTGTTCGTATACCCAGCACACAACACTATTGAGAAGAGTTTCACTTTTCAACAATATACCACACACACGTCTAAAACTCGACAAGGAATATTTAACATAAAAAAAATTAATAATCGCGACTAAAACTTAAATACTACGAGGCTTAATTTTATTTAATTTTCTATATGATTTTTATTATTATTCGTTCTTAGAGTACTATATGTTTTAGTGGTTTAAAGAAAAAAATATGAGTTCCTTTCAGTTCCAATGAAAATCCCAAAGTGCAGTGCCCTCCTGACCGATAGACAAAATCGGAACTGAATCGGGTAGTAGTATCGGTTGACCTCGTTTTTTAAAGCCATCTCAGTACTTTATGAGATTTTTTTTTTTTTTGTGTAACTACTCTCTTTAGACTCTCAATTTCTCCAGCCTCTCGGATAGGATCTGGCATGTTGCAATTGTTGTGATTCTATTGAGTGCATAAGCACATAGTGCATACAGTGATTTTGATCCTGTGTGCGGTGGCGGTCTGCACATTTGGGAGTGCCACTGCCTCTGCCACATGCTTTAAAAAAAAAGCTCCTCCTCTCACTTCGCTCTCATTATTCGGGTTGCACACAGATGTAGTATAGCATCAGGAGCACGATGCATGAACAGCTTTCATCTAAAGGTAGTACATGGATGCAAGTTTTAACAGAGCTCTGAGAATGTTTTTTATTTTTTTTTGTGGTTTTGTTTTCTTTTTACACCTTATAATGTGTGCCCCGAAAAAGGGTGTGTAAAAGTTTACTTTAAATCTGTTTTCTTCTTTTTATTGAAATTTCAACTCCCCACTGCAAGGAGTCAGGAAAACATGAAATTATGATGGGGAATTCTACGTACTGATGAAGTTTCAAATTCCATGTAGAATACTACATAAATGATGCGACTTTGATGCACACCAAGGAGGGAGAGAGCGAGAGAAGGCAAATGGGAGGCATGCGATTTGGCAATATAGGCATTCGGGTAATGTTATTGGGACACCTGTTTAATTGCCAATAAATATGCCATCTGTGAACGTCAAAAAGGGAGACCTTTTTAGCTACCAGCGCTCTAGTCCCATATACATAAAGGGATGTAGTATTTTTTTGTGAAAACTAGGTGAACTTGGCATCCGCACAATATTCTCAATAACTGTGGTTCATTGTGATATATAGAGCACGTACAGTGGGCATGAAAGGGAGTGGAAATCCATACTAATTGGGTGTTCCGCAGGTGAGGCATTTGAGGCCACCTTTGTGTGGAAATTTTTATTTTAGGTATTTTGGCGATTGATTTCTTATTATTAGGACCGCGAGCTGCATAGGGGTGTGGTTTTATCAAGACAATGGAAATATATAATAAGACTATTTTGAAGCTTAAAAGTTAATGTAAAAAGAGCAAAGTAAAATGGAGAACAATAACGATGACGTTTGGTTATGCTACATTAAAACGACGGCCACGACAGGGTCACCACAATTTTTATGGAGTGGTTACTGTGGTAGAATAGTGAACGAAGTTTTTCAGGTTTAACCCCCAAATATATTTTAAGTTTTTTTTTTCAAATATAAAAGCTCTCGAGACCGTCTAACAACCTTCTGAGTGTATAACTGTCTTGAGTTTTTTAATCAAATTGTAGATCCCTACTATGTGTTCCAAAAATATGGAAATGGTTAGCCTAGGGTTCTAGTTTTTTTTAATAACCTACATGCCAATCACTTGGGATTTCAATTATGCATTTCTACATTATATAAGCTCTTATCTGATTCTAAAATAAGACAAAATCCTATTATAACCTCCCCGATGTGTCTCCTTGATAGCCACTTTTTTTATTGTAAACTAACAATGAACGTGGGCCATCTAGTGGTTTCTTTTTAAATCATAGGTTATTTTGACACTGACAGAAAGTCAGTAACAGTATCATACCTCCGCGGAACGAAATGGGCCGCTTTACGCTTGAACAACATTGGGAAACATTGAAAACTTATTTCCAAATTGAGTGCTGGGCTACACAGTGGGTTTTTTTTAAAGTTTAGGCCGAAATGAAGCACCCACCGCGCCTGCTGTACGCAAGTTTGTGCAAAAAGTTAGTGAGACTGGTATGTTAGTGGCCAATACTCATGGTCCCCGTCATCGTACGGTGGGCAGACGAGAATGTGGCAGCTGTAGCCAGATTGTGGAGTGGTGGCATCATTGGATCATTTTTTCTTGAATATGAGGCTCGGAACAACGTTTCGGTCAACGGTGGGCGCGTTACAGAGCCATGTTAACCGACTTTTTTTCTACTGAAATTGAAGACATGGATTTGGACGACCTCTGGTTCATGCAGAATGGCGCGCCACGCCACACAGCCCATGCCACAATCGATGTTTTGCGAAACAAAATCCCAAATCGTGTTATCAGCCGTCTTGGCGATGTTAATTGGCCGCCACGGAGCTGCGCTTTGACCCCTTTGGACTTTTTTTTTGTGGGGAACCGTAAAGGACTGATGTCATGCCAATAATCCGCAAACGATTCATGCACTTAAGGCCAATATCATCCAAGCAATCCATGAGCTACAGCCCGAAACCATCAACAAGATCTTGGAAAATTGGAGTGACCGAATGCGCTATTGTGAATATAGCCGAGGCAGCGGCCACTTGAAAGACGTTGTGTTCCATAATTAATAGGAATGTTTGTTCTTACTCATAAAGCCATAATATATGGAAAAAATTTAATTTTGTTCATTTTATTGCATTTTTAAAAAGAAACTTGTATTTGGCCCACCCTTAACTTAGTATGACCGCCAATGCGGAGCTGAACGCATATAACAAATCGGACAAAGTATTCACTCAACAGAGTGCCTAAGTGCGTCCCTGGATACAGCTGTGAATTAATATACCTGCGGTGAGGAGCAACACAACAAATCTTTTTGACCTAATCGGCTCTAATGCGTTTTAGATGTCATTAACAAGAAGTTCGACGGACAAACAAGCGGGAGTGCCGTGAGCAAATTGATAAAATTCCGACCGACAAAAGGCATGCTTCTACTATTTTAGACGTCCGTATGATCAGATTCAGGGTGGGCGCAGTAGCGCAGTGGTTAGTGCGCTGGACTACTGTGTGAGGTGCGATCCCAGGTGCGATCCCCGGAAAAACACAAATTACATCTTAAGGTTTTTTCTACTGCGCCACCTCTCGCGAACGTCTGACAAACATCCGAGAGTATGACTGTCATGCCGTTCGGACTCGGCATAAAATTGTAGGTCCCTTCCATTCGTCCCAAAAATAGAAACTCACACAAAACGAATGGTTGCGAGAAGCTAGGCCTTGGGTGTCACCCGCCTGCTGCGCCACCTATTTATTTTTTATTTATTTATGCTCAGATTCTGATCACTATACCTTATACCTGCCAAAGTAAAACGCTTGCAGTCCAGCAACTAGAAAATGCTGTTCTACGTCAAAGGCGGCGACTGCCAGAGCTTTTGCCGATCGTGTTTTCTTAAAACTCTCAAGAACTCTCGTGCCGCCAGATTCAAGGCCATCATTGTAATGGAAGAAAGCCAGAAAGAGACAAAAATCCCGTCAACCTAGACTTAAATCCAATAAAGCTGCTGGAGCTGACGGCTTTGGCCCTGCACTTATTAAATCTGATTGATATGATTTGGATGAAAGCATACACCAACTCATCTAATCAGAGGAAAGTATGATCTCAGCATCGTTTGTTCGGTCCTGAAGAAAGAACATTCTTTTTTATCTGCGCCAACTCTCCTCAATATCGCATAAATGATTCTGTCCGCAAAAACATTTGAATGCCTAAAGCCAATGATTAACCTTGTAGCTTCCTATTAGTTTTAGCCGCCCCGCAAAGTGCATCATTTAGCAAATTTTCAGACTACTGTGAATTTCAGAAAGGATCCAGGAGTTGCAAAGACACTCACCTTTATCGACTTCAAGGTTACCTTTAGTAGCGTGTAGGACAAGCCATTAAGAACAATGTCCAGTTTAGGCATAACCGCTGAAATCGAACTTTGTAGGATGACTCTTGAGAACACTCGTTGCCATATTAAGGTTGGTAAGATCATCATTGACCCGTCAAATAAGGGTCTCCCATAATTCACGCTAAATTTTAATTTTGCGCCATTTAATATAGGTTTGTTTGACGTGGACCCTATGGCGCACTTGTTTGACGTGGACCCTATGGCGCACTAGTGCGCACTGGGTTAGCCCTGTCGCGTTCGATACAGCACTGAGTTCGCACTGACAATGAAAACCTGTGCTCGAGGTTAGCACTGGGGCGCCATAGTTGAGCACTGAGCTGTATTTAGTCAGGGCAAGAGTTCAGTGCTGGATTTGGCGGCTGTCAATCGTAGCTGTCATTTGGGTGAAATCATATTTTTGTGAATTATTGACTTGTGCAGCACTAGTAAATGTTAAAAGAAATGTGTTTTCCACCATTACAATCATTAATTAAACAAATTTAATGTTATTGCTGGTGTTAAATCTGTATATTAAAAAATTTTTTCAGTGACAGGTTTTAGGGCTACATTTCGTGTTCGACATGAAACTGAATTCCTTGGGATTTTTGGCAGCCACAAAAATTTTCTGACATTTCTCAGTGCGCTCTAGGGCGCACTAGGGCTGGTCGAACAAACCTTATAGTACAGTGATGCCAACGGAAAAAAAGATAACAATGTGACAGCTGACCAACAGCTGATAGTTCCGGGTTAGTAAAAATGCAGCGCTATACGAAAGAACAACGCATTTTCATTGCTGAGCAATATTTTAGAAATAAGGTCTGTCAGTCCAGGAACATAAATTTGGCACCGTAGTTAAGAATTGGAAAGACTTCAAACTCAATGCTTCCAAAGTTAAATTGACTCAAGAACTGAAGGCTACTGACCATGCAGCGCGAAGAGAGTTAGTTGAATAAATTTTGTAACAACAACAAGTGGATGCTGATTTTTCGACCAAAATCATCTTCAGTGATGAAGCTCATTTCCATCTTGATAGCTTCGTTAATTGTCAAAATTCTCACATTTGGGGTTCAGAAAACCCACGACCACGAGTAATTGTTGAGAAACAATTGTATCCACAACGCGTGACTGTTGGGTGTGGATTTTGGGCTGGAGGCATCGGACCATTCTTCTTCAAAAATGCGACTGGTAAAGCAGTGACATGATAACCCAGTTTTTAGTGCATTTATGCGAAACATTTTTAATTGCGTCTCCGTGTGAACTTTGGTCCAGTTTGGATCACAGGAGTCTGAAGGCGAGAAGGTATAGACTTAGTCAATAAAATCCAAATGAATCAGCAAAGATGACTGGGACATCGAAGCTTCAACTCTTCTCTATAGAGGAACAACTCGGTAGCTAAGGTAGCATCGGCAGGTTAAAGAGGACCTCAATCAACATACATCGTATAGGAATTCTTGTTCATGTCCAGCTTTTGCTCAGAGTGACATCAAAAGTAAAGTAAGCATAATCGTCTATCCAAGTTAGTTAGTCCGTCTGTAGGGTTATTTGAAGTCGCTGTCGAAGCTCATAAACTATAATATAGACGTAGGAGCACTTGGAAGTCAATAATCCCCGCCATATTGCGTTTTTTATATTTGAGGAAACGCATAATACAAAGTTCAGATTGTTCGGTGAATTTAAGGTATACTATTTATTAATTCATTCGTTGCTTATCAGTTATCACCAGAAAGTGTCTTAGTCTACAAAAATACTGCGGCTAGAAAAAGTATCACGTTCACGATCACCATCTGGTTAAATCATTCTCTTTCAGCCAACTGAAACTGTAACTGACCTTTCTCTACCCTTAAACGTCATTTCGCAATTCTCTTTACACGGCGAATGCATGGGCCGCTTACGCAGCATTTCTATCGGCCACATATCGGCACCAGCTGCTAAAATGGTGAAAATGGAACTACCCAAAATGCACTAATGACGTAAAGCAATCTACCTTTAACTACCTTTCTTTAATAAGACCATGAGTCACAGTTGTGATATTTTGTAGCTCAACTATATAACCGACTTAGGCCCTAGTTACAGCTATCATTGAAATGTATCATTGGAACAAATCAGTGGAATGGTGGTTTCTTTTTTTTGACAAGTCGGTTATAGCAATCATTGAAAAATTCCTTTCAGTGAAAGAACCTGTCAGTGACTTTTCAACAAACGAGTCTAGGCTTTGAGGTTAGAGTTGATCATTGAAAGCAAAACTGACAGCTGAGAATAGGAAGAGAATCGAACGCATCAGTGAAACGATTGGGTTAAAAATTGGAGAAACGAGAATCAGCTGTTCATTGAAATCGATTTCGATCGGTGAAATAATAAAATTGAATTTAAAGAAGAGTTTTAGTCAGAATTAAGTAATTTCTTTCCTAAAAAATTTCAACAATTGATTACCTTTATTTTGATACCAACTAAAGCCAATATTGTTTGATAAATCGTCTTAAAATCGGAAAACAAAATTTTCAATGATACATTTCAATGATAGCTATAACTAGGGCCTTACAATTAATTTTTATTCAAAATCCAATAAATAAAGTTTAAACGTTACCATCTGTACAATTTGACGATCATTTCAAAATAACTCAAGTTACTTAACTCATAATTGAGTCAACATTTGCAACATATACCTAAACTTGTGCATATGCCCCCGTTTTTAGAAACCACTTAATTTGGCCATGAGCTAAAATGAAAAGTCAATTAAAGAATCTAAGCAAAAACAAAATAACAAAACTCATCTATTCCTATTTAGATACAATTTAAATGCTAATTACACATTAAGTACCTACTAAATCTGCGTGTACTCCATTTCATGCTTTCGGTTTCCGTTTTCTTTTGCTACATATTAGGTTTTGTTTTCAGTTTTTTTGTTTTTTTAATAAAACGTCAAAAACATTTCCCTGCTGCAATTGTAAGTGTGCAACGTTAACATTAAATAAGTGAAACTTACTCACACATAACAGTGATATGAGTGTGCGGTAGGATTTTTTATTGCAATTTTTTTCTATTAAATGTTTTTTTTGCTACTTTTTAAAAATGTTTTCGTACTCTTTTGCTCCTCTGGTTGTATTATTTTGCTTTTCTTTCGCTCTCGCTCTTTCTAGCTATCTTTTTGCAACTAAAAATATTTGGGTCAAAGCTAGTCACTCACTTGTAAGTACCTACCTAGGATAAAAGTGCCAGAGATATGTATATTTATTTTTATTTTGTTCTGTTCCTTTTTTTATGAACTTACTGGGAGTCTCACGAATCGGTTTATTCTGTTTGCAGTGCTCTAGATTTGAGAGCAGAAAAAGGGATGGTAATAAGAAGCTTTTACACTTGCATAGTAGAAGAGCTTTATTTTCCAATTTTATTGCAACTTGCAGTCCACAACATGAACATAGATTTAGTAGATTTCGAATACAGCGATGTAGCCATAGACAATGAGCGTAAGGATGCGAACAAAATATCTTTGCGTGTTAAAGGGAGCAGATGAAAATATTGTATGATGTTTGAGGTGGTAAGAGTACGATAATTTAGACAGTGAAAATTAATTAATAAATAATAAAGGATTTATTATCTACTATCGGGGGTCTATCTTCATCCGTTTATGCGGGAGGGATAATTTAAAAAATAAAAACACTTAAAATAATAAAAAACAACAAATTTTAATGCAATGGCAACACTAACAATAAAGTGCCTTAGCAGTTTTGAAATCACAGTTTTTGAAAAAATTAGTTTCAAACTCAAAATTTGAAAAAATAACATTTTTATAATTTCTTAATTTTACTCCCCAAATAGTGGAAATAAAACTGAAATGCAAATTGTGTAATTTTTATTTATGTTACTTTTAGATTTAAGGAAATGCATATAACCAACCTCGCACCTACTCCAAAATAAAACAGTGACCCCAAGCAGGGAGGTTAAGGTGGCAAAAGGGTGCCCCATACTCGGTGCAATGGGAAAAATTAGGTTAGGTTAGGTTATGTTTGTGGCCTGGCGAGGATTTCTTCGTATCATAGTCAAGTCAATACTGACCCATTTTGATGCGCGTAGGGGGAAAGGGGTTGTCCCTTACCCATTATAACCCTGGGGGCTTATTCCCAAATGCGCGGCGGATCGCTTTTCATGGCGGATTGGTGTTTTTTTATTTCCAAAAGCTGTCAAAAGCGATAGCTATTCAGCTGACGGATTGCTGGCGGATTTATTGCCAGCAATCCTCACAATAGCTTTCGCTTTTGAATGGATCGAATCGCTTTTGGAAATATAAAAATATCAATCCGCCATGAAAAGCGATCCGCCGCGCATTTGGGAATAAGCCCCCTGTATTAAAATTACTTACTGTGCTGCTACATACAAGCCATCTCGTGGATGTTGATTATTTGTCTACTGATGTGCTGGAAAGCTCGTCTAGGCTGTTGAAGAATTAACTCCCTAGGTATTTATACCTGGTGTGTTGGAGACCTGGGCAGTGATATAGGAAGTGGATTGTATCCTCAAGAGTCCCTCATCACCGCAGCGTCTGCAAAATTCTTCTTCCGGTAATAATTTTGCCCCGTTATGACGTTGAAGGAGGGCCATAGCATTCTTGTGGTATTACAATTACAAGTGTTTAAGGTGGCCCATCTTGCGTTCGCCTCTCTTGTGGCTTTTCTCCCTGCTTCAAGCTTGAGTGTGCAAGACGGGATGTCTACAGAGGGATCAGCTTGTTCTGAAACAGCTGTCGAACCTTGTCTTGCTAATTCGTCTGCTTTCTCATTGCCTGGAATGCCTTCATGTCCCGGAACCCAGGAGAACGATACCTTGTGCTGTGTACCAAGAGCCTTGAGTTCTTCGCGACAGCACTTCACAAGCTTCGATTTTATTTCTGGTGCAGTTATGGCTTTATTGCTGCCTGGCTGTCGATAAGGAAGTTAATACCTCCAGGCGGTATTACTCTTACCACAGACTCACGGGCTGTTGTTGTCACTGCCATGACCTCTGCTTGGGAAAACGCTGCTATGGTCGGGGAAGCGTATCGATTTTGATATACCCAGCGATTCAGAGAAGACACCTGACCCTACTCCAGTTTCCATTTTTGACCCGTCTGTGTCAAATTTAGGAATTTCAGAACTACTATAGTACTTTATTGAAAGTGTTGGCGTTATTTTTTAATACCATTATTTTAAGCATTTTGTATATCCTCCACAGGAAAGCATTATTCACTTTGTCATTACATTTGCAACGCCAAAAAGGATTCACCGGGACCCCATCTTTTATATAATTCTTCTGTACGTGTGTTGTAATCAAACTCGTGTGTGTGTGTTTGAGTGGGTCTACCAGTTTAGATTCACAATTGGTGAAAATTGGACAAAAGGGCGTAGCACCGCCCATACAAAAAAAATTATATCTAGAAAACTACTGAATTGATTGAACTCAAATTTTAAGAAAATACTAGCGAACCCCTGCACGTGCAGTACACATTTCGTAGTGCAAAATAGAAAAATAAAAAATCAGTTTCAAATTCATTTAAATCAGTGATAAACAGTTTTTATTGTAATGCTCCGTGGTACATATTTTTTGTTTTTCCAGGAATCGTATCAGGACAATGCATAGCTATCAATGTTACAAATTTTACAAACTTTGGCTCCCATGACTGTATGTATGTATGTAATAGAGACATTAGCACAGGCCTTGGCCCTCGTTGAAGCTAAGCTCTGGGCCTCCGGGTATCGTAGAATAGCGCCAATACAAACTAAACCCGTAAATAAGCTAATTGAATTATTACAGAGACGTAAATATTCAAGGTTCTTACATATTACCGCTTGAACTGAGTTTAGTAAATTTCTCCTGAGGGATCTTATCAAAGTTGTGCTGGACCTTTGACAATAATGGTGCCTGGTGGCACCCAGGCATAAATAACCCAATTGTAGTGGATCTGATTCGCAGTGTGTTGGCGAAATACTCTTGAACCCGAGGCGTTCGCTAACCGATGTGACCTGTTCCTAGTAAATGGCATGGGCTTCGCGGGCACTTGCATGTTTGACACGTTTTTTCATTCGCACTCGAACACTCGCGATCACGGCATGACTTTGGCCAACACATGCTCCGCAGTATATTTGTTGACTTCTTCCTTTGAATCGCCGTGACTTTCCCGTGTGGGAAACTTTGGTGTCTTTCGAATGACTATTTGCTCAACTTCGAACTCGTCCATGGCTTTCTTCAGACTTAATACATTCTTCGGCCGATAACGCTCCAATTGTGTTCCATTACACCGGCACGTAACTATTATTATCCTCAATCAAATGCATTTTTCGCTTTTCACAAACTTTGGCTCCCATAACTGTCGAAAAATAGCGCCACACCCCTTTATATACCTATGATTATATGTCAATTTGAGTCAATTTCGGTGGTTTTCGAAATATACGATTTTGAATATTTTTTTTGTATGGGCAGTGCCACGCCCCTTTGTCCAATTTTGACCAATCTTCAGAGATTAAGATTAAGATTAAGATCATCTATAAGTTTAAGCTCAATCAATTGTACTTTTTGTATGGGTGGTGCCAAGCCCATTTGTCCAATTTTGACCATTCTTCACAGGAATATTCCTCGACCAATACATAAGATTGTACGAAAATTGAACTCAATCGATTGGGTGGTTTTCGAAATATAATATTTTAAATGCATTGTTTTATGGGAGGTGCCACGCCCCTATAACTCATGAACTAATACACCTACAAAGACCGTATAGTCTTACAAACCATGGTATTAACGTCATCTTTCATTGAAAATTCAAAATTCAGAATCAAAATCGGTTCACGCATTACAGAGAACATTGACGACAAACACAATACGACTTATTTTAATATATATAGATTTGTTATTGGCTCAAAGGTGTTTCTGTGAAAGTTTGATCAAAATTGGACAAAGGGACGTGGTACTTCCCGTATAAAAAAATATACATTTTAAACACTATTTCTCGACACCCATGGGAGCTAAAGTTGTAAAATTGTAGACATTGATGTGCATTGTCCCAACAACAGCGCGAAGTGTGGGTGGGATTGGAAAATGGACCATGGCACCACCCTTACAACAAAGTTATTTAAATCATTAACCTGAACATTGCCTGCTTGCAACATCAATGTCTACAATTTTGTTACAAAACCTGGCGGTTTTGGACCTCTCATAACAAAAAAAATACATTTTAAACGCTATTCTTCGACAGTCATGGGAAGAAATATGTCTAGATGATAGACTAGATATGATAGACAATACAATTCGTGGGCACACGTCTAGGGAAATATCGGTCGAAGCACACGGAGTACAGAATCGGTCCGGATACATCGTTAAATAAAACTGCCGCAGAACAATTGATGGTCAATGAAAATGTACGAGAAGGCAAAACAACGTTTGCCGGGTTTGCTAGTAGAAAATCACACACAAAAACATAAATGTGAAAAAAAGAGCCAAGTTATTTTATATAGAACAGCAAAAAAGGTGCGTAAAGCGTAACAGTCAGCCACGAAAAGTAATGAGATCTAAATGTACGCCAAATTCTTTTTTCTGAAAAAAAAAAAAAATATTGTGTACCACAGAGCATTGCGATAGAAACAGTTTATCTATTTAACTAATTAACTTTTGCACTACGAAGTGTGCACGGGCTACGCTAGTACTATAATACTTTTACATTTTATTGGAAAAAAAACCTTAAAAATCGTATATCTCGAAAACCAAAAAAACAATTGAGCTGAATTTTCGGACAATCTTAGGTATTTGCCTGACAGTGTTCCTGTAAAAGTTTGGCCTAAATTGGATAAAGGAGCATGGCACCTCCCATACATCCCTAAGAGGTAACATTTTTAATTTGTCGGATAAACTTATACTTAGTACGATATGTTCCAATGATGAAAAACTTATCTTAAATCACTTTTTCGTTTTTAGGTCGTATCAATTTAAAATTTCAATTTAACTAATTATAGTTATATATATACAGTGCGCGTCATATATCATTAGGGTCTTGAAGTAGGTTTAAAAAACCAAGAAAATGTGAAAAGTTTAATAACGACATATATGTAACAAAATGTATTTTATTTCGACATCATAAAATACTTTATAGATATTTAAGAAAAATTCCAATCTCCAAAGACAAATGAAAACTGCTGTGGTGTCCACTTACTTCTGACGCCCACTGTAAGTGCACAGAGAAGGCATCTGGAACTTCCACCGCCGAGTCAAATTCCTAAAGGGCAAATTCCCATACAGGTAGAAAAGATGTTTTGGACTTGATCTAACCATATTATCTCAGGTCTAGCTTTAAGACAAATGCGGTCAGCATTACTCCTTCCATCGTTGGTTATTTGTATGCCTTCTCCAAGTCTACAAAGCATCTGTAAACAGGGGTAGCGTGCTGAGAGGGAATAGGTGGAGCAGTTTGTCAATCGCCAAATGTTTTTGCAGTATTCCCATAACTCTTTTACCAGTAGAGTGCCATTGGACTTCCTACCCTATCCACTTAGGGCCTTGGGTATGTCTTGCCGTATCTCATCTACTCCGGCAGATTTACCGGAATGTGACTATTTTTCCAAAGCAATTGATATGTCAACCTCACTGACCTATTGAGGATTGAACAACTCTGACAAGTGCTCCTTCACTCTGCATAAGATGTCCTTCTCTTCAGAAAAGAGGCACCAGCTACCAGCACCATTTTTAGATTGGACCTCAAGATACCGTACGATATGATTTGTGTGTTTCTTTGATACCCTTCTCTCAGTATTTCAGGGCATTAACTACTAACCATTCGGGACATCTAAAAATACTTAACTCAATCCCAAATATGGACATGTTCTGTTCCATGCCTGACATTATGGTTATGGGAAATTAAAAGAATAAATAAATAGGTGGCGCAACAGGCGGTAGACAACCTAGGCCTAGCTTCTCGCAAACATTCGTTTGTATGAGTTTTTTTTTTATTTTTTAAGACGAATGGAAGGGACCTACAATTCTATGCCGAGTCCGAACGGCTGAATTGAGAAGCATTTTCAGGACAGTCATACTATCGGATGTTTGTCAGACGTTCGCGAGAGGTGGAGCAGTAGAAAAAAATTCTTAAGATGTAATTTGTGTTTTTCCGGGGATCGAACCTGGGATCCCTCGCACAGTAGTCCAGCGCACTAGCCATTGCGCTACTGCGCCCATGGGAAATTAATTGAGACAAAAATACTGGACCATACAAAGTGGGCCAATGGTGTTCCGACACGGTACATCGACGGATCGAAAATTGAATCTAAAATCAGTGCTGGTGTATTTGGACCCAACACCAAAGTTTTGATACCTGTAGGAATGTGTTGAAGTGTTTTTCAGACCGAAGTCCATTGAGATCTGCGCCATTTTAAACGCCAAATATTTTATTAAAGATGCCAATATACAAATCTTTTCAAGCGGCATTATAAGCCCTATCGTCCATAACAATGGACTCAAAAACTGTAAAGTACGATGCCCTTCAAGACCAATTGAAACACAATAATGCCAAAATTGGATAGGAACCTGGCCGTCAAGGTATTGCGGACAACAAATGTTGGCCGACCAACTAACTGGGCTGTATATGAATCCTCGTTCTATGGACCAGAACCCTATTGCAAAGTTAATTGGGCTACTGCAGTAGGGCTAAACGATAGGGAACAACAACTTCACCTAAACCACTGGGAAAATGTTCCGGGTCTATGACAATCCAAAAGATTAATTTAAACCTCACTCTTACAAAAAAAATCCTCAATATAAATAAGGAATGTATTAGAAAGCTAGTGGACTTTCTAACAAGCCATTGTGGCTTGAGATGTACAAAATAAATTTGTGTCCAGAGGCAGAAGGCAGGTTCTGTCTATAAATTATGAAGAGTTCCCCTTGATTGTCCGGAACTTCACTGGTTAAGCAAACTTATCGTTCACAAAGAGACACGTTTACCAGCAGAGCTAAGGAACTCCGCTTCTAAGGATATATTGGCTTTCACTAGGGATGTCAAGCATCTCTTAGATTAACTCTACCCCTCTATGATGCAGTCGATCTTTAAAGGTAGCAGTGTCGGCTAATTATGGAGCAAGGAAATTAAAAAAATACAACACTAAGCCACGCTGCCCATAATGGTTCTATGTAAAAGTCTACTACAGCTTTTAAATACAACCTGCATTTTGGGTATTGCAAATGCTTAGCATGTTTTTAAAGTCATTCAGCGATACTTACATCCCATCGAAATGTAAGGATATCCTGCGGAAATATTAAGTTTCTTCCTGACCTCAATGGCATTTATCTATGTTAACCTTCCGCCATGCTTCTACACACGTTGACAACATCATTTCTGCCATCAACCAGTTGATGCTGACTTTAAATAAAGACTACAGAAGAAAGAACAAATCCCATAAATCCTTCAAGTTTGACCTTCCGCTCTTCAAATAATATAGCTATACAATTTTTTTTCCATTTTTTTTTTATTCGCGAATCCATAAGTGTATGTGCAAGAGCCTTTACGTCTTATGTCACATAACGTATAATATTCTAAGTATCCCGCACGGATATGAATACTTTGACATGTGAAATATACTCTTCTACATCCACCCTCCTTCTACTACTGCCATTCTCCACCTATTGTTTTTGTTTAACCATCCTTGAAAGGATTTCTTTTTCGTGCCTACCTCCTGACTTTCCGCTTCCACCCATAGGCTCAGTGGAGCAAATATGTAGCACAAAAAAAAATAAAAAACCGACACAGATAGACAATGTATTTATTTAACAAAAATGTCCTTGCAGCGAATTAAATCGAAACAATAATGACTACTCACTTAGGAAGAGGCAGGAGACGTCGTCGTCGTCGCTGTCGTACCGAAAAATACAAATGCCCAAGTGGAGTGGTTTCATCATCTCATAATGCATGCACTTTTGATAGTAATTTGTTAAAATCACATTTAATTCCAAAGATTGCATCTACTCGTTGGATAGGTTGGGGTTCTGTGCGAAGCAAGCGCATCTACATTTTCAAAAATTACTCGTAAATAATGCACGGGCTATCTGTGAAGGTTTTTGAAATCGATTTCGTATCTGAATCTGAGCGAATATACTTTTTTTTATACAAACCAATTCAAATAATGTTAATTATTCAGGATAACATGGCTAAAGTGCTCCCTCAGTATGGGTATATGAATATGTGCTCTTTGGGATTAATGCCTTGAGTTGGCTGTCCACATCCACGACGACCTTAAGTGGATAATTGATTGAAAATTAATAGGATTTTCGTTTCACCCTTGAATTCAAATGTGTGATAACTGGCATCGGTATACTTTTGTTAGTGTGCTTAACAATAAGAGGGTCACATATTTTTTTCTTTAATAAAACGCATATAAATGTTGGACAAATGTATCTCGGCTAACTCTTACAAAGTATACATACGGGCGGTCCAATTTTTCGAGTAATTCGGGCTAAAGCGGGAGTGACACGGAAAAGTTTGACATGCAAACCGTCAATCGCCATTGGTTTGTCGGCATACACCCGACTTCAAATAAAGGGGCTTCCAATAAGAGGTGTTATTTTGGTATTCAAAGAAAAATTCCATTTTTTTGAGATAAATGATCGGATGTTTATTTCATAATAAAGAGGAAGGTAATGAAAAACAACATCAGCCAAATGGCCAGCACGAGCACGCTTACAGGACCATATTCTTTTCATAAAATTTTCCATAACCAAATCCCAAAGTGGCTGCCCTATGTCCTCGATAGCCTCACGAATTTTATCCTTGAGGTCTTGAATCGACGCTGTGCTGTTGGCGATGTTGTTGATGATCGGCCGGCTTGAGTTCTTGTATTAACTAAACTTTATAAGCCTTAAGACCCAAGTCTTTATGCAAAACACGGTGTAATGACGTTTGTGGAATGCTCAATTCCAAAGAACGACGAGGAATGAACAAAACTGGGTTTTCTTCAACACTTTGGGCTGCAGCAGCAATATTGTCAGTCGTTCTTGAGCGACGTGCACGGGTTTTATTCTCCACATCACTAACTTGTCCCAGCAGCTCGAATTTTTCCACCAATTTCTGTATTGCGGTCCGACAAGGTGCTTCACGACGACCAAAAAATGCTTTAGTTTTGCGAACTGTGACTGCAAGATTTTCATCATTTTTGTAGTGAATTTTAATAATTTCAATGCCTTGTTGAAGCGTCTATCGATCGTTCCATTTTTAATAATGGCGAAGTTTCTACTTGTCAAATGCCAAAGTATAAAAGCTTCAAAAGTGACAGCTACCGAAATAGCGGGCCATTCACAATAACACCTCTCATTGGAAAACCCTTTATTTCACAAGAAATCTGCTAGTAGTGTTCCATCGCATAGACAATTTACCAAATGGGAAATCGGGAAGATCTAGACTGCTTCAATCTTCAAAACAGGTATAACTGTCAGGAAGCACGATGAAAAGGACCGGATAAAAAGCGGATGGAAAACGGTGACATTTTTTATGGTGATTGGTGTAGACCCTATGGATATTGGATGTAGATTTGTCAAACGCGGCAGACTAATGCAAAAACTATTGATTTATCGACACCTGTCCGCATCAAGGCTGAATTCGCCAAAATCAGTATATGCGTTTGCGTCGCCACAGAGGAAAATATACTACCACCAAAGTTTGACGAGCTCCTTTACAAAATATGTACATACCTAACTGATGTCCTATAAGTATAGGTACGACGCTAATATTTCGTCCTCGCTGATAGGCAAGAGGAACATCTTCGATAGTACAATCCGATCGTAGAAACTTCAAAACTTTACATAGAAAAACATGTACAGTGAAACCTGCGTAAGTTGGCCACCTGTGGTGCAGACATTTTTGGCCAACTTAGAGAGGTGGCCAACTTATAAAGGTAGGTACCTATTTTTTTTAGTATACCTATTCCAAAAAACGGCGCTTTTATCCATATTATTAGTGTATTAAAAACAAACAAAAATCCATAAAAGAAAAGGTTTTTTTTAAACCAATACGAAAAAAATAAATTATTAAAAATTTAGTTTTTTTTCTGATTTTCCACGAAAGGCAGAGGAACACAGAAGTTATTCACAAACTGTAAAAATTCTGTCAAATCTATCCCAAGATCTAACACGAACGAACATTTCGTTATTTTACCTCTGGCAATGGTCGCGTTCAATACGCTTTTGCCTACCTAGTCAACAGCTTTTGATTGGTTGATTTGTCTTCAAATCTAGGCAAGTTTCGTGTGTTAGTGCAAGATTTTCTGCCTAAGTTTTATGATAAAGTTTTATGATAAACTGTCGCCTAAAAATATTTAGGTGCCTAAGCACATTGAACGCGGCCATTGTCTGTACATTTTGTTCTGTGCATTTTTAAACACCCCACACGAAAAAGTGCGAACGCCAGTCCAACTTTTGCAGGTTATTTAGTACGAAAGTTAAACTGAAATATATAAATGTGTGGTCAAGTTCCAAGATAGACAGGTGGCCAACATACGGAGGTATTTGGTATAATATTTGTAAGCAATTTTCTTGGTGCTACTATAATACTGGCCAACTTCGGCAGGTGGCCAACTTGACAGGTTTTACTGTACTATACGACACAGCGATAAATTTCGAAAATGGTTGATTCAAATTTTGATGAACTTAGCAAACGAAATAAGGATAACGAGGTCTGGATCTGTACGAAAAATGTCCAGACCTTAAACAGACCGACTGACTGTAGTCGAACAATTAGAAGAGACCATGGATAGATAGGTTAGGTTAGGTTTGTGGGCTGGCGAGGATTTTCTCCGTGCCACACTCACGTCAATACTGACCCATTGTGATTCCCATAGGGGGAAAGAGGCTATCCCTTACCCATTATAACCCTGTATTCAAATTATTTACTGTGCTGCTGCATACAAACCATCTTGTTGATTTGACGAAGTTTATTATCTTGTCTATTGATGTGCTGGAAAGCTCGTCTAGGTCGTTGAAGAAGTGACTCCCTAGGAATTTATACCTGGTGTGTTGGAGACCTGGGCAGTGATATAGGAAGTGGGTTATATCCTCAAGAGCTTCCTCATCACCACAGCATCTGCAAAGTTCTTCTTCCGTTAAACCCATTTTCTTTATATGGTACCGCAGAGTGTTGTGCCCCGTTATGATGCCTACGAGGGTGGACAGGGATTTCCTATCCTTCCGCATTATCTTCTCGGTTTTGGATTCATTGAAGTACGGCCATAGAATTCTTGTGGTATTACAAGTGTTTAGGGTGGCCCATCTTGCGTTCGCCTCACTTGTGGCTTTTCTCCGACCATGGATAGATACAAGAGAGATGTCACAGCTATCCAGGAAGGTCAGATGGAAATATGAGAACTGTGGAATCGACCATATTTGATTATGGGAAAACTTGAGCAAAAAGTCTTATACCCTATTCACAACAAGCCAAAAACTGGGTTTTCGCGAAAACAGTCGAAAACTTCCTCGAAAACTGAAGTTTTCCCATACAAATTGCAATTTTCCAAACGAGTTGTTTGAGGTCGTTTTCCACGAAAACGAGTACAATCGTTGGGTTGTTGAAGCAGACACACCCTTTGCAACATTCAGCGAGCTCAGCAAATCTGCTGACAATATGAGAGACTAAGGCCTGAAACACACATGCGATTTCAATCGCGCGACTGTTTAGTCGCAAAAAATGAAACACACGCATTTTAATGTGAATGCGCGCACATAATTTCGGATTTTATGTGTGCGCATTCATATTGAAATGCGTGTGTTTCATTTTTTGCGACTAAACAGACGCGCGATTGAAATCGCATGTGTGTTTCAGGCCTTAGTGAGAGCCTCAGTGCTGTCGTTTCTTCTTTTATTTTTTTGTTTACAAATATGCGGAATCTCTTGTTATCTTTGCACCATAAAGAGCAAATTATTCAGTTGTTCTATAATTTTAGAACGGTAGCACTACCTGCCACAACTAAATGGTATTTTCAGATGTTTTGATTTTGACTGTTGCTTATGTTAATTATTTAATGCATTTAACCATAAGTTAACGATTATCAAGTAGCTTAAATAATTTTGTTTGCATATTATGTCAATACGAGCCAAGTTTAGTAACTAAAATAAAAGAACATTCCGTGCTGCCAAAATAGACTCGGCCAAAGTTACGAATGTGGGTATCTAGACGCCACGACAACAACACCCAAATAGATCCCGTCACTGAGCTATACTATCACAATAGGCTGCAGAACAACCTAAGGCCACCAGGGCATGTGTTGGGCGTCACTATAGGTGACCACCTCAAAAGCCGACGACGAGGAGTTTCGGCTGGCACATTTTCCAATAAGAACGCAGCCGACCATTAATGCGTGGCAAAGTAAAAATACCTTCCTATTGAGTGTATAAATATAAAACTACAATTTAAAAAGGATACAAGGTACGAACGGAATCCTGCAGAGATGAGCATTGGAATACGGCTGAGGATTTGGAGAAAACACTCTTCAGACTGGTAAACGATGGAGACAACCAGCAATATAATCCAATAATCGACCAAATTAGGATTCAGATAGTGATGTGTAAACTTATCTAAGTTCAACAAAGCTGCTGGAGCTGATGACCACCGGCTGAGCTTTTCAAATTAGCCACTCAGTATATACCAACTTATCAGCAAAATTTTATCAGACGAATGGAACCGCAAGAAAGATAAATGCCTTTAACTGCGCCAAGTGAAAAATAAGTCTCCTGAATGTCGCAAAATAAGATCCTGTGGGCCAGGATTGATCGGCCCATAGCAGTGCGGGTTTAAGACAGGAACGAATAGGCCATAACAGAGGAGGAGGATACTTCTTCGACAATCTTGGCGAATTCGCTAAAATAAGCAACGCTTTTTTTCTTAGCTCCTGGTTGGTTCAACGCATAGTTTTTGGAATCATTCCATCATGTGGTATCACCATTGGCCTTCTCTGGCTTAAGTAAGTGAGGCTCCACTCATTGTGGCCTGCCACCCTAACCTAACCTAAAATAGGCCGTCAAAAGTTTGTGATGCGAAAGTATGAAAGTAGTACAAGTAGGTATGATAACCGGGTGCGTATAGTACCTCGACTGGAGGTTGGGTATGCAATACTTTTGGAAGGTGTTTGGTGTCACCGGACGACAGAGAGCGGAATAGTATCTCCTCACTACAGCACATAGTCTTGTTTTAGGATGTAGCGGACGAACTCAACGTTGGCGCCTACAGTTACAGTCAGACCAAACTATTTATTGTTATTCCTATAAGAGCTACTCCACCATATTCGGATCTCTGGTCTATAGGGTAGGGACTAATTCAACGCCAGGGTACATACTAGAAAATATCACACTAGACGGTTTAACTCCAGAATATGTTAGGAAAACATCTTTGGTAGTAGTACATCACGCCTGATGGTGACTGATTCGGCTAATTGACTTTGCTGGCGGTTCGAAATGTAACAAGTACAAGGTTTCCACATCTCAATATTCATAAAGGGGCATGGCTGTCTCCGGGTCAATAAACCGTCAGCCAAACTTGCCATAATATTGTGATCGACGAAAGGCAAATCCTCTAGTATTCTAGATCTCCGAGCGGATAAATGACTGCCTTGTTGCACCAAAGGTAAGAAGGTGTGACGACATTAAGAGACATTAAGGAAATCATGTGTACCAACTTGGCTTCAGCTTGTTGGCAATTGTCGAAATGAACTTCTGGCCGGGGAAGTTTCAGATAAAACACGCCTATTCTTTTTACACTCACAAGAGACTTCCCGAATCTTCGACGATTGCATAGCCCAAGCCCAGTGCCTCGTGGTTAGTCATACCACAGTAATAAATATTGCAGATGACCAGTGGCAAGGCAACACTGCCACAAATTCATAATTAATTCCGCGACTGATGATGGTTTTCAGTTTTCACTCGACCACTACCACTAATTCCTGGATTGAAAAAAATGCAAATTCCTGGATTAGGACAACCAAAGCCAGCAAAATAAGAGAGGTACAGAGCAGCTCGTCAAGAGGAAAAAGAAAGCACGAAATGTGTGATTGAATAATTTAGAAATGCTAACTCCAGGAACAAGGAAGTCTCGTACGTCTACAGTCAGTCTTAGTCTAGTACGTTTACACCACACCTAAATTCATCATTTCGGCTAAATTCAGCATTTCAGGCCAAATGTTCAGCATTTCGCAATATATTTTCCAACATTTCGAAATGTTGGATTTCAGCGAAATGTTGAATTTCATCGCTGCATTTGTAAGTTTGTCAAATCGAACAAACCTAATTCTGATGACTTTTGAGCTCACTGACAAAAAAAAACGCTGTAAAACTAGATTGTAAAAGCTAAAAAAAAGTGGAAGTATAGGAAAAATATGTCTGAATAGTGGGAACACAAAATTGGATTTCGAAATTTTGTCTGCTGAAATGTTGAATTTAGGTGCGGTGTAAATGTACTATCACCTGGTTGAGAGACCGTCCCATTGCAGAAATCCCGTACAGAAACCTGTAAAGATAATGATCACCTTTCATTGTCAGTCCGAAGTCAGTGCTATATCGAACGCGTAAGAGTAAGAGTAAACCCAGTGCGCACTATAGCGCCCTAGGGTTCACGTAAAACAAACCATTTAACATAACTTCTAGAACCCAGCGAGCTGTCACTTGTGACTGGGGCGTTTGCTAGTATAGAAATGGAAGCAGCTGAAATGTGTTTAGCGGTTTAGGAAGGCATAGCGAAGTATGCTGTCAACAAAAATTAACACCCGACATCGACGAATAGGAATAAACGTCATAATCGACACCTTTGACTTTGTAGTAGTAATGGACATCGACTATAAATCCCGAAAATTATATGTTAGCAGAATTGAGCGATTAATAACTCTTTGCAACCGCTGTTTTCCGTTTGCATTGCCCGCGTTCCATTGACCCCTAGATAACTAGCGGCATGCCAAACTCCATATAAAAAAAACTGACATTTCACAATATATGCTAGAGCTCTAGCGCAACGGTCAATGGAACGCGGCCATTGACGGGCTTTTTGGAGAAACGATGAACTAAACGAGTTATACGTACAGCAATATCGAGCTGATAAAAAAATTACCTATCAATCATCTAAGATGGGTATGACATAAGCGAATTGACTCAATTCTACACCCGTGGTAGTAGCTCAAGATGTTTCGCACAAGTAGAAGGGGATTTCAACCGACTTGGAGTGCGCAACTGGCGGCAGGTAGCTTTAAGGACCGGGCTAATTAAAGAGGCTTGTTAGTTGAGGCTTAAGCCTTCTTAACAGTGACTTATGTGGATGCTCCAAGGATTAAGAGGTGAATGAAACCATTCTCCACTGCCTTTGCAAATTGTCTGCATTATTTTAAAAAAGAATCCTCAAATTCGAAAACTTTATCCTTAAAACACTGACCGAATTTGGAATCAAAAAAAGCTAACTGCCTACGTAGCTAATAATTCTTACCGACTAGTTTATTTATTGAACAAGTTTAACATCCTTTCCCAATTGATCCATTTGGTATCAATAAAAGATCGATCTATGTTTTTGGGTTTTTGTAAACAGCCACCCTGCCTGCCTATGACTGATTTTAGTCCAAGAAGCACCAACTGGTTTTTGGTACTTTAAAAAAATTACCAAAAGAGTAAACGACTGAAAACAGTAGATATGGACTATTATTCGGGCAATAATGCACCTCAAAGGATCCTGCATCTTATTACATTTGCATAAAGACAACACCTTCAAATAATCGCATCAAATAAAGTTTTGCTTACTTAATAAGGTAGCATAGGAAAATGTTATTTTTAAGAACCGTTGGGCGCCATTATCACAAATTTCACAAACATAAAATAGAAAAAGAGTTTCGAATAAATTCGAAATGGTATTTCAAACTGAAATGTCAAATGTCATACAAGCTTTTTACGCCCTATTTTAGTTTTTTTTTTTTCCTTCGTTTGACATTTCCACCTACAATAAAAAAAAACACACTTTGACATCTGCTGTCACACCTTTTCGAACGAAATTAAAATTTTTTTTAGATTTCTGTTGGATTAGATTAAATGAAAGGTAATAAAATAGCACTCACCTCTCTTGCCATTACGACATGTCTCAACAGAACCCGTTTGGAGGCTCTGCCCTTTGCCTCCTGCCTTCATCAAAAAGCTCCGCTAATATTCTAAATTTCGGCATTAATAACAAAAATAAAATCGAACACACGAAAAAGAAACTAGTTGTTAGGCTTGTTGAGGATTCCCTGCTTTTTTAACGGTCTCGATGCGCGATACAATTTTAGATATATACAATATACTAGATCTAGCATTCGTATTTGTTTTGTGCGTTAAGAGAATATTTAATCCTAATTGTGCGTTAGTATTGTTTACTTAACTACGTTTTGTCTTTATTAGATATTTATTTTAGAATTCTTATTTTGCTCTGTCTTGTTTTATAGTTTTCGTTTCCTTTTTCAAATCGGTATTTATTTTCTTGTTCTTACGTTGCACTTTTCATTCACTAGCACTGTCAACAACACACAATATTAGTGTGACACTTAAACTCTTCTATTAAACGTGCTGCCATAAGTTCGAAAATTCGAAGTTCGAAAATATTGGAAAATATACTTAGCGAGTGTGCGGGGTAGTACTTCATTCTCTGGCGCGCGCACACTAAAGTTTTCAGCAGAAGACGGTGAAAATGAATGATGATGAGGTAAAATAGAGAGAGAGGAACGAAAAGCACACGAAAAGAAAGAAGAAAAGAAAACGATTATAGGATAAAATAATTATATCCTTTCATCGCATTGTCAATGCTGCTATATTCTGAGAAGAGAATGTATCGTTTTTTTTTTTTTTGGTTTTTTTTTAGCTCCTTTCGTTTTGAATCGGCGTTTTAGCTACACTTTATCGGTACCGTTAAATCGCACTCAGTAACACATTCAAATGGGAACGACATTTATAACGGGTAATAACGACACGGCGACGAAAACCACAACGACGACAACCACGGCAAATACGAAGAGGACGACGACAACGCATACACTCTCATCAACATCATTACGATTATCAGCTCTATCATCATCGTTATAGTACCATCACACATATACCAACATCATTCGCCGTTCCGTTCAACGTTCTCCACGCACATTTTTGCTACCGATATAGCATTTTCCTGTCTTAAATGGCCTGCTCCCCAAAAATGTTTTCAAATAGCTCACTGTTAGCTGATCAGTTCTTTTCTTTTTATTTAATTTTAAATTTATTGCTACCAACAAATTTCGTATAAAATACTCGTAAGTTTTACCCGATTCTTTCCGTTTCGCCTTTGCATACACTTCTTTCTGATTGTCGTAGTAAAATGTCAAATTGAAAACGGAATGGAAAGCAATGACCAAAAAGGATACACGACCATACAGTACATATAAGTATGTACTTCAGACAATTGACTATTTTCAACGAAAGAAAAAAAAAATTTAATAACTACGAAAATTGTTTTAAATACAAAAATCAAAATATTTCACTTTCAAAAATATGCAACGAAAAGTTGAAGAATTTTTTTTTCCAAAATCACTCTTTACAACCAACCGAGCAAAGGAGGATTTTTCTTCCTTTTTTTATGAAACCCGATTTATACACAGCCACCCAAAAAAAAAAACGTAAAAAAAGCAGGACACACCAGCGAGAATTGGAAAAAAACGAAGCAGGAAAAATGATGGGAGCTTCCCAGAACCGCACCAAAATATTGTATTTCGAGTTTGATTATCGTTTTTAGCACAAAAGTTAATCGAGATAATATTGCTTGAGATTTTTTTCGCAAATGAAAAAAAAAAATACAAGACTTTCCGTTCAAGAAGTATTCTCTGTTTTGGAGTGGGGCGAGTCCTTGTTGTAAATATTACAACATAGTTGACGATATTGTTGAAGATGTGGCCGACTTTTTAAAACTATTCGTTTTTGTGTCAACAATATTTTTGTTCAAATTTTTGATAATGAAAAACATCTTCCATGTCGCGAAGATGGAAAATTGACTTTTTCCCGAAATAATACACGAACGTTTGTTCTCTTTCAACGAGACTATATTGGGGTGGAGGAGTTGGTTAGAAAACTTTCGTCGGAGAGATAATTTTCCATTTTCATCATATCCACCCTTATGAGGATAGGTATATTCGTGTGTGTTTCCTTTTTTTTTTTTTTTGTGGAAAAGTGTATCAAGAAATGGGGGATAAAGAGAGAAACTTGTAAGAGAGTCCTTTAAAGAAGAGATAATTTTGAGTGGGTGGTGGTTTTTCTAGCTTATTTCGAAAGTCGAAAACTTTTTCGAACTTCTTTGACGGTAAGGTAGTGGTCAATATTAAATAAAGTTTAAAATGTTCGCGTTAAACTTACATCCCTGACTTTATCGTTGGTGAGACCATACGGAACGAAAAAATCCCATGCATCAGTGACCGAACGAAATGGTGAACGAAAATTTTCATTTCGTGACTGCCCAGAACCCAAGGAAACTCCAGAAATTTAGCTTCATGTAGATTTGTGGTTGTTTTTCCATATAGTCTCGGCAAACATCGAGTAAATAGTGCGTCTAGGCAGATGTGGTGGTTCGTCTACTGATGAGCCCACCCACCCATAAATAAATAAATAAATAAATAATAAATAAATAAACAAATAAATAAATAAATAAATAAATAAATAAATAAATAAGTGAATTAATAAAAAAAATAAAAAAATTTAATTAACTAATTAAAAAAATAAATAAATTTAATTAATTAATTAATAAACAAGCAAACAAATAAATAAATAAACAAACGAAAAGATAAATAAACGAATAAAAAAGTCTAAGGTGGAGTAATGCCATTTTAGCGGTGGCCATGGTGTAGTGGTTAGAGTCATAGGTGCATGCAATAACGCCCGTGGAAATAACGCACATGGCCGATATTGTACAACCAAAAGTGCAATAACTTTCCAAAATGAAATAACGCCCGCGGGCTTTATTACACTTTTTTTAACGCAAAACGAAAAATCTGACAGTAAATCCAAAAAATGGGGGTTGCAGGGGGGCAGCATGCCCCCATATACGTTTTCACTTTTGTAAGCTCGTGGGTGTTAATTTACGCTTGTCGTGGGCGTTATTTTATTTTGGAAAGTGAATTTAAGCCCATGGGCGTTATTTCATTGGGCGTTATTGCTTGTGACCCGAGCGGCGTTGGTTCAATCCCCGGCGGGGGACAGCAATACTCTGCCACCGACCATAAGAGAAACGAATAATATCAGAGTTTCTCCACCACTACACCAAAAAAGGGGTTTGTGCTTGGTAGTACAATGGACCGAGATTCGTCTGAGTGCTCCAGGATTTGGAATCCCCTTTAAAAAAAAAAAAATGCCATTTTGAGCTATTTGCAGCTTCTTAATGTGACATTTTGCACAATGCCTCCATACCACGTTCTTTGTACCTTTTCAGATTTTTGAGGTACAATTTAGTGCTAACAGCATCCTACGAAACAACCGAGCCCTAGGTCTTACAATCGACGTGTACATTCAGTGCACTATATGTTCGGTTGTAAGTAGCCTCACTTCTTTCCGAAAGTCTTTGGGCAGGCGTAAAAAAGCATTTAGGTCTTTTTTCATTCTTTGCTCCATATTCCGTTTCCAGTTTAATTTGGAACTGAATACGATACTTAGGTGTTTGGCTTCGGGTGAGAGTATAAAAAGAATGACTATAAATTTTGGTGATTCCCATTCAGATGAACAGCATGAGTTCGATCATGTTGGTGTTAACCTTTAGACCGTTGTTCACCGTACACTTTCATAGTTCTGATAACGCTGATTCCATAACTGAACTAATGGTGGAAAAATATTTACTGAAACCAGCACAACTAAGTCATCTGCGTTGGCGACTACGTTGATATCCTTGCTGACAAGTGGTGTAAGAAGTTTGTTTATTGCGAATTTATATAGTAGAGAAGATGCTGTCTCCATGACTGCTTTTAATCATTGTTTTAACCCAGTTAGTAAGCCAAACCAAGCCCCTCGAGTGAGGACGTAATAGTTTCTGTGTTTCGGTTATTAAAACTACTTTCTACGTCTAGAAAAGCTGCAAACGTAAAATCTTTAAGGCTTCTCGATGGCTCTATAGTCACCTATTGTAGGTACCTAATGCTATTTCCATAGATCTGCCTTTTACAACGAGTGACCATCACTTAAGCGCCCTGAACGCGATCGTAATTCTCGTTTGTTAAGTTGAGAATTCTGCAAACTTATTTCCGGCCTCATCATTCTAGTCCGGCCATATTTTTATATTTGTTACGGCGCTTAAGCTAGGAGGACGTACAAAAGTGCAAGTTTTTATTATATCAATGTATTTCATAATTTGCTAACTACCAATTTCTATTTAGGAAATAAAATGCCTATGCCACAAGGGGTCCTAACCTAAGTTCGATCCCCGGAAAACACACAAATTGTGTCTTAAGGTTTTTTCTACTGTGCGAACGTCTGACAAACATCCTAGAGTATAACTGTCCTGAAAAAGCTTCTCAATTCAGCCGTTCGGACTCGGCATTAAATTGTAGGTCCCTTCCATTCGTCCCACAAATAAAAACTCGCACAAAACGAATGGTTGTGAGAAGCTAGGCCTAGGGTTGTATACACGCCTGTTGCGCCAGCAATTTATTTTTTTTTATCCCACAAGGGGATATTCTTGTTGCCAATTTCCTTCGGGACTATAAACTGCCGCCACAGGAGCCATAACTCTCTAAATTGTTTCTTACCTGCAAGTCCAACAGTATTTCTAATATTTAAAAAAAAAAAATAAAGGAATGCCTATTGGCCTTTAATCCTTCGCTCGACAAACCTTCATTTTTTTAAAGCTGTCTGCTCTTAATTCCAGGTTCAGACAATCTATAAATCGAACCCATGGGAAATGCCCAACTGCTTTGGCTAGAATTTTTCATCATCTATCCACCTTTGTAGTAGATTCGATGTTGGAACAGTAGTTTGCCCAGGTTATTGTTTTTGCTGCCCTTATTTTCTATTTAAAATCACAGAAACTGAAGCGAAATTCGCACTAGGCTTCTTCGTTTTTCATCAGTTTTGCTCTGTTTGAGAGCTTACTCTGTTTTTCTGTAGGTTTTTTTTTTTTTTTTTTGAATACAAGAAAATATTTGATAGCTGAAACCATTATCGGAGAATGTTTGGAGAATGGTGACATCACAAATATTAGCCCTTCCAGTGAAATGCAGAACTTTAACTCTTCTACATTTTGAAATATACACAAAAGATTCGCAATTTTTCTTGGAGTCGTTGTCATTATAATCTTTATTATAAATTCAATTTCCAATACTCTGGCAGCGCTGTAAATGTACTGGAATTTCGAATACAAAATTCCAAATCAGAAAGCTCATTATGCATAGCTCATCTGATATGATATCTCTTGTACCTACAATATTTCAAAATTCCATTTTACACATGTTTTCTTAGTTATCATGGCGGCAATGCGCGTATACTATATCAATGTGTTTTCGAAGGAGAGAAGACTATCCCGACACTTTTATCTTCAAAACGAAAATCTTAGCGCAAACTCTCTATAAACGTAAATAAAACTCGAAATGATAACGCTCCGAAAAATTCCATTGTAAATTTAATTTATTTTAAAACACTACAAAAATTTTAATTTATATTTATTTGTCGAATTTATCTTAAACATACTGTTTTAAAACATGTGTGGGCAGCATTGAGGTGTAGTCTGCGATTTGATAGAGATTTTTAACAATAGAGTTTTTGCCGCTCGGAAAAGCGCAGTCATCAGCGTTCCCACTTTCACTACGATCGTAATTTTTCACTACGATTTTGCCTTAGTTAGGCAAAATCATTACGTCACTACGAAAAATTTGAAAACACTACGATTTTCCGTTCGACTTCTTATCCATATATTTCTTGTATAAAATTCCTTTAGTAAGTAATAACATTAATTTCTAAAATCTGTTCCCTTGGAAAAGTTGTCTGAACGCATTCACAACAGGGCGATTAATTGAACACATTCACTTTTTAGCCCAATAATGGTGGTTAAAAGGTCGATTTCCGTTCTGTGATAGTGTGAAGTGATAAATAATTTAAGGGCCCTATTATCGTTCGGGAGTCGAATAAAAAAACAGGCGAATGTGACTGTTTGGTATTGTGATTTGCGAATGTGAAAAATAATATTCGCCTGAATTGTCAAAAAGTTGGCGAATGTAAACTCACCGTATTGCGGTTAGCGAATTTAGTGAAAGTCGTTCGCCTCAAACATCAAAATCTGGCGAACAAAAATGTTGTGTGACTAGTAAGACGACTTTATTTGATTGTGATAAATTGTCTGTTTTTGAGTTCTAGAATTATTAAAAATAAGAGGAAATAATGAAAAAGGGTGGTGTAAAATATTAGAAAATATAAAAGCATTGTTTTTCATATTTTTATCATTTTATTTTAAACGATAATCGGTAGTAAAATTTTTGCGTCGATTGGAAACGAATGCTTTTCCTTTTTGTTGGAAGGGCAAGAATCATTTATGTGCGGCGTGCGGGTTAATAGAATTTAACACAAATGCAATGTTTAATCCGAAATATAATTGTGCAAAAGTGAAAAAGTAGATTTCTGATAGCTTTTTAAATGTTTTTTCATCCGTTCGGCCAACCGTGGAGCTTTAAAAATATATTCTTGGTTTTCCGTAGTGTGTACGTAAAGCCATTATATCCCTGGCTATTATTGTCGTTGCAAAATAAAACATTTCAACACATCTAAATATTGTTTTCCTCACATTCCCACCAATGTATCGGAATTTTTGATGAAATTTTTTCCATATTTTGTGAACTTTGACGTTTGTCATTCGAGTTTTTCGTTGTGCCTGAACTGGTTTCGAGGCGAACATTCAAATTCGCTAACCATAATACTAATAGGCGATTTGTTCGCCAAGCAAGTCGACTTGGGCGAATTATTCGACTCGCTAACTGTAATAGGGCCCTAATTTAATTTTCAACTTCCGAGGTTTGTTTATTTACAAAGTAGAATATACTTTTCATTGGCCATTCTCCAGATACATATTCGATTAAATACATACCTTGTTTACTGAATCCCTTAGCCCGCGCTAAGGGATTCAGTAAACAAGGTATACCCTCCACAGGAAGGTATATTCACTTTGTCATTACATTTGTAACGCCAAGAAGGATTCACCAGAGACCCTATAAAGTATATATATTCTGAATCAGAATCACATTCTGAATCGATTTAGCCATATCCGTCTGTCTGTCTGTCTGTTGAAAGCACGATAGCGTCTAAACGAATTGACCTAGGCGAATGAAATTTTGTGAAACGACTTCTTTTTACCGTCGCGTCGTCAGGTTGGTATTGAAAATGAGCTATGTCAGTCAAGTAGTTCTGGTACCTCCCATACAAAACCACTATTAGACCCATGCGTGTACCTGTACAGTACATACAGTGGAGGGTATCAAAGCATCGGCCAGGTCGATGATAGCACTTTTACTTGTTTTTTGTTTCCATTGTAAGTCATAGAGCCTCGTCTATGTTGTTCACACTTCTTCACAAATAAAACGGCAGTGATAAAAAAAATTATCAAATGAAAAAAATCTGACATTTGTTTTCACTTTTTCATAGACCGAGAATCGAATTGAGCCCGAACTTGTGAAAACTCTTTTCACTTCATAGTATCATAGAACGAAAATCGACCCCCAGTTCAATGTATTGTATCGTATAGTCGTACTAGGGTTCAAACTAAAAAATTATTGGGATTGCTATTATTTTTCATATTTCACTACGATTTAGCTCGAAACACTACGTTTTCTTCATCTCGGCACTACGCTATTGTAAATTTGAAGTGGGAACGCTGGCAGTCATGCGCCGCGCTGACAACGAATCGGAAACAAAGTAAAGAGAATCGATTTTCTCTTCAAGATGATTTTTTGAATACCAGGAATGATAAGGTAGTGTAATGATGCTTTCTGTTGAAATCTTTGAACTTCTGTCAATTTTTCGCATCTGAAAAACTATTTTTTTTTTCAAAGTGTTGGTCAATTACATATAGTAGTGTTTGTATGATACGACCCGTTCCACAGTAATTGACTTTAGAAGAAGGCAGGAATAAAATTACCACAAATACGTGACTGAGCTCATAAGAGTAAATCAGAACTGGGTATTATGTCGTGAGATTAAGCTAGTGTCAAAAATGGAGCCAAATCAACTTAAATTGTGTCAATGTGCGGTATCATTGTCTTAATTTGGATTAAAGGCCCAACCCATACCCAATCGATCGCGTCAGTTGTCTTGACCCATAGAATTCGGCGCGCAGTTCAAACTAAAACAATTTGCAATTTATTAAATCCGGAAATATCCACGCTTCCTCTCACGCTGTGCCAACTGTTAAGGCCCCGACCCATAGAATCCGTCACATTCGTTGCGGCAATGTATTCGACTGACAGGTTGATAGAATACACAGTAGCTTATGGAAAGTGACCCATGAGCAACGAACGTGCCGGATGCGACGGATAAAGTAGGCTTACTTTCTACTTTTCTGTCCGTCGAACCGTTGACAGTTGGCAGAGCGTGAGAGTAAGCATTTTCAGTGGCGGAAATATAAGATAATAAGAGAAACTGTCTCTCATATGTCATCGGCTGTCAACGTATGCGACGAATTCTATGGGACTGTTCGTTCCGTCGAATACGCCAATCCGTCGACGCAACGGATGCGACGGATTCTATGGGTCGGGGCCTTTAAAGTGCCAACGGATGCGACGGATAGAAAAATAGAAAGTAAACCTACTTTATCCGTCGCATTACATTAATGTCGCTACAGTCCGAAATCTCAACCGACATGTGTGGAAGTCTCCCTCCAAGTGTTCCAAATATAGGTAGTTGAATTATAAAATTTGAAAAATCATGCAACTTCCCCTCTAAACTCCTTCGATACATATTGTTCGGTTCAGTTTGATTGCACAGATACCTCAAAGCAAGAGTGCGTTTTCATTTGCCTTTTGGCTGGATCAGTGCTTCAACGCCTTATATGTTATAGGGCATGGATTATAAGGGTCTTTTGTAGAGTACTACGTGCTGGAAAGGATAAAAATAAATATTTCATGTACAAACTGAATCATCCTTTTCCATTCGGTAACAACTTTGGACCCAAGCAGAATTTCCAAAACCAGGGAAACTGATTTTATTTATTTCTTATATAGAGTACACAAAACCGAGTTTAAAGTCGATCCTATGAAAAATATGAATTTTCCCATACAAACGTTGAACCCCTTTTTCACCGTTTTGGAATTCGAATTTCCCCAACTCGCTTCTAATATCAGCTTCCTAACTCTTACCTTTTAGGGGGAGTTGATCACCAATCAGTCAGGACAAACAAGTTTACATTTATATGAGGCTATGTAAAAAATTGTATAGCATTTTAAATTTAAATAAACCAACAAATGTTTGATGCTACCATTTATGTGGTTTTTCATTGGAACAAGAAATCAATTTTTTTTTGATCTAGATCACTTTTCATGTTCCACTGGGCAAAAAAATCAACCTTTTTTTTGATCCGGATCACTGTTTGCAGATCTCAGTATTTTTCGAGTTTACACATACCCTCACTAATACCAATATACCTTGTACAGCTGTTTTACGTCATTCAGAATTTGTTTTCAAAAAAAATTACAAAAGCCTCTTGAAAAGCAATTATGCAGAACAAAAACGTAAATAATGAGCGTGCATTGCTATCAATTATCATCTTCGTTATCTTATTATTCTTCCTCGTCATCTGTGGATCTCAATTCTTGGTCAATATGATTATCCGTATTAAATTCGTATATTTCCATCGACAAACGAAAACAATTTGCACGACTGATGTACTGTCAAATAAACGCACTAATATAGGTCATTCATTTTTCGGTTTCGAAAGTAAAGCTAAATAAATTACACACAACGATACATATTTAATGAAAATTTTATTTCATTATTAAGTTTGGACTTTGCCACTAAGTGTGAAAAACAATATCATTCAAATGGCCGCCTCGGGAAGATTCGCAGCATGCGATTCTTTTGAGTTAATTTTTAATCACTTTTCGCACATTTTGGGCGGTATCTCGGAAATAACTTGAGTAATTAGGGTTTTTAATGCGTCTAGTATTGACATACTATACATGGACTGCTAGCAGCCAATTTTTCGTTGAAGCAAAAATAAGCACTAGCTCTTTTGGTTCACGGCGGAGAGAAACGAAAACACTCAAATGTCATCGAGCAATTTGTGCGATTTGGTTTGTGTCGAGGTTTGTGTGCTGAGTGTGCCATACTGCCATCTGTTATTGTAGTTGGTTTGAAATAATTTGAATAAGTCGTTATTTTTGCGCAGTTGCAATGTTTCCACAATGGATGGCACTGTGTTCTATGTACAAAATAGCAAAGGCGCGCAGAGGTTGAAATCTCTTTCCTACTTTCGCCGCACTGAACCAAAAGGGCTAGTGCTTATGTTTGCTTCATTTTTCCTCGCAGGTTTGTATGAAACTGACATTTCACTAACAGTCCATGTATAGTATGTCAATGTTGCAAACATTCAACTAACATTTATGACAATTCAAATGGCAGCTGTGTTTGACAGGTCCCAAATGTCAGTGCTACCAACTTGAAACCACGAAATGAATAACCCGTATATTTACAAAAACAGATCAATCTGCTTTCATGTTCCATGTGCCACGAAAAATCTGAGATATGAAATAAAAATCTGATGTGTCAAATGGAAAATCACATTAGTTTTTGTTTTGATAATGTAATTATCACAAAATATCCATTTAAATGTCCATCACTACTTTGTTTACACCGAGGCGATAATATTTTAAAGTCTGGCACTTTGGCACTTTAGACTTAATACTCACACCGGCAGTTCGTCGAAATTTTTGTCGCGCTACCTACTCATCCCACTCATACTCATGTACTACTTATCTTTCCATTCGTCTAAAAATAGAAACTCACGCAAACGAATGGTTGTGAGAAGGCTAGGCCTAGCACCCGCCAGCTTTTTATTTATTATTTTTTTTTACTCATCCCACATTTGTAAATTGATCTACGGCGTTGCCAAAGACTTGGCAAAGGCTTCCCATTCCCATTAGGAGACTTAAAAGTGATGTCCCTCTATATGTAATTGGAGAGTTGTATCCTTACATCTAGATCTAATCGTCTTTATTCCAACATGGAGAATTACCTTCTATCCGCCTCCTTGAAATAGGACACATTCACTGCAGTCTGCTTATTGACGGGCGTTTCGCCGCATTCTAGGTTATTCTCATCTCAACTAGGGCCTTGTGCATTTCTGACCGAAAGTCATCCACTGCGGCAGATTTGCCAAATTTTAGCGATTTGATCGCAAATCTGTTTCTTCCTACCGTGGACCTCTTTTTCACTCTACTCAAAGCCAAGCCCTATTCTGGATGCCGTTCTCATTGAAAACAAGTGCACCATCTTTGTATTTGAACTCCTTCAAGTCTAATAGAATTCCTTTCTTGCATTTTTGTAATCATGATCTAACTCTTCGGTTAACTCTTTTTAAGACTGTTCTTTCGCTTTAACAGCTAATTGGCAAGACCTTGGGCCTCTATGTACCGGTTTCAAGAAGCCAAATTCCCAAGTAAATCGACACCTTCCTTCTTTTTCCCATGGCCACTTGAATTTCGGGGGGCTTATTCCCAAATGCGCGGCGGATCGCTTTTCATGGCGGATTGATATTTTTGTATTTCCAAAAGCTGTCAAAATCGATAGCTATTCAGGTGATGTATTGCTGGCGGATTTATTGCCAGCAATCCTCACAATAGCTGTCGGTATTGAATGGATCGAATCGCTTTTGGAAATATAAAAATACCAATCCGCCATTAAAAGCGATCCGCCGCGCATTTGGAAATAACCCCCCGGCCGTTTTAAATCACGAAGTTCTCTTCTCGCCACCAGTCGCCATATTAAACCACCACACCGACCCACACCACTTCTCAAACAAAGCCTCGTGCAGAACAAAAGAGTTAGGTATGTCGTTTTCGATTGGTCGTCTAGAACCGTCCGGAAGAAATTTGTTTCTGGATTTGAATTCAGAATCGCGGAGAGCTCTTCCGGATGGTTCTGAGCGACCAACTGAAAACGACATTATTTTAGGACGAACACTTACAAATTTGACAGCTAATTTTATATCCGAAAAGGTTTTTTAAAGATTACATAGGGCTTTTGAATATTCGTTTGTTTTTACAATTTAATTACAAAAAATCTAATCGGCTTTGATGTATGGAAGACTTAATTAACATTATGAATGCATTTGGAATTTTTTTCAGAAACCATAGTACCTACTTTTTCAAATAAATGTAGTATATTGCACACCACTTTCATTTTATCAAAAACTCGACCCATCTAACTGCCACCTAATCGATAACCACTTCGATAAAATATCGGTGGCAATTTTCTGACGGCACAGCCCTTCCTGCACATCTCCGTAATGTCAAAATCATCTGGACCATCGCCAGCAGATATGTCCAGAAAATTGTGAATATCGACTTAAATTTCGGATTTTCCTGCGGAAAATATTTTCGAAAATTTGCTAAAAACATTTTCAATATGTTATTTAAAGTGTATACCTAGTGAAAATGTACATCCAACTAAATTTAACAATGTGGCTGTGCTAGAAAAACGTCATGTAAAACAATGCCTCTCGCAGCTGCTGAGGCGCAATGGAAAAACAAACATTACACCTTCTTCTTCATTGAAATGTGAACTCATAAACAAAAACAAATAAGAAGAGGAAAAGAAAAACGCGAAATTATAAAACAAATAACGAAAAATAAAAACACAATACTGGCATCAAATGTCTGCCAGTTTTAAAACTAAAAATAAACCGAAATATTCGGTGTTGGCCAAATTACGACCAATTACCAACAAATATAAATTCTCCCCATCAGCGGCAAGCAATAGCAAGGTAAGTTATCAAAAATACGGGGGCGTATATTGATGTATTTTGGGTGGAACCGATATGGAGCGATCATCACCATACGGTTGTGGGTTTTTCACAAGCAGGTCTCTAGCTACCTGAATGGCGACCGACAACGCGACACATTGGTATCTTTTTATAGACCCCTGTCCTAATTTGTGAATTCCATGAATTGTCCCGACCACACACCTCCTATTTGCATTCGATGAACTTTACCCATGCGACCGACGACGAAGAGATTAATATTTTGTTTGTTGTTTCGTTTTATTCTGCCTATTGCCGGTGTCCGCTATTGGGTCGGCGCGTCGCAGTCGGGTGTATTTTACAAGCCCCCACAATAAATTCTTCCTATCGACGATTAGAGAGCCAAAGAAAAAATGCAAATTTTTTGCGCAAATTAACGTAAAAAACTTGTCTTCATTTGGAGCAGCAGCAGCGTCGGGTGGATGGTTGTGGTGGGACTCGTGCGCCGCACAAAAGCTTGTACAACTGGTTCACAGTGAGGAATTGCGACCCGTCGTCGATGGTTATGCTACTAGAATTCATAATTCATTTCGATAATATTTACTGTGACGTGCTCTAGTACACACAATACGTTAAATTGATTTATTTTATCAGTTCGGCGGAAAGAGTTCTCGTTGGCACTTGGCCGCATTTGAATTATGTTTAATTTCGTAAAACATCTGTGCTTCATTATTCATCGCGAGCGTTAATTAGTTGTTGTTTTTTTTTCGAGGAGGATTCTCATCCATTTGCTGCCTCGTTATGAGATCATAGGAGAGACGACCGACTATGGTATGGCATTTTAAAAATAAAACTCTATTTACTGTGCCAATATAATTATTATAAATGTGTGCAGTACTATGCGTAGATGTGGGAGAAGGTAGATAAAAAGAGTCTCGCTTTTGCAGTGACAGCATATTTCCATAGTGTTTGTTGATAGTGTTTTGTTTTAACTAATTTGCATAACATTAGTCACAAAGTCAATAAAGACGTTTTTATTGAGGTGGCGGTGTGTTCAATCAAAGAAGTCGGCACAGCGGGCGGATAGTGCGGTTGATAAGAAGTTAATTGAATGAAGAACAAGCGCTCATCAGAATATTTGAATAGTGTTCAACAAAACTATATTTATGTTATTTTGAAATAGAAGAGTATTGCTCTCAGTAGTTGCGTTTTAAATGATCTCTAAGATTCTTGGGACAGGTTCATTTGAAGCCGTCATAGACATCTCGCTAGAACTTTTCCATCGGAGTTGTGTCCTAATATGGTTCTTGTTTCTAACCACGATCTAGTTGCCTCTACGTAAGATTGCGCCATGGATTTACTCTTTACCCGTCACGTTGGTATGAAGAGAACAATAAAGATTTAGATTAGATTATATTCAATTTTGTATTGATAAGGATGAGAAGAAGTAATCATTCAATTATTGCCGAACGGTTCCGCTCTATTTCCGTCCAACTTTCTATGCCCCATATGTCGTAGCATAAGATGTTACCTAAATACCGTAGGTAGTAAGTGGGTCAATTAGGTTTTTATGGACGTAGGTGATGCCCGGATGGGGCCTCCAACCATAGGAATGTTCTCAAAAACCTGGCGAGACTGTAAGTGAGACATCAGAAGTTCTTACAGATGTACAGAGTTTTTCAATAAGAGCGCTACAAAAGTTTTTTTTAAATAAAACAAAAACTGTTTTGGATATCAATGAAATTCTTTATTCCTGTGAAAGTACGTTCGATGCCATTATGCATGGAACTCGATTTCTTTTGCATGGCCACCACGGGCACGCTTGCAGAAGTCCAGACGCTGAACCCAATTTTCGACGGTTTTCAAGCATAAATCGGCCGATACTGCTGCAATTTCACGTTCGATATTCGTACGAAGTTCATCAATCGTCGCTGGCTTGTTGGCATAGACCATAGACTTGACGTAGCCCCACAGGAAATAGTCTAACGGCGTCAAATCGCACGACCGAGGCGGCCACGCGACTGGACCACTTCGTGAGATAGCACGTTCTCCAAACTTGGTTTTCAATAAATTGATTGTGGCTTGTGGCGCCGGCCGTCCTGTTGGAACCTGTACCTGTTGTCCTCCAAGTCCATATCATCCAATTGGGGCCAAAAATATTCGGTTATCATTGAACGGTAGCGATTCCCATTCACAGGAACGTGCCGGTCTTGATCATCACGGAAGAAGTACGGCCCAATGACGCCGCCGGCCCATAAACCACACCAAACCGTAATTTTTTCGGGATGCAATGATGACTCATGGAGTACGTGTGGATTGCTGCCTGACCAATACCGCATATTTTGTTTATTGACGAAGCCATTCAGCCAGAAATGAGCCTCATCGCTGAAGATGATTTTTCGATGAAAAGTTGTTGCTCAGCCCAATTCACGAACAAACGACGCTTCTGGTGGTCAAGCAGCTTCAGTTCTTGCGTCAATTTAATCTTCTAAGGATGTAGGCCAAGATTTTTTCGCGAAATTCGCCACAACGACGTCACAGAGATGCCCAACGCTTGAGAACGACGTGTGAGAGACACATTTGGGCTTTCTTCAACTGAAGCCTCAGCGGCAGCAATATTCTCGACACTACGGGCACGGGAACTGTGCCTGTGGATTCAAATTTTTCCACTAGACGCTCAATTGTTGATCTGCTAGCGCTAGGACGATTATAACGACCATAAATTGGACGTAGCGCTCTTAACGTTGAGGCCACTGACTCCCGAGTTTCGGTAGCAAATATTATGTCTCGTATGTCTTTCGATCATGAAATGGCAAACCTTACTGAAGAGAAATGTCAAAAGAGCGTCAAGAAATTCGGCGTCGTTTGCTGTCCCTGTCGCTCTAATTTTGTAGCGTCCCTATTGAAAAACCATTTAGTATCTTCCTAGTGTTCAAATTGGCACAGGCTTGGGCAGTGACACAGGCAGTAGGTGTATCCTCATAAGCATTTTCATTGTTCAGTTTGAGTTTCAATGTGTGGTTCCTTTAGGGCTTTTGGTCAGTGAGAGCACATACAACCATTGACAGTAATTTCCTGTCATTTAGTGGGTGTTTGTTGTTTCTGGGGTTGCATCTTGATGGCTGTTCCATCAACAAAACACGATGAGCCAGATTGATCACATTGCGATCAAAGGCTGTATTCCTGTATTTCAGAGGTGTCAACATTGACTCTGGCAACCACCTCTAATACCTGCCAATGTAAGCTGGCGGATAATTCGTATAGTTCAGCAAGAGACTGCCAGAACATTTGCCTTTAAGAAGACCCGCCAAACTCAAACTTGCTGATGACAGCACTCTTATATCCTCTATCTCGAACAGTGGGCCTGTGATGTGAACAAATTAGTTCTCTAAATGATGATCTGGACAAAATCTTGAAGTGGGGAAAAGACAACTTGGTTGTATTTAATTCAAACAAGACACAGCTCACATCATTTTCTAGGAAAAATGCATCAACAGTTCCTCAGATCCAAATGGATGACCATCCAATCCATCCAAGGTCTCAGTGAACCTTCTAGGAGTCACTGTAAATTCAGGAATCACATGGCAGAACCACATATCCCGTATCGCAAGATCGGCGTGCGCTAATTTGAGTTACCTATTTAGAGCAAAGAGGTACTTTAGTCCCAAGCAACTTTTCCTTCTCTACAAAGCACAGGTTAGACCAGGCCTGGAATATTGTTCCCATATATGGAGTTCGGCCCCAAAACTTTCACTGAACCTACTTGACAGCATACAGAGACGAGCAGTTCGACTTAGACCCTACATTTACATCGAATCTACAACCGTTGGTGCACAGATGACAAGTCGCTGACCTATGCTTGTTCTATAGGTACTTCCATGGTAGATGTTCCGAGGAACTCAAAGACATTATCCCTCGAAATGCGACTTTTGGCCGCCCCACAAGATAGGCAGCTAATGCTCATGTCCATACAGTACACTTGACAACCGCGAGGACATCAATTTTCCAAAACTACTTCTGTTACAGGACAAGCAAACTTTGGAACTCGCTTCCTGGGGATATACATATTTCCAGAAGGCTACAATTTGCAGCAATTTAAGTGCAGAACTATGAAACATACGTCTGCGAGCATCTCGGGGGGTTGATGAAGCCTTATAGGTTCGCCTTTCCGTATTAAAAAGAAAGAGGAGACCGAAGATCACAAAGTTCTCCTGGCAGATGCCCGTTGGTTGAGGCCCAAGTCCGCCTTAGACTGTAGCGCCTGCACATTTTAAGTCTCTTTAATCCATTTCCCAACAGTTTGCTGATATCGTCTTTATAGGCAAATATCTTTACCCACCTGAAGAAGTATTTCTGAATCAGTAAAACCCTCTGCAAGGAAGAAATGACTCCTCCTTGGGGCGTGCATTTAAATGGTTGTCACCCAGTTTCGTTTAAATATTCCTCTTGTTGAGCAGACTCAAGATCATCCTTGTGAGTGTTTGATTAGCGTTAAATGCTCCGCCAACGTCTAGAGATAAAACGTTCAACTGTGCTAACGACGTCGTGTGGTGCAGTCTCTACATTTTTTCAATTGTGGTCAGGTGACAGGTCTGCTTTGGTGGTAGACGTTCATTAGTTTTTCAAATGGTTTCCACGGCCTCTGTTAGCTGCTGTTGTGTGTCTCGTATATTTCGCTTAGGGTGCTTGAGCAAAATCTGTCTTTCACTTTGTATTTTCATCGTCCAGTGCTTTGATCGATGCTTTGCTGTCTACAAAGATTTTTAATCTTGGAGGGATTAAGACTCTTCGGCAATATGCTTTTTACTACTTTCATTTTAGAAACTTTCAATCACTTTTAGCCCAGCTTGAAGTGTTGATCCAATTGCTTCCATTATGCTGAAACATATCAATCTCTTTATCTTTGTGAGGGGGGAGGGTCACGAATGCATCATAGGTAGGTAGGTAGAAGTGGTGGTTCAATCCTTGAACCCAATTAGCACTAGGGTGTGCCGTTTTGTTACCACGCCTCGTGTGACCTATTTTGTGGTGATTGTTAAGGATGTGGTCTGGTCGGTGCCTATAGCCAACCTGTGGAATTGAGATAACGGATAAGATCCTGTATCCCTTTGCCCGAGATGTCGCTAAGGTCGTCAAAGAATGGTTGGTTCAGTGCGCGCAGTCTGGCTCTCGCTAGAGCTGGACATTTACAGAGGAAGTGAGAGAGAGTTTCTTTTTCATTTGTATTACCGCAACTGCGGCAATGAGGGTTGTATGGGATACCTAGTTTGGCCGCATGGTCTCCAATTGGCCAGTGCCCCGTAATTATTGCCGTGATTCTGGCGATATCTAGGCGGGGTCTGTTCAGCAGGTTATTTGTTCTGGTTTGGTTGTAGGTATGCCACATCTTCCTTGATATGACGCAGTTTGTCAATCCCGACCATCGGAGATTGGCTTTCTGCAGAAAGTGCGAATGTATTTGTACCTTAACCGCTCCTAGCGGGATGTGGACCCTCGTTGAGAGCGAGGCGTGGAGTGCTGAGCCCTTCCTGGCCAGCTCGTCCGCACGCTCATTACCTGTTATGTCACTGTGCCCTGGAACCCAGAGAAGTTTGACCCTGAAACGTTCGCTCAGACAGGCTAGCTCGTTCCGGCACTCCTGCACCAGTTTGGAGGATATGGTAGCCGAATCGATGGCTTTGATGGCGGCTTGGCTATCTATTAGGATAGCAATGCTTTTTTTATGCGTTTTGTCACGCCCTAGTTGCGTGCAGGCTTCTCGGATGGCCAGTAATTCGGCCTGGAAAACGCTGGCAAAATCCGGTAAGCGAACTGAAAGTGATATACTAGTGATCCATACGTGAGAATTGGACGCACTACGGCTGTGTACATCCACAAGGTCATCTTTGGTTGAAGTCCCCACTTCTTTCCAAAGGTTTTGCTACAGGCATAGAAAGCGACCGACGCCTTCCTTACTCTGTGTTCAATGTTATGTTTCCAGTTAAGTTTTGGATCGAGCATGATACCTAGATACTTAGCGCTGGACGACAGTGTGAGTGGTTGACCATTTAGACGGGGTAGGGTAAAGTCGGGTATTTTGGTTTTGGTAGTGAACAGCATCAGTTCAGTTTTGCTCGGGTTAACACCGAGGCCACAACTTGCAGCCCAGGTGCTTACCTTGTCTAGAGCGGCCCCCATAATTTCACTAATCATGGTGGGAAACTTTCCTGACACTAGTATTACCACGTCGTCCGCGTACGCGACAACTTTGACCCGTTCTCTGTCTAGTTTCACCAGAATTTTGTTTATAACCATTAGCC